>CM038670.1:787645881-788245881 GCA_021605145.1 Aegilops bicornis
CAAAGTAATCAAGTTTTGTAAAGTTCAGTGGAGTCAACATACCGAAGATGAAGCCACCTGGGAACGAGAGGAAGACCTACGGAAGGATCACTCTCACCTATTTTCTAGCCAACCCGTATCTCGAGGGCGAGATTCATCTTAAGGGGAGGTAGGTTTGTAACATCCCAAATTTTCAATTTGGAATGTTATACATTAGATCATCATTGCATATCATATTTTATTGCATTTTGGTTTGATCCTAGAAATTCTACGCAACTCAAGGACCCACAGAGAGAGTTGGGGATTTCATTATTTTCAAACTCAAGTCTTTCTCGAATTTTGAAAAGAGGATCGTTTGATTTTAATTATTTTTCTCTGAAATATTTCTTTTATTAAAATAAAAGAGAGAGGATAAAATGACTTCCTCAAAATAGAGAAATATCGGAGATTTAATATTAAAATCAAATAAGATTTTTATTCAGAGTTTTATCGCTATTTTATTTGAATTAGGAAAAATATGTGTTTTTCAAAATTGCATTTTAGGCCCAAATAAATGTTCACCTTGTCCGGCTTATTCGTAGAGGACGGGGAAAATTTATTTCGAGATTTCTGGAGTCAGTTTAGTATTTCTTTTATTTCTTTTTCTACACGTCGGGATTATTTAAAAAAAAGTCAAACCGACTCCGGGCCATACTCGAGAGGGACATCGCCCGGGGGGCCTATATAAGTCGCGACGCCTGAGCCGCCGAAGCCCAGCCCGAGCCGCCGCAGCCCACCGCCGCCCAACCCTAACCCTAGCCGCCGCCACGCCACGCGCCACCGCCATAGCCGCCATAGCCGCCGTCATTGCCGCCACGCCGTCGCCACACCGCCCGTCGCCGACCACGCCATTGAGCCGCGCCCGAGCCGCCGTCGCCGGTTTTTCAGAAAACCGTACGTTTTTTAAGATCCGCGGTTTATTTTATTTTAGATCGGTTTATTTTATTTATTTTCGGTTTAGTTATATAGCGAACGCCTGTTCGTACGTCCGATTTAATGAACGGTTTTCACCGCTTAGCCGCTGATAGCGAACGTTCGTTCGTTAGCCTGTTCGTAAGTTTTTCTTTTTCTCAGATTTTCCGCGATTATTTTCGATCGTGAATTCTGATCCAACTTTCGTTTTATTATAACTTTTCGCTCGTTTATCGGAATCAGGCGATTCAAGCGCCTAGAGTTTCATCTCGAAACCCTCTTTCTTTTTAACCAACTTAAACAAGATTTTGCTACTGTAAAATTTGACTTTATTCCAGATTAGTAAATGAAGCTTGTTTCTTTCGCCGTTTGAGTTTTGTTGCTTCGTTCGATTTGATTCTTTTTGCAAACCAGAGTTCTTAAGTTGAACTTTCTGGTTAGATCTCTTATTTGAGTTTTACCCATGCCCTTGCTTGATTGCTTATTGTATGCTTGTTTGTTTGCGATAGAGTACCCGGAGTGCGAAGCGTGCTACTACGAGTCTCTAGGTTTCGCGGATCATCAGCAAGGCAAGTAACACTTTGATCATACCTCTTACTAACCAGTTTTATTGCATTAGATCAATCTTCAAACAAGTGCATGGTTAGGATCTGAATAAAATTGTGGGTTGGTAAGTAGATGAGGTAGTACCTATTCACCTGTTTATTATCAAACCCTGGGAGTTACCTCTACGTTATGCTTATACTACTATGCTATGCTCGTAGACGTGGATTGGGTTTGAGTGTATTCATGACAGATGTGAGATTGTTAATTAATGGTTCAACTTAAGGTGGCAACTTGAATACACATCTGGGTGGATTGAGGCACCCGGGGAATCCAGTGATTGCCTGTATTTTTGGAAATCCAGTCTTGTGTGATTCTCCTATGGACTGCCACCCAGGCTCAAAGGGATCATAAGATTATTCATGCTAGAAACTTCCGTGTGCAGCCACATGCCATTATGGGCTCTGGCATAGTTGAGTAAGTTGCGGGAAACCTTTCCATGATGGGCTAGCAGATGTAGGGGATTGTATGTGTATCGGCCTATCTATTGGTTAAGGGGACCTCTTCGGAAAGACTGTGTCTCGGTCATCCGTTTCTCAAACATCATGCAGTGCGTGAAATTCAACGGAGGATATCGAGTCTTGTGGGGAAAAGTGCACAAACCTCTGCAGATTGTACAAACTAATCATGGTTAGCCGTGTCCCCGGTTATGGACATCTTGAGTATCTAGTTTCTTGGATTATCATGTGGATCTCATCACTCTTAATTATAAAAATTTGATTGGGTTATTGATTCCTTTTAATTGAGATTGAGATGGGGTTTACCATTCTCAATGATTAACAACCACCATGATAGTTAAATATAATATATTCCTTTGCAGTAGGGAAAAATTGGCTTTTCGCAAAACATATTAACCATACAGCCTCCACCAGCCAAATATGCATGTAGTGATAGCATTATTCTGTTGTTTACTCTTTTGTGTTACATTGCCAGCATATTCCATGTGCTGACCCGTTTTCGGGCTGCAACGTATCATGTTGCAGACTTTTCAGACGACGAGTAAGGAGCCTTAGGTCATGGTCTTGTTGGGGAACGTAGTAATTTCAAAATTTTCCTACGATCACGCAAGACCATGGTGATGGCATAGCAACGAGAGGGAAGAGTATCCGTCCACGTACCCTCGTAGACCGAAAGCGGAAGCGTTATATCAACGCGGTTGATGTAGTCGTGCGTCTTCACGATCCGACCGATCCAAGCACCGAACCACGGCACCTCCGAGTTACGCACACGTTCAGCTCGATGGCGATCCCGGACTCCGATCCAGCAAAGTGTCGGGATGAGTTCCGTCAAGACGACGGCGTGGTAGCGATGATGATGCTCCACCGACGCAGGGCTTCGCCTAAGCTCATGACGATATGACTTCTCCGGCAGGGCTTCGCCTAAGCTCTGCTGACGATATGACCAAGTGGAATATGGTGGAAGGGGCACCGCACGGCTAAGGAAAGATCCGTAGATCAACTTATGTCTTGGGGTGCCCCTTGCCCTCAGATATAAAGGAGCCAAGGGAAGGTGGCGGCCCTAGGGGAGGCGCACCAAGGAGGAGTCCTACTCCCACCGGAGTAGGACTCCCCCTCTCCTAGTTGGACTAGGATTGGAGGAGGAAAGAGGGAAGGCGCCGCCCCCTTCCTTGTCCTATTCGGACTAGAGGGGAGGGGGCGCGCAGCCCACCTGGCCTGCCCTTCCTCTTCTCCTATGGCCCATTAAGGCCCATGGACCTCCGGGGGTTCCGGTAACCTCCGGTACTCGGTAAAATCGATTTCACCGGAACACTTCCGATGTCCAAATGTAGGCTTCCAATATATCAATCTTTATGTCTCGACCATTTCGAGACTCCTCGTCATGTCCGTGATCACATCCGGGACTCGAACAACCTTCGTGCATCAATACTTATAAACTCATTATGAACTGTCATCGAAGCGTTAAGCGTGCGGACCCTACGGGTTCGAGAACTATGTAGACATGACCTAGAACTATTCTCGGTCAATAACCAATAAGCGGAACCTGGATGCCCATATTGGTTCCTACATATTCTCTGAAGATCTTTATCGGTCAAACCGCATAACGACATACGTTTGTTCCCTTTGTCATCGGTATGTTACTTACCCGAGATTCGATCGTCGGTATCCAATACCTAGTTCAATCTCGTTACCGGTAAGTCTCTTTACTCGTTCCGTAATACATCATCTCACAACTAACTCATTAGTTGTAATGCTTGCAAGGCTTAAGTGATGTGTATTACCGAGAAGGCCTTAGAGATACCTCTCCGACAATCGGAGTGACAAAACCTAATCTCGAAATACGCCAACCCAACAAGTACCTTTGGAGACACCTGTAGCACTCCTTTATAATCACCCAGTTACGTTGTGACGTTTGGTAGCACCCAAAGTGTTCCTCCGGTAAGCAGGAGTTGCATAATCTCATAGTTACAGGAACATGTATGGGTCATGAAGAAAGCATTAACATACTAAGCGATCAAGTGTTAAGCTAACGGAATGGGTCATGTCAATCAGATCATTCAACTAATGATGTGACCTTGTTAATCAAATAACAACTCCTTGTTCATGGTTAGGAAACATAACCATCTTTGATTAACAAGCTAGTCAAGTAGAGGCAAACTAGTGACATACTGTTTGTCTATATATTCACACATGTATTATGTTTCCGGTTAATACAATTCTAGCATGAATAATAAACATTTATCATGATATAAGGAAATAAATAATAACTTTATTATTGCCTCTAGGGCATATTTCCTTGATCTCCCACTTGCACTAGAGTCAATAATCTAGTTCACATCATCATGTGATTCAACACCGATATTCACATCTGTATGTGATTAACACCCATAGTTCACATCGTCATGCGACCAACACCCAAAGGGTTTACTAGAGTCAATAATCTAGTTCACATCGCTATGTGATTAACACCCAAAGAGTACTAAGGGATGATCATGTTTTGCTCGTGAGAGAAGCTTAGTCAACGGGTCTGTCACATTCAGAGTCGTATGTATTTTGCAAATATTCTATGTCTACAATGCTCTTGCAGGGGCTACTCTAGCTAATTGCTCCCACTTACAATATGTATCCAGATTGAGACTTAGAGTCATCTGGATCAGTGTAAAAAGCTTGCATCGATGTAACTCTTTACGATGGGCTCTTTTATCACCTCCATAATCGAGAAATATTTCCTTAGTCCTTACTAAGGATGTTCTTGACCAATGTCCAGTGATCTACTCCTAGATCACTATTGTACTCCTTGCAAAATTCAGAGCAAGGTATACAATAGGTGCAGTACATAGCATAGCATACTTTATAGAACCTATGACTGAGGCATAGGGAATGACTTTCATTCTCTTTTCTATTTTCTGCTGTGGTCGGGATTTGAGTCTTACTCAATTTCACACCTTTGCAACACAGGCAAGAACTTTTCTTTGACTGTTCCATTTTGAACTACTTCAAAATCTTGACAAGGTATGTATTTATTGAAAAACTTATCAAGCGTCTTGATCCATCTCTATAGATCTTGATGCTCAATATGTAAGCAGCTTCACCGAGGTCCTTCTTTGAAAAACTCCTTTCAAATACTCCTTTATGCTTTGCAGAATAATTCTACATTATTTCCGATCAACAATATGTTATTCACATATACTTATCGTAAATGTTGTAGTGCTCCCACTCACTTTCTTGTAAATACAGGCTTCTCCAAAAGTCTGTATAAAACCATATGCTTTGATCACACTATCAAAGCGTTTATTCCAACTCCGAGATGCTTGCACCAGTCCATAGATGGATCGCTGGAGCTTGCACATTTTGTTAGCTCCTTTAGGATTGACAAAACCTTACGTTGCATCATATACAACTCTTCTTTAATAAAACCATTAAAGAATGTAGTTTTGACATCCATTTGCCAGATTTCATAAAATGTGGCAATTGCTAACATGATTCGGACAGACTTTAAGCATCGCTACAGTTGAGAAAATCTCATTGTAGTCAACACCTTGAACTTGTCGAAAACCTTTCTGCGACAAGTCGAGCTTTGTAGATAGTAATACTACTATCAACATTTGTCTTCCTCTTGAAGATCCATTTATATAATATGGCTTGCCGATCATCGGGCAACTCCATCAAAGTCCACACTTTGTTCTCATACATGGATCCCATCTCAGATTTCATGGTCTCAAACCATTTCGCGGAATCTGGGCTTATCATCGCTTCCTCATAGTTTGTAGGTTCATCATGGTCTAGTAACATGACTTCCAGAATAGGATTACCGTACCACTGCAGTGCGGACTGTACTTTGGAAGACCTACAAGGTTTTGTAGTAACTTGATCTCAAGTTTCATGATCATCATCATTAGCTTCCTCACTAATTGGTGTAGGAATCACTTTGGGAACTGATTTACGTGATGAACTACTTTCCAATTCGGGAGAAGGTACAAATTACCTTATCAAGCTCTTACTTTCCTCCCACTCACTTCTTTCGAGAGAAACTTCTTCTCTAGAAAGGATCCACCTTAGCAACGAAAAAACTTGCCTTCGGATCTGTGATAGAAGGTGTACCCAATAGTTACCTTTGGGTATTCTATGAAGACGCACTTCTCCGATTTGGGTTTGATCTTATCAGGTGAAAACTTTCTCACATAAGCATCACAACTCCAAACTTTTAAGAAATGACAGCTTAGGTTTACTGTTAAACCATAGTTCATACGGTGTCGCCTCAACGGATTTAGATGGTGCCCTATAAAGCGTGAATGCAATTGTCTCTAATGCATAACCCCAAAACGATATTGGTAAATCGGTAAGAGACATCATTGATCGCACCATATCAAAATAAAGTACTGATTACGATGTTCGGACACACCATAACGTTGTGGTGTTCCGGTGGCGTGAGCTGTGAAACTATTCCACTTTGTTTTAATTGAAGACCAAACTCGTAACTCAAATATTCATCTCCACGATCAGATCGCAGAAACTTTATTTTCTTGTTACGATGATTTTCTACTTCACTCTGAAATTCTTTGAACTTTTCAACTATTTCAGACTTATGTTTCATCAAGAAGATATCGCATATCTGCTCAAATCATCTGTGAAGGTCAGAAAATAATGATACTTGCCACGAGCATCAACACTCATTGAATCGCATACATCGGTATGTATTATTTCCAATAAGTCAAGAGCTTGTTCCATTGTTCCGGAGAACGGAGTTTTAGTCATCTTGCCCAAAAGGCACGGTTCGCAAGCATCAAATGATTCAAAATCAAGTGATTCCAAAAGTCCATTAGCATGGATTTTTCTTCATGCGCTTTACACCAATATGACCTAAACGGCAGTGCCACAAATAAGTTGCACTATCATTATTAATGGTTTCAATATTATGAATATGTGTATCACTATGATCGAGATCCAATGAACCATTTTCATTGGGTGTGTAACCATATAAGGTTTTATTCATGTAAACAGAACAACAATTTATTCTCTTACTTAAATGAATAACCGTATTGCAATAAACATGATCAAATCATATTTATGCTCAACACCAAATAACACTTATTTAGGTTCCACACTAATCCCGAAAGTATAGGGAGTGTGCGATGATGATCATATCAATCTTGGAACTACTTCCAACACTCATCGTCACTTCCCTTCAACTAGTTTCTGTTCATTCTGCAACTCCGTTTCAAGTTACTACTCTTAGCAACCGAACCAGTATCAAATACCGAGGGGTTGCTACGAACACTAGTAAAATACACATCAATAATCTGTATATCAAATATACCTTTGTTCACTTTTCCATCCTTCTTATCCGCCAAATACTTGGGGTAGTTCCGCTTCTAGTGACCAGTTCCATTGCAGCAAAGCACTTAGTCTCGTGCTTAGATCCGGACTTGGGCTTCTTCACTCGAGCGACAACTTGCTTGCCGTTCTTCTTTGAAGTTCCCCTTCTTCCTTTGCCCTTTTCCTTGAGACTAGTGGTCTTTGTCAATCATCAACACTTGATGCTCTTTCTTGATTTCTACCTTCGTCGATTTCATCACGAAGAGCTCGGGAATCGTTTTCGTCATCCCTTGCATACTATAGTTCATCACGAAGTTCTAGTAACTTAGTGATGGTGACTAGAGAATCACTATCTTATCTGGAAGATTAACTCCCACTTGATTCAAGCGATTGAAGTACCGGCACAATCGAGAACATGCTCACTAGTTGAGCGATTCTCTTCCATCTTTTAGCTATAGAACTTGTTGGAGACTTCATATCTCTCAACTCGGGTATTTGCTTGAAATATTAACTTCAATTCCTGGAACATCTCATATGGTCCATGACGTTCAAAACGCCTTTGAAGTCCCGATTCTAAGCCGTTAAGTATGGTGCACTAAACTATCAAGTAGTCATCATATTGAGCTAGCCAAACGTTCATAACGTATGCATTTGCTCCTGCAATAGGTACATCACCTAGCGGTGCATTAAGGACATAATTCTTACGTGCAGCAATGAGGATAAACCTCGGATCACGGATCCAATCCGCATCATTGCTACTAACATTTTTCAATACAATTTTCTCTAGGAACACATATAAAAACATAGGGAAGCAACAACGCGAGCTATTGATCTACAACATAATTTGCAAAATACTACCAGGACTAAGTTCATGATAAATTTAAGTTTAATTAATCATATTAAAAACTCCCACTTAGGCAGACATCTCTCTAGTCATCTAAGTGATTACGTGATCCAAATCAACTAAACCATGTCCGATCATCACGTGAGATGGAGTAGTTTCAATGGTGAACATCACTATGTTGATCATATCTACTATATGATTCACGTTCGACCTTCGGTCTCCGTGTTCCGAGGCCATATCTGTTATATGCTAGGCTCGTCAAGTTTAACTTTGAGTATTCGCGTGCATGCAACTGTTTTGCACCCGTTGTATTTGAACGTAGAGCCTATCACACCCGATCATCACGTGGTGTCTCAAAGACGAAGAACTTTCGCAACGGTGCATACTCAGGGAGAACACTTCTTGATAATTTTGTGAGAGATCATCTTATAATGCTACCGTCAATCAAAGCAAGATAAGATGCATAGAAGATAAACATCACATGCAATCAATATAAGTGATATGATATGGCCATCATCATCTCGTGCTTGTGATCTCCATCTTCGAAGATATGCCCTAGAGGCAATAATAAATTAGTTATTATTATATTTCCTTGTTCATGATAATCGTTTATTATCCATGCTATAATTGTATTGATAGGAAACTCAGATACATGTGTGGATACATAGACAACACCATGTCCCTAGTAAGCCTCTAGTTGACTAGCTCGTTGATCAATAGATGGTTACGATTTCGACCATGGACATTGGATGTCATTGATAACGGGATCACATCATTAGGAGAATGATGTGATGGACAAGACCCAATCCTAAGCCTAGCACAAAGATCGTAGTTCGTATGCTAAAGCTTTTCTAATGTCAAGTATCTTTTCCTTATACCATGAGATTGTGCAACTCCGGATACTGTAGGAATGCTTTGGGTGTATCAAACGTCACAACGTAACTGGGTGGCTAAAAAGGAGCACTACAAGTATCTCCGAAAGTGGCAAAGGGATTGGCACGAATCGAGACTGGGATTTGTCACTCCGTATGACGGAGAGGTATCTCTGGGCCCACTTTCGGTAGGACATCATCATAATGTGCACAGTGTGATTAAGGAGTTGATCACGGGATGATGTGTTCGGAACTATTAAAGAGACTTGCCGGTAACGAGATTGAACAAGGTATCGGGATACCGATGATCGAATCTCGGGCAAGTACAATACCGCTAGACAAAGGGAATTGTATACGGGATTGACTGAGTCCTTGACATCGTGGTTCATCCGATGAGATCATCGTGGAACATGTGGGAGCCAACATGGGTATCCAGATCCGCTGTTGGTTATTGACCGGAGAACGTCTCGGTCATGTCTCGCTTGTCTCCCGAACCCGTAGGGTCTACACATAAGGTTCGATGGCGCTTAGGGTTATATAGGAAGCTTGTATGTGGTTACCGAATGTTGTTCGAGTCCCGGATGAGATCCTGGACGTCACGAGGAGTTCCGGAATGGTCCGGAGGTAAAGAATTATATATAGGAAGTGCTGTTTCGCCATCGGGACAAGTTTCGGTGATATCGGTATTGTCTGGGACCACCGGAGGGTCCCGGGCCCACCGGTGGGGCCACCTGCCCTGGGGCCACATGGGCCCTAGGTGGTGCGCCTAGGCCTGCATGGGCCAAGGGGAACCAGCCCCAAGAGGCCCATGCGCATGAAACACTTGGAGAGGAAGAGTCCATAGAGGGAAGGCACCTCCAGGGGTGCCTTGGGGAGGATGGACTCCTTCCCCCTCTTGGCCGCACCCCTCCCTTGGAGGAGGGGGCAAGGCTGCGCCCTCCCCCCCTCCTTGGCACCTATATAAAGGGGGGAGGGGAGGGGGGCAGCAGCACCTGAGCCCTGGCGCCTCTCTCTCCCTCTCCAACACCTCCTTCTCCTCCGTAGTGCTTGGCGAAGCCTGCAGGATTGCCACGCTCCTCCACCACCACCACGCCGTTGTGCTGCTGTTGGATGGAGTCTTCCTCAACCTCTCCTCTCTCCTCGCTGGATCAAGGCGTGGGAGACGTCACCGGGCTGTACGTGTGTTGAACGCGGAGGTGCCGTCCGCTCGGCACTAGGATCATCGGTGATCTGAATCACGGCGTAGTACGACTCCATCAACCCCGTTCACTTGAACGCTTCCGCTTAGCGATCTACAAGGGTATGTAGATGCACTCTCCTTCCCCTCGTTGCTAGTCTCTCCATAGATAGATCTTGGTGATACGTAGGAAAATTTTGAATTTCTGCTACGTTCCCCAACAGTGGTATCAGAGCTAGGTCTATTGCGTAGATTCTTTGCACGAGTAGAACACAAAGTAGTTGTGGGCGTTGATTTTGTTCAATATGCTTGCCGTTACTAGTCTTATCTTGATTCGACGGTATTGTGGGATGAAGCGGCCGGACCAACCTTACGTGCACGCTTACGTGAGACCGGTTCCACCGGTCGACATGCACTAGTTGCATAAGGTGGCTGGCGGGTGTCTGTCTCTCCCACTTTAGTCGGAACGGATTCGATGAAAAGGGTCCTTATGAAGGGTAAATAGCAATTGGCATATCACGTTGTGGTTTTGCGTAGGTAAGAAACGTTCTTGCTAGAAACCCAAAGCAGCCACGTAAAACATGCAAACAACAATTAGAGGACGTCTAACTTGTTTTTGCAGGGTATGCTATGTGATGTGATATGGCCAAGAAGAATGTGATGAATGATATGTGATGTATGAGATTGATCATGTTCTTGTAATAGGATTCACGACTTGCATGTCGATGAGTATGACAACGGCAGGAGCCATAGGAGTTGTCTTTATTTATTATATGACCTGCGTGTCATTGAAACAACGCCATGTAATTACTTTACTTTATTGCTAACCGGTAGCCATAGTAGTAGAAGTAATAAGTTGGCGAGACAACTTCATGGAGACACGATGATGGAGATCATGATGATGGAGATCATGGTGTCATGCGGTGACAATGATGATCATGGAGCCCAAGATGGAGATCAAGAGGAGCTATATGATATTGGCCATATCATGTCACTACTATATAATTGCATGTGATGTTTATTATGTTTATGCATCTTGTTTACTTAGAACGACGGTAGTAAATAAGATGATCCCTTACACAAATTTCAAGAAGTGTTCTCCTGATCGTGCACCGTTGCTACGGTTCGTCGTTTCTAAGCACCACGTGATGATCGGGTGTGATGGATTCTTACGTTCACATACAACGGGTGTAAGACAGATTTACACAGCAAAAACACTTGGGGTTAACTTGACGAGCCTAGCATGTACAGACATGGCCTCGGAACACAGAGACCGAAAGGTCGAGCATGAGTCGTATAGTAGATACGATCAACATGAAGATGTTCACCGATGATGACTAGTCCGTCTCACGTGATGATCGGACACGGCCTAGTTGACTCGGATCATGTAATCACTTAGATGACCAGAGGGATGTCTATTCGAGTGGGAGTTCATGAGATGAACTTAATTATCCTGAACATAGTCAAAAGATCTTTGCAAATTATGTAAAGCTCGCGCTTTAGTTCCACTGTTAGATATGTTCCTAGAGAAAATATAGTTGAAAGTTGACAGTAGCGATTATGCGGACAATAGAAATATTATGTCCTTAATGCACCGCTCAGTATGCTGAACCCCAAACGTCGTTTGTGGATGTTGCGAACATCGGACATACACGTTTTGATAACTACGTGATAGTTCAGTTAAACGGTTTAGAATTGAGGCACCAAAGACGTTTTCGAAACGTCGCGGAACATATGATGTTTCGAGGGCTGAAATTGGGATTTCAGGCTCGTGCTCACGTCAAGAGGTATGAGACCTCCGACGATTTTCTTAGCCTACAAACTAAGGGAGAAAAGCTCAATCGTTGAGCTTGTGCTCAGATTGTCTGAGTACAACAATCACTTGAATCGAGTGGGAGCTGATCTTCCAGATGAGATAGTGATGTTTCTCCAAAGTCATTGCCACCAAGCTGCTAGAGCTTCGTGATGAACTATAACATATCGAGGATAGATATGATGATCCTTGAAGTATTCGCGATGTTTGACACATGAAAGTAGAAATCAAGAAGGAGCATCAATTGTTGATGGTTGATGAAACCACTAGTTTCAAGAAGGGCAAGGGCAAGAAGGGACACTTCATGAAACGGCAAATCGATTCTTTGCTCCGGTGAAGAAACCCAAGGTTGAACCCAAACCCGAGACTAAGTGCTTACGTAATAAGGGGAACAGCCATCGGAGCGGAACCACCCTAGATACTTGGTAGATGAGAAGGCTGGCAAGGTCGATAGAAGTATATTTGATATACATTATGTTAATGTGTACTTTACTAGTACTCCTAGTAGCACCAGGGTATTAGATACCGGTTCGGTTGCTAAATGTTAGTAACTCGAAATAAAAGCTACGGAATAAAGGAGACTAGCTAAAGGTGGCTGACGATATGTGTTGGAATTGTTTCCAAGGTTGATATGATCAAACATCGACGCTCCCTCTACCATCAAGATTAGTATTAAACCAGAATAATTATCATTTGGTGTTTGCGTTGAGCATAGACATGATTGGATTATGTCTATCGCAATACGGTTATTCATTTAAGGAGAATAATGGTTACTCTATTTATTTGAATAATACCTTCGATGGTCTTGCACCTAAATAAATGGTTTATTGAATCTCGATCGTAGTGATACACATTTTCATGCCAAAAGTATAAGATAGTAATGATAGTACCACTTACTTGTGGCAATCGCCATGTAAGTCATATTGGTGTAAAGCATGAAGAAGCTCCATGTTGATGGATCTTTGGACTCACTCGTTTTGAAAAGTTTGAGACATGCAAACCATGTCTATTGGTGCATACGCATAAAGAAACTCCATGCAGATGGATCGTTTGGACTCACTTGATTTTGAATCACTTGAGATATGCAAAATCAAACCACATGGGCAAGATAGTGAAAAGCCTCGGTTTCAGTAAGATGGAACAAGGTAGCAACCTGTTGGAAGTGACACATTTTGATGTGTGCAGTCCAATGAGTGCTTTGAGGCATGCGATGAATATCGTTATGTTACGACTTCACAAATGATTCGAGTAGATGTTGAGTATATTTACTTGATGAAACACAAGTCTGAATTATTGAATGGTTCAAGTAATTTCAGAGTGAAGTTTAAGATCTTCGTGACAAGAGGATAGAATGTCTATGATATGATCATAGAGATGAATATCCGAGTTACGAATTTTGGCACACAATTAAGACATAGTGGAAATTGTTTCACAATTAATACCGCCTGGAACACCATAGTGTGATGGTGTGTCCGAACATCATAGTTGCACCCTATTGGATATGGTGCGTACCATGATGTCTCTTATCGAATTACCACTATCGTTCATGGGTTAGGCATTAGAGACAACCGTACTCACTTTAATAGGGTACCACGTAATTCCGTTGAGATGACACCGTATGAACTATGGTTTAGAGAAACCTAAGCTGTCATTTCTTAAAAAAGTTTGGGGCTGCGACGCTTATGTGGAAAAGTTTCAGGTTGATAAGCTCGAACCCAAAGCGGACAAAATGTATCTTCATAGGACACCCAAAAACAGTTGGGTATACCTCCTAATTCAGATCCGAAAGCAATAGGGATTGTTTCTTGAATCGGGTCCTTTCTCGAGGAAAAGTTCGTCTCGAAAAGTTGAGTGGGAGGATGGTGGAGACTTGATGAGGTTATTGAACCATCACTTCAACTAGTGTGTAGCAGGGCACATGAAGTTGTTCCCGTGGCACCTACACCAATTGAAGTAGAAGCTTATGATAGTGATCATGAAGTTTGGATCAAGTCACCGACGTACCTCGTGGGGTGACAAGGATGCGTACTACTTGAGTGATGCACGCAATCCTGTCTTGAAGGTCATGTTGCTAGACAACAATGAACCTACGAGCTATGGAGAAGCAATGGTGGGCCCAAATTCCGACAAATGGTTAGAGGCCATGAAATCCGAGATAGTATCCATATATCGAACAAAGCATGGACTTTGGTGGACTTGCCCGATGATCGGCAAGCCATTGAGATGAATGGATCTTTAAGAAGAAGACGGACGTGGGCGGTAATGTCACCATCTATGAAGCTCGACTTGTGGCGAAAAGTTTTTCACAAGTTCAAGGAGTTGACTACGATGAGATTTTCTCATCCGTGGCGATGCTTAAGTCCGTCGGAATCATGTTAGCATTAGCTGCATTTATGAAATCAGGCAGATGGATGTCAAAACGAGTTTCCTTACCAGTTTACGTAAGTAAAGGTTGTATGTGATACAATCAGAAAGTTTTGTCGATCCTAAGGATGCTAAAAGTTATGCTTTGGCTCCGGTGATCCTTTCTAAGGACCGGAGTAAGCATCTCGGAGTTGGAATGTGCGCTTTGATGAGATGATCAAAGATTTTGGGTTTATACAAAGTTTATGAGAAACTTGTATTTCCAAAGAAGTGAGTGGGAGCACTATAGAATTTACGATAACAATATGTTGTTGACATATTGATGATCGAAATGATGTAGAATTTCTAGAAAGCATATAGGGATGTTTGAAAAGTGTTTTTCAATAGAAAACCTGGATTAGGCTACTTGAACAATAAGCATCAAAGATCTATAAGATAGATCAAAATGTTTAATAATACTTTCAAATGAGCATGTACCTTGACATGATCTTGAAGGTGTTCAAGATGGATCGATCAAAGAAGGAGTTCTTGCACGAGATGTAAGGTATGAAGTTAAGACTTAAAAGCTCGACCACGGCAGAACAAAGAGAAAGGGCGAAGATCGTCCCTATGCCTTAGACATAGGCTCTACGGTATGCTATCTTGTGTACCGCCGGAAGTGTGCCATGCCATGAGTCGGTCAAGGGGTACAAGAATGATCCAGGAATGGATCATTGGACAATGATCAAAATTGTCCTTGGAGTAAATAAGGACATGTTTCTCGATTATGGAGGTGATAAAGAGTTCGGCGTAAGCGTTACATCGATGCAAGCTTTAACACCTATCCGTAGTGACTCGAGTAGCAAACCGGATACGTATAGTGGAGCAACCATTTGGAATAGCTTCAAGTGGAGCGTGGAAGCAGCATTTATAATATGACCTAGAAATTTGCAAAGCACACACGGATCTGAAAGGTTCAGACCCGTTGACTAAAACCCGTTGACTAAAACCTCTCTCACAAGCAAAACATGATCAAACCTCGGAACTCATTGAGTCTAAATCACATGATGATGTGAACTAGTTCTGAGACACTAGTGAACTCTTTGGGTGTTGGTCACATGGCGATGTGACCTATCGATGTTAATCACATGACGATGTGAACTAGATTATTGACTCTAGTGCAAGTGGGAGACTGTTGGAAATATGCCCTAGAGGCAATAATAAATTAGTTATTATTATATTTCCTTGTTCATGATAATCGTTTATTATCCATGCTATAATTGTATTGATAGGAAACTTCGGATACATGTGTGGATACATAGACAACACCATGTCCCTAGTAAGCCTCTAGTTGACTAGCTCGTTGATCAATAGATGGTTACGATTTCACGACCATGGACATTGGATGTCATTGATAACGGGATCACATCATTAGGAGAATGATGTGATGGACAAGACCCAATCCTAAGCCTAGCACAAAGATCGTAGTTCGTATGCTAAAGCTTTTCTAATGTCAAGTATCTTTTCCTTATACCATGAGATTGTGCAACTCCGGATACCGTAGGAATGCTTTGGGTGTATCAAGCGTCACAACGTGGCTGGGTGACTATAAAGGTGCACTACAGGTATCTCCAAAAGTGTCTGTTGGGTTGGCACGAATCGAGACTGGGATTTATCACTCCGTGTGACGGAGAGGTATCTCTGGGCCCACTCGGTAGGACATCATCATAATGTGCACAGTGTGATTAAGGAGTTGATCACGGGATGATGTGTTACGGAACGAGTAAAGAGACTTGCCGTAACGAGATTGAACAAGGTATCGGGATACCGATGATCGAATCTCGGGCAAGTACAATACCGCTAGACAAAGGGAATTGAATACGGGATTGATCGAGTCCTTGACATCGTGGTTCATCCGATGAGATCATCGTGGAACATGTGGGAGCCAACATGGGTATCCAGATCCCGCGGTTGGTTATTGACCGGAGAAACGTCTCGGTCATGTCTCGCTTGTCTCGAACCCGTAGGGTCTACACACTTAAGGTTCGATGGCGCTAGGGTTATATAGGAAGCTTGTATGTGGTTACGAATGTTGTTCGGAGTCCGGATGAGATCCTGGGCGTCACGAGGAGTTCGGAATGGTCGGGAGGTAAAGAATTATATATAGGAAGTGCTGTTTCGCCATCGGGACAAGTTTCGGTGATATCGGTATTGTCTGGGACCACCGGAGGGGTCGAGGGCCCACCGGGTGGGGCCACCTGCCCTGGGGCCACATGGGCCCTAGGTGGTGCGCTTAGGCCTGCATGGGCCAAGGGGAACCAGCCCCAAGAGGCCCATGCGCATGAAACACTTGGAGAGGAAGAGTCCATAGAGGGAAGGCACCTCCGAGGGTGCCTTGGGAGGATGGACTCCTTCCCCTCTTGGCCGCACCCCTCCCTTGGAGGAGGGGGCAAGGCTGCGCCCTCCCCCTCCTTGGCACCTATATAAAGGGGGAGGGAGGGGGCAGCAGCACTGAGCCTGGCGCCTCTCTCCCTCTCCAACACCTCCTTCTCCTCCGTAGTGCTTGGCGAAGCCTGCAGGATTGCCACGCTCCTCCACCACCACCACGCCCGTTGTGCTGCTGTTGGATGGAGTCTTCCTCAACCTCTCCTCTCTCCTCGCTGGATCAAGGCGTGGGAGGCGTCACCGGGCTGTACGTGTGTTGAACGCGGAGGTGCCGTCCGTTCGGCACTAGGATCATCGGTGATCTGAATCACGGCGAGTACGACTCCATCAACCCCGTTCACTTGAACGCTTCCGCTTAGCGATCTACAAGGGTATGTAGATGCACTCTCCTTCCCTCGTTGCTAGTCTCTCCATAGATAGATCTTGGTGATACGTAGGAAAATTTTGAATTTCTGCTACGTTCCCCAACAGGTTACGGGTTACATGTAGAGTCCTGGTCGGATTAAGACTTAAACTATTTCTGACTTTTCTTCATGGGCTTCTCTCCATGGGCTTCTTAACGTCTTGGGCTTCTTAACGTCTTCGGGCTTACGACTGTCTGCCGACTTACCACTATCTGCCGGCCTACCATCTGGCTTACCATCTGACTTATAATCTGGCATATAATCTGTCCGGCGGCTTACCATCTGGCTTACCATCTGACTTATAATCTGGCTTATAATCTGTCCGCCGGTTTACCATCTGACTTAACATCTGCCAGCTTATAATCTGACTTAACATCTGCCGGCTTATAATTTGACTTAATATCTGTCGGCTTATAATCTGACTTAACATATGTCGGCTTATAATCTGACTTAACATCTGTCGGCTTATAATCTGCCCCGCCCCTCCTTATATAAGTTGAAGGGGCGGGTTACATGTAGAGTCCTGGTCGCATTAAGACTTAAACTATTTCTGACTTTTCTTCACGGGCTTCTCTCCATGGGCTTCTTAACGTCTTGGGCTTCTTAATGTCTTCGGGCTTACGACTGTCTGCCAGCATACCACTATCTGCCGACTTACCATCTGGCTTACCATCTGACTTATAATCTGGCTTATAATCTGTTCGCCGACTTACCGTCTGACTTACCGTATGACTTAACATTTGCCGGCTCATAATCTGACTTAACATCTGCCGTCTTATAATCTGCCAGGTCACCAATGAAACATCAAGCCCCAGCCGGGTCATATCTCCGGTCGGGTCATACCACGGGGTATATCCCCGATAGCAGCGGAGAAGCAAATCGCGTCCGCACGCGCGGATGAGGTCGTGATGCTGCCATTCATGCCGACACCCAGATCTTGGAGGAGCACCTTGCCATTTGCTAGCTACGCCGGTTAAGCATGCTCGGTTTACACGTTGAGTGTGCTGCTCCTACCTTTCCTTCACAAATTCTAGTGAATTGTGCTATCTAATTTTACCATGCAATCTGCTGCTCTAGTGTATATGTTCTATATGTCATGTAGTGTGGTGCTCACTTATTAACTATTTTTTTAATTAGTTGTTGTCTTCAGTTAACTATTTGATTCAATTCTGCAAATGTGGTGTTCAATTCTTCAGGCTGCAGTTTTGTATTGTTTTCCATGTGAGAAATAAATTGAAATTATCTTTACAAAATACATGAGAAACGAATACAAGTGCTATATTTCCAAGTTGTCAAGCATGCTTGGTTTGCTTATACATTGTGCAATGTGGTGCTCAGTTAACGTTTGGTTCATTTGTGTTGTGGTGTTTAGTTAACTGTTTGGTTCAATTCTGCAATGCGATGTTCAATAGTTGTGGGTGCATTCTGTTATTGTATACCATGTGAGGAATAAATTGAATTTGGATGTAGTAAATACATGAGAAACAAATACAATTGCTACAATTGGCTGTAGTTAAACGTTTGGTTAAATGTCTGATCTTATATTAGGAGTATGTTATATTGTGCAATGTGGTGCTCAGTTAATGTTTGGTTCATTTGTTGTGGTGTTTAGTTAACTGCTTGGTTCAATTCTGCAATGTGATGTCCAATTGTCGTGGGTAGAATTTTCTATTGTTGTGCGTGTGAGGAATAAATCGAATTTGGCTGCACTTAATACATGAGAAACATATACAAGTGCTATATTTCCTAGTTCTTAATCATGCTTGGTTTGGATAAATGGGTTTTCCATGTGGCTTGAATGAATCTGATGAATCTGCAATGTGCTTATTTTTCATCAACATATTTTACTGATAGCATGCGAACCCTTACTTAACCTGATGACTAACTACTGTATATGTGTTGCAGGGAAACAATGGGAAGCACTAAGGTTTACAATCGAGGTTAGCACGTGCATGGTCCGTTGTCTAATAGCACATTATTGTGCAATTGCAGGAACCATTCTAATATTTAGGTTTTTAACAATTTGGTCTTGCACATGTAGGTCCTGCTGTCAGAGGTTTTGACCCACTGTTCGACCCTTTTTGCATATGGGGAAATGAGTTGTCCATGAATATCAGTCAAGTCAAGAAACTCAGAAAGATTGTTAGGATAAAGAAATTAGCAACAAAAAACAACAAGATCTTTTGTCTGCACAATGAAGAAGACATCAGTTCACTACAGGATGGTACTAACTATTATACCTTGCCTTTTTTATTCCTTTGCCCCATTTGCATTATGGAGAAGGTATTTATGCACATCCTTGTTTTCAGGCCTTTCCAAAGCAGTTCACTGATGATTACCTCTCAAACCACCTGTATGGTCACGAGGCAAGGAAGGTATTCATACAACACCCATGGTTCAATATTGACGTGTTCCTAAAGAGGACGAAGGATGGATGGTCAATCATCCACAAGCACTGGCCTAAAGTTACAAAGACCTTCAACATCAATGAAGGCTCAATATTCGCCTTCTACTTCAGCAGTTTTCCAGATGAGATACATCTGTCTATGTACCGTCTATGATGCTAATTTCGAAAGGTTATAGATGTTGCATGTGAAACTTGATGCTGGTGTAGTTGTGTAATGGGGTAGCTGAGTGCTGAAGCTATATGATGTTGTACTCTGATGTATTTCAATTATGGAAATGAAATATATTGTGCGCTTAATATGAAATATCAATTAGATTAATAAATGGATTATTAATAATCGTATAATTAGCCTGCTAATTGGGGTTTTCTATTGCAAATGGTTATTGAGAAAACACCGTGTGCGATGCATTCAATAATGCACGTATTTCCACGGAATAAACCGTGTTAGATTAATGAACAATCACACACGACTTCCTCTTGAAAACTGTTTGCGTTAGGCCACCTAGCGCAAACGTTTACCATATAAAAACCGTGTGTGATGGACAGCCCTCGACACACAGTTTCTTCTACACACCGTGTGTGATGCATTCAATAACGCAAACAATAAAATTGTTAATACCGTGTGCAATGGAAACGCTATCACAAACGATTTAATGGGGAAAATTGTGTGCGATGTACTTGCGAACAGAAACGTTTTCCTTGGAGCGACTGTGTGGGATGTATATACGAATGAAAACATTTAGCGGTGACTTACTGTGTGGGATGTACTTGCGACTGGAAATGATTTCACCTGTATAATTGTATTTTTTTAGCTCTACTGTATGTATTTCTGTATTTGAGTGCTCGCCGGTCGCACTCGACCTCGTTTTGCCGAGCGCGTGTGCCAGGAGGGCATATCCCCGACGGTTTCTGGGTCGTGTGGGAAGGACCCCCCTATCGCCCACACTCACTTGGCGACGGTTCCAAATGCCGTCGCAGAAAGGGGTTAAAACCATTTGTTTAGCACCTCGCTGTACTAGTGTTGGGCGGGCGCGGGCTTCCCGCGAAAAGACCCACCAACAGCCTGAAGTTGCATCACCTGAATCGCCTCCAATAGAGGGTGCTCGTCTGGCATATCTCACATATAGCGATGCCCTAGAAGCGCCTCCCTGACCGACTCCTGTCATGCACCCTAGTAAGCACCATTGTTGTGATCGTGGGCACAAAGTCTCCCCCGCATTTTCCATTGATCGAACAATCCTTCCAGGAAAAAAACACTTGAGAATGAACCCAAATTCCAATGCACCAAACTTGTGAACAAAGACTCAATTTTCGGATGGGTAGACCCTGCCAAGGTTTGAAGGGATCCATGTGCTTTAGTCAAGACCAACACAAACACAACACTGGTTGTGTAGCTTCAGATCGATGGTACCTAAACCCCCAAGGCCTTTCGTGTTGCAAACTTTGCTCCATGCCACGAAACACTGCCCCCCTCCCAATTGATTTCTTCAAAAGTCGCCCAGAAAATGCCTTGCAACCTTTGTCCAAGCGATCAAGCGCCCACTTAGGAGCCTCAATAACCAACACATGATGACTCGGTCTAGCACGTATCACGGATTTGAACCAGCCTGAGGTGATCATTACGCTCCATCAATCTCATCTGGCACCCCGACAATAATTTCAACATGTTATCAATGATCAGTTACCATTCAGATCTTATGAGTTTTTAATCAAGAGATGTAATACCAAGTATTTGCAACAACCACTAACCCTTGATTTGTCTCCACTCCACGAATAAGAATAGCTAAAGATTTGGAGAAGTTGATGCTGAGGGCTGATGCACGCCCAAAGATATCGAGAGCCTCACACACAAATAGCACATCCATATTCGAAGGCCTAATGAATAACACAATGTCATCAACATAATTGACAGTCGTTGCAGAGGGGTATAACCAGGCATTACACTGATCACCCCTAGCTCTTCTGCTTTGGTCACCAAGGCAGTGAGCACCTCCATCGCAGTGGCATAGAGTAAGGAGGGGAGGGGAACACCCAGACGGAACCCTCTCGCATACCTTGATTTGTCCACAATATTGCCATTAACCACTACCCTCGACCTCGCCATAGATAGTGAGATGGAAATCCAAGACCTCCAGCGATACAAGAAGCCCTTAGCCCTCAACACGTCGAACATTAATGACCATGTGATTGAACGAACGCGCGCGAAATATCAAGCTTGAGCAACACCATCGGCGGAGCTATGTTGAAAGCTGAGGGGGCCGTGGCCCCCCCAACCCACGTGCAATTTTTTTATTAGGTATGCAATCCATCAAAAGCCTTCTACGTAATGTGTACGTGCAAAGCTAAGACTCAACCAAATAGCCAAGCAGGTTAATCGATTTCTTGGCTAGCTGTAGATGTATGCATGTGAACCTAGGCTTTCACTAGCGCTAGTATCGGATGGATTGATCTGACTCTTTCAACGGAACTCGCGTACACTTAGGAGGCCAAGATGGGAGGAACAAGGGCACGCCTGAGACGGTCGTCTTTGGTTCTTTGCCACTAGCCGGTGGTCGTGGTTGTCGGCAAACGACATGCCGCTCCTCGTTGCAGGCCGCCCCCCATACGAATTTGTCTACTTGATTTTGCAAGTGCCATCTACTCAGCTCAATTAAAAACACTAAACTACTGGATCCCTTTTTTGCAATGTTTGCTCATACGAGTAAATTGGGGGCAACACTAAATTTGGAATATCTTGTTTTAATTTAGAAATTAGTATGCTTATTCATTTGACCTAATTTGGGGTATTTTAACGGAATTCAGTGTCTTCCAAGTTTGAACAGCTAAGCGGCAACTTGTATATTTTGGTGTGTTTAGTTCTCTTATGAAGCATATATATTGCTAATCATACACGTATTTTGTGATAAATATGGGTAACATAAGTATAAATTTTCCTGAAGGCTACAAGCTCTTGTTTGTTGAAGTTGGTTTTTTCTTGTCTTCGGCCCCCCCATAGATTTTTGTCAAGCTCCGCCACTGAGCAACACCCCTTTCGTATTGTGTCTGTGCAGTCTCTGGGCAACATATCTGACAAGGATGAAATTGTCATGAAGGTTGCGCCCCTTGATGAATGTAGAGTGGTTGGCATTCACCAATTCAGCCATCCTTTTGTATAAATGAGATGTTGGTGTTTTTGAGAACTTTGGATAATTATGGAGCAAGCTAATAGGCCTAAAGTCACCAATCTCACAAGCCTCTGGTTTCTTCAGGATGAGTGTAATGATTGCCTGATTTAGCCTAGCAAAACCCCTCCCATTACCCTAAAAAAGTTTCTGCGCCACCGCCACGATAACTCCGTTCACAACCTCCCAAGCCTTCTGGAAGAACATCCCAATAAAGACATGTAGATTGCAGACCCGCAACTCGATCCGATGCCATGCTCTTGATTGTGGGCTTCACCCCTGTCTCATGGCAATTGCATGGAAATCACCTAGTAGCTTCCTTAGCTGTGTAAGGAACTGTAGCGACCAGACCCGAATGGATCTAGTGCTCTGTGCTCAGTGTCATCCCTGGATCAAGAATCTTTGACACCACACAAGATTTCAAGGATTTATAGCAGAGTAGCAATCACACACTTATTACATCGTTGTCCACAAGGGAACTTAATACAATAATATGGCTTAAGGCCATCTAATGATAACAATGGAAGGCTTGGAAGATAAGTGAGTCCATCAACTCCATCGGCATCACCGAGTATAGAACCACGACCTAACACCTTACTGTAAATGCGAAAAGTCTGCAACGTGAAAGTTGCAGCCAAAACGGTCAAGACATGGAATATCTTTGGCAATGTAACACATAGAGAGTAATGAAGCAACAAGCCTATACTACATGCATATATGGCTGGTGGTAAGGCTCTCTGGTTACATTTTTGCATAAAGCTGGTTTTCCCTACATCAAAGGAATAATTTTATTTAACTATCATGGTGGTTGTTAAACATTGAGAATGGTTGACAGCATCCTCAATCCCAATTAAAAGTACTCATTAAAACCCAATAACATTTATTATTAGAAGTAACATGTTGAGATTCACATGATATTCAAGTACTAGATACTCAAAATGTCCATAACCGGGGACACGGCTAATCATGATTAGTTTATACACTCTGCAGAGGTTTCATGACTTTTCCCCACAAGACTCGATCGCCTCCGTTTGGTTCTCGCACTTCATGGTGTTTGAGAGACGGATGACCGAGACACAGATCTTTCGAAGCGCTTAGCACCTTACTTGTGGGTAGACCGGTACACCTACTTTCCCCTACATCTGCTAGTCTACCCGTAAGAGTTCGCACAACTTAGTCAACTATGCGAGCCCATAATTGTCTTGTGGCTGCACACGGAAGTTTCTAGTTTGAATAATCTTATGATCCCTTAGAGCCCGGGTGGCGGTCCGAAGAAATACTGAGCAAGTCTGATAGAAACCAGGTGCCTCTATCCACCCTGATGTGTGTTTAGGTTGGCACCTTAGATAAACCATTAAATTAACAATCTCACATCTGTCATGGATATCACTCACCCAATCCACGTCTACTAGCATAGCATAGCATAATAAGCAAACGTAGAAGTAACTCCCAAAGGTTTCATAAGTAAAACAGGTAATAGGTACTACCTCATCTACTTCCCATCCCACAATTTAATTAGATCCTAACCATGCAAAAGTTTGAGGGTTTGATCTAATGCAATAAAACTGGGTAGTAGAAAAGGTATGATCAAATGTTACTTGCCTTGCTGATGATCCGCGAGTCCTAGAGATTCGAAGTAACAAGTTGCGCACTCCGGGTGATCTAACGCAGACAAACAACAAGCATACAATAAGTACTCATCTAATGCACGGGGAAATCTCGAATAAAAGATCTAACCAGATAGTTCAACTTAAGAACCCTGGTTGCAAAAGAATCGAATCAAATAAAGCATCGAAAGTCGGAACTCGAGAGAGAACGACTCGGTTTAGCAAATCTGAAACTAAGTCAAAATTTTACAGTAGCAAAACTCTGTGTAAGTAGGTTAGTCGAAACGGCGGTTTCGTAACGAAACTCCAGGCGCTTGAATCACCTGATTCCGATAAACGAGCAAGAAATAAAACAGATTTAAAAATCGGATCGAAATCGAATCAGAAAAATAACGGATTAAATCCGATTAAAAAAACGATTTAACGGAATAAATAACGGACGTTCGTTAACAGAACTAATCCAACGAACACATTCATTGAAACGAACGGTTCGATGAACGTTCGTTAATTAAGAAAACCAAAAAAAAAAAAAACCATCTAGGTTTTTTTTTAAAAAACCGAACATATCTAAAAAAACCGGATCGGGTCTTTTAAAAAAAACCGGATCGGGGAGTTGTGGCGGCGGCTACCTCCGGCGGCTCACGGGCTCGGGGGTCCGCGGGTCGGGCTGGGTCGGGAGGGCGGTGGGTGGCGGCGAGGGCGGCGGTGGTGGCTCGACGGCGGCCTTGGGCGGGGCGGCTCGGGTGGAGGGCGGGCGGCGGCTCGGGGTGAGAGAGAGGGGGTGGTGGCGGTATAAATAGGAGGGGGTGGCCGGGTGGCTTGGGAGGGGGCAAGCCGGGGAGGGCGGCGGCGGCGTCGTCCCCGAGCGGGACTTCAGGCGGCGGCGAAGGGAGATCGCACGCGGGAGGGAGAGGGAGGTGGGCCGGGCGGCTGGGCACTGGGCCTTGGCCTGAGAAGTAGTTTTTTTAAAACAAAACTAAACGGAAATAAAAAAAAATACCAAACGAACTCCGAATTTAATAAAATAAAATTTTCCCGACTCCTAAAAATGAGTCGAACAAAATGAACTTTAAAAACGGCAAACATGCATATTTTTTTTTAAAATGCTCATTTTTGCCTAAGCAAAATAAATCTTCCAAAACCAAATTTGATTTATTCATAATATCTCCATTTTTCCTAAATGTTGGGAAAGTCATATTATTCCCTCTCTTAAGTTTTTTATAGGAAAAACTTTATGAAGGTAATTAAATAAATCCAATGATCCTATTTTCAAAATTTGAGAAATCCCAAATATGAAAATAATGAAACTTCCAACTCTCTCCGAGGGTCCTTGAGTTGCGTGAAATTTTCTAGGATCGGAAAATGCGAGAAAATATGATATGCATGATGACCTAATGTATAACATTCCAAATTGAAAATTTGGGATGTTACAAACCTACCTCTTAAGATGAATCTCGCCTCGAGATTCGGGTTGGCTAGAAAATAGGTGAGGGTGGTCCTTGAGCAAAACTTCCTCTCTTTCCCAGGTGGCTTCATCCTCGGTGTGGTGGCTCCAATCGAACTTTGCAAAACTTGATAACCTTGCTGCGGGTAACTCTGCTTGGCATAATCGAGAATCTTAACCGGTTTTTCCTCATATGTCAAGTCATCCTTCAACTGAATTGCTTCCAGTGGCTTGTGTCTCTTAACGGTACCTCTGCTATCTCGGGTGACATTTCTTCAATCGAGAAACATGGAATACATCATGAACTCCCCGACAGTCCTTCCGTAATTCCAACTTATAAGCAACTTCTCCCATGCGTTGCAAAATCTTATACGGTCCAACGAAACGGGTGCTAACTTTCCTTTAACTCCAAAACGCTTAACTCCTCGAAGGGGATACTCCGAGATATACTCTGTCTCCAACTTCATACTCAATCGCTGGCGCTTTGAATCGGCATAGCTCTTTTGTCCGGACTGGGCTACCTTGAGCCTGTCTCGAATCAACTTAACTTTCTGTTCGGACTCCTTAATCAAATCTGGTCCAAACAACCGACGATCTCGGTTTAGTCCCATAACAACGGTGTCCTGCACCTTCTTCCATACTGAGCCTCGAAAGGTGCCATCTTCAAGCTGGTTTGGTAACTGTTGTTGTAGGAAAATTCTGCATCTGACAAATTATCATCCCAGCTAGATCCATAGTCTAGGGCACAAGCTCTCAAAGCATGTCCTCCAAAATCTGATTGACTCTCTCGGTGCATCCATCGATTACGTGGGTGGAAAGCTGCATTGAATTCCAATCAGGTTCCCAATGTTTCGTGTAAGCTGGTTCCAAAATTTCGAGGTAAACTGGGTTCCTCTATCTCGATACGATGCTCCTCGGAACTCCGTGTAAGCACACAATTCTGGTCATGTATATCTTTGCCAACTTAGCACTGCTATAGGTGGTCTTGATCGGAATGAAATGAGCTACCTTTGTTAAACGGTCGACTATAACCCAAATCGAGTCATATCTGAACGAGTCTTTGGCAATCCTGATAAAATCCATGCCTAGTTTATCCCACTTCCATTCGGTATCGGCAATGGTTGTAACAATCCTGCTGGCTTCGATGTTACGCCTTTACTTTCGACATACATCGCAAACTGCTACATACTCCATAATATCCTTCTTCATTCCGGTCCACCAGAAAGTATTCTTCAAATCCAAATACATCTTGGTATTTCCTGGGTGAATCGAATAGAGTGAATCATGAGCTTCTTGTAAAATCAACTTCCTGATCTCTGGGTCATTGGGTACATAAACACGGTCTTCAAACCATAGGGTATCATGCTCATCCTCACGAAATCCTTTAGCTTTTCCTTTGCTCATTTTCTCCTTTATAGAGGCAACTTCCTTATCTGCCTTTTGGGCTTCTCTGATTTTGTCCATCAGCGTTATTTGAATCTCCAATGCTGCTACATAGCCTCTCGGAACTATTTCCAAACATAGCTCTCGAAGGTCCTCGGCTAACTCATTGGGTATTCCTCCCATCATTAGAGTATTGACGTGGCTCTTACGGCTCAATGCGTCGACTACGACATTAGCCTTTCCGGGTGATAATGCAATCTCATGTCATAATCCTTGATAAGCTCTAACCATCTCCTTTGTGCGAGATTCAATTCATACGTGTGAAAATGTACTTCAAACTCTTGTGATCCGTATATACTTCACAATGATTTCCAATGAGAAAATGTCTCCATGTCTTCAAGGCATGCACAACGGCTGCTAGCTCCAAATCATGAGTGGCATAATTCAACTCATGGGGCTTAAGTTGTCGTGAAGCATCTGAAACAACTCTTCCTTCCTGCATAAGCACTGCTCCAAGTCCTCGACGTGAAGCGTGTAATACACCTCATAATCCTTAGTCTGATCTGGCAATATCAAGACTGGTGAGGTGACCAATCTTTTCTTCAACTCCTGAAAACTTGCCTCACAGTCTTCAGTCCATATAAATTTGTTTTCCTTTTTCAACAATTCTGTCATAGGCTTAGCAATCCTTGAGAAATTCTCAATGAACCTTCGGTAGTATCCTGCGAGTCCAAGGAAACTCCGAATCTCTCCAACTGTCGTTGGTGCTTCCCATTTGGTTACGGTCTCAACTTTTGTGGGGTCAATCCAACTTCCGTTAGCCAAAACTCACATTTGCTGAACTTGGCATACAACTGGTGTTCCCTCAGTTTCTCCAAAACCAATCGCAAATGTTCCTTGTGTTCCTCTTCATTCTTCGAGAAAATCAAAATGTCATCAATGAACACCACGCATTTAACTTATCCAAAAACTCCATAAACACTTTGTTCATCAGGTTCATGAAATAGGCTGGTGCGTTAGTCAGTCCAAATGACATAACGGTATACTCGTATAGTCCATATCTCGTGGTAAATGATGTCTTGGGTATGTCCTGCTCCCTTCCTATCTTGCGGAGCCAGTCATCTGCTACAATCGGCTCGGTGCTACTGGAATACACCGGCGGGTTTAGTCTAAGGAAACGAGTCAGATGATCCGCAGGTGGTGGTGGTGGTGGTGGGTTGTTGTTGTTGTTGTTGCCCTGGTTCTGCACCAATGTTTGAATCAGGGTATTCTGCTGCTGGATCAGTTGGGTGATCTCTGGCGGGAAAACGAATCCGGGGTCGCGTCTCGGAGGCATCTGATGGGTTTAGAAAAGATGAGAATTTAGAATAGAATGAGGTCTAAGGGGAATCACTACCCAAATGCACATGAGCAAATACACACAAAATCACTTCATTCAATCAAACAAGGGCTTACAACGATCTAACTATCGCAAAAGTGCGTGTACTATAATGTTTACATGGGAGGGGGAAATACTACTAATATGTGGGGGACTTCTACTAATTTGAACCGGTGGAAGACTCCATAATGTCTGCTCCAGCTTCGTCTTCAAAGTCGGGTTCACTTGGATCCGAATCGGTGTAAATCGATGTTGATGTAGTCGCTTGGGCAATCGACATACTGGTCTTCATTCCCGAGCGCCAACTTCTTCTTGAGTTCTTCAATCTCGTACTTAAGATCGTTATTGTGTCTTGCTAGAGCTACGATCTCGTCCATATAGTCCTTGCGAGTTGTCTTTAGTTCTTCTTCAAGTTCGATGATCCTTCCCTTTGCATTCGCAACTCCAACATATCGTTGCACATCCGGTTCTCTGGCGTCCGAATGTGCTGGTTTAACTCTGGATGAACGCTGCAACGGATCTATCCTTCTTGGTGCTGACGACGTCCCATTTGTTATCTCGGCGTCCGCAAATCTGGTAGATAGTGTCCTTGAGGTCTTCTTGATAAACTTCTCCAATGCGTCCCATGGTGATGTGAGCTGCCATGCTCTTTCCCAGACTCCAAGTTGGTGCCTTGAAAACACTATCTATAGGCTTGGTGATTGGGGCGAATGTCCTTCCCGAACGTGAGCGTGAATCTTCGGCGCTCCTCTTGTGCAGAGTGGCGTTGAAAGTCCGGTGAAGCTTGGTAGTCCAATGTTCAGGTACTTGGTAACTTCCTTCAAGTGAAATCCAAAGGGTGTGCCTTCATCCGGTTGGGTGTACTTGATCTTCGCGTCCTTCATCCTAAAGAGAGTAGAAAAGATGAGGAGTTAGAAAATGGGAAGAGAGTAGTGATCTATGGCTTTAACTTAGTGGTCGTGTCCTACAGTCAGCGTGTGCTCTGATACCATTCTCTCAGAGCGACTCAGACCGAATGGATCTAGTGCTCGTGCTCGGTGTCATCCTCGGATCGAATGTCGACACCACACAAGATTTCAAGGATTTATAGCGAGTAGCAATCACACACTTATTACATCGTTGTCCACAAGGGAACTTAATACAATAATATGGCTTAAGGCCATCTAATGATAACAATGGAAGGCTTGGAAGATAAGTGAGTCCATCAACTCCATCGGCATCACCGAGTATAGAACCACGACCTAACACCTTACTCGTAAATGCAAAAAGTCTGCAACGTGAAAGTTGCAGCCCAAAACGGGTCAGCACATGGAATATCTTGGCAATGTAACACATAGAGAGTAATGAAGCAACAAGCCAATACTACATGCATATATGGCTGGTGGTAAGGCTCTCACGGTTACATTTTTGCATAAAGCTGGTTTTTCCCTACATCAAAGGAATAATTTTATTTAACTATCATGGTGGTTGTTAAACATTGAGAATGGTTGTGACATCCTCAATCCCAATTAAAAGTACTCATTAAAACCCAATAACATTTATTATTAGAAGTAACATGTTGAGATTCACATGATATTCAAGTACTAGATACTCAAAATGTCCATAACCGGGGACACGGCTAATCATGATTAGTTTATACACTCTGCAGAGGTTTGCACTTTTCCCCACAAGACTCGATCGCCTCCGTTTGGTTCTCGCACTTCATGGTGTTTGAGAGCGGATGACCAAGACACGATCTTTAAGCGCTTAGCACCTTACTTGTGGGTAGACCGGTACACCTACTTTCCCCTACATCTCGCTAGTCTACCCGTAAGAGTTCGCACAACTTAGTCAACTATGCCAGAGCCCATAATTGGCTTGTGGCTGCACACGGAAGTTTCTAGTTTGAATAATCTTATGATCCCTTAGAGCCTGGGTGGCGGTCCGAAGAAATACAGGCAAGTCTTGATAGAAACCAGGTGCCTCAATCCACCCAGATGTGTGTTTAGGTTGCCACCTTAGATAAACCATTAAATTAACAATCTCACATCTGTCATGGATATCACTCACCCAATCCACGTCTACTAGCATAGCATAGCATAATAAGCAAACGTAGAAGTAACTCCCAAAGGTTTCATAAGTAAAAGCAGTAATAGGTACTACCTCATCTACTTCCCATCCCACAATTTAATTAGATCCTAACCATGCAAGTGTTTGAGGGTTTGATCTAATGCAATAAAACTGGGTAGTAGAAAAGGTATGATCAAATGTTACTTGCCTTGCTGATGATCCGCGAGTCCTAGAGATTCGAAGTAACAAGCGGCACACTCCGGGTGATCTAACGCAGACAAACAACAAGCATACAATAAGTACTCATCTAATGCACAGGGAAATCTCGAATAAAAGATCTAACCAGATAGTTCAACTTAAGAACCCTGGTTGCAAAAGAATCGAATCAAATAAAGCATCGAAAGTCGGAACTCGAGAGAGAACGACTCGGTTTAGCAAATCTGAAACTAAGTCAAAATATTACAAAGAGCAAAACTCTGTGTAAGTAGGTTAGTCGAACGGCGGTTTCAGAACGAAACTCCAGCGCTTGAATCACCGATTCCGATAAACGAGCAAGAAATAAAACAAATTTGAAAATCGGATCGAAATCGAATCTGAAAAATAACGGATTAAATCCGATTAAAAGAAAACGCATTTAACGGAATAAATAACGGACGTTCGTTAACAGAGCTAATCCAACGAACACATTCATTGAAACGAACGGTTCGGTGAACGTTCGTTAATTAAGAAAACCAAAAATAATAATAAAAACCATCTAGGTTTTTTTTTTAAAAAAACCGAACATATCTAAAAAAACCGGATCGGGTCTTTTAAAAAAAACCGGATCGGGGGGTTGTGGCGGCGGCTACCTCCGGCGGCTCGCCGCGGGCTCGGGGGTCCGGTGGGTCAAGGGTCGGGAGGGGCGCGGTGGCGGCGAGGGCGGCGGGTGGCTCCGGGCGACGGCGGCGGCCTTCGGGCGGGCGGCGGCGGCTCGGTGGAGGGCGGCGGCGGCTCTGTGGAGGAGGCGGGCGGCTCGGGTGAGAGAGGGGGGCGGGCAGATAAATAGGAGGGGGTGGCCGGGTGGCTTGGGGAGGGGCAAGCCGGGGAGGGCGGCGGCGGGCGCTGCCCCGAGCGGGACTCGGGCGGCGGCGAAGGGAGATCATGGGAGGGAGAGGGAGGTGGGCCGGGGCCTGGCTGGCTGGGCCGGCTGGGCCTTGGCCCGGGGGGGGCGCAGTTTTTTTTTTAAACAAAACTAAACGAAATAAAAAAAATACCAAACGAACTCCGAATTTAATAAAATAAATTTTCCCCGACTCCTAAAAATGAGTCGAACAAAATGAACTTTAAAAACGGCAAACATGCATATTTTTTTAAAATGCTCATTTTTGCCTAAGCAAAACAAATCTTCCAAAACCAAATTTGATTTATTCATAATATCTCCATTTTTCCTAAATGTTGGGAAAGTCATATTATTCCCTCTCTTAAGTTTTTTTATAGGAAAAACTTTATGAAGATAATTAAATAAATCCAATGATCCTATTTTCAAAATTTGAGAAATCCCAAATATGAAAATAATGAAACTTCCAACTCTCTCCGAGGGTCCTTGAGTTGCGTGAAATTTTCTAGGATCGGAAAAATGCGAGAAAATATGATATGCATGATGACCTAATGTATAACATTCCAAATTGAAAATTTGGGATGTTACAGGAACTTGACCTGAAGTTGACTAGAGTTGTCCATGCAGGTACGTACTAATTTCCTAGTAGTAGATAGGAAATTACCAGGTAGGTGAACTTCATTTGCTTGCCTTACTAGTTAAGGAATAGATAGGGTAAGTGTGTAGTAGTTCCGTGTGTAAGTGATATATATGCATGGCCAGCTGCATAGGCAGCTTGTATTCCCCTATAAAAGGATTCGTGCTCCTCCATTGTAAATTAGGCCATTTCAGTATCAATCCATCCAAGCCTCGTGCAGCCTCAAGTAGTACTAGTAGCACTCCAGTTCAAGTGTATGCGTGTGTGTTCTTATAGTTCATACTAGCTGCAACATAGATCGTCATTCCACTGCTTCGTCCGATCCTTGGTATCCAGCTACTCTGTAGTTTAGGCTAACAATTGGCATCAGAGCCCCAGGTTGTGGTAGCCATGGCTAGTGTACAAGGACAGCAGCAGCACACCACCTCAGGTGGTTCCCAGTCACAGCCATCATAGGATGGCTCCCAATCGCCACCTCCAGAGAGCGGCAAGGGCGCAGCCGATCCGTGCGCGGCCATAGCTGTTAGATCGTTGTTAGGTGCGTGAGACCGTAGTTAGTGGGGGCATGCCCATCACCTTCCCGATGCTTACGCGCTCGAATTACATGGAGTGGGCGTTGATCATGGAGTGCAACCTCCATGCGGCGAGGCTTTGGGTTCCCATGGAGGATGACATGGTCAAGAGAAAGGAGGACAGGAAAGCCATGGTGGCGCTCATGTGCACCATGCCGCCGGAGATGCATGGCATGCTCGCGGAGAAGGCAAGTGCCAAGGACGCGTGCGAAGCCATCCGTACCCAGTGCCTCGGCAGCAACCGCGTGCGCGAGACCAAAGCGCAGAAGCTGCAGGCGAACTTTGAGGACATCGCCTTAAAGGAGGGTGAGCTCGTCGACGACTTCGCCATGCGGATCTCCAACCTTGTGTCACAGCTCCGCGCGCTCAGTGACACCATGGACGACACGGGAGTGTTAGGAAACGTTGCATGGAAAACAAAAAAAATTCTACGCACACACAAGATCTATCCATGGAGATGCATAGCAACGAGAGGGGAGAGTGTGTCTACATATCCTCGTAGACCGTAAGAGGAAGCGTTTATTAACGCGGTTGATGTAGTCGAACTTCTTCATGATCCAACTGATCGAGTACCGAACGTACGGCACCTCCGCGTTCAACACACGTTCAGCTCGGTAACGTCCTCACCTTCTTGATCCAGCAAGACAGCGAAGTAGTGGATGAGTTCCGGAAGCAAGACAGCATGGTGACGGTTGTGGTGATGCTATCTCCGCAGGGCTTCGCCTAAGCACTACGCAAATATGACCGAGGGACGAAACTGTGGAGAGGGGCGTCGCACACGGCTAAGAGATTGTCGTGGGCTATGTGTGGCGCCCCCTCCCACATTTATATAGGTGGGGGGAGAGGGGAGGTAGCCAGGAGGTGCCCCAAGTGGGCCCGAATCCCACTTGGGCTCCTACCCCTAGCCGCCCCCTGCCATGTATGTGTGCGGGAGGAAGGCAAGGGGAGGTGGAGCCCCCCCCCCCCCCACATTTCCTTTCTCACATGAGGAGGGAAAGGTGGGAGGGGCTAACCCTCCCTCTTTACTTACACTAGGGCCGGCGGCCAGGGAGAGGGCGCGCCACCCCCTATGTGGGCTGGTGTGTCCCTTCCCTTGGCCCATTAGGCCCATAGACCTCCCGGGGGTGTCCGGAACCCCTTCCGGCGATCCGATGATTACCCGGTGCACTCCGAAACTCTCCCGGTGTCTGAATAGTATCATACTATATATCAATCTTTATCTTCGGACCATTCTGGAGCTCCTCGTAATGTCCGTGATCTCATCCGGGACTCCAAACAACATTCGGTCACCAAAACATATAACTCATATAACACTATATCGTCAACGAACGTTAAGCATGCGGACCCTACGGGTTCAAGAACTATGTAGACATGAACGAGACACCTCTCCAGTCAATAACCAATAGCGGAACCTGGATGCCCATATTGGCTCCTACATATTCTATGAAGATCTTTACCGGTCAAACCTTATGACAACATACGTAATTCCCTTTGTCCATCGGTATGTTACTTGCCCGAGATTCGATCGTCGATATCTTCATACCTAGTTTAATCTCGTTACCGGCAAGTCTCTTTACTCGTTCCGTAATGCATCATATTGTAACTAAATCCTTAGTCACTTTGCTTGCAAGGCTTCTTATGATGTGTATTACCGAGAGGGCCTAGAGATACCTCTCCAATACTCTGAGTGACAAATCCTAATCTCGATCTATGCCAACTCAACAAACACCTTCGGAGATACCTGTAGAGCATCTTTATGATCACCCAGTTACGTTGTGATGTTTGATACCACACAAGTTATTCCTCCGGTATCCGGGAGTTGCACAATCTCATAGTCGAAGGAATATGTATTTGACATTAAGAAAGCAATAGCAATAAACTCAATGATCAAATGCTAAGCTAACGGATGGGTCTTGTCTATCACATCATTCTCCTAATGACGTGATCCCGTTATCAAGTGGCAACACATGTCTATGGTTAGGAAACCTTAACCATCTTTTGATCAACGAGCTAGTCTAGTAGAGGCTCACTAGGGACACAGTATTTTTTTATGTATTCACACATGTATTTAAGTTTCCGATCGATATAATTCTAGCATGAATAATAAAAGTTTATCATGAATAAGGAAATATAAAATACCAACTTTATTATTGCCTCTAGGGCATATTTCTCTTAGAGAGCCATGCAGAAATTCTCTGTGTCATGGCACCTCGCTTCACTCAGGTAGCGGTCTCCATCGAGACCTTGCTTGACCTGAGCAAGCTCTCCATCGAGGAGCTCACGACCGACTGCAGGTGGTCGAGGACCGCCTTGAGGACGGACGTGAGAGCTTCGGTGGCGGACAACTCCTATTCTCGAAGAAGTGGGAGGAGAGGAAGCGTCAAGGACGTGGTGGAGGTGCCCCGAGAAACGGAGGCGGCATTGGCAGAGGCAACGGTCGCATCCAGGGCGGAGCCGGGAGAGGTGCCAACAATGACGGTCGGGACACAGGTGCCAATATTGCAGCATCAAGGGCCACTAGCCCACGATTGCCATAGGAGGATAGCTGACGAGGCAGCCACCACCGAGGCGAACCTCGTCTAGGCTGAAGAAAATGGTGGGCTAGCAATGATGATGGCTTGCGTCAAGACCGTGCAGGAGAGCCCAGCACCTCTGTGACCACGACCCCGACAAGCATCGAAGCCGTGCAGGAGGGCGCAGCACCTCCGGTGACCACAGTGTCGGCAACCGTCAAGTCCGTGCGAGAGGCACGGATCTCTTGAACTAATCCCCTCCCGACATCGGTAGCGCTCTCGCCGACAACAACGTTCTCAGGGGCCTACGATTGGGAGGCGATGAAGACCCGAGTGTGGGGGAGCCACACCCCGGCAACCACGTCCCTTGGGACACTGGTCAAGCCCGTGCAAGTTGGCACGGCAATCGCGGCCCCGAAATCCTCGGAACCCGACAAGACCGTGCAAGTTGGCATGGCAATCGCGGCCCCGACATCCTCGGGACCCGACAAGACCGTGCAACTTGGCATGGCAATTGTGGCCCCGACATCCTCAGGACTCGACAAGCTCGTGCAAGTTGGCATGGCAATCGCGGCCCCGACATCCTCGGGACCCGACAAGCTTGTGCAAGTTAGCACGACAACGGTGTCCTCGAGAACCTCGAGACCCAACAAGCCCATGTCAAGAGGCACGACAATGACGCATCTAGTGGGCCACGTCCCAACCATGATGCTGGCGACAAGTGAGCTCGTACAGGAGCACATGTCAACTCAGGTCGGCCACACCCCGACAACTAGTTTCTCAAGGTTCTGCAAGCCCATGTGGGCGGCACGGCAATCTTTGTTTGCCTCAACACCAACTCTGCCAGGCCACTCCCCAACAACCTCGTTTTCGGGGCCTGTCAACTAGGAGGCGATGAAGAGAGGGTCAATGGGGCAGCAAGGCCTCGACCGTGACTCTGGTGACCATAAGGTCGTGCAGGAGGCACAGCGCTCTCTGGTCGGCCACGCCGCGACCCTGACGTGCTCGGGGTCGATCGAGTCTGTGCGGGAGGCACGACTCATGGCTGTCGGGGAAACCCGACAAGCAAGTCCAGCGAGAAGAGCGGCAAGGATTACGCTACCCTGGGAGAAGCCACTCCGGTTAGTGCGACATCCGGCACATCGACCCTCGGAAGGGAGTTCGCGGGCACTGCGGCGTTTGGCACAACGACCCAGAAAAATGCTACCTGGGGATGTGCGACCCCGAGAAGCTCAATCCCGACAAGCGTGACGTCCGGTACAATGAACCCAGGAAGGGAGTTCTCGGGTAGTGCTTTGTCCAACAAGTCATCCCCGGGAAGGGAGTTCCCGGGTAGCATGGCATCCGACACGATGACCCCGGGAAGGGAGTTCCAGGGTAGTGTGATGTCAGGAACTACGTGAAGGAAATATGCCCTAGTGTAACATCCCAAAATTCTAAATTTTGGAATGTTATATTAAATAAATATTTACGATTGTTTGTTTGATTGTTGTGTGACTGATTGTGTGAAATTGAGTGGCATTTGGAAATTTCAGAGGCATTTGAATTTTACTTGAATTGGATTCAACTTGGCATTCAAATTTATTTCATAATACCTGACAAATACTTGAGCAAAAGTATGAGAGGAGTAAACATGACACTCCAAAGAAAAATGTCAGAAGAAAATATTGCCAAAAAAAGTTTGAATTCAAATTTGATTTTATTTGGAATCTACAAAAAAATGTTCTCGTTGTAGGATTTACTTTTATGATTTTATTGATATGTATATGTCATATATAAAAATATTATAGGTTTATCTATAATTAGTTTTCTCTCTCTGTGGTATTTCAAAAAAAATCCAAGGCGCTAGCCAGGCCAACCGGCCCAGCCAGCGGCCGCAGCCCACCAGCAACCGAGCCGGCCTGCCCCAGCGCCCACGCTCGCTCGATGCCTAGCGCGTCAGTCGCCCGACCCTCTCTCCCTTCCCCACGATCGCTGCCAGAAGGGCCCCACCTCTTCTTTCTTCTCCCCCACGAACCCAATGATACAAATGTTGGGAAACGTAGTAATTTCAAAAAAATTCCTACGATCACGCAAGATCATGGTGATGCTTAGCAACGAGATGAGAGTGTTGTCTCACGCATCGTGAGACCAGCAACGGAAGCGTTGACGCCGACGTAGAGGAAGTAGTCGTACTCGCTACGATCCAACCGATCCAAGTACCGAACGCACGGCACCTCCGAGTTACGCACACGCTCAGCTCGATGACGTCCCTCGAACTCCGATCCAGCAGTGTTGAGGGAGAGTTTAAATCGACGACGGCGGCGTGGTGGCGATGATGATGTTCCACCGGCGCAGGGCTTCGCCTAAGCTCCGCCACGGTATTTTCGAGGTGTAATATGGTGGAAGGGGCACCGCACACGGCTAAGGAACGATCTCAATGATCAACTTGTGTGTCATGGGGTGCCCCTGCCTTGTATATAAAGGAGGGAAGGGAGGGGCTGGCCGGCCAAGGAGAGGTGCGCCAGGGTGTCCTACTCCTACTAGGAGTAGGATTCCCCCAAATCCTAGTCCAACTAGGATTGGCCAAGTGGGAAGGGAGAGAGAGGCGCCTTCTCCTAGTCCTAATAGGACTAGGGAAGGGGGAAGGTGCGGCCAGCACTTGGGCCCCTTTCTCCTTTCCACTAAGGCCCATGTTGGCCCATTAGCATTCGGGGTTCCGTAACCTCCGTGCATTTGGTAAAATTCCCAATTTCACCCGGAACACTTCCGATGTCCAAACATAGACTTCCAATATATGAATCTTTATGTATCGACCATTTCGAGACTCCTCGTCACGTCCGTGATCTCATCCGGGACTCCGAACAACCTTCAGTACATTAACATCATAAAAACTCATAGTAACCGCCATCGAACGTTAAGCGTGCGGACCCTACGGGTTCGAGAACAATGTAGACATGACCGAGACACCTCTCCAGTCAATAACCAATAGCGGGACCTGGATGCCCATATTGACTCCTACATATTCTATGAAGATCTTTATCGGTCAGACCGCATAACAACATACGTTGTTCCCTTTGTCATCGGTATGTTACTTGCCCGAGATTCGATCGTCGGTATCCAATACCTAGTTCAATCTCGTTACCGGCAAGTCTCTTTTACTTGTTTCGTAATACATCATCTCACAACTAACACATTAGTTGCAATGCTTGCAAGGCTTATGTGATGTGCATTACCGAGAGGGCCCAGAGATACCTCTCCGACAATCGGAGTGACAAATCCTAATCTCGAAATATGCCAACCCAACATGTACCTTCGGAGACACCTGTAATGTACCTTTATAATCACCCGATTACGTTGCGGACGTTTGGTAGCACCCAAAGTGTTCCTCGTGCAAACGGGAGTTGCATAATCTCATAGTCATAGGAACATGTATAAGTCATGAAGAAAAGCACTAGCAACAAACTATACGATCAGGTGCTATGCTAATGGAATGGGTCATGTCAATCAGATCATTCAACCAATGATGTGATCCCGTTAATCAAATAACAACTCCTTGTTCATGGTTAGGAAACACAACCATCTTTGATTAACGAGCTAGTCAAGTAGAGGCATACTAGTGACACTCAGTAGGTTTATGTATTCACACATGTATTATGTTTCCGGTTAATACAATTCTAGCATGAATAATAAACATTTATCATGATATAAGGAAATAAATAATAACTTTATTATTGCCTCTAGGGCATATTTCCTTGATCTCCCACTTGCACTAGAGTCAATAATCTAGATTTACACAAGAATGATTCTAACACCCATGGAGTCTTGGTGCTGATCATGTTTTGCTCGTGGAAGAGGCTTAGTCAACGGTTCCGCAACATTCAGATCCGTATGTATCTTGCATATCTCTATGTCTCCCACCGGACCAAATCCCGGATGGAGTTGAAGGCGTCTTTTGATGTGCTTGGTTCTCTTGTGAAATCTGGATTCCTTTGCCAAGGCAATTGCACCAGTATTGTCACAAAAGATTTTCATTGGACCCGATACACTAGGTACAACACCTAGATCGGTTATGAACTCCTTCATCCAGACTCCTTCATTAGCTGCTTCCGAAGCAGCTATGTACTCAACTTCACATGTAGATCCCGCCACGACGCTTTGTTTGGAACTGCACCAACCGACAGCTCCACCGCTTAATGTAAATACGTATCCGGTTTGCGATTTAGAATCGTCCGGATCAGTGTCAAAGCTTGCGTCGACGTAACCGTTCTGACGAGTTCTTTGTCACCGCCATAAATGAGAAACATATCCTTAGTCCTTCTCAAGTACTTAAGGATGTTCTTGACCGCTGTCCGATGATCCACTCTGGATTACTTTTGGTACCTGCCTGCTAAACTTACTGAAGGCACACATCAGGTCTGGTACACAGCATTGCATACATGATAGAGCCTATGGCTGAAGCATAGGGAACATCTTTCATTTTCTCTCTATCTTCTGCGGTGGTCGGGCATTGAGTCTTACTCAACTTCACACCTTGTAATACCGGCAAGAACCCTTTCTTTGCTCGATCCATTTTGAACTTCTTCAAAACTTTATCAAGGTATGTGCTTTGTGAAAGTCCTATTAAGCGTCTTGATCTATCTCTATAGATCTTAATGCCCAATATGTAAGCAGTTTCACCGAGGTCTTTCATTGAAAAACTCTTATTCAAGTATCCTTTTATGCTATCCAGAATTCTATATCATTTCCGATCAGTAATATGTCATCCACATATAATATCGTAAATGCTCTGAGCTCCCACTCACTTTCTTGTAAATACAGGCTTCTCCAAAAGTCTGTATAAAACTAAATGCTTTGATCACACTATCAAAACGTTTATTCCAACTCCGAGAGGCTTGCACCAGTCCATAAATGGATCGCTGGAGCTTGCACACTTTGTTAGCTCCCTTTGGATCGATAAAACCTTACGGTTGCATCATATACGACTCTTCTTCCGTAAATCCATTCAGGAATGCGATTATAACATCCATTTGCCAAATTTCATAATCATAAAATGCGGCAATTGCTAACATGATTCGGACGGACTTAAGCATCGCCACGGGTGAGAAGGTCTCATCGTAGTCAATCCCTTGAACTTGTCAAAACCTTTTGCAACAAGTCGAGCTTTATAGACAGGAACATTACCATCAGCGTCAGTCTTCTTCTTGAAGATCCATTTATTCTCAATTGCTTGCCGATCATCGGGCAAGTCAACCAAAGTCCACACTTTGTTCTCATACATGGATCCCATCTCAGATTTCATGGCCTCCAGCCATTTTGTGGAATCTGGGCTCACCATCGCTTCTTCATAGTTCGTAGGTTCATCATGTTCCAAAGAACATGACTTCCAGAATAGGATTACCGTACCACTGCAGTGCGGATCTTGCTCTGGTTGATCTACGAAGTTCAGAGAAACTTGATCCAAGTTTCATGATCATCATCATTAGCTTCCTCCCTATTTGGTGTAGGTGTCACGTAAACTGTTTTACTGTGATGTACTACTTCTCAATAAGGGAGTAGATACGATTATCTCATCAAGTTCTACTTTCCTCCCACTCACTTCTTTCGAGAGAAACTCCTTCTCCAAAAAGTTTCCGAATTTAGCAACAAAAATCTTGCCTTCGGATTTGTGATAGAAGGTGTACCCAACAGTCTCCTTTGGGTATCCTATGAAGACACATTTCTCCGATTTGGGTTCGAGCTTATCAGGTTGAAGCTTTTTCACATAAGCATCGCAGCCCCAAACTTTCAGAAACGACAACTTTGGTTTCTTGCCAAACCACAGTTCATAAGGCGTCGTCTCAACGGATTTAGATGGTGCCCTATTTAAAGTGAATGTAGCCGTCTCTAAAGCATAACCCCAAAATGATAGCGGTAAATCAGTAAGAGACATCATAGATCGCACCATATCTAATAAAGTACGATTACTGACGTTCGACACACCATTACGTTGTGGTGTTCCGGTGGCGTAAGTTAAAACTATTCCGCATTGTTTCAAATGTAGGCCAAACTCGTAACTCAAATATTCTCCTCCACGATCAGATCGCAGAAACTTTATTTTCTTGTTACGATGATTTTCCACTTCACTCTGAAATTCTTTGAACTTTTTCAAATGTTTCAGACTTGTGTTTCATTAAGTAGATATACCCATATCTGCTCAAATCATCTGTGAAGGTGAGAAAATAACGATATCCGCCACGAGCCTCAACATTCATTGGACCACATACATCAGTATGTATGGTTTCCAATAAATCTGTTGCTCTCTCCATAGTTCCGGAGAACGGTGTTTTAGTCATCTTGCCCATAAGGCACGGTTCGCAAGTGCCAAGTGATTCATAATCAAGTGACTCCAAAAGTCCATCAAGATGGAGTTTCTTCATGCGCTTTACACCGATATGACCTAAACGGCAAGTGCCACAAATAAGTTGCACTATCATTATCAACTCTACATCTTTTGGCTTCAACATTATGAATATGTGTATCACTACTATCGAGATTAAGTAAAAACAAACCATTCTTCAATGGTGCATGACCATAAAAGATATTATTCATATAAATAGAACAACCATTATTCTCTCGATTTAAATGAATAACCGCCTCGCATCAAACAAGATCCAGATATAATGTTCATGCTCAACGCTGGTACTAAATAACAATTATTTAGGTCTAATACTAATCCCGAAGGTAGATGTAGAGGTAGCGTGCCGACCGCGATCACATCGACTTTGGAACCATTTCCCACGCCAAGATCGTCACCTCGCCCTTAGCCAATCTTCGCTTAATCCGTAGCCCTGCTTCGAGTTGCAAATATTAGCAATGTAACCAAAGATCAAATACCTGTGCTATCGCGAGTATTAGTAAGGTACACATCAATAACATGTATATCACATATACCTTTGTTAACCTTGCCGTCCTTCTTATCCGCCAAATACTTGGGGCAGTTCCGCTTCAAAGGACCAGCCCGCTTGCAATAGAAGCACCCAGTTTCAGGTGCTTAGGACCAGACTTGGGTTTCTTCTCTTGATTAGCAACTTGCTTGCCGTTCTTTTGAAGTTTCCTTTTCTTTCCTTTGCCCTTTTTCTTGAAACTAGTGGTTTTGTTAACCATCAACACTTGATGCTCCTTTTTGATTTCTACTTCGCTGCTTTCAAAGATCGCCAAGAGCTCGGGCATTGTTTTGGTCATCCCTTGCATATTATAGTTCATCACGAAGCTCTTGTAGCTTGGTGGCAGTGATTGGAGAATTTCGTCAATGACGCAATCATCCGGAAGATTAACTCCCGCTTGAATCAAGTGATTGTTATACCTGACATTCTGAGTATATGCTCACCGACAGAACCGTTCTCCTCCATCTTACAGCTATAGAACTTATTGGAGACTTCATATCTCTCAATCCGGCATTCGCTTGGAATATTAACTTCAACTCTGGAACATCTCATATGCTCCATGGTGTTCAAAACGACGTTGAAGTCCCGGTTCTAAGCCATAAAGCATGGCACACTGAACTATAGAGTAGTCATCAGCTTTGCTTTGCCAGACGTTCACAACTTCTGGCGCAGCCCTTGCACCAGGCCTGGCACCTAACGGTGCTTCCAGGACGTAATTCTTCCTGCGGCAGCAATAAGGATAATCCTCAAGTTACGGATCCAGTCCGTGTAATTGCTGCCATCATCTTTCAACTTTGCTTTCTCAAGGAACGCATTAAAATTCAACGGAACAACAAAGACGAGCCATCTATCTACACAACATAGACAAGCAAGATACTATCAGTACTAAGTTCATGATAAATTTAAGTTCAATTAATCATATTACTTAAGAACTCCCACTTAGAAAAATATCCCTCCAATTCTCTAAGTGATTGCGTGATCCATATCAACTACACCATGACCGATCATCACGTGTGATGGAGTAGTTTCAATGGTGAACATCAATATGTTGATCATATCTACTATATGATTCACGCTTGACCTTTCGGTCTCCGTGTTCCGAGGTCATATCTTATATGCATAGCTCGTCAAGTATAACCTGAGTATTCCGCGTGTGCAACTGTTTTGCACCCGTTGTATTTGAACGTAGAGCCTATCACACCCGATCATCACGTGGTGTCTCAAAGACGAAGAACTTTCGCAACGGTGCATACTCGGGAGAACACTTCTTGATAATTTAGTAAGGGATCATCTTATAATGCTACCGTCAATCAAAGCAAGATAAGATGCATAAAGGATTAACATCACATGCAATCAATATAAGTGATATGATATGGCCATCATCATCTTGTGCTTGTGATCTCCATCTCCAAGCACCGCCATGATCACCATCGTCACCGCGCGACACCTTGATCTCCATTGTAGCTTCGTTGTCGTCTCGCCAAACTTATGCTTCTACGACTATCGCTACCGCTTAGTGATAAAGTAAAGCATTACAGACATTGCATTGCATACAATAAAGCGACAACCATATGGCTTCGCCAGATTGCCGATGACTTCGGTTACAAAACATGATCATCTCATACAATAAAATTCAGCATCATGTCTTGACCATATCACATCACAACATGCCCTGCAAAAACAAGTTAGACGTCCTCTACTTTGTTGTTGCAAATTTTACGTGGCTGCTACGGGCTTTAAGCAAGAACCAATCTCACCTACGCATCAAAACCACAACGATACTTCGTCAAATAGACTCTGTTTTAACCTTCTCAAGGACCGGGCGTAGCCACACTCGGTTCAACTAAAGTTGAGAGACAGTCTTCCACAAGCCATCTATGTGCAAAGCACGCCGAGGGAACCGGTCTCGCGTAAGAGTACGCTGCGTAAGGTTGGTCTGGATCGTCTGTCCAACAATACCGCTGAACCAAAGTATGACATGCTGGTAGGCGTATGACTTGTATCGTCCACAACTCACTTGTGTTCTACTCGTGCATATCATCAAACCATAAAAACCTAGGCTCGGATGCCATTGTTGGGAAACGTAGTAATTTCAAAAATTTCCCACGATCACGCAAGATCATGGTGATGCTTAGCAACGAGATGAGAGTGTTGTCTACGCATTCGTGAGACCGGCAACGGAAGCGTTGACGCGACGTAGAGGAAGTAGTCGTACTCTTTACGATCCAACCGATCCAAGTACCGAACGTCACGGCACCTCCGAGTTCTGCACACGCTCAGCTCGATGACGCCCCTCGAACTCCGATCCAGCCGAGTGTTGAGGGAGAGTTTCACAAGACGACGGCGTGGTGACGATGATGATGTTCCACGGCGCAGGCTTCGCCTTAAGCTCCGCCACGGTATTTTCGAGGTGTAATATGGTGGAAGGGGCACCGCACACGCCAAGGAACGATCTCAATGATCAACTTGTGTGTCATGGGGTGCCCCTGCCCCTGTATATAAAGGAGGGAAGGGAGGGGCTGGCCGGCCAAGGAGAGGTGCGCCAGGGTGTCCTACTCCTACTAGGAGTAGGATTCCCCCAAATCCTAGTCCAACTAGGATTGGCCAAGTGGGAAGGGAGAGAGGGGGCGCTTCTCCTAGTCCTAATAGGACTAGGGAAGGGGGAAGGTGCTGACCAGCACTTGGGCCCCTTTTCTCCTTTCCACTAAGGCCCATGTTGGCCCATTAGCATTCCGGGGTTCCGGTAACCTCCGGTGCATTTGGTAAAATTCCCAATTTCACCGGAACACTTCCGATGTCCAAACATAGACTTCCAATATATGAATCTTTATGTCTCGACCATTTCGAGACTCCTCGTCACGTCCGTGATCTCATCCGGGACTCCAAACAACCTTCGGTACATTAACATCATAAAAACTCATAGTAACTGTCATCGAAACGTTAAGCGTGCGGACCCTACGGGTTCGAGAACAATGTAGACATGACCGAGACACCTCTCCAAATAATAACCAATAGCGGGACCTGGATGTCCATATTGACTCCTACATATTCTATGAAGATCTTTATCGGTCAGACCGCATAACAACATACGTTGTTCCCTTTGTCATCGGTATGTTACTTGCCCGAGATTCGATCGTCGGTATCCAATACCTAGTTCAATCTCGTTACCGGCAAGTCTCTTTTACTCGTTTCGTAATACATCATCTCACAACTAACACATTAGTTGCAATGCTTGCAAGGCTTATGTGATGTGCATTACCGAGAGGGCCCAGAGATACCTCTCCGACAATCGGAGTGACAAATCCTAATCTCGAAATATGCCAACCCAACATGTACCTTCGGAGACACCTGTAATGTACCTTTATAATCACCCGATTACGTTGTGACGTTTGGTAGCACCCAAAGTGTTCCTCGTGCAAACGGGAGTTGCATAATCTCATAGTCATAGGAACATGTATAAGTCATGAAGAAAAGCACTAGCAACAAACTATACGATCAGGTGCTATGCTAATGGAATGGGTCATGTCAATCAGATCATTCAACCAATGATGTGATCCCGTTAATCAAATAACAACTCCTTGTTCATGGTTAGGAAACACAACCATCTTTGATTAACGAGCTAGTCAAGTAGAGGCATACTAGTGACACATGTAGGTTTATGTATTCACACATGTATTATGTTTCCGGTTAATACAATTCTAGCATGAATAATAAACATTTATCATGATATAAGGAAATAAATAATAACTTTATTATTGCCTCTAGGGCATATTTCCTTCAACAAAAACCTACACGTACACGAACCCGACGCCGCCGCCACGTCCGATCCTCTTGGAAACCCTATCTCCAGTCTTCCCCTCGTCCAAGCAAGTTGTCCTATAAATAGCCATGAGGCTCCTCGACCGATTCCCTTTGAAACCATTCGCCAAAAAGCACAGTACCGTATGCCCTCACCGTTTGGATCTCGCCGGAATTCACGGAGTTCACCGGTCGTTTCCGACGCGTGTAAGTATCTTCGAAACTGTTCCTTCCATGGCTTATTATCCCTCGTTGTTGCGATCTTCTTTGACATCTTTTGGACGTCCAGGGAGCACTGGAGTCACCGCCTCGAGCTCGCAACGTCGCCGGAGTTCACGAAGTTCACCTCGACGCCACGCCGACCCGACGCGTTCCTCGCCTCACTATCCACAGAAAATCGGACCCCCTTGCCGTGCTGCACCACCTGGACATCACCGCCGTCCTGTAAGGTCACCGGAACCCCGCCGCCGGCCGCGCCCCTCTTCCCTGCCTACGCACGGGTTCTGTGTAAGTCACGTATGTGTTAGCTCCTTTGTTTTTTTTGAAGCGTTAAGTTTTCTAGATTTGCTTAGATCGGTTTTCTTTGATACGGTTTATTTTTGTTTAGGTCAAACCGGTTTGCCGGTTTTCTGTTTTAAGCGTATGTGCACGTTTCTGTTAAGTTCCACCCGAGCGCAGTTTAGTTGCAGATCGCCCATCACTTAGCCCAATAGCAGCCTAGCACGTAGCACTTGTCCGATTTGTTTTTTTTGTCTATTTTCGTTTCTGATTTCAAAACAGAAATAGTTTCAATATTAGATTGCTTGTATCTTTTAACCTATTTAATGTTTTTGAGTGATTCCAATTGCACTGTGTCACAAATTTTATGAAGTTTCTGTTAGTGACTTGAAATTTTGAGTTTGAGTAGTTTGAAATTGAAGTTAATGAAATTCGTTCAAGTCACTGTTTTGGTTCTAGTTTGAATTCTAAAATAGATTTTTGATTGATTCTTTTTGCTGCTGTTTTTTTATTGTTTTGCCTATCCAGTAGCATATATTGATTTATTTTTAGTTTATTTTAAATTAGGTTTATTGCAGAAACAGTACTGTTTTGTGTATGTAGTTGTTGTAGTCATATAATTAGTGTTTTTTAATTATTTTCTTGTTAATTATTTTTGTAAATTTTTACATGTTGTTATATGTTTCTGTTATACTACAGTAGATAAATTTTGGTAGTTATTTATTAGTGTTTAGCTACTGGTTTTGTGTTTGCTTGTTTAGTTCATAGTGATAGTTGATAAAAATAGTTTTATTAGTTTTAAAAGTAATTCTTTTTGACACTTCAATTTATGTTGTGATTGATTCTGTTATTTAGAACTAAATTAGTTTTCATAATTATTTTAGTATTGTTTATTATTGTCTTAGTGTTTTTGTTAGTTGTTATAGTTTTCTAGTGTTAACTAGATAGTTATAGTAGTTTTTATATTAGTTCTTTTGCTAGTTATTAAGTTAGTAAATTATTTTCTGTTGTTGCATTAGAATTATGTTCTCTTTGCTGTAGAAAAATTATTAGAGTAATTTAGTGTTGCAACGAGAGTATTGACTATTATTGTGTGAGTTGGTTTCTTTTCCTTGAAGTTTTCTTTGGAATTTTATTTGGTTTTATTTGATTTCATTATGGATTTATTTATTGCTTTTTGATGGTTATTTTGATTGCTGGTATTGTTTGCTAGAACTATTGCTTATATGCATGCAATGTTTGACTTGTATAGATTTTCTTCGGAGTGACAAATAGTTCTACAAGTAATTTTCTGAGAGCGTTATAATCTTCATCAAGTAATTACCAGGCAAGTTCACTTTGACCATGCTTTCATACCTATGTTTTTATTGCATTTAGTGGCATCTTTGTAACAACTCTCCAGTAGTGATACTGAATTCTTGTAGTTGAGTAGTATGCATGGGGTAGGAACCCATCACCCTGTTACCAAGCCCGAGACGTCATTTATTTTAATGCTACGCTATAGTAGACGGGGTTGGTATGAGTGCTCGAGAGTGGTGTGAAGAAGGAGGACTCTATGTCAATGACGACAACTCCATGATGGCATCTGCAAGGACTGCATTTTCAAGGCCTCAAGACTTCAAGACTCGAGACAAGAATTCAATACACACTACTGCGTGAAGGACGGTTGACGGGCACCCTGGAGAAACCAGTGGTTGGCCGAGATGCATGGAGAAGCGCCATGACATCTTGCGGAAAGCTTCACCCAGACTCAAAGAGACGGAAGAATACTTCATGCCCGGAAGCTTACCTGCAACCGCAAGTCACTATGGGCTCTGGCTTGGTTGACCTTAGTTGTGACTCTGGCTGGGATGGTGCTAGCAGATGTATAACTACGGTAGGATTGGATGAGCACCGGACAGTGGTCAGAGGAACTCTTCGGAAGATCATGTTTCGGTCGTCTTGTTCTCAAACACCCTGAAGTGCTAGAACGTAAAAAGAGGGATCGAATCTTGCGGGTAAAGTGTACAAACCTCTGCAGAGGGTTAAAACCTAATCGATTAGTCGTGTCCCCTGCCATTTACAATTTGAGCATCCGGACTTGGATCTATCTCGGAACTCTCAACACCGGATTGATAACTTAATTGTGGGCAACTTATGATGATTTGGGCTATGAGACATCGGTTGGCGGAACCATGTCATGATAGAAAACTCCATAGTACAGACTCCAGTTATTCCTTTGATGTAGGGAAAATAAACCCAGCTTTTACGCAAAAACATCAGACACAGAGCCACAAAGCCATATTGCATATAGAATAGTATTATCATCTTCTTTCTCATGTTGTGATCTTGCGGTACATTCAATGTCTTGACCTACACGGCTGCAACTTATCATGTTGCGTATATTTTACTCCGACGAGTAAGAGTACGACATGTGGTTACGGTCTACACTCAACTTGCCGATGGCGTTGATGGGATTCCACATCCGATTGTTTGTTTCAGCTGAGACTTAAAAGGTATATATCAGTTTTACGTTATTTATACATGTGATTGCACTTTGATATATACATTGATGTATTGTGTGTGCCAAAGATCTTGATCTGTGGATGGCATGACATATACGTAGACTTGACCGTCTGAGGTCGGGTCGCTACAGATATGGTATCAGAGCACATGTTGACGGTAGGGCGTGAACCTAGAAATCGGAAAGCCCCTAGGACAGGATGTCTCAAAAAACTTTATTTTCAAAAGGATCCTTTACTTCTCGTCTTTTCTGATTTTATCAAGTAGTTCCTCTGACCTCAAATAGTTAGAATATACACCTTTCCTTTTGACCACACGGAAGATCAACTCAAGTCACTCCAGAATTAAAGATATCGGACAACCGATGGCCATTTCAGAGTAAAGAGGATTTCACCATGCGTTGGAAGAATTGCAGCTGCAACAATTGAAGACTCTAAAGACTTGAAGAATTTGAAGTTCTCAAGAATTATTTGACCTTTAGAGACCAAACCCCTGTTATACACCTACGTTAGATGCGATGATTTGTGAGTTGTCATTTGTTTGATGTTTTCCGACAGCCCCAAAATAAAACTCGTTTCTTCAAAACTATTGTTTGTATTGTGTGTATCTCTCTCTATCCAGCTCTCTCTTATCTCACCCTAAAACCCTTGGAGCCAATAGATGATGAATGAAGAAGGACCGGTATTCTCTGGACCGATGACTCAGTTGGAGGAAGAGCTATGGATTCAAAGCATGGAGAATCAACTCAAGAAAAATTGGATTGCAAGGAAGTATGAGGTTCCATATGCTCTTCAGCATTTTACCGAGAGTGCTGCAATCTGGTGGAAAATGCATCAAGCCATACAAGGACGTAATGGAGCAAGAACTTGGGAGGAATTCAAAAAGACCCTGTTGAGATCATGCCTTATTCGGAAGCACTATGATAACCCGAAGAAGAAACCTTGTGCCTGCAAGATTTATGGAGAAATAGGACACACCAATGAAGAACACAAGGATGTATGCCCTTATTGTGAGGAAAATCACCCAGAGGAAGAATGCCCGTCTGGGCATGTTACTTGTTTCCTGTGTGAAGGAACCACGCACTACCCTACTCAATGTCACTTTTACCCCAAGGTACAAGAAATTACCAAGCAACAGAAAGAAACCTTCAGGGGAAATTTAGAAGAATCCATGATGGAGGAAGTCATTGAAGACCCCGATGGAGAAGGCCTAATCAGATTCTACTCGAACGCTTGTTATTCATGTGGAGAAGAAGGGCATTATTCCCAGTATTGCACCAAGGAAAGAGAAGAATATCTCGGAGACTTCCCGACAGCAGAAGTGAAGTTTGACTCTCGGGAAGTAGAATCCCTGATCATTACGGAGAAATCCAGGAAGAGGAAATGAAGGCATCCCCAGAACAACCCAATTTCTGTAGAGAAGGACCTGAGTAATATCACTTGTTACAGGTGCAAGGATTTAGATCATTGCTACCGGTAAATGTCCAGAGAAGAAGCCAAGAACCCAAAGAGTAGACACCATCTCCAAGAAGCCCAAAGACTTATAGAAAGTTATTTGTTTTCATTGCAAGGAAGCAGGACATTATGCTACTAAATGTCCCGACAAGATGAAGGCTGGAGCTAAGTAGTTGACATTTTGATATGGATAATAAGAGTGGTAGAAAGCAGTTTTATTTTCATAAGTTCGATGAGTTGAGTTATGTAATGAGTGCTCAGAGATTGTAATGAATTCGTGAAATCAATAAAGTTAATGTGTCATGATTTCACACGTGGATTGTTTTTTTGATTTGTTACTCTGTGAACAAAGATTTTGACCATTTTCGAGGATATGAGAAATATGGTCTATGGATGGATTTGTGAATTTCATTTTAAGGGTGGTAGTACCGTGAAGAAGACTAGACTAATGGATAAGAAAATATATATTCCACGGACTGTAGTTCGAAGGAAAAAAAGTTGGAGTTTTGCTTTTGATATGATGGTATGAAGAAACAGAGTACTACTGGATTTAAAGGAGGTGTAATATGGAACAAGAGAGTTACTCCAAGGATGAGTTAAAGCTGCACTAGTGTTGAAGTGGGCCATAACCCACAGGCCCAGGATTTGAAAAGGAACAGATGTAACCTTGATGAAGGAAGAAATTTGGAAGAATCGATGATTCAATCAAAGATAACGCTTCGTGAGGAGGTTACGCAAAAACCACGAGAGTGGTGAAGTAACGATAGATGTTTTGTTCAGCTTGCGTAATCAATGGAATTATCCGAACTAAGTTCGTTGAGAAGAGAAATTCTGCAACGCTTAAGTAGAATGCCCGAGTGTTAGAAATACGATATTCGCTAAACCTTATACAGGGTAATGATTTGGTTGCGGAATGGATTGATCACCATACCGACTTACTCTTGTCATTCACTCTTGCTATTTGGAATGGTAAATCTGAGTGACTTACCCATAGTAGAGAGACGACGATATCAAACCTTGTTTAAACCATAGAATGGTAGAACGATGGACCCTCAGATAGGCATCCATTGCCAACCGTAGGATATACGGTGAGATTCAACCCAGACCCTTTTCTGCAGGAGAAACCATTAATTGTTGACCACCATGAGATTTCGCTAATTAATTAGAATTGGCGAAAGACCTGTCAGATATGAAGACCCAGTCTCAGAAGAATCTCACCAGGATGAAAGGACACGTGTTTGAGGAAAAGTTTGTGACCCTATCGGAAGAGCACCAGTAAAAGAGTTATCCCGGAGAATATAAGAAGACCGACACCATCAACCCAAAGGAATGGAGTACATGAGTGTTGGTCGGCACCATGACCCTGCTTTTATGTGTGGTAGCACATTAGACCATTCCGATCAATGGAATTGCTAGAAGACCCCCCAAACCCTAACCTTTTCTTGCTAGCCTCTTCGAATCTCGAGGACGAGATTCATTTTAAGTGTGGTAGGTTTATAACATCCCAAAATTCTAAATTTTGGAACGTTATATTAAATAAATATTTACAATTGTTTGTTTGATTGTTGTGTGACTGATTGTGTGAAATTGAGTGGCATTTGGAAATTTCAGAGGCATTTGAATTTTACTTGAATTGGATTCAACTTGGCATTCGAAATTTATTTCATAATACCTGACAAATACTTGAGCAAAAGTATGAGAGGAGTAAACATGACACTCCAAAGAAAAAAGTCAGAAGAAAATATTGCCAAAAAAAAGTTTGAATTCAAATTTGATTTTATTTGGAATCTACAAAAAAATGTTTTTATTTTATTTCTGTTTTGCCTCTGGAAAAAAATGTTCTCGTTGTAGGATTTACTTTTATGATTTTATTGATATGTATATGTCATATATAAAAATATTATAGGTTTATCTATAATTAGTTTTCTCTCTCTGTGGTATTTCAAAAATCAAAGGCGCCCGGCCAATAACCGCCCGGCCAGCCGAGTCATGAGCCCACCAAAGAATCGAGCCGGCCTGCCCTGGCGCCACGCCGCCTCGATGCCTAAGCGTCGGTCGCCCGACCCTCTCTCCCTTCCCCACGATCGCTGCGGAAGGTCCCCACCTCTTCTTTCTTCTCCCCACGAACCCAATGATACAAAAACCTACACGCACATCGCATTCGACGCCGCCACGTCCGATCCTCTTGGAAACCCTATCTCCAGTCTTCCCCTCGTCCAAGCAAGTTGTCCTATAAATAGCCATGAGGCTCCTTGACCGATTCCCTTTGAAACCATTCGCCAAAACCCACAGTACCGTACGCCCTCACCGTTGGGATCTCGCTGGAATTCACGGAGTTCACCGGTCGTTTCCGACGCGTGTAAGTATCTTCGAAACTGTTCCTTCCATGGCTTATTATCCCTCGTTGTTGCGATCTTCTTTGACATCTTTTGGACGCCCAGAACCGAGTCACCGCCTCGAGCTCGCAACATCGCCGGAGTTCACGAAGTTCACCTCGACGCCATGCTCGACCCCGACGTTCCCTCGCCTCACTATCCATAGAAAATCGGACCCCCTTGCCGTGCTGCACCACCTGGACATCACCGCCGTCTCAGAAGGTCACCGAACCCCGCCACGGCCGCTTCTTCCCCGCCTACGCACGGTTACTGTAAGTCACGTATGTGTTAGCTCCTTTGTTTTTTTTTTTTTTTTTGAAGCGTTAAGTTTTCTAGATTTGCTTAGATCGGTTTTCTGTGATACGGTTTATTTTTGTTTAGGTCAAACCGGTTTGCCGGTTTTCTATTTTAAGCGTATGTGCATGTTTCTGTTAAGTTCCACCCGAGCGCAGTTTAGTTGCAGATCACCCATCACTTAGCCCAATAGCAGCCTAGCACGTAGCACTTGTCCGATTTGTTTTTTTTTGTGTATTTTCGTTTCTGATTTCAAAACAGAAATAGTTTCAATATTAGATTGCTTGTATCTTTTAACCTATTTAATGTGTTTGAGTGATTCCAATTGCACTGTGTCACAAATTTTATGAAGTTTCTGTTAGTGACTTGAAATTTTGAGTTTGAGTAGTTTGAAATTGAAGTTAATGAAATTCGGTCAAGTCACTGTTTTGGTTCTAGTTTGAATTCTAGAATAGATTTTTGATTGATTCTTTTGCTACTGTTTTATTATTGTTTTGTCTATCCAGTAGCATATAGTGGCTTATTTTTAGTTTATTTTAAATTAGGTTTATTGCAAAAATAGTACTATTTTGCTTATGTAGTTGTTTTAGACATATAATTAGGTTTTAATTATTTTTAGTTAATTATTTTTGTAAATTTTTACATGTTGTTATATGTTTCTGTTATACTACAGTAGATAAATTTTGGTAGTTATTTATTAGTGTTTAGCTACTGGTTTTGTGTTTGCTTGTTTAGTTCCTAGTGATAGTTGATAAAAATAGTTTTATTAGTTTTAAAAGTAATTCTTTTTGACACTTCAATTTATGTTGTGATTGATTCTGTTATTTAGAAGTAAATTAGTTTTCATAATTATTTTAGTATTGTTTATTATTGTCTTAATGTTTTGTTAGTTGTTATAGTTTTCTAGTGTTAACTAGATAGTTATAGTAGTTTTTATATTAGTTCTTTTGCTAGTTATTAAGTTAGTAAATTATTTTCTGTTGTTGCATTAGAATTATGTTCTCTTTGCTGTAGAAAAATTATTAGAGTAATTTGGTGTTGCTACGAGAGTATTGACTATTATTGTGTGAGTTGGTTTCTTTTCCTTGAAGTTTTCTTTGGAATTTTATTTGGTTTTATTTGATTTCATTATGGATTTATTTATTGCTTTTTGATGGTTATTTTGATTGCTGGTATTGTTTGCTAGAATGATTGCTTATATGCATGCAATGTTTGACTTGTATAGATTTTCTTGAGTGACAAATAGTTCTACAAGTAATTTTCTCGAGAGCGTTATAATCTTCATCAAGTAATTACTGTGCAAGTTCACTTTGACCATGCTTTCATACCTATGTTTTTATTGCATTTAGTGGCATCTTTGTAACAACTCTCCAAAGAGTGATACTGAATTCTTGTAGTTGAGTAGTATGCATGAGGTAGGAACCCATCACCTGTTACCAAGCCCGGACGTCATTTATTTTAATGCTACGCTATAGTAGACGGGGTTGGTATGAGTGCTCGAGAGTGGTGTGAAGAAGGAGGACTCTACGCCAATGACGACAACTCCATGATGGCATCTGCAAGGACTGCATTTTCAAGGCCTCAAGACTTCAAGACTCGAGACAAGAATTCAATACACACTCATCGGGTGAAGGACGGTTGACGGGCACCTGGAGAAACCATGTTGGCCGGATGCATGGAGAAGCGCCATGACATCTTGCGGAAAGCTTCACCCAGACTCAAAGAGACGGAAGAATACTTCTTGCCGGAAGCTTACTCTGCAACCGCAAGTCACTATGGGCTCGCTTGGTTGACCTTAGTTGTGACTCTAGCCGACGGTGCTAGCAGATGTAGAACTACGGTAGGATTGGATGAGCACCGGACAGTGGTCAGAGGAACTCTTCGGAAGACCATGTTTCGGTCGTCTTGTTCTCAAACACCCTGAAGTGCGAGAACGTAAAAAGAGGGATCAAATCTTGCGAGTAAAGTGTACAAACCTCTGCAGAGGGTTAAAGCCTAATCGATTAGCCGTGTCCCCGGTTACGGACAATTTGAGCATCTGGACTTGGATCTATCTCGGAACTCTCAACACCGGACTGTTAACTTAATTGTGGGCAACTTATGATGATTTGGGCTATGAGACATCGGTTACGGAACCATGTCATGATAGAAAACTCCATAGTACAGACTCCGTTATTCCTTTGATGTAGGGAAAATAAACCCAGCTTTTACGCAAAAACATCGTATACAGAGCCACAAAGCCATATTGCATATAGAATAGTATTATCATCTTCTTTCTCATGTTGTGATCTTGCGGTACATTCAATGTAATCGACCTACACGGCTGCAACTTATCATGTTGCAAATATTTTACTCCGACGAGTAAGAGTACGCATGTGGTTACGGTCTACACTCAACTTGCCGATGGCGTTGATGGGATTCCACATCCGATTGTTTGTTTCACGAGACTTATAAGGTATATATCAGTTTTACGTTATTTATACATGTGATTGCACTTTGATATATACATTGATGTATCGTGGTGTGCCAAAGACATCTTGATCTGTGGATGGCATGACATGCAGAGACTTGAATTGCCCCGAGGTCGGGTCGCTACACCTAGAGGCAATAATAAAGTTATTATTTATTTCCATATTTCATGATTAATGTTTATTAGTCCTGCTAGAATTGTATTAACCGGAAACTTAGTACATGTGTGAATACATAGACAAAACATAAGTGTCCCTAGTATGCCTCTACTTGACTAGCTTGTTTATCAAAGATGGTTATGTTTCCTAACCATAGACATGTGTTTTCATTTGATGAACGGGATCACATCATTAGGAGAATGATGTGATGGACAAGACCCATCTGTTAGCTTAGCACTATGATCGTTTAGTTTATTGCTATTGCTTTCTTCATGACTTATACATGTTCCTATGACTTTCAGATTATGCAACTCCCGAATACCGGAGAACACTTAGCGTGCTATCAAACGTCACAACATAACTGGGTGATTATAAAGATGCTCTACAGGTGTCTCCGATGGTGTATGTTGAGTTGGCATAGATCGAGATTAGGATTTGTCACTTCGATTGCCGGAGAGGTATCTCTGAGCCCTCTCGGTAATGCACATCACTATAAGCCTTGCAAGCAATGTGATTAATGAGTTAGTTGTGGGATGTTGCATTATGGAAAGAGTAAAGATACTTGCCGGTAACGAGATTGAACTAGGTATGATGATACCGACGATCGAATCTCGGGCAAGTAACATACCGATGACAAAGGGAACAACGTATGTTGTTATGCGGTTTGACCGATAAAGATCTTCGTAGAATATGTAGGAACCAATATGAGCATCCAGGCTACGCTATTGGATATTGACCGGAGATGAGTCTCGGTCATGTCTACATAGTTCTCGAACCCGTAGGGTCCGCACGCTTAACGTTCGATGACGATATGTATTACGAGTTATGTGATTTGATGTACCGAAGGTTTTTCGGAGTCCGGGATGTGATCACGGACATGACGAGGAGTCTCAAAATGGTCGAGACATGAAGATTGATATATTGGAAGGTTATGTTTGGACACCGGAAAGGTTTCGGATAGGTTCGGGCATTTTCCGGAGTACCGGGGGGTTACCGGAACCCCCCGGGGAGTTAATGGGCCTTCATGGGATTTAGTGGGAGAGAGGAGGATACGGCCAAGAGGAGGGGCGCCCCCCCCCCCAAGCCCAATCCGAATTGGGGAGGGGGGGCGGCCCCCTTTCCTTCTCTCCCTCTTCCCTTCCTTCCCCCTCCTAGTTGGACTAGGAAAGGGGGGAAACCTACTCCTAGTAGGAGTAGGAATCCCCCCTTGGCACGCCCTAGGAGGCCGGCCCTCTCCCTCTCCACTCCTTTATATACGGGGGAGGCCGCATCCCATAGGACACACAAGTTGATTTTAGCCATGTGCGGTGCCCCCCTCCACAGATTTCCACCTCGGTCGTATTGTCGTAGTGCTTAGGCGAAGCCCTGCGTCGGTAACTTCATCATCACCGTCACCATGCCGTCGTGCTGACGAAACTCTCCCTCAGCCTTAGCTAGATCTAGAGTTCGAGGGACGTCATCGATATGAACGTGTGCAGATCGCGGAGGTGTCGTGCGTTCGGTACTTGATCGGTTGGATCGCAAAGACGTTCGACTACATCAACCGCGTTACTTAATGCTTCCGCTTTCAGTCTATGACGGTACGTGGACACACTCTCCCCGCTCATTGCTATGCATCTCCTAGATAGATCTTAATTACGTGATCGTAGGAAATTTTTTGAAATACTGTGTTCCCCAACAGTGGCATCCGAGCCAGGTCTATGCGTAGATGTTATATGCACGAGTAGAACACAAAGAGTTGTGGGCGATAATAGTCATACTGCTTACCAAAGATGTCATACTTTGATTCGGCGGTATTGTTGGATGAAGCGGCCCAGACTAACATTACATGACCGCGTTCATGAGACTGGTTCTACCGACGTGCTTCGCACACAGGTGGCTAGTGGGTGTCTGTTTCTCCAACTTTAGTTGAATCGAGTGTGACTACGCCCGGTCCTTCTTGAAGGTTAAAACAGCACACTTGACGAAAAATTGTTGTGGTTTTGGTGCGTAGGTAAGAACCGTTCTTGCTAAACCCGTAGCAGCCACGTAAAATTTGCAACAACAAAGTAGAGGACATCTAACTTGTTTCTGCAGGGCTTGCTGTGATGTGGTATGGTCAAGACGTGATGACATATAATTTGTTGTATGAGATGATCATGTTTTGTAACAGTTGTCGGCAACTAGCAGGAGCCATATGGTTGTCGCTTTATTGTATGAAATGCAATCGCCATGTAATTTCTTTACTTTATCACTAAGCGGTAGCGATAGTCGTAGAAGCAATAGTTGGCGAGACGACAACGATGCTTCAATGGAGATCAAGGTGTCAAGCCGGTGACGATGGTGATCATGACGGTGCTTTGGAGATGGAGATCAAAGGCACAAGATGATGATGGCCATATCATATCACTTATTTGATTGCATGTGATGTTTATCCTTTATGCATCTTATTTTGCTTAGTTCGGCGGTAGCATTATAAGATGATCTCTCACTAAATTTCAAGGTACAAGTGTTCTCCCTGAGTATGCACCGTTGCTACAGTTAAATCGTGCCGAGACACCACGTGATGATCGGGTGTGATAAGCTCTGCGTTCACATACAACGGGTGCAAGCCATTTTTGCACACGCAGAATACTCGGGTTAAACTTGACGAGCCTAGCATATGAAGATATGGCCTCGGAACACTAAGACCAAAAGGTCGAGTGTGAATCATATAGTAGATATGTTCAACATAGTGATGTACACCATTGAAAGCTACTCCATCCCACGTGATGATCGGACATGGTTTAGTTGATATGGATCACGTGATCACTTAGATGATTAGAGGGATTTCTATCTAAGTGGGAGTTCTTAAGTAATATGATTAATCGAACTTAAATTTATCATGAACTTAGTCCTGGTAGTATTAGCATATCTATGTTGTAGATCAATAGCTCGCGTATAGCTCCCCTGTTTTATTTTTGATATGTTCCTAGAGAAAACTAAATTGAAAGATGATAGTAGCAATGATGTGGACTAGGTCCGTGATCTGAGGATTATCCTCATTGCTGCACAGAAGAATTATGTCATTGATGCACCGCCAGGTGACAGACCTATTGCAGGAGTATATGCAGACGTTATGAACATTTGGCAAGCTCGGTATGATGACTACTTGATAGTTTAGTGCACCATCCTTTATGGCCTGAAACCGGGACTTCAAAAACGTTTTGAATGCCATGGAGCATATGAGATGTTCCAAGAGTTGAAATTAGTATTTCAGACTCATGTCCGTGTCGAGAGGTATGAGACCTCTGACGGTACTTTGCCTACAAGATGGAGGAGAATAGCTCAACCAGTGAGCATGTGCTCAGATTGTCTGGGTACTACAATCGCTTGAATCAAGTGGGAGTTAATCTTCCAGATAATATAGTGATTGATAGTGTTCTCTAGTCACTATCACCAAGCTACTAGAACTTCGTGATGAACTATAATATGCTAGGGATGATGAAAACGATTCCCAAGCTCTTCGCGATGCTGAAATCGGCGAAGGTAGAAATCAAGAAAAAGCATCAAGTGTTGATGGTTGACAAGACCACTAGTTCAAGTAAAAGGACAAAGGAAAGGAAAGGGAACTTCAAGAAGAATGGCAAGCAAGTTGCCACTCCCATGAAGAAACCCAAAGCTAGACCCAAGCCTGAAACTGAGTGCTTCTACTGCAAAGGATATGGTCACTGGAAGTGGAACTGCACTAGATACTTGGTGGATAAAAAGGATGGCAAAGTGAACAAAGCTATATTTGATATACATGTTATTGATGTGTACTTTACTAGTGTTTATAGCAACCCCTCGGTATTTGATACTGGTTCAGTTGCTAAGAGTAGTAACACGAAAACAGGAGTTGCAAGATAAACAGAGACTAGTTAAGGACGAGGTGACGATGTCTATTGGAAATGATTCCAAGGTTGATAAGATCACCATCGCACACTCCTTTTACCTTCGGGATTAGTGTTGAACCTAAAATAAATGTTATTTGGTGTTTGCGTTGAGCATGAATATGATTAGATCATGTTTATTGCAATACGGTTATTCATTTAAGTCAAAGAATAATTGTTGTCCTGTTTACATGAATAAAACCTTCTATGGTCATACACTTAATATAAATGGTTTATTGAATCTCAATCATAGTGATATACATATTCATAAATTGAAGCCAAAAGATGCAAGGTTAATAATGATAGTGCAACTTATTTGTGGCACTACCGTTTAGGTCATATTGGTGTAAAGCGCATGAAGAAACTGCATGCTGATGGGCTTTTGGAATCACTTGATTATGAATCACTTGATGCTTGCGAACCATGCCTCATGGGAAAGATGACTAAGACTATGTTCTTCGGAACAATGGAGCGAGCAACTGACTTATTGGAAATAATACATACTGATGTATGCAGTTCGATGAGTGTTGAGGCTCACGGCGGGCATTGTTATTTTCTGACCTTCATAGATGATTTGAGCAGATATGGGTATATCTACTTGATGAAACATAAGTCTGAAACATTTGAAAAGTTCAAAGAATTTCAGAGTGAAGTGGAAAATCATCGTAAGAAGAAAATAAAGTTTCTATGATCCGATTGTGGAGGTGAATGATACGTCTCCAACAAATCTATAATTTTTTATTGTTCCATGCTATTATATTATCTATTTTGGATGTTTACGGGCTTTATTAAACACTTTTATATTATTTTTGGGACTAACCTATTGACCCAGAGCACAGTGCCAGTTCCTGTTTTTTCCCTTGTTTCAGTGTTTCCAAAAAAAGGAATATCAAACGGAGTCGAAACGGAATGAAACCTTCTGGAGAGGTTATTTTTGGAAGGAAAGCTACCCGATAGACTTGGAGTGCACGTCACGAATGAAACGAGGGAGCCACTAGGTAGGGGGCGCGCCCTCCGCCCACATGGGCCCCTCGTGGCTCCCCTGACGTATTTCTTCCGCCAATATATATCCATATACCCTAAAAACTTTGGGGAACAGAATAGATCGGGAGTTCCGCCGCCGCAAGCCTCTATAGCCACCAAAAACCAATCGGGGCCCTGTTCCGGCACCCTGCCAGAGGGGGGGAACCCTCACCGGTGGCCATCTTCATCATCCCGGCGCTCTCCATGACGAGGAGGGAGTAGTTCACCCTCGGGGCTAAGGGTATGCACCAGTAGCTATGTGTTTGATCTCTCTCTCTCTCTCGTGTTCTTGATTTGGCACGATCTTGATGTATCGCGAGCTTTGCTATTATAGTTGGATCTTATGTTGCTTCTCCCCCTCTACTCTCTTGTAATGGATTGAGTTTTCCCTTTTAAGTAATCTTATCGGATTGAGTCTTTAATGACTTGAGAACACTTGATGTATGTCTTGCCGTGCGTATCTGTGGTGACAATGGGATATCACGTGATTCACTTGATGTATGTTTTGGTGATCAACTTGCGTTTCCGCCCATGAACCTATGCATAGGGGTTGGCACACGTTTTCGTCTTGATTCTCCGGTAGAAACTTTGGGGCACTCTTTGAGGTTCTTTGTGTTGGTTGAATAGATGAATCTGAGATTGTGTGATGCATATCATATAATCATACCCACGGATACTTGAGGTGACATTGGAGTATCTAGGTGACATTAGGGTTTTGGTTGATTTGTGTCTTAAGGTGTTATTCTAGTACAAACTCTAGGGTTGTTTGTGACACTTATAGGAATAGCCCAACGGATTGATTTGAAAGAATAACTTTGAGGTGGTTTCATACCCTACCATAATCTCTTCGTTTGTTCTCCACTATTAGTGACTTTGGAATGACTCTTTGTGGCATGTTTAGGGATAGTTATATGATCCAATTATGTTATTATTATTGAGAGAACTTGCACTAGTGAAAGTATGAACCCTAGGCCTTGTTTCCTAGCATTGCAATACCGTTTACGCTCACTTTTATCATTAGTTACCTTGCTGTTTTTATATTTTCAGATTACAAATACCCATATCTACCATCCATATTGCACTTGTATCACCATATCTTCGCCGAACTAGTGCACCTATACAATTTACCATTGTATTGGGTGTGTTGGGGACACAAGAGACTCTTTGTTATTTGGTTGCAGGGTTGCTTGAGAGAGACCATCTTCATCCTACGCCTCCCACGGATTGATAAACCTTAAGTCATCCACTTGAGGGAAATTTACTACTGTCCTACAAACCTCTGCACTTGGAGGCCCAACAACGTCTACAAGAAGAAGGTTGCGTAGTAGACATCAAGCTCTTTTCTGGCGGCGTTGCCGGGGAGGTGAGTGCTTGAAGGTATATCTTTAGATCTTGCAATCGAATCTTTTAGTTTCTTGTTTTTTCACTAGTTTAGTCTATAAAACAAAACTACAAAAAAATGGAATTGAGTTTGTCTCATACGCTTCATCTTTTAAATATCTTTCGTGAGTATGATGGAAAGGAAATTTGTGCCAAAGTGTTAGAATAAGAATGCATTAAAATGTTTGGCACTAAATCTTTGAATGATGAGCATGATTGCAATGTTGTTAGTATGAACTCCTTGAATATCCATGATGCTAATGATATGCAAAGCCACAAGCTTGGGGAAGCTATGTTTGATGAAGATGATATTTTTTGTCCCCCAAGCTTTGATGAGCAAATTTACTATGATTAAAGCATGCCTCCTATCTATGATGATTATTGTGATGACACGTATGCTCTAAAGAATAATGATAACCATGAAACTTTTCATCTTGATCTTAATTTTCAATCATATGATAGTTATTTTGTTGAGTTTGCTCCCACTACTATTGAAGAGAAGAATTTTTCTTATGTGGAGAGTAGTAAAATTTCTATACAAGTAGATCATGAAAAGAATGCTTTAGGTGCTGGTTATATTGTTGAATTCATTAATGATGCTACTAAAAATTATTATGAGGGAGGAACATATGCTTGTAGTAATTTCAATAATATCAAGTTTCCTCTCTATGTGCTTAAAGTTTTAAAGTTATGCTTGTTTTGCCTTCCTATGCTAGTTGATTATTGTTCCCATAAGTTGTTTGCTCACAAAATCCCTATGCATAGGAAGTGGTTTAGACTTAAATGTGCTAGTCATATTATTCATGATGCTCTCTTTATGTTTCAATTCTTATCTTTTATGTGAGCATCACTGAAATCATCATGCCTAGCTAGGGGCGTTAAACGATAGCGCTTGTTGGGAGGCAACCCAATTTTATTTTAGTTTCTTGCTTTTTGGTTCTGTTTAGGAATAAATAATCCATATAGCTTATGTTTATATGTGGTTTTATGTTTTAATTAGTGTTTGTGCCAAGTAGAACCTTTGGGAAGACTTGGGTGAAGTCTTTATGATCATGCTGTAAAAAACAGAAACTTTAGCGCTCACGAGATTAGCTTCAACTTTTTAATGGAGAGTGTTATTTAGTTGATTATTTTTGCAGATGATTACTAGACAAATTCCTCAGGTCCACCAATTTATTTTAGAATTTTTGGAGTTCCAGAAGTATACGTTTGATACAGTTTACTACAGACTGTTCTGTTTTTGACAGATTCTGTTTTCATTGTGTTGCTTGCTTATTTTGATGAATCTATGGCTAGTAAAATAGTTTATAAACCATAGAGAAGTTGGAATACAGTGGGTTTAACACCAATATAAATAAATATTGAGTTCATTACAGTACCTTGAAGTGGTGTTTTGTATTCTTTCGCTAACGGAGCTTACGAGTTTTCTGTTGAGTTTTGTGTTGTGAAGTTTTCAAGTTTTGGGTAAAGATTCGATGGACTATGGAATATGGAGTGGCAAGAGCCTAAGCTTGGGGATTCCCAAGGCACCCCAAGGTAATATTCAAGGATAACCAAGCGTCTAAGCTTGGGGATGCCCCGGATGGCATCCCCTCTTTCGTCTTCGTTCATCGGTAAATTTACTTGGAGCTACATTTTTATTCACCACATGATAAATGTTTTGCTTGGAGTGTCATTTTATTTTCTTTAGCTTTGCTTGCTGTTTGAATAAAATACCAAGATCTGAAAGTCTTAAGTGTTAGAGAGTCTTCACATAGCTACATAATTATTTCACTACTCATTGATCTTCACTTATATCTTTTTGGAGTAGTTTGTCATTTACTCGTGTGCTTCACTTATATCTTTTGAGCTATATAGTTTTTGCTCTAGTGCGTCACTTATATCCTTTTAGAGCATGGCGGTGCTTTTATTTTAAAGAAATAGATGAACTCTCATGCTTCACTTAGATTATTTTGAGATTCTTAAATAGCATGCTAATTTGCTTAAATAATCCTAATATGCTAGGTATTCAAGATTAGCAAAACTTTCTTATGAGTGTGTTGAATACTAAGAGAAGTTTGATGCTTTACGATTGTTTTGGGACATGGAGGTAGTGATATTAAAGTCGTGCTAGTTGAGTGGTTGTGAATTTGAGAAATGCTTGTGTTGAAGTTTGCAAGTCCCGTGGCATGCACGTATGTTAAACGTTATGTAACAAATTTGAAACATGAGGTGTTCTTTGATTGTCCTCCTTATGAGTGGCGGTCGGGGACGAGCGATGGTCTTTTCCTACCATCTATCCCCCTAGGAGCATGCGCGTAGTGCTTGGTTTTTGATGACTTGTAGATTTTTGCAATAAGTATGTGAGTTATTTATGACTAATGTTGAATCCATGGATTATACGCACTCTCACCCTTCCATCATTGCTAGCCTCTTGATTGCAGTGCATTGCCCTTTCTCACATTGAGAGTTGGTGCAAACTTCACCGGTGCATCCAAACCCCATGATATGATACGCTCTTTCACACATAAACATTCTTATATCTTCCTCAAAACAACCACCATACCTACCTATTATGGCATTTCCATAGCCATTCCGAGATATATTGCCATGCAACTTTCCACCATTTCGTTTATCATGACACATTCATCATTGTCATATTGCTTAGCATGATCATGTAGTTGACATAGTATTTGTGGCAAAGCCACCATTCATAATTCTTTCATACATGTCACTCTTGGTTCATTGCATATCCCGGTACCTTCTTTGGAGGCATTCATATAGAGTCATACTTTGTTCTAGTATCGAGTTGTAATCATTGAGTTGTAAATAAATAGAAGTGTGATGATCATCATTTTCTAGAGCATTGTCCCAAGTGAGGAATAAAAAAGAGAAAGGCTATAAAAAATAGAAGGCCCAAAAAAACGAGAGAAAAAGAGAGAAGGGACAATGTTACTATCCTTTTACCACACTTGTGCTTTAAAGTAGCACCATAATCTTCATGATAGAGAGTCTCTTGTTTTGTCATTTTCATATACTAGTGGGAATTTTTCATTATAGAACTTGGCTTGTATATTCCAACAATGGGCCTCCTCAAGTGCCCTAGGTCTTCGTGAGCAAGCAAGTTGGATGCACACCCACTTAGTTTATTTTGTTGAGATTTCATATATTTATAGCTCTAGTGCATCCGTTGCATGGCAATCCCTGCTCCTTGCATTAACATCAATCGATGGGCATCTCCATAGCTCATTGATTAGCCTCGTTGATGTGAGACTTTCTCCTTTTTTGTCTTCTCCACATAACTCCCATCATCATATTCTATTCCACCCATAGTGTTATATCCATGGCTCACGCTCATGTATTGCGTGAAGGTTTATAAGTTTGAGATTACTAAAGTATGAAACAATTGCTTGGCTTGTCATCGGGGTTGTGCATGATGAGAGCATTCTTGTGTGACGAAGATGGAGCATGACTAAACTATATGATTTTGTAGGGATGAACTTTCTTTGGCAATGTTATTTTGAGATGACATAATTGCTTAGTTAGTATGCTTGAAGTATTATTACTTTTATGTCAATATGAACTTTTATCTTGAATCTTTCGGATCTGAGTATTCATACCACAATTAAGAAGAATTACATTGAAATTATGCCAAGTAGCATTCCACATCAAAAATTATGTGTTTATCATTTACCTACTCGAGGACGAGCAGAATTAAGCTTAGGGATCTTGTCGTCTCCAACGTATCTATAATTTTTTATTGTTCCATGCTATTATATTATCTGTTTTGGATGTTTATGGGCTTTATTAAAAACTTTTATATTATTTTTGGGACTAACCTATTGACCTAGAGCCCAGTGCCAGTTCCTGTTTTTTTCCTTGTTTCAGTGTTTCGAAGACAAGGAATATCAAACGGAGTCGAAACGGAATGAAACCTTCTGGAGAAGCTATTTTTGGAAGGAAAGCTACCCGATAGACTTGGAGTGCACGTCAGGAAAGAAACGAGGGAGCCACGGGGTAGGGGCGCGCCCACCCCTAGGGCGCACCCTCCACCTGAGTAGCGACTGACCGAATGGATCAAGTCTTCGTGCTTTCGTGTCATCCTCGGATCGGTATCTTTGACACACACGATTACTCGAAGGATTTATAACAGAGGTAAATCACATGTATAAAGTAACGTAAATACTATTACCTCGATCCAAAATATAGCGGAAGCAACAAGGTTGTGGATTCCCATCAACACCAACGGCAAAGTTGAGTATAGGAAATCGTAACCCTAACGTATCACTTACTGTAAATGCGAAAAGTCTCGCAACATGAAAAGTTGCAGCCTGAAACGGGTCAACACATGGAATATCTTTGGCAATGTAACACATAGAGAGTAATGAAGGAATAAGCCTATACTACATGCATATATGGCTGGTGGAAAAGCTCTATGGTTACAGTTTTGCATAAAGCCAGTTTTTCCCTACTGCAAAGGAATAAATTTATTTAACTATCATGGTGGTTGTTAAACATTGAGAATGGTTGACAGCATCCTCAATCCCAATTAAAAGTACTCATTAAACCCAAACAAATTATATTAAGTAACGTGATGAGATCAACAGGATAATCCAAGAACTAGTTACTCAAAATTGTCCATAACCGGGGACACGGCTAACCATGATTAGTTTATACACTCTGCAGAGGTTTGTGCACTTTTCCCCACAAGACTCGATCGCCTCCGTTTGGTTCTCGCACTACAGGGTGTTTGAGAGACGGATGACCGAGACAAAGTCTTTCGTAAGCGCTTAGCACCTTACTTGTGGGTACACGGTACACCTACTTTCCCCTACATCCGCTAGTCTACCCGTAAGAGTTCGCACAACTTAGTCAACTATGCGAGCCCATAATGGCTTGTGGCTGCACACGTAAGTTACTAGTTTGAATAATCTTATGATCCCTTTGAGCACGGGTGGCGGTCCAAGAAAAAGCAGGCAAGTCACGATAGAAACCAGTGCCTCAATCCACACGGATGTGTGTTTAAGTTGCCACCTTAAATAAACCATTAAATTAACAATCTCACATCATCATGGATATTCACTCACCCAATCCACGTCTACTAGCATAGCATAGCATAATAAGCAAACGTAGAAGTAACTCCCAAAGGTTTCATAAGTAAAACAGGTAATAGGTACTACCTCATCTACTTCCCATCCCACAATTTAACTAGATCCTAATCATGCAAGTGTTTGAGGATTGATCTAATGCATAAAAACTGGGTAGTAGAAAAGATATGATCAAGTGTTACTTGCCTGCAAAGTTGATGAAGATGATTCGCACTCAAAACTCTTGATAGTTCTACTCGTCACACTCCGGTCAATCTATCGTAATCAAGCAATAGTAACAACACATAAGCAATCACTCAAAAGATCGGAAAGAACGAAGAAAACAATTCGGAAAACGTCAAAACAGAATCAAATAACTCTTGCAGCATAAAACAATTTCTAACAGTACCAAAATTATGTGAATTTGGCCTTATCAGAAAGTTTAGGTCAAGAGCTTCGATTAGCAAAAAGAATCAACTAAATCGGAGTTACAAAACTCAAGTTATGATCAAACGAAGTTCAAATACAAATCTGTTTGAATTCAAATTTTAAATTTTCAAAAAACATGTTTGAGTTGTATTCTTTGGATAGAGGGATAAATAACGAAGAAGTGGGCATTGGTTTCGTTGGATTCCGACTTACGAGTAAAAAGTTATGAGCGTTTGAAGATTAGGGACTAAAAAATAACACTACGGATAAGTCCCTGACGGAAATTAAAAATAAAAAGAAAAATCTACCGAGCGAACGCTCGCTAAACAAAACCGGAAAGAAAAACCGGTGAGAAAACCAATCTACGGTTTCGGAAAGAAAACCGAAACGAAAAACCGATCTAGAAAACCGGAATGGAAACCGGAACGACGATTTAAAAACCGAACCGAGGAAAAGAAAAGGTGACGGGGCTAGTACCTCAAGAGGCGAGGGGCTCGGCGGCGGTGTGTAGGGCGATGGCGGGGCGGTGTGGGCGGCGGCGCGGTGTGGGCGGCGTGGTGAGGCGGCGGCGGCTATGGTGCTTCTTCACGTGAGGAGAGGAGAGGAGAGTTGATTTGATGTGTTGGAGGGGGTGCTTGGGTATTTATATTGGGGAGGGAGGGGTTTTGCTTGGGGTAGGGGACAAGAAATAGATTAGGATTAGGAATCCTAGGAATAAAAAACGGAATAACGAAACGGGATCAAATCCTACTAGGATTTGTAAAAGAATAGGAAACTTGGGGTTCCCTGGCTCCTAGGTGCGTGTGCGATGCTAGCGATGGCCTTGGCCTCACGTCATTGGCTTGGCGGCTTGGGCCTTTGGGCCAAGGCACTGCGAATTTTTTTTTAACAAACAGAGAGGAAAACAAAATGATAAAACAAAATAAAATGAAAATATTATATAGGCATATAATATATCAAAATTTTCAGAAAAAGATTTCCTACATGATGAACATTATTCTAATGTCAAATAAAATCCACACAAATTCAAATAAAGAAAAGAGTGCTTGGTCCAATAAAATCCAAAAAAAATCATTTTAAAAATACCAAAATGAATTCAAATTTATTTCTCTCCATTTTTCTGATGTAGGGAATCATGTTACCTTATTTTCCATATAATTTATTTTTGGAGAAAAATAATTTGAATAAAACTCAAATAACTCCAAATTAAAAATAAATTCAAAAGAGCTTTGAATTTAATTCTTTGAAACTCCCAACTCATATTTCATATGTTTTGAAGAAGTCATTTTATCTTCGCTCGTGAAAATCATTGAGTTGCATAAAGTTTCAGAATTGGAAATATTTTCTAAATGAAATTCAAATATTTTCAACACCCCTTGTCATTTAAATAAATGGAAGAAGTCATGTCATCTTCTCTCCAGGGTTTTGTGATGAAAAGAATTTGAATTCTCAAGATCATAAAAGCAAAATGAAAGTTTGGGAACGCCCTTTTATTCCCTCTCATCTAACTTTCAAAAGTTTCGAATTCACTCACTTTCAGTCAATCAATCAAGCAATCAATCAAATCTATCTATTTGTTTATAACATTCCAAAATTTAGAATTTTGGGATGTTACACACCCTCGTGGGCCCCTCGTGGCTCCCCTAACGTATTTCTTCCGCCTATATATATCCATATACCCTAAAAACTTCAGGGAACAGAATAGATCGGGAGTTCCGCCGCCGCAAGCCTCTGTATCCACCAAAAACCAATCGAGACCCTGTTCAAGACTTCACGGGAGGGGGGGACCCTCACCGGTAGCCATCTTCATCATCCCGGCGCTCTCCATGACGAGGAGGGAGTAGTTCACCCTCGGGGCTTAGGGTATGTACCAGTAGCTATGTGTTTGATCTCTCTCTCTCTCTCTCTCTCTCTCTCTCTCTCTCTCGTGTTCTTGATTTGGCACGATCTTGATGTATCGCGAGCTTTGCTATTATAGTTGGATCTTATGTTGCTTCTCCTCTACTCTCTTGTAATGGATTGAGTTTTCCTTTTAAGTAATCTTATCGGATTGAGTCTTTAATGACTTGAGAACACTTGATGTATGTCTTGCCGTGCGTATCTGTGGTGACAATGGGATATCACGTGATTCACTTGATGTATGTTTTGGTGATCAACTTGCGGGTTCCTCCCATGAACCTATGCATAGGGGTTGGCACACGTTTTCATCTTGATTCTCCGGTAGAAACTTTGGGGCACTCTTTGAGGTTCTTTGTGTTGGTTGAATAGATGAATCTGAGATTGTGTGATGCATATCGTATAATCATACCCACGGATACTTGAGGTGACATTGGAGTATCTAGGTGACATTAGGGTTTTGGTTGATTTGTGTCTTAAGGTGTTATTCTAGTACGAACTCTAGGGCTGTTTGTGACACTTATAGGAATAGCCCAACGGATTTATTGGAAGGAATAACTTTGAGGTGGTTTCGTACCCTACCATAATCTCTTCGTTTGTTCTCCACTATTAGTGACTTTGGAGTGACTCTTTGTTGCATGTTGAGGGATAGTTACATGGTCCAATTATGTTATTATTGTTGAAAGAACTTGCACTAGTGAAAGTATGAACCCTAGGCCTTGTTTCCTAGCATTGCAATACCGTTTACGCTCACTTTTATCATTAGTTACCTTGCTGTTTTTATATTTTCAGATTACAAATACCCATATCTACCATTCATATTGCACTTGTATCACCATCTCTTCGCCGAACTAGTGCACCTATACAATTTACCATTGTATTGGGTGTGTTGGGGACACAAGAGACTCTTTGTTATTTGGTTGCAGGGTTGCTTGAGAGATACCATCTTCATCCTACGCCTCCCACGGATTGATAAACCTTAGGTCACCCACTTGAGGGAAATTTGCTACTGTCCTACAAACCTCTGCACTTGGAGGCCCAACATCGTCTACAAGAAGAAGGTTGCGTAGTAGACATCAGTGAATATTTGAGTTATGAGTTTGGTCTTCATTTGAAACAATGTGGAATAGTTTCACAACTCACGCCACCTGGAACACCACAGCGTAATGGTGTGTCCAAACGTCGTAACCGTACTTTGGTCCGATCTATGATGTCTCTTACCGATTTACCTCTATCGTTTTGGGATTATGCATTAGAGACAACTGCATTAACATTAAATAGGGCACCATCTAAATCCGTTGGGACGACACCGTATGAACTGTGGTTTAGCAAGAAACCTAAGCTGTCGTTTCTTAAAGTTTGGGCCTGTGATGCTTATGTGAAAAGGCTCCAACCTGATAAGCTCGAACCCAAATCGGAGAAATGCATCTTCATAGTATACCCAAAGGAGACTGTTGGGTACACCTTCTATCACAGATCCGAAGGCAAGATATTCATTGCTAAGAATGGATTCTTTCTGGAGAAGGAGTTTCTCTCGAAAGAAGTGAGTGGGAGGAAAGTAGAACTTGATGAGGTAATTGTACCTTCTCCCCAATTGGAAACTAGTTCATCACAGAAATCGGTTCCAGTGATGCCTACACCAATTAGTGAGGAAGTTAATGATGATGATCATGAAACTTCAAATCAAGTTGCTGCCGAACCTCGTAGGTCAAACCAGAGTAAGGTCCGCACCAAAGTGGTACGGTAATCCTGTTCTGGAAGTCGTGTTACTAGACCATGACGAACCTACGAACTATGAGGAAGCGATGATGAGCCCATATTCCGCGAAATGGCTTGAGGCCATGTAATCTGAGATGGGATCCATGTATGAAAACAAAGTATGGACTTTGATTGACTTACCCGATGATCGGCGAGCCATTGAGAATAAATGGATCTTCAAGAGGAAGACGGACGCTGATAGTAGTGTTACTATCTACAAAATCTCGAATTGTCGCAAAAGGTTTTTTGACAAGTTCAAGGTGTTTACTACGATGAGATCTTCTCACTCGTAGCGATGCTTAAGTCTGTCTGAATCATGTTAGCAATTGCCACATTTTATGAAATCTGGCAAATGGATGTCAAAACTGCATTCCTTAACGGATTTACTAAAGAATAGTTGTATATGATGCAACCAGAAGGTTTTGTCAATCCTATAGGTGTTAACGAAATATGCAAGCTCCAGCAATCCATCTATGGACTAGTGCAAGCATCTCGGAGTTGGAATATATGCTTTGATGAGTTGATCAAAGCATATAGTTTTATACAGACTTGCGGTGAAGCATGTATTTACAAGAAAGTGAGTGGGAGCACTACAGCCTTTCTGATAAGTATATGTGAATGACATATTGTTGATCGGAAATGATGTAGAATTTTCTGGAAAGCATAAAGGAGTGTTTGAAAGGAGTTTTTCAAAGAAAGACACCGGTTAAGCTGCTTACATATTGAGCATCAAGATCTACAGAAATAGATCAAGGCGCTTGATAAGATTTTTCAATGAGTGCATACCTTGACAAGATTTTGAAGTAGTTCAAAATGGAACAGTCAAAGAAGGAGTTCTTTCCTATGCTGGAAGGTGTAATGTTGAGTAAGACTCAAAACCCGACCACGGCAGAAAATAGAAAGATAATTAAAAGGCATTCCCCATGCCTCAGTCATAGTTTCTATAAAGTATGCTATGCTATGTACAAGACCTATTGTGTACCTCACCATGAGTTTGGCAAGAGGGTACAATAGTGATCCAGGAGTGGATCACTAGACATCGGTCGAAATTATCCTTAGTGGAATAAGGATCTGTTTCTCGGTTATGGAGATGACAAAAAGTTCGTCGTAAAGAGTTACGTCGATGCAAGCTTTGACACCGATCTGGATGACCCTAAGTCTCAATCTGGATACATATTAAAAGTGGGAGCAATTATCTAGAGTAGCTCCATGCAGAGCATTGTAGACATAGAAATTTGCATACGAATCTGAATGTGGCAGACCCGTTGACTATACATCTCTCACAAGCAAAACATGATCACACCTAATTACTCTTTGGGTGTTAATCACATAGCGATGTTGTTGGGGAACGTAGTATTTCAAAAAATTGCCTACGATCACGCAAAATCTATCTAGGAGAATCATAGCAACGAGAGGGGAGAGTGTGTCCACGTACCCTCGTAGACCGAAAGCGGAAGCGTTATATCAACAAGGTTGATGTAGTTGTACGCCTTCATGATCCGACCGATCTTAGCACCGAACGTACGCCACCTCCGTGTTCAGCACACCTTCAGCTCGATGATGTTCCTCGTCCTCTTGATCCTGTTGAGGCCAAGGGAGAGTTCCGTCAGCACGACGGTGTGGCGACGGTTATGATGAAGTTACCGGCGCAGGGCTTCGCCTAAGCACTACGATGATATGACCGAGGTGGAATACTGTGGAGGGGGGCACCGCACACGGCTAAAGATTAACTTTGGTGTACCTTTGGGGTGCCCCCCTCCCACGTATATAAAGGGGGAGAGAGGAGGAGGCCGGCCAAGGGGAGGAGGCGCGCCATGGGGGGGCAATCCTACTCCAAGTAGGATTCGGCCGCCCCCTTCCTATTCCAACAAGGAGAAGGGGGAGGAGAGGGAGGAGAGAAGGAAAGGGGGGGCCGGCCCCCTAGTACAATTTGGTTTGGGCTAGGCGGGCGCACGCCCCACCTTGGCCTGCCTCCTCTCTTCCACCAATAGGCCCATGAGGCCCAATAACCCCCCGAGGGGGTTCCGGTAACCCCCCGGTACTCCGAAAAATACCCGATACACCTCGGAACTATTCCGGTGTCCGAATATAGTCTTCCAATATATCAATCTTTATGTCTCGGCCATTTCGAGACTCATCGTCATGTCCGTGGTCTCATCTCGGACTCCTAACTACCTTCGATACATCAAAACACATAAACTCATAATATCGATCGTCATCGAACGTTAAGCGTGCGGACCCTACGGGTTCGAGAACTATGTAGACATGACCGAGACACCTATCCGGTCAATGACCAATAGTGGAACCTGGATGCTCATATTGGCTCCTACATATTCTATGAAGATCTTTATCGGTCAAACCGCATAACAACATACGTTGTTCCCTTTCTCATCGGTATGTTACTTGCCCGAGATTCGATCGTCGATATCACCATACCTAGTTCAATCTAGTTACTGCAAGTCTCTTTACTCGTTCCGTAATGCATCATCCCGTAACTAACTCATTATTCACATTGTTTGCAAGGCATATAGTGATGTACATTACCTAGAGGGCCCAGAGATACCACTCCGAAACATGGAGTGACAAATCCTAATCTTGATCTATGCCAACCCAACAAATACCATCGGAGACACCTGTAGAGCATCTTTGTAATCACCCAGTTATGTTGTGACGTTTGATAGCACACTAAGTGTTCCTCCGGTATTCGGGAGTTGCATAATCCCATAGTCAAAGGAACATGTATAAGTCATGAAGAAAGCAATAGCAATAAACTAAACGATCATAGTGCTAAGCTAACGAATGGGTCATGTCAATCACATCATTCTCTAATGATGTGATCACGTTCATCAAATGACAACTCATGTCTATGGCTAGGAAACTTAACCATCTTTGATCAACGAGCTAGTCAAGTAGAGGCATACTAGTGAAACTCTGTTTGTCTATGTATTCACACATGTACTAAGTTTCCGGTTAATACAATTCTAGCATGAATAATAAACATTTATCATGATATAAGGAAATAAATAATAACTTTATTATTGCCTCTAGGGCATATTTCCTTTAGTCTCCCACTTGCACTAGAGTCAATAATCTAGATCACATCACCATGTGATTAACACCAATAGTTCACATCACCATGTGATTAACACCCATAGTTCACATCGCCATGTGACCAACACCCAAAGGGTTTACTAGAGTTAATAATCTAGTTCACATTGCTATGTGATTAACACCCAAATAGTACTAAGGTGTGATCATGTTTTGCTTGTGAGAGAGGTTTAGTCAATGGGTCTGCCACATTCAGATCCGTATGTATTTTGCAAATTTCTATGTCTACAATGCTCTGCACAGAGCTACTCTAGCTAAATGCTCCCACTTTCAATATGTATCCAGATCGAGACTCAGAGTCATCCAGATCGGTGTCAAAGCTTGCATCGACGTAACTCTTTACGACGAACTCTTTATCACCTCCATAACTGAGAAATATTTCCTTAGTCCTCTAAGGATAATTTTGACCAATGTCCAGTGATCTACTCCTAGATCACCATTGTATTCCCTTGCCGAACTCCGGGCAGGGTATACAATAGGTCTGCTACATAGCATGGCATACTTTATAGAACCTATGGCTGAGGCTTAGTGAATGACTTTCATTATATCTTTATCTTCTGTCGTGGTCAGGCTTTGAGTCTTACTCAACTTCACATCTAGCAACACGGACAAGAACTCCTTCTTTGACTATTCCATTTTGAACTACTTCAAAATATTGTCAAGGTATATACTCATTGAAAAAACTTATCAAGCGCCTTAATCTATCTCTATAGATCTTGATGCTCAATATGTAAGCAGCTTCACCGAGGTCTTTCTTTTGAAAAAATCTTTTCAAATACTCCTTTATGCTTTCCAGAAAATTCTACATTATTTCTGATCAACAATATGTCATTCACATATACTTACTAGAAAGGTTGTAGTGCACTCACCTTTTGTAAATACAGGCTTCACCGCAAGTCTGTATAAAACTATATGCTTTGATCAACTCATCAAAACGTATATTCCAACTCTGAGATGCTTGCACCAGTACATAGATGGATTGCTGGAGCTTTGCACACTTTGTTAGCACCTTTAGAATCGACAAAACCTTCTGGTTGCATCTTATACAACTCTTCTTTAAGAAATCCATTAAGGAATGCAGGTTTGACATCCATTTGCCAAATTTCATAAAATGCGGCAATTTCTAACATGATTCAGATAGACTTTTAAGCATCAATACAAGTGAGAAAATCTGATTATACTCAACACCTTGAACTTGTCGGAAAAAAAATTGCGAAAATTCGAGCTTTGTAGATAGTAACACTACTATCAGCGTCTGTATTCCTCTTGAAAATCCATTTTATTCTCTATGGCTTGCCGATCATCGGGCAAGTCAACCAAAGTCCACACTTTGTTCTAATACATGGATTCTATCTCAGATTTCATGGCCTCAAGCCATCTGTCGGAATCTGGGCTCATCATCGCTTTCTCATGGTTCGTAGGTTCATCATGGTCAAGTAACATGACTTCCAGAACAGGATTACCGTACCACTCTGGTGCGGATCGTACTATGGTTGACCTACAAGGTTCGGTAGTAACTTGATCTGAAGTTTCAGGATCATCATCATTAACTTCCTCACTAATTGGTGTAGGCATCACTGGAACTGGTTTATGTCATGAGCTACTTTCCAATTCGAGAGAAGGTACAATTACCTCATCAAGTTCTACTTTCCTCCCACTCACTTCTTTCAAGAGAAACTCCTTCTCTAGAAAGGATCCACTCTTGGCAACAAAGATCTTGCCTTCGGATCTTTGATAGAAGGTGTACCCAACAATTTCTTTTGGGTATCCTATGAAGACGCACTTCTCCGATTTGGGTTCAAGCTTATCAGGTTGAAGCTTTTTCACATAAGCATCGCAGTCACAAACTTTAATAAACAACAGTTTAGGTTTCTTGCCAAACCACAGTTCGTAAGGAGTCGTCTCAACGGATTAGATGGTACCCTATTTTAACGTGCATGCAATTGTCTCTAATGCATAACCCCAAAATGATAGTGGTAAATCGGTAAGAGACATCATAGATCGCACCATATCTAATAAAGTATGGTTACGATGTTCGGACACACCATTACACTATGGTGTTCCAGGTGGCGTGGGTTGTGAAACTATTCCACATTGTCTCAAATGAAGACCAAACTCATAACTCAAATATTCACTTCCACGATCAGATCGTAGAAACTTTATTTTCTTGTTACGATGATTTTCTACTTCACTCTGAAATTCTTTAAACTTTTCAAATGTTTCAGACTTATATTTCATTAAGTAGATATACCTATATCTGCTCAAATCATCTGTGAAGGTCAGAAAATAATGATACTCACCGCGAGCCTCAACACTCATCAGACCGCATACATTAGTATGTATTATTTCTAATAATTCAGTTGCTCACTCCATTGTTCCAGAGAACGGAGTCTTGGTCATCTTGCAAATGAGGCATGGTTCGCAAGCATCAAGTGATTCATAATCAAGTGATTCCAAAATTCCATCAGCATGGAGTTTCTTCATGCACTTTACACCAATATGACCTAAACGGGAGTGCCACAAATAAGTTGCACTATCATTATTAACTTTGCATCTTTTGGCTTCAATATTATGAATATGTGTATCACTACGATCGAGATCCAACAAACCATTTTCATTGGGTGTATGACCATAGAAGGTTTTATTCATGTAAATAGAACAACAATTATTCTCGACTTAAATGAATAACCGTATTGCAATAAACATGATCAAATCATATTCATGCTCAACGCATAAACACCAAATAACATTTATTTAGATTCAACACTAATCCCGAAAGTATAGGGAGTGTGCAATGATGATCATATCAATCTTGGAACCACTTCCAACACACATAAATCACTTCACCCTTAACTAGTCTCTGTTCATTCTGCAACTCCCGTTTCGTGTTACTAATTTTAGCAACTGAACCGGTATCAAATACCCAGGGGTTGCTATGAACGCTAGTAAAGTACACATCAATAATCTTTATATCAAATATACCTTTGTTCACTTTGCCATTCTTCTTATTCGCCAAATATCTAGGGCAGTTCCACTTCCAATGACCATTTCCTTTACAGTAGAAGCACTCAGTTTCAGGCTTGGGTCTATCTTTGGGCTTCTTCATGGGAGTAGCAACTTGCTTGCCATTCTTCTTGAAGTTCCCTTTCTTTTTCTTGCCCTTTTACTTGAAACTAGTGGTCTTGTCAACCATCAACACTTGATGCTTTTCTTGATTTCTACCTTCGCTGATTTCAAAGATCGCGAAGAGCTCGTGAATCGTTTTCTTCATCCCTTACATATTATAGTTCATCATGAAGTTCTAGTAACTTGGTGATAGTGACTAGAGAACTCTATCAATCACTATCTTATCTGGAAGATTAACTCCCACTTGATTCAAGCGATTGTAGTACTCAGACAATCTGAGCACATGCTCACTGGTTGAGCTATTCTCCTCCATCTTATAGACAAAGTATTTGTCAGAGGTCTCATACCTCTCGACTCGGGTATGAGTCTGAAATACCAATTTCAGCTCTTGGAACATCTTATATGCTCCATGGCATTCAAAACGTTTTTGAAGTCCCGGTTCTAAGCCGTAAAGCATGGCGCAATAAACTATCAAGTAGTTATTGCTACCTCTTGAGCACTGCATTGGTTTTCCCTTGAAGAGGAAAGGGTGATGCAGCAAAGTAGCATAAGTATTTCCCTCAGTTTTTGAGAACCAAGGTATCAATCCAGTAGGAGGCTACGCGCGAGTCCCTCGCACCTACACAAAACAAATAAATCCTCGCAACCAATGCGATAAGGAGTTGTCAATCCCTACACGGTCACTTACGAGAGTGAGATCTGATAGATATGATAGGATAATATTTTTGGTATTTTAATGATAAAGATGCAAAGTAAAATAAAAGTAAAGGAAATAACTAAGTATTGGAAGATTAATATGATGAAGATAGACCCGGGGGCCATAGGTTTCACTAGTGGCTTCTCTCAAGAGCATAAGTATTTTACGGTGGGTGAACGAATTACTGTTGAGCAATTGATGAAATTGAGCATTGTTATGAGAATATCTAGGTATGATCATGTATATAGGCATCACGTCAGAGACAAGTAGACCGACTCCTGCCTGCATCTACTACTATTACTCCACACATCGACCGCTATCCAGCATGCATCTTGTAGCGACCAGACCCGAATGGATCTAGTGCTCTGTGCTCAGTGTCATCCCTGGATCAGTAATGCTGACACCACACAGTACTTCGAAGGATTTATAGCAGAGTAGCAATCACACACTTATTACATCGTTGTCCACAAGGGAACTTAATACAATAATATGGCTTAAGGCCATCTAATGATAACAGCGGAAGGCTTGGAAGATAAGTGAGTCCATCAACTCCATCGGCATCATCGAGTATAGAACCACGACCTAACACCTTACTGTCATCTGAAAAGTCTGCAACGTGAAAGTTGCAGCCCAAAACGGGTCAAGACATGGAATATGCCGGCAATGTAACACATAGAGAGTAATGAAGCAACAAGCCTATACTACATGCATATATGGCTGGTGGTAAGGCTCTCACGGTTACATTTTTGCATAAAGCTGGTTTTTCCCTACATCAAAGGAATAATTTTATTTAACTATCATGGTGGTTGTTAAACATTGAGAATGGTTGACAGCATCCTCAATCCCAATTAAAAGTACTCATTAAAATCCCAATAACATTTATTATTAGAAGTAACATGTTGAGATTCACATGATATTCAAGTACTAGATACTCAAAATGTCCATAACCAGGGACACGGCTAATCATGATTAGTTTATACACTCTGCAGAGGTTTGCGCACTTTTCCCCACAAGACTCGATCGCCTCCGTTTGGTTCTCGCACTTCATGGTGTTTGAGAGACGGATGACCGAGACACAGTCTTCGTAAGCGCTAGCACCTTACTTGTGGGTAGACCGCACACCTACTTTCCCCTACATCCGCTAGTCTACCGGTAACAGTTCGCACAACTTAGTCAACTATGCGAGCCCATAATTGGCTTGTGGCTGCACACGGAAGTTTCTAGTTTGAATAATCTTATGATCCCTTAGAGCCCGGGTGGCGGTCCAAGAAATCTGAGCAAGTCCTCGATAGAAACCAGGTGCCTCAATCCACCCAGATGTGTGTTTAGGTTGCCACCTTAGATAAACCATTAAATTAACAATCTCACATCTGTCATGGATATCACTCACCCAATCCACGTCTACTAGCATAGCATAGCATAATAAGCAAACGAGAAGTAACTCCCAAAGGTTTGATAATAAAACAGTGTAATAGGTACTACCTCAATCTACTTCCCATCCCACAATTTAATTAGATCCTAACCATGCAAGTGTTTGAGGGTTTGATCTAATGCATTAAAACTGGGTATGAGAAAAGTATGATCAAAGTGTTACTTGCCTTGGCGATGATCCATGAGACCTAGAGATTCAAGTAACAAGCGGCGCACTCCGGGTGATCTAACGCAGACAAACAACAAGCATACAATAAGTACTCATCTAATGCACGGGAAATCTCGAATAAAAGATCTAACCAGATAGTTCAACTTAAGAACCCTGGTTGCAAAAGAATCGAATCAAATAAAGCATCGAAAGTCGGAACTCGAGAGAGAACGACTCAGTTTAGCAAATCTGAAACTAAGTCAAAATTTTACAGTAGCAAAACTCTGTGTAAGTAGGTTAGTCGAACGGCGGTTTCAGAACGAAACTCCAGCGCTTGAATCACCTGATTCCGATAAACGAGCAAGAAATAAAACAGATTTGAAAATCGGATCGGAAATCGAATCTGAAAAATAACGGATTAAATCCGATTAAAAGAAAACGCATTTAACGGATTAAATAACGGACGTTCGTTAACAGAACTAATCCAACGAACACGTTCATTGAAACGAACGGTTCGGTGAACGTTCGTTAATTAAGAAAACCAAAAAAAAACCGTCTAGGTTTTTTTTTTAAAAAAAACCGAACATCTCGAGAAAACCGGATCGGGTCTTCTTTTAAAAAAAAAAAAACCGGATCGGGGGGTTGTGGCGGCGGCTACCTCCGGCGGCTCGCCGGCGGGGCTCCGGCCTCCGGCGGGGTCGGGCGACGGGCTGCGAGGGCGGTGGGTGGCGCGAGGCGGCGGGTGGCTCCGGGCGACGGGGGCCTTGGCGGCGGGCTCGGGTGGAGGGCGGCGGGCGGCTTCGGGTGAGGGGAGAGAGGGGCGGTATAAAAGGAGGAGTGCCTTGGGGAGGGGGCAAGCTGTGGGCGGCGGGCGGGCGGCGCAGGTCCGAGCCGACACGGCGGCGGGCGGGCGGCGGCGGAGTCCGCGAGGAGGGGGAGTTGGGGGCCGGGCGGTTGGGCCGGGGCGGCTGGCGGTTGGGCCTTGGCCCAGGCGGGCGGCGCAGTTTTTTTTTTAAAAAAAAACAAAACTAAACGGAATAAAAAAAATACCAAACGAACTCCGAATTTAATAAAATAAATTTTCCCCGACTCCTAAAAATGAGTCGAACAAAATGAACTTTAAAAACGGCAAACATGCATATTTTTTTTAAAATGCTCATTTTTGCCTAAGCAAAACAAATCTTCCAAAACCAAATTTGATTTATTCATAATATCTCCATTTTTCCTAAATGTTGGGAAAGTCATATTATTCCCTCTCTTAAGTTTTTTTTATAGGAAAAACTTTATGAAGATAATTAAATAAATCCAATGATCCTATTTTCAAAATTTGAGAAATCCCAAATATGAAAATAATGAAACTTCCAACTCTCTCCGAGGGTCCTCGAGTTGCGTGAAATTTTCTAGGATCGGAAAAATGCGAGAAAAATATGATATGCATGATGACCTAATGTATAACATTCCAAATTGAAAATTTGGGATGTTACAAACCTACCCCCTTAAGATGAATCTCGCCCTCGAGGTTCGGGTTGGCTAGAAAATAGGTGAGGGTGGTCCTTGAGCAAAACTTCCTCTCTTTCCCGGTGGCTTCATCCTCGGTGTGGTGGCTCCTTTGAACTTTGCAAAACTTAATAACCTTCTTTGCGGGTAACTCTGCTGGCATAATCGAGAATCTTAACAGGTTTTTCCTCATATGTCAAATCATCCTTCAACTGAATTGCTTCCAATGGTACAGTATCTCTTAACGGTACCTCTGCTATCTCTGGGTGACATTTCTTCAATTGAGAAACATGGAATACATCATGAACTCCTGACAGTCCTTCTGGTAATTCCAACTTATAAGCAACTTCTCCCATGCGTTGCAAAATCTTATACGGTCCAATGAAACGGGGTGCTAACTTTCCTTTAACTCCAAAACGCTTAACTCCTCGAAGGGGGGATACTCTGAGATATACTCTGTCTCCAACTTCATACTCAATCGCTGGCGCTTTGAATCGGCATAGCTCTTTTATCCGGACTGGGCTACCTTGAGCCTGTCTCGAATCAACTTAACTTTCATTCAGACTCCTTAATCAAATCTGGTCCAAACAATCGGCGATCTCCGGTTTAGTCCCATAACAACGGTGTCCTGCACCTTCTTCCATCTGAGCCTCGAAAGGTGCCATCTTCAAGCTGGTTTGGTAGCTGTTGTTGTAGGAAAATTCTGCATCTGACAAATTATCATCCCGGCTAGATCCATAGTCTAGGGCACAAGCTCTCAAAGATGTCCTCCAAAATCTGATTGACTCTCTCGGTCTGTCCATCGATTACGTGGGTGGAAAGCTGTCTTGAATTCCAATCGGGTTCCCAATGTTTCGTGCAACCGGTTCCAAAATTTCGAGGTAAACTGGGTTCCTCTATCTCGATACGATGCTCCTCGGAACTCCGTGTAAGCACACAATTCTGGTCATGTATATCTTTGCCAACTTAGCACTGCTATAGGTGGTCTTGACCGGAATGAAATGAGCTACCTTTGTCAAACGGTCGACTATAACCCAAATCGAGTCATATCTGAACGAAGTCTTTGGCAATCCTGTGATAAAATCCATGCCTAGTTTATCCCACTTCCATTCGGGTATCGGCAATGGTTGTAACAATCCTGCTGGCTTCTGATGTTCTGCCTTTACTTTCTGACATACATCGCAAACTGCTACATACTCCGCAATATCCTTCTTCATTCCGGTCCACCAGAAAGTATTCTTCAAATCCAAATACATCTTGGTATTTCTGGGTGAATCGAATAGAGTGAATCATGAGCTTCTTGTAAAATCAACTTCCCGATCTACGGGTCATTGGGTACATAAACACGGTCTTCAAACCATAGGGTATCGTGCTCATCCTCACGAAATCCTTTAGCTTTTCCTTTGCTCATTTTCTCCTTTATAGAGGCAACTTCCTTATCTGCCTTTTGGGCTTCTCGATTTTGTCCATCGGTGTTGTTGAATCTCCAATGCTGCTACATAGCCTCTCGGAACTATTTCCAAACATAGCTCTCGAAGGTCCTCGGCTAACTCATTGGGTATTCCTCCCATCATTAGAGTATTGACGTGGCTCTTACGGCTCAATGCGTCGACTCTGACATTAGCCTTTCGGGGTGATAATGCAATCTCATGTCATAATCCTTGATAAGCTCTAACCATCTCCTTTGTCGAGATTCAATTCATACGTGTGAAAATGTACTTCAAACTCTTGTGATCCGTATATACTTGAGAATGATTTCCAATGAGAAAATGTCTCCATGTCTTCAAGGCATGCACAACGGCTTGCTAGCTCCAAATCATGAGTGGCATAATTCAACTCATGGGGCTTAAGTTGTCGTGAAGCATCTGAAACAACTCTTCCTTCCTGCATAAGCACTGCTCCAAGTCCTCGGCGTGAAGCGCCGCAATACACCTCATAATCCTTAGTCCGATCTCGGCAATATCAAGACCGGTGAGGTAACCAATCTTTTCTTCAACTCCTGAAAACTTGCCTCACAGTCCTCAATCCATATAAATTTGTTTTCCTTTTTCAACAATTCTGTCATAGGCTTAGCAATCCTTGAGAAATTTTCAATGAATCTTCGGTAGTATCCTGCGAGTCCAAGGAAACTCCGAATCTCTCCAACTGTCGTTGGTGCTTCCCATTTGGTTACGGTCTCAACTTTTGTGGGGTCAACTGCTATCCCTTCTCCGGATATAACATGTTCGAGAAATCCAACTTCCGTTAGCCAAAACTCACATTTGCTGAACTTGGCATACAACTGGTGTTCCCTCAGTTTCTCCAAAACCAATCGCAAATGTTCCTTGTGTTCCTCTTCATTCTTCGAGAAAATCAAAATGTCATCAATGAACACCACGACGAACTTATCCAAAAACTCCATAAACACTTTGTTCATCAGGTTCATGAAATAGGCTGGTGCGTTAGTCGATCCAAATGACATAACGGTATACTCGTATAGTCCATATCTCGTGGTAAATGCTGTCTTGGGTATGTCCTGCTCCCGAATCTTCAATCGATGGTACCACGATCGCAAGTCGATCTTGGAAAACACCTTGGCTCCTTGCAAGCGATCAAACAGATCATTTATCATAGGTAGTGGGTACTTGTTCTTGATTGTTACTTCATTCAATCCACGATAATCAACAACCATTCTTAACGATCCATCCTTCTTCTCCACTAGCAAACGGGTGATCCCCAAGGTGAAGAACTTGGGCGTATAAAACCTTTATCCAAAAGCTCCTTAATCTGCTTCTTGATTTCCGCCAAATCCTGTGCGGGCATCCTATATGGTCGCTTCGATATTGGGCCTGTTCCTGGAAAAAGCTCGATCAAAACTCAATGTCTCTATCCGGTGGCATTCCTGGCAACTCTTCCGGAATTACATCAGGAAAATCCTTCACCACTGGTACTTCTTCCTGCACCACTCCTGATAGGCAATTAACTTGCGCTCTTCTCGGCTGATGCCGTGATACATACTTAATCCTTCTTCCTTCTGGTGTTGTGAGAAAAATTGTCTTACTTGCGCAATCGATGTTTCCTCCATACATCGACAGCCAATCCATACCGAGAATTACATCAAATCCTTGCGATTCAAGAATGATCAAATCCGTCGGGAATACATGCCTTCCTATACTTAATGGCACTTGAAAACATCCTTGTGCGGCCATATACTCCGCTCTGGTGAGCTTACTAGCAAAGGGGTTTTAAGAATCCGGTAGGTAGGCTATACTTCTCTACAAATCCCCTTGATATGTATGAATGCGATGCACCGGTATCGAAAAGAACTAGTGCGATAAATGGCTTAACCAAAACTTACCGATTCTTGCATCGGGCTGATCTTCAACCTCCTCCACATCAATGTGGTTCACATCCCCTATTGAAAGGGTTGGGCTTCTTTCGAGCTTCCATTGCCATTTCCATTACGCCTTCGGGCAGTCATTGGCATAATGCCCGATCTTGCGGCACTTAAAGCAAGTAATATGACTCAGGTCTACTTTGGATGGTGTTGACGGGTTGGTGCGATTCGTCTGCTGCTTCCTCCATTCCCGTTCCCATTCTTGGTGCTGTTATGGTTATGCGAATTACCTCCTCCATGGGTATGCTGAAACTGAATTCTGACTTAGGGGTATAACGAGGTTTCTGCTGAGCTCCAGTTATACTTCCCTTGCCCATACTTCCGCTTGCAGTTCTCAATTCTTCTGCTGCTTTCCTTCAATCATGAGGGCTCGGTCTACTAACTCCTGGTAGTTATTGAAACTGGCTACCATCAACGGCATCTTGAACTCATCATTCAGTCCTTCTAGAAACTTCTCTGTTTAGTTGCATCGGTAGCAACGTCATCCGGGCATAACGTGCTAGTTTACTAAAGTCATCCACGCATCGCCAACAGTCCTTCCTCCTTGGCGTAAGTTGCGAAACTCACGCTTCTTCATGGCCATAGCTCCTCTTTGAAACATGGGCGGTGCGAAAAGCTTGCTGAAATTGATCCCATGTGACAGTGTCTCTGAGGTAAGTGGTTGTGAAATTCTCCCACCATGCTTCTGCGGGTCCTTCAAGCTGATGTGCTGCAAACTTCACTCTTTCTCCATCTGCATCCTGCGGTGGTCAGCTCCCTTCCTATCTTGCGGAGCCAGTCATACTGCTACAATCGGCTCGGTGCTCTTTGGAATACACCGCGGGTTTAGTCTAAGGAAACGAGTCGGATGATCCGCGGTGGTGGTGGTGGTGGTGGGTTGTTGTTGTTGTTGTTGCCTCGGTTACGCACCAATGTTTGAATCAGGGTATTCTGCTTTGGATCAGTTGGGTGATCTCTGGCGGGAAAAGCGAATCCGGGTCGCGTCTCGGAGGCATCGATGGGTTTAGAAAAGATGAGAATTTAGAATAGAATGAGGTCTAAGGGAATCACTACCCAAATGCACATGAGCAAATACACACAAAATCACTTCATTCAATCAAACAAGGGCTTACAACGATCTAACTATCGCAAAAGTGCGTGTACTATAATGTTTACATGGGGGAATACTACTAATATGTGGGGACTTCTACTAATTTGAACCGGTGGAAGACTCCATAATGTCTGCTCAAACCGTCTTCAAAGTCGGGTTCACTTGGATCCGAATCGGTGTCGTCGATGTTGATGTAGTCGCTTGGGCAATCGACATACTGGTCTTCATTTCTGAGCGCCAACTTCTTCTTGAGTTCTTCAATCTCGTACTTAAGATCGTTATCGTGTCTTGCTAGAGCTACGATCTCGTCCATATAGTCCTTGCGAGTTGTCTTTAGTTCTTCTTCAAGTTCGATGATCCTTCCTTTGCATTCTCGCAACTCCAACATATCGTTGCACATCTGGTTCTCTGGCGTCGAATGTGCTGGTTTAACTCTGGATGAACGCTGCAATGGATCTATCCTTCTTGGTCTTGACGACGTCCCATTTGTCATCTCGGCGTCCGCAAATCTGGTAGATAGTGTCCTTGAGGTCTTCTTGATAAACTTCTCCAATGCGTCCCATGGTGATGTGAGCTGCCATGCTCTTTCCCAAACTCCAAGTTGGTGCAATTGAAAACACTATCTATAGGCTTGGTGATTGGGGCGAATGTCCTTCTGGAACGTGAGCTTGAATCTTCCAGCGCTCCTCTTGAGAGTGGCGTTGAAAGTCCCGTGAAGCTTGGTAGTCCAATGTTCAGGGACGTGCTAACTTCCTTCAAGTGAAATCCAAAAGGTGTGCCGTCATCCGGTTGGGTGTACTTGATCTTCGCGTCCTTCATCCTAAAGAGAGTAGAAAAGATGAGGAGTTAGAAAATGGGAAGAGAGTAGTGATCTATGGCTTTATCTTAGTGGTCGTGTCCCTACGGTCAGCGTGTGCTCGATACCATTCTCTCAGAGCGACCAGGACCGAATGGATCTAGTGCTCGTGCTCGGTGTCATCCTGGATCAAGAATGCCGACACCACAGATTACTTGAAGGATTTATAGCGAGTAGCAATCACACACTTATTACATCGTTGTCCACAAGGGAACTTAATACAATAATATGGCTTAAGGCCATCTAATGATAACAGCGGAAGGCTTGGAAGATAAGTGAGTCCATCAACTCCATCGGCATCACTGAGTATAGAACCACGACCTAACACCTTACTAAATGCGTGCGAAAAAGTCTGCAGCGTGAAAGTTGCAGCCAAAAACGGGTCAAGACATGGAATATGCTGGCAATGTAACACATAGAGAGTAATGAAGCAACAAGCCTATACTACATGCATATATGGCTGGTGGTAAGGCTCTACGGTTACATTTTTGCATAAAGCTGGTTTTTCCCTACATCAAAGGAATAATTTTATTTAACTATCATGGTGGTTGTTAAACATTGAGAATGGTTGACAGCATCCTCAATCCCAATTAAAAGTACTCATTAAAATCCCAATAACATTTATTATTAGAAGTAACATGTTGAGATTCACATGATATTCAAGTACTAGATACTCAAAATGTCCATAACCGGGGACACGGCTAAGCATGATTAGTTTATACACTCTGCAGAGGTTTGCGCACTTTTCCCCACAAGACTCGATCGCCTCTGTTTGGTTCTCGCACTTCATGGTGTTTGAGAGACGGATGACCGAGACACAGTCTTCGTAAGCGCTTAGCACCTTACTTGTGGGTAGACCGGTACACCTACTTTCCCTACATCTCGCTAGTCTACCCGTAAGAGTTCGCACAACTTAGTCAACTATGCGAGCCCATAATTGGCTTGTGGCTGCACACGGAAGTTTCCAGTTTGAATAATCTTATGATCCCTTAGAGCACGGGTGGCGGTCCAGAAGAAATCTGAGCAAGTCTGATAGAAACCAGGTGCCTCAATCCACCCAGATGTGTGTTTAGGTTGCCACCTTAGATAAACCATTAAATTAACAATCTCACATCTGTCATGGATATCACTCACCCAATCCACGTCTACTAGCATAGCATAGCATAATAAGCAAACGTAGAAGTAACTCCCAAAGGTTTGATAATAAAACAGGCAATAGGTACTACCTCAATCTACTTCCCATCCCACAATTTAATTAGATCCTAACCATGCAAGTGTTTGAGGGTTTGATCTAATGCATTAAAACTGGGTATGAGAAAAGTATGATCAAAGTGTTACTTGCCTTGCTGATGATCCATGAGACCTAGAGATTCAAGTAACAAGCGGCGCACTCCGGGTGATCTAACGCAGACAAACAACAAGCATACAATAAGTACTCATCTAATGCACGGGAAATCTCGAATAAAAGATCTAACCAGATAGTTCAACTTAAGAACCCTGGTTGCAAAAGAATCGAATCAAATAAAGCATCGAAAGTCGGAACTCGAGAGAGAACGACTCGGTTTAGCAAATCTGAAACTAAGTCAAAATTTTACAGTAGCAAAACTCTGTGTAAGTAGGTTAGTCGAACGGCGGTTTCAGAACGAAACTCCAGCGCTTGAATCACCTGATTCCGATAAACGAGCAAGAAATAAAACAGATTTGAAAATCGGATCGGGAATCGAATCTGAAAAATAACGGATTAAATCCGATTAAAAGAAAACGACGAACGGATTAAATAACGGACGTTCGTTAACAGAACTAATCCAACGAACACGTTCATTGAAACGAACGGTTCGGTGAACGTTCGTTAATTAAGAAAACCAAAAAAAACCGTCTAGGTTTTTTTTTTTATAAAAACCGAACATCTCGAGAAAACCGGATCGGGTCTTCTTTTTTAAACCAAAACCGGATCGGGGGGTTGTGGCGGCGGCTACCTCCGGCGGCTCGGCTGGGGCTGCCTCCCGGGGTGGGCGTGGGGCGGCGAGGGCGGTGGGTGGCGGCGAGGGCGGCGGTGGTGGCTCCGGCGACGGGCGGCGGCCTGGGCGGGCGGGCGGCTCGGGTGGAGGGCGCGGCGGCGGCTCGGGGTGAGGGGAGAGAGGGGGGCGGCGTATAAAAGGAGGGGGAGTGCCTTGGGGAGGGGGCTGTGGGCGGCGGCGGGCGGGCGCAAGGTGTCCGAGCCTGACACGGGCGGGCGGCGGCGGGCGGCGGGAGTCCGCGCGCGAGGGAAGGGGGTGTTGGGCCGGGGCGGCTGGCGGTTGGGCCTTGGCCCAGGCGGGCGGCGCAGTTTTTTTTTTAAACAAAACTAAACGGAATAAAAAAAATACCAAACGAACTCCGAATTTAATAAAATAAATTTTCCCCGACTCCTAAAAATGAGTCGAACAAAATGAACTTTAAAACGGCAAACATGCATATTTTTTTAAAAAATGCTCATTTTTGCCTAAGCAAAATAAATCTTCCAAAACCAAATTTGATTTATTCATAATATCTCCATTTTTCCTAAATGTTGGGAAAGTCATATTATTCCCTCTCTTAAGTTTTTTATAGGAAAAACTTTATGAAGATAATTAAATAAATCCAATGATCCTATTTTCAAAATTTGAGAAATCCCAAATATGAAAATAATGAAACTTCCAACTCTCTCCGAGGGTCCTTGAGTTGCGTGAAATTTTCTAGGATCGGAAAAATGCGAGAAAAATATGATATGCATGATGACCTAATGTATAACATTCCAAATTGAAAATTTGGGATGTTACACATCTAGAGTATTAAGTTCATAAGAACAGAGTAACCTTAAGCAAGATGACATGATGTAGAGGGATAAATTCATGCAATATGATAAAAAAAACCATCTTGTTATCCTTGATGGCAACAATACAATACGTGCCTTGCTGCCCCTCATCCTTTGGGAAAGGACACCGCAAGATTGAACCCAAAGCTAAGCACTTCTCCCATTGCAAGAAAGATCAATCTAGTAGGCCAAACCAAACCGATAATTCAAGAGACTTGCAAAGATAACCAATCATACATAAAAGAATTCAGAAGATTCAAATATTGTTCATAGATAAACTTGATCATAAACCCACAATTCATCGGTCTCAACAAACACACCGCAAAAGAAGATTACATCGAATAGATCTCCACGAGAGAGGGGGGAACTTTGTATTGAGATCCAAAAGAGAGAAGAAGCCATCTAGCTAATAACTATGGACCCAAAGGTCTGAAGTAAACTACTCACACTTCATCGGAGAGGCTATGGTGTTGATGTAGAAGCCCTCCGTGATCGATTCCCCTTCTGGCGGAGCTCCGGAACAGGCCCCAAGATGGGATCTCGTGGGTACAGAAGGTTGCGGTGGTGGAATTAGGTTTTTGGCTCAGATGTCGATAGTTTGGGGTGCGTGAGGTATATATAGGAGGAAGGAGTACGTCGGTGGAGCAACAGGGGGCCCACGAGGGTGGAGGACGTGCCCCCTACCTCGTGGCTTCCCTGTTGGTTGCTTGACGTAGGGTCCAAGTCTCTTGGATCTTGTTCGTTCCAAAAATCACGTTCCCGAAGGTTTCATTCCGTTTGGACTCCGTTTGATATTCCTGTTTTGCGAAACTCTGAAATAGGCAAAAAAAACAACAATTCTGGGCTGGGCGTCCAGTTAATAGTTTAGTCCCAAAAATAATATAAAAGTGAACAATAAAGCCCAATAATGTCCAAAACAGAAGATAATATAGCATGGAGCAATCAAAAATTATAGATACGTTGGAGACATATCAAGCATCCCCAAGCTTAATTCCTGCTCATCCTTGAGTAGGTAAATGATTAAAACAGCATTTTTTATGTGGAATGCTACTTGGCATAATTTCAATGTAATTCTTCTTATTGTAGCATGAATGTTCAGATTCCATATGATTCAAGATAAAAGTTTAATGTTGACATAAAAACAATAATACTTCAAGCATACTAACTAAGCAATTATGTCTTATCAAAATAACATAGCCAAAGCAAGTTGTCCCTACAAAATCATATAGTCTGGCTATGTTCCAACTTCCCCACACAAAATATTCATATCATGTACGACCCCGGTTTTAGCCAAGCAATTGGTTCATACTTTTAACGCGCTTCAGCCTTTTCAACTCTTACGCAATACATGAGCGCAAGCCATGGATATAGCACTATGGTGGAATAAGGTATAATGGTAGGGGTTATGTGGGAAGACAAAAAGGAGAAAGTCTCACATCAACGAGGCTAATCAACGGGCTATGGAGATGCCCATCAATTGATGTTAATGCGAGGAGTAGGGATTGCCATGCAACGTATGCACTAGAGCTATAAGTGTATGAAAGCTCAAAAGAAACTAAGTGGGTGTGCATCCAACTTGCACTCACGAAGACCTCGGGCATTTGAGGAAGCCCATCATTGGAATATAAAAGCCAAGTTCTATAATGAAATTTCCCACTAGTATATGAAAGTGACAAAATGAGAGACTCTCTATTATGAAGATCACGGTGCTACTTTGAAGAACAAGTGTGGTAAAAGGATAGTAACATTGTCCCTTCTCTCTTTTTCTCTCATTTTTTTTATTTGGGCCTTTTCTCTCTTTTTTATGGCCTCTCTTTTTTAGTCCGGAGTCTCATCCCGACTTGTGGGGGAATCATAGTCTCCATCATCCTTTCCTCACTTGGGACAATGCTCTAATAATGATGATCATCACACTTTTATTTACTTACAACTCATGAATTACAACTCAATACTTAGAACAAAATATGACTCTATATGAATGCCTCCAGCGGTGTAGGGTTATGCAATGAATCAAGAGCGACATGTGTGAAAGAATTATGAACAATGGCTTTGCCACAAATACAATGTCAACTACATGATCATGCAAAGCAATATGACAATGATGGAGTATGTCATGATAAATGATACGGTGGAAAGTTGAATGGCAATATATCTCGGAATGTATATGGAAATGCCATGATAGGTAGGTATGGTGGCTATTTTGAGGAAGATATAAGGAGGTTTATGTGTGAAAGAGCATATCATATCACGGGGTTTGGATGCACCGGCGAAGTTTGCACCAACTCTCAAGGTGAGAAAGGGCAATGCGCTGCAATCAAGAGGCTAGAAAATTGCGGAAAGGTAAGTGTCGTATAATCCATGGACTCACATTAGTCATAAATAACTCATATACTTATTGCAAAAATTATTAGCCCTTAAAGCAAAGTACTACTACTCATGCTCCTAGGGGAAGGGTTGGTAGGAGTTAACCATCTCGCGATCCCGACCGCCACACAAAGGAAGACAATCAACAAATACTTCATGCTCCGACTTCGTTACATAACGGTTCACCATACGTGCACAACTAATGTGAGTTCACCATAATTCATGCTACGGGAATCACAAACTCCAACACATGTATTTTTTTTCCACAATTACTCAACTAGCACAACTATGATATTACCACCTTTATATCTCAAAACAATTATCAAGCATCAAATCTCCCATGATATTAATTAAAGCAAATTGCCATGCTATTTTAAGACTCTCAAAATAATATAAGTGAAGCATGAGAGATCAATAGTTTCTATAAAACAAATCCACCACTGTGATCTAAAAGATATAAGTGAAGCACTAGAGCAAAACTATATAGCTCAAAAGATATAAGTGAAGCACATAGAGTATTCTAATAAATTCTGAATCAAGTGTGACTCTCTCAAAAGGTGTGTACAGCAAGGATGATTGTGGTAAACTAACAAACAAAGACTCAAATCATACAAGACGCTCCAAGCAAAACACATATTATGTGGTGAATAAAAGTATAGCTCCAAGTAAAGTTACCGATGGAAGTAGGCGAAGAGGGGATGCCTTCCGGGGCATCCCCAAGCTTTGGCTTTTTGGTGTCCTTAGATTATCTTGAGGGTGCCATGGGAATCCCCAAGCTTAGGCTCTTGCCACTCCTTGTTCCATAATCCATCAAATATCTTACCCAAAACTTGAAAACTTCACAACACAATACTTAACAGAAAATCTCGTGAGCTCCATTAGCGAAAGAAAACAAAAGAACACTTCAAGGTACTGTAATGAACTCATTCTTTATTTATATTGGTGTTAAACCTACTGTATTATAACTTCTCTATGGTTTATAAACTATTTTACTAGCCATAGATTCATCAAAATAAGCAAACAACACACGAAAAACAGAATCTGTCAAAAATAGAACAGTCTGTAGTAATCTGCAACTAACGCAAACTTATGCAACTCCAAAACATCATCCAAAATAGGAAAACCTAGGAAATTTGTTCATTGATCAGAATCAATTGGAATCAGTATTTTATCACGTTCTGGTGATTTTTAACAATTGTTTTCGTGAACAGAAAGTTTCTGGAAATTTCTGCAAGATCAAATAACTATCATCCAAGAAGATCCTATAGGTTTAACTTGGCACAAACACTAATTAAAACGCATATAACCAGAGTCTATAACAAATATTTATTCCTAAACAGAAGCAAAAATAAAAAAAATAAAAATAAAATTGGGTTGCCTCCCAACAAGCGCTATCGTTTAACGCCCCTAGCTAGGCATAAAAGCTAGGATAGATCTAGGTATTGCCATCTTTGGTAGGCAATCCATAAGTGGCTCTCATGATAGATTCATATGGTAATTTCATTTTCTTCCTAGGGAAGTGTTCCATGACTTTCTTTAATGGAAATTGGAATCTAATATTCCCTTCCTTCATATCAATAATTGCACCAATCGTTCTAAGGAAAGGTCTACCAAGAATAATAGGACATGAAGGATTGCAATCTATATCAAGAACGATAAAATCTACGGGCACATAGTTCCTATTTGCAACAATAAGAACATCATTAATTCTTCCCATAGGTTTCTTAATAGTGGAATCCGCAAGGTGCAAGTTTAAGAGCAATCATCAAAATCATGGAAACCTAGCAAACCGCACAAAGTTTTTGGAATTGTGGAAACACTAGCACCCAAATCACACAAAGCATAGCATTCATGATCTTTAATCTTAATTTTAATAGTAGGTTCCCACTCATCATAAAGTTTTCTAGGGATAGAGACTTCCAACTCAAGTTTTTCTTCATAAGATTGCATCAAGGCATCTACGATATGTTTGGTAAAAGCTTTATTTTGACTATAAGCATGAGGAAAATTTAGCACGGATTGCAACAACAAAATACAATATATTAAAGAAAAATTATCATAATTAAATTCCTTGAAATCCAAGATAGTGGGTTTATTAACATCTAATATTTTGATCTCTTCAATCCCACTTTTATCAAATTTAGCATCAAGATCTAAAAACTCCAAATTTTTGGAACGCCTTCTAGGCAAAGGTGGATCATATTCAGTCCCATCATTATCAAGATTCATATTGCAAAACAAAGATTTAATAGGGGACACATCAATCACTTTTAGATCTTCATCTTTATTCTCATAGAAATTTGAAGAACAAGCTTTCATAAAACAATCTTTTTTAGCACGCATCCTAGCGGTTCTTTCTTTGCACTCATCAATGGAAATTCTCATGGCTTTGAGAGACTCATTGATATCATGCTTAGGAGGAATAGATCTAAGTTTCAAAGAATCAACATCAAGAGAAATTCTATCAATGTTCCTAGCCAATTCATCAACTTTAAGCAATTTTTCTTCAAGCAAAGCATTGAAATTCTTTTGCGAATTCATAAAATCTTTAACACTAGTATAAAATTCAGAGGGCATCTTATTAAAATTTCCATAAGAATTGTTGTAGGAATTACCATAGTTATTAGAGGAATTGCTAGGATAAGGCCTAGGATTAAAGTTTCCTCTATACGCGTTGTTACCAAAATTATTCCTACCAACAAAATTCACATCCATAGATTCATTATTATTCTCAATCAAAGTAGACAAAGGCATATCATTAGGATCAGAAGAAACACTCTTAGTAGCAAATAATTTCATAAGTTCATCCATCTTTCCACTCAAAACATTAATTTCTTCTATCACATGCACTTTTTTATTAGTAGATCTTTCTGTGTGTCATTGAGAATAATTAACCATAATATTATCTAGGAGTTTAGTAGCATCTCCTAAAGTGATTTCCATAAAAGTGCCTCCCGCGGCCGAATCTAAAAGATTTCTAGAAGAAAAATTCAATCCGGCATAAAATTTTTGTATAATCATCCACAAATTCAAACCATGAGTAGGGCAATTACGTATCATTAATTTCATTCTCTCCCAAGCTTGAGCAACATGTTCATGATCAAGTTGCTTAAAATTCATAATATCATTTCTAAGAGAGATAATCTTAGCGGGAGGAAAATACTTAGAGATAAAAGCATCTTTGCACTTGTTCCAAGAATCAATACTATTTTTAGGCAAAGACGAAAACCAAGCTTTAGCACGATCTCTAAGCGAAAAAGGAAATAGCTTCAATTTAACAATATCATTGTCCACATTTCTTCTTTTGCATATCACACAAATCAACGAAGCTATTTAGATGAGTAGCGGCATCTTCACTAGGAAGGCCGGCGAATTGATCTTTCATGACAAGATTCAAGAAAGCAGCATTGATTTCACAAGATTCAGTATTGGTAAGAGGAGCAATCGGAGTGCTAAGGAAATCATTATTGTTGGTATTGGTAAAGTCACACAATTTGGTATTATCTTGAGCCATCATGACAAACAAGCAATCCAACACACGAGCAAACGAAAAGCAAGCGAAAAAGAGGTGAACGAAAAAGAGAGGGCGAATAAAACGGCAAGGGTGAAGTGGGGGAGAGGAAAACGAGAGGCAAATGGCAAATAATGTAATGCGGGAGATAAGGGTTTGTGATGGGTACTTGGTATGTTGACTTTTGCGTAGGCCTCCCCGGCAACGGCGCCAGAAATCCTTCTTGCTACCTCTTGAGCACTGCATTGGTTTTCCCTTGAAGAGGAAAGGGTGATGCAGCAAAGTAGCATAAGTATTTCCCTCAGTTTTTGAGAACCAAGGTATCAATCCAGTAGGAGGCTACGCGCGAGTCCCTCGCACCTACACAAAACAAATAAATCCTCACAACCAATGCGATAAGGGGTTGTCAATCCGTACACGTTCACTTACGAGAGTGAGATCTGATAGATATGATAGGATAATATTTTTGGTATTTTAATGATAAAGATGCAAAGTAAAATAAAAGTAAAGGAAATAACTAAGTATTGGAAGATTAATATGATGAAGATAGACCCGGGGGCCATAGGTTTCACTAGTGGCTTCTCTCAAGAGCATAAGTATTTTACGGTGGGTGAGCAATTCTTGTTGAGCAATTGATGTAATTGAGCATAGTTATGAGAATATCTAGGTATGATCATGTATATAGGCATCACGCCGAGACAAGTAGACCGACTCACCTCTGCATCTACTACTATTACTCCACACATCGACCGCTATCCAAAGATGCATCTAGAGTATTAAGTTCATAAGAACAGAGTAACCTTAAGCAAGATGACATGATGTAGAGGGATAAATTCATGCAATATGATAAAAACCATCTTGTTATCCTCGATGGCAACAATACAATACACGTGCCTTGCTGCCCCTCATCACTTTGGGAAAGGACACCGCAAGATTGAACCCAAAGCTAAGCACTTCTCCCATTGCAAGAAAGATCAATCTAGTAGGCCAAACCAAACTGATAATTCAAGAGACTTGCAAAGATAACCAATCATACATAAAAGAATTCAGAAGATTCAAATATTGTTCATAGATAAACTTGATCATAAACCCACAATTCATCGGTCTCAACAAACACACCACAAAAGAAGATTACATCGAATAGATCTCCACGAGAGAGGGGGAGAACTTTGTATTGAGATCCAAAAAGAGAGAAGAAGACATCTAGCTAATAACTATGGACCCGAAGGTCTGAGGTAAACTACTCACACTTCATCGGAGAGGCTATGGTGCTGATGTAGAAGCCCTCCGTGATCGATTCCCCTTCTGGCGGAGCTCCGGAACAGGCCCCAAGATGGGATCTCGTGGGTACAGAAGGTTGCGGTGGTGGAATTAGGTTTTTGGCTCTGTATCTGATAGTTTGGGGGTACGTAGGTATATATAGGAGGAAGGAGTACGTCGGTGGAGCAACAGGGGGCCCACGAGGGTGGAGGGCGTGCCCCCTACCTCGTGGCTTCCCTGTTGGTTGCTTGACGTAGGGTCCAAGTCTCCTGGATCTTGTTCATTCCAAAAATCACGTTCCCGAAGGTTTCATTCCGTTTGGACTCCGTTTGATATTCCGTTTTTGTGAAACTCTGAAATAGGCAAAAAACAACAATTCTGGGCTGGGCCTCCGGTTAATAGGTTAGTCCCAAAAATAATATAAAAGTGAACAATAAAGCCCAATAATGTCCAAAACAGAAGATAATATAGCATGGAGCAATCAAAAATTATAGATACGTTGGAGACGTATCAGTTATCATACCGAGCTTGCCAAACGTTCATAACGTATGTATCTGCTCCTGTAATAGGTCCGTCACCTAGTGGTGAATCAAGGACATAATTCTTCTGTGCAGCAATGAGGATAATCCTCATATCACGGACCTAGTCTGCATCATTGCTACTATCATCTTTCAACATAGTTTTTCTCTAGGAACATATAAAATAAACGGGGAGCTACATCGCGAGCAATTGATCTACAACATAGATATGCTAATACTACCAGGACTAAGTTCATGATAAATTAAAGTTCAATTAATCATATTACTTAAGTACTCCCACTTAGATAGGCATCCCTCTAATCATCTAAGTGATCACGTGATCCATATCAACTAAACCATGTCCGATCATCACGTGAGATGGAGTAGTTTTAAATGGTGAACATCACTATGTTGATCATATCTACTATATGATTCACACTCGACCTTTCGGTCTCAGTGTTCCGAGGCCATATCTGCATATGTTAGGATCGTCAAGTTTAACCCGAGTATTCAGCCCGTGCAAAACTGGCATGCACCCGTTGTATGTGAACGTAGAGCTTATCACACCCGATCATCACGTGGTGTCTCAGCATGAAGAACTATCGCAACGGTGCATACTCAGGGAGAACACTTGTACCTTGAAATTTAGTGAGAGATCATCTTATAATGCTACCGCCGTACTAAGCAAAATAAGATGCATAAAGAATAAACATCACATGCAATCAATATAAGTGATATGATATGGCCATCATCATCTTGTGCCTATGATCTCCATCTCCAAAGCACCATCATGATCACCATCGTCACCGGCTTGACACCTTGATCTCCATCGAAGCATCATTGTCGTATCGCCAACTATTGCTTCTACGACTATCGCTACCGCTTAGTGATAAAGTAAAGCAATTACATGGCGATGGCATTTCATACAATAAAGCGACAACCATATGGCTCCTGCCAGTTGCCGATAACTGTTACAAAACATGATCATCTCATACAACAATTTATATATCATCACGTCTTGACCATATCACATCACAGCAAGCCCTGCAAAAACAAGTTAGACGTCCTCTACTTTGTTGTTGCAAATTTTACATGGCTGCTACGGGCTTTGCAAGAACCGTTCTTACCTACGCATCAAAACTACAACGATTTTTCGTCAAATGTGCCGTTTTAACCTTCAACAAGGATCGGGCGTAGTCACACTCGATTCAACTAAAGCTGGAGAAACAGACACCCACTAGCCACCTGTGTGCGAAGCACGTCGGTAGAACCAGTCTCATGAACGCGGTCATGTAATGTCGGTCTGGACCGCTTCATCCAACAATACCGCCGAATCAAAGTATGACATGCTGGTAAGCAGTATGACTATTATCGCCCACAACTATTTGTCTTCTACTCGTGCATATAACATCTACGCATAAACCTGGCTCGGATGCCACTGTTGGGGAACGTAGTATTTCAAAAAAATTGCCTACGATCACGCAAGATCTATCTAGGAGAACCATAGCAACGAGCGGGGAGAGTGTGTCCACGTACCCCCGTAGACCGAAAGCGGAAGCGTTATATCAACGCGGTTGATGTAGTCGTATGTCTTCACGATCCGACCGATCTCATCACCGAACGTACGTCACCTCCATGTTCAGCACACGTTCAGCTCGATGATGTCCCTCGTACTCTTGATCCAGTTGAGGTCGAGGGAGAGTTCTGTCAGCACGACGGCGTGGCGACGGTGATGATGAAGTTACCGGCGCAGGGCTTCGCCTAAGCACTACGACGATATGACTGAGGTGGAATACTGTGGAGGGGGCACCGCACATGGCTAAAGATTAACTTTGGTGTACCTTTGGGGTGCCCCCCTCCCACTTATATAAAGGGGGAGAGAGGAGGAGGCCGGCCAAGGGGAGGAGGCGGGCCATGGGGGGGCAATCCTACTCCAAGTAGGATTTGCCCCCCCCCCCTCCCTTCCTATTCCAACAAGGAGAAGGGGGGAGGAGAGGAAGGAGAGCACGAAAGGGGGGCCGGCCCCCTAGTCCAATTCGGTTTAGGCTAGGGGGGCGCGCCCCACCTTGGCCTGCCTCCTCTCTTCCACCAATAGGCCCATGAGGCCCAATAACCCCCCGGGGGGTTCCGGTAACCCCCGGTACTGCGGAAAATACCCGATACACCTCGGAACTATTCCGGTGTCCGAATATAGTCTTCCAATATATCAATCTTTATGTCTCAGCCATTTTGAGACTCCTCGTCATGTCTGTCGTCTCATCCGGGACTCCGAACTACCTTCGGTACATCAAAACGCACAAACTCATAATACCGATCGTCATCGAACGTTCAGCGTGCGGACCCTACGGGTTCGAGAACTATGTAGACATGACCGAGACACCTCTCCGGTCAATAACCAATAGTGGAACATGGATGCTCATATTGGCTCCTACATATTCTACGAAGATCTTTATCGGTCAAACCGCGTAACAACATACGTTGTTCCCTTTGTCATCGGTATGTTACTTGCCCGAGATTCGATCATCGGTATCACCATACCTAGTCCAATCTCGTTACCGACAAGTCTCTTTACTCGTTCTATATTGCATCATCCCGTAACTAACTCATTAGTCACATTGCTTGCAAGGCTTATAGTGATGTGCATTACCGAGAGGGCCCAGAGATACCTCTCCGAAACACGGAGTGACAAATCCTAATCTTGATCTATGCCAACCCAACAAATACCATGGGAGACACCTGTAGAGCATCTTTGTAATCACCCAGTTACGTTGTGACGTTTGATAGCACACTAAGTGTCCCTCCGGTATTCGGGAGTTGCATAATCTCATAGTCAAAGGAACATGTATAAGTCATGAAGAAAGCAATAGCAATAAACTAAACGATCATAGTGCTAAGCTAACGAATGGGTCATGTCAATCACATCATTCTCTAATGATGTGATCCCGTTCAACAAATGACAACTCATGTCTATGGCTAGGAAACTTAACCATCTTTGATCAACGAGCTAGTCAAGTAGAGGCATACTAGTGAAACTCGCTTTGTCTATGTATTCACACATGTACTAAGTTCCGTTAATACAATTCTAGCATGAATAATAAACATTTATCATGATATAAGGAAATAAATAATAACTTTATTATTGCCTCTAGGGCATATTTCCTTCAGTCTCCCACTTGCACTAGAGTCAATAATCTAGATCACATCACCATGTGATTAACACCAATATTCACATCACCATGTGATTAACACCCATAGTTCACATCCCCATGTGACCAACACCCAAAGGGTTTACTAGAGTCAAATCTAGTTCACATCGCTATGTGATTAACACCCAAAGAGTACTAAGGTGTGATCATGTTTTGCTTGTGAGAGAGGTTTAGTCAATGGGTCTGCCACATTCAGATCCGTATGTATTTTGCAAATTTCTATGTCTACAATGCTCTGCACGGAGCTACTCTAGCTAAATGCTCCCACTTTTAATATGTATCCAGATCGGGACTCAGAGTCATCCAGATCGGTGTCAAAGCTTGCATCGATGTAACTCTTTACGACGAACTCTTTATCACCTCCATAACCGAGATGAGTCTCGGTCATGTCTACATAGTTCTCGAACCCGTAGGGTCCGCACGCTTAACGTTCGATGACGATATGTATTATGAGTGACGTGATTTGATGTACCGAAGGTTGTTCGGAGTCCTGGATGTGATCACGGACATGATGAGGAGTCTCAAAATGGTTGAGACATGAAGATTTATATATTGGAAGGTTATGTTTGGACACCGGAAAGGTTTCGGATAGGTTCGGGCATTTATCGGAGTACCGGGGGGTTGCCGGAATCCCCCGGGGAGTTAATGGGCCTTCATGGGCTTTAGTGGGAGAGAGGAGGAGGCGGCCAAGAGGAGGGGCGCCCCCCCCCCCACCCCAAGCCCAATCCGAATTGGGGAGGGGGTCGGCCCCCCTTTCCTTCTCTCCCTCTTCCCTTCCTTCCCCCTCCTAGTTGGACTAGGAAAGGGGGGAAACATACTCCTATTAGGAGTAGGAATCCCCCCTTGGGGCGCGCCCTAGGAGGCCGGCCCTCCCTGTCGGTGTCAAAACCGGCGGATCTCGGGTAAGGGGTCCCGAACTGTGCGTCCAGGCGGATGGTAACAGGAGACAAGGGGCACGATGTTTTTACCCAGGTTCGGGCCCTCTCGATGGAGGTAATACCCTACTCCCCGCTTGATTAATATTGATGATATGGGTAGTACAAGAGTAGATCTACCACGAGATCAAGGAGGCTAAACCCTAGAAGCTAGCCTATGGTATGATTGTTGTTCGTCCCCACGGACTAAAACCCTCCGGTTTATATAGACACCGGATAGGTTAGGGTTACACAGAGTCGGTTACAATGGTAGGAGATCTACATATCCGTATTGCCAATCTTGCCTTCCACGCCAAGGAAAGTCCCATCCGGAGACGGGATGAAGTCTTCAATCTTGTATCTTCATAGTCCAGGAGTCCGGCCAACGGTGATAGTTCGGCTATCCGGACACCCCCTAATCCGGGACTCCCTCAATAGCCCCCGAACCAAGCTTCAAATGGCGATGAGTCCGGCGCGTAGATTGTCTTCGGCATTGCAAGGCGGATTCTTCTCCAAATTCTATATACTTGTCGAATAGTGTCCGGCTTCTGATAAATGATGCGTTCCTTGGCTTCTATGCCCAATAATGGCCATCTTCCACGTGTTTGAATGAATGCGAAAAGCCAGGGTATTTTTACACTTACCCCCCTAGCTGCGCAAGTGAGCCGCCCACAAAAGGGGCGAGGATCTAGATCTGAGCCACACCATCCCCCTTCATGAAGCTTTCATCTGAGCGCCTCGACCAAAGCCCATTCCATCATGGAGGTCCGACTTGGCTCCTCCGCTCAAGGCCCCAAATTTCACCGAAATTGGGAGAGATGCTCAGTCCCGCATAGCGAGCTAGTCATACTCCAGACCAAGGGATTTCTTCCCCCGGCCTTTATGGTTCCGGTTCGAGCCGTACTTGCCACCTACAAGGGCGGAAATCAAGCGGAGAGTGTCCCCGATCCCTCTAGAGGAGAGCGGGTATGCTTTATCTCTTATCTAGTAAGAGGACTCGGATTTCCAATTCATCCGTTTCTCCGGGGCTCTTGGAGTTCTACGGCCTGGGTTGCACCACCTTACGCCTGCCTCCATTTTGCACATCGCGGGCTTCGTGGCCCTTTGCGAACTGTTCTTGGGCATTGAGGCTCATTTTGCATTGTGGAAGAGATTATTCTGCCTAGTACCCCGTTCTCATGAGGGGTCAATATATCAAGTGGGCAGAGCCGAACTATGGCGCATCGCTGGGACCGGATATCCATCCGGAACCCCGAAGAAGGCGTCCGAAGACTGGCCTTCGGAATGGTTTTACATGGAAGACGTCCCACTGCCGGATCCTGTTCGGATCGGCCTTCCGGAGTTTAGCAACGCTCCTCTGAATAAGCGCCTAAGCTGGCGCCCACGGAGCCCCCAGAGGGAAAATGATCGGGATGTCCTTTATTTGATGAGCCGAATAAGATTACTGGCTCATGCCGGATTGACCATGATTGGAGTCATGGCAATCTGCCTTATGAGGGGAGTGCAGCCGCTCCAATATAGGGGCCACCCCATGTGGGACTTCAACGGGGAGGACGATGCCACCCGCCATGGCCGCAAAGGGCCGGGATCGGTCACCGAACTGGTGAAGACCTTGTCTGCCATGTACAAAGGAGAAGAGGAGGATTTTCTCCGCCACAACCCATCGAACGGGTTTTCTTGAATAATCCTCGAAGTTGGGTAAGCAAATATCTTTGTGGCCTGTCCGATCCATGTTCCCGTGGTTAAATATCTCATTTCATGGTTTCTACGCAGAACCGCGCCGGGCCGTGGAGAAGATACAAAGCCCGCCCCCACAACCCGAGGATCCGGAACGGTCCCTCGATCCGGCCTCCGAGGAGGATCCGGATATAAAGGTGGAATTGATCGATGGGGTGTTCCACCAACTTAGCATCGACAATGCTTTGGTTGCCATTACGGCCGATTACCCCGGAATACTTCCATCCTCACAGGTAACTGAGACCGAGGTCCAATACTCTGATAATGACCCATCCGCGCTTATTTTTTTTATCACCGTATACCAATGGTGTTTCGCAGGGGGTACCTTCGAGGCAGGAAGCCGAGCCTGCGGCGGCTGGCCAACAAGGCAAGACGCCCCGCAGTTAAAAGAAGTGCGGTCCGGCTCGACACTCCGCCGCAACGGTATGGCGTGTCACCATATTCCCCGGATTGATTCCTGGAAGGCGTACTAACGCTGGTGCTCTTCTCAGGAAAAAGAGCGCTCGCCGGACTGAGTCCGGAGAGGTTGTCAATCGAACCTCCGCCAGCCAGGCTCCAAAGCCGAGTCCGGAAGCGGAGGCGAGCACGAGGCGTGCGTCAGATGCTCCTCCGACAGAGGATGCCAAAAAATTGTCCGCCACCAACTCCGAGGTGGAGAGCGCCATGAATCACAGGCGCCGCCGGACAGTTCTTCGTGATGCATGTTTCTCCCAAGAGGCCTTGAATGCCTTCAATTCGGGAGATGCGCACCTCCGTGCCGCTCAAGATGGTCTAGCCAGAGCCACGGAGCAGTATGTAAAGGACATACGGGTAAGGAAATTTGACAGTTATATATGCCAGTAGCCCCCGAGACTTAAAATAGTTAGAAGAACTGATTTAAGGATCATTTGTTATGCAGGATCTTACCGAAAAGAATGCCCGACTGCCCCAGGAGCTCGAAGAATGCAAGCCCAACTTGAGGCCGCACTAGCCGCTATAGGGGGAGCCACAGAGACCCCCTCTGGTAATATATACTTCAAAAGATAAATAGGTTATGAAGTGCGGTGTGTGTGTAAATCTGACCATAATATTGCAGATGGCACCGGACTAGATCCGGACAAGAAACAGCTCCTGCGCCAGCTAAAGGCCGGCGAGAGCATGCTTACGAGGGTGCGTCAGGAGAAAAATAACCTCCAAGATGCCAACACCCAACTGGGTGAGGAACTAAAGGATGTTCGTGCCCGGTTGTGCGACTCAGAAAGGAGAATCGACGGCTTCGTCGCGGCATTTTCAGTAAGTGCTTGAGAGAACTATGAAAGAGTTCGGCGAGGAAGGCGACTAACATAAACATGTATGTAGGTTTGCTCACAGGTCGTCCTAAGGAGGAGATGCCCAGTTCTTCGGGTGATCTTCTTCCTGAACTGTGTCAGCTGCACGAACGAGTTCGGCAGGTGATGAAAGGCGTCGACCAGGCCTTGTGGCCATGTATCTCCCTACCTGAAGGCATTGGGGAGCTGGCAGAGCGGCTTCAAGGAGCGCGGCGGCGCTTCCGACTATGGAAAGATATCGGCCTGCCGTCAAGGCGCCAGGGAGGCCTGGGCCATGGTAAAGACGCGGTACACGAAGGCTGAACCAAACCACATGGCCGAGGTCGGACCTGTGGGGCCTGATGGGAAGGAGATCCCTGTAAGCTTAGTGTACGACCAAGTAGAATTGGCTGCCAAGTATTCCCAGCAAGATTGTAAATTAGATAGCCTATTGGATGGCATTGAGGAGGAATACAATGAGTCGAGTTGACTATGTAATTAAATATGACATGAAAAATGTCTTCTAGCCGGATTGTAGATCGTTTGTCATAGCGGACCTTTTTAACCCGACCTCGGGACCCAATAGTCCGAGTGTGTCCGAATACCTTCGCGGTTATATAAGAACCGGGTATGCATGGAGACAAGGCGTAGGGGTCATTATTGCTGTATCAGACAAGTGCCCAACTAGTTATGTTATATTACATGGATAGTAAGAAACATCTTCCAGGGAGAATAGTTCCGTTAAGGGTTCATTTCGCTGGGATGCATGCCCTAAAGTGCATGTCAAAACTGCTAGGAAAGCAGAAAATCATCTGGGGGCAGATGGGTAAATAGTTAAAAATCGTCTTTCAGTTCACCGACCGAATATTCCCTTAAGAACGTTAGCTTTCGGCTTCACCTACCGAGGTACACATCCGGCTGACCCGGCAAGAATAATCACAGAGGTGCTCCTTTACCACCTAGCCGAACAATCGGGAACGAGGGGTAAGCACAGAGCCAGCAACCCAGCTTGGCCAAAAATTTAAGTCATATCGATGCATATAATGGTGAATAAAAGGTACATGCGGAAGTTTGACGCATGTGTTGGGCATGAAGCCCGTATAAATAAGCTTACATTAAAGAAGCCCCTGTGTATAATGAGCGGACAGTAGCGTCAAGTATGTGCTTGAACAAAGCGCAAATGAGCCTCTAAAGGCTTCAAGAAGAAGGGGAGGAAGGAGAGAAATAAAAGACAGCAAAAATAGAAAATGTGGACGGAGGAAGGAGACGAACTTGGAGTCCGGCGCTTAGGCGAGAATCTTCCTAGACGGGCTGCGTTCCATGGGTTCGGCTCGAGTCGGTTATCCGATGCGTTTCGCAGGCGGTATGCTCCGCCGGTCAGGACCTGGTCGATGATGAAGGGACCTTCCCATTTGGGCTTGAGTTTGTCCTTTTTCTTGTCCGGCAGGCGTAGAACTAGTTCGCCAACGTTGTAAGCTTTGGCCCGCATTTCCTCGCTTTGATATCTTCGAGCCTGCTGTTGATAAAATGCGGAACGAGCTTTTGCCACATCGTGCTCCTCCTCCAATGCGTCCAAACTGTCCTGTCGATCGAGCTCGGCTTCTCTTTCTTCATACATGCGCATGCAAGGTGTGTCATGAATTATGTCGCAGGGCAAAACTGCCTCTGCGCCGTACACCATAGAAAATGGTGTGAATCCGGTAGTACGATTCGGCGTGGTCCGCAGCCCCCAGAGTACGGAGTCGAGCTCCTCAACCCAGTGCGTGTTAGATTCCTTGAGGGACCGCACTAGTCTGGGTTTAATGCCGCTCATGATTAGACCGCTTTGCTCGCTCGACTTGGCCGTTGGTTTGAGGGTGATAGACTGAGGCGTAATCGAGCTTGATGCCCATGTTTTTGCACCATAATTTGACCTCATCGGTCGTGAAGTTGGTGCCGTTATCAGTGATGATACTGTGGGGGACACCGTAATGGTGCACTACACCTGATATGAAGTCTATCACCGGTCCGGATTCGGTCGTTTTAACAGGCTTGGCCTCTATCCATTTGGTGAATTTATCCACCATGACCAATAGGTATTTTTGCTTGTGGGTTCCTCCCTTAAGGGGTCCAACCATGTCAAGCCCCTGCACCGCAAACGGCCGGTGATGGGTATAGTTTTGAGGGCGTGGGTGGCATGTGGCTTTGGTTAGCAAAAAGCTGGCAACCGACGCATCGTTGGACTAAATCCTGCATCTGCCGGCCGTCGGCCAATAAAATCCTGTACGGAAGGCCTTGCCTACAAGAGCCGGCTGCGGCGTGGTGCCCACCCATCCGGCATGAATTTCAGCCAGGAGGTTTCGCCCTTCCTCTTCGGAGATACACCTTTGAAGGACTCGGTTGTGCTCTTCTTATAGAGCTCTCCCTCATGGACTTTATAGGCTTTGGATCGCCGTACTATGCAGCGAGCCTCATTTTGGTCTTCGGGGAGTTCCTGCCTAGTTAGGTAGGCTAGGAATGGTTCCGTCCACGGGGCCATAACCGCCATTATTTCATGGGCGGAGGGTGTTATATCGGGGGCAGAGCCTCCGATTGTGTCAGAGTGTTCGGCATCAGGCAGTGCGGTTGGGTCCGGATTGTTATTTCCGGACTCCCCTTCCCATAGTATGGATGGCTTGAACAGCCGTTCCAGGAAGATGTTGGGCGTGACGGCATCGGGTTTTGCGCCGATGCGTGCCAAGATGTCCGCCGCCGGTTGTTATCCGGGCTATATGATGAAATTCGAGCCCTTGAACTGCGTCTTGACATTTTTAGGACTGCATTGCGGTATGCTGCCATTTTCGGATCTTTGGCATCAAAGTCTCCGTTTATTTGAGATATCGCGAGGTTCGAGTCCCCGCGCCCCTCTAGGCGTTTAATGCCCATGGAGACTGCTATCCGGAGGCCGTGCAGAAGGGCCTCAGATTCGCCGCGTTGTTGGAGTCCGTATACATTATCTGAAGGACGTATTGGATTGTGTCGCGGTTGGGGACGTCAGACGACGCCAGCAGGCCGCCAACATTTTGGAGCCGTCAAAGTGCATGATCCAATTGGAGTATGCGCCCGTACTCTTTAGGGAGTTCAAGCCGGTCCATTCGGCCACGAAGTCGGCCAAAACCTGCGACTTAATAGCTCGTCGTGGCTTATAGTTTATGTCGAATGGAAGGAGCTCTATGGTCCATTTAGCAATCCGGCCCGTCGCGTCGCGGTTGTTTATAATGTCGTTAAGAGGTACTTCAGAGGCTACCATTATCGAACACTCTTGAAAGTAGTGTCGTAGCTTCCGGGATGCCATGAACACCGCGTATGCTATCTTTTGATAATGTGGGTACCGGGACTTGCATGGAGTGAGGACAGTGGACACATAATAAACCGGTCTTTGAAGAGGGAACCGGTGTCCGTCCGCTTCTCGCTCGACAACGAGCACCGCTACCGACAACTTGATGTGTTGCGACGATATATAATAGCATTGGTTCGCCCACGCTACGCGGCCAGACCGGATTTGTTGCCAATATGGCTTTTATCTCGTCGAGTCCAGCCGTGGCGGCATCCGTCCACTCGAAGTGTTCGGTGCGGCGGAGGAGGCGGTAAAGGGGTAACGCCTTTTCTCCCAAGCGGGAAATAAAGCGGCTTAGAGCCGCTACGCATCGATCAATTTTTTATTTGTTTGAGGTCTTTTGGAATATCCAATTGTGACAGAGCTCGGATCTTGGCTGGGTTTGCTTCAATTCCTCATCTGGACACAATGAAGCCTGTGGAGCTTTCCGACTGGAACGCCGAAGACGCATTTTTCCGGATTGAGCTTGATGTCATATTTTCAAAGATTGTCGAATGTGAGCCTCAAGTCGTCTACTAGAGTTTCGACATGCTTGGATTTGACGACCACGTCATCTACATATGCTTCCACTGTTTTGCCGATCTGGTTTGCCAGACATGTCTGAATCATGCGCCGATATGTTGCGCCGGCGTTTTTGAGCCCGAAGGGCATTGTGTTGAAGCAGAATGGGCCGTATGGAGTGATGAATGCTGTTGCAACTTGGTATGGCTCCGCCATCTTGATTTGGTGGTAGCCGGAGTACGCGTCGAGGAAGCACAATGAGTCGTGGTCTCTGTCAGAAGCGTCGATAATTTGATCAATTCGAGGGAGGAAGAAGGGATCCTTTGGGCAAGCCTTATTAAGGTCTTTGAAATCAACACATAGGCGCCAGGATTTGTCCTTCTTTGGTACCATCACCAGATTTGCTAGCCAGTCCGGATGTTTTATATCTCTGATGAATCCATCTTCCAGAAGTTTGGCTAGCTCCTCTCCCATGGCCTGTCTCTTGGGTTCGGAAAAGCGCCGAAGAGCCTGTTTGACTGGCTTGAATCCTTTTAGGATATTTAGGCTGTGCTCGGCTAGCCGGCGTGGGATTCCTAGCATGTCTGAAGGGTGCCAGGCAAAAATGTCCCAGTTTTCTCGTAGAAATTCTCGTAGTGCGGCGTCTACATCAGGGTTTAATTGTGCCCCAATGGAGGCCGTCTTTGCAGGGTCCGTTGGGTGGACTTGGAATTTTACTATTTCATCCGCTGGTTTAAAAGAGGTGGACTTGGATCTTTTATCAAGTATCACATCGTCCATGTTCACCGTGGAGCGCATCGCAGTTAGTTTCTCGGCCGCTAAGGCTTCGGATAGTGCCTCGAGGGCTAGTGCGGCTGTCTTGTTTTCGGCGCGGAGTGCTATGTTCGGATCACTAGCGAGAGTGATGATTCCGTTAGGTCCGGGCATTTTAAGCTTCATGTACCCATAACGGGTATAGCTTGAAAAATTGTGAATGCCTCTCGCCCTAATAAAGCGTGATATCCGCCGCTGAACGGGGCCACTTGAAATGTGACCTCCTCGGACCTGTAATTGTCCGGGCGAGCCAAACACTACGCCCAAAGTGTGATTTTTCCTGTGCAGCATGCTTCCGGCTAGGGATTATTCCTCTAAAGGTTGTGCTGCTTCGCTCAATGCGGTTCCAGTCTATTTCCATTTTTCGGAGGGTTTTCGTAGATGAGGTTTAGTCCGCTGCCGCCATCCATGAGTACCTTAGTAAGGCGAAGCCGCCCACTATTGGACCGAGGACCAATGCGGCTGGTGCTCGGGCTGTTCGAATTTAGGTTAAATCGCGGCATTAAAGGTAATAGCCGTTTCACTCCATGGATTTATTGTTGCTACTTGGTAGACTTCTGCAAGGTTGCGGAGTGTTCGTTTTCGCATGTTATTTGATGCGAAAGTCTCGAAGACTGTTAACACCGTACTGGTGTTGCTGGGCTGGGATTCTGAGGCTAGAAGCTCTTCGCCACTTTTGGCCACCTGCCATAGTATCCGACATGCTCGAAGGCTATGAGTTGGAGCGGCGTCCTCTGTGCTATGAATTTTGCAGGGTCCGTTTAGCCAACCCTCCAGTACGGTTCCGTACCCTTTAGGGGGTTTTGGTTTTTTGGTGTTTAACCCAGGTGCTTGGTGATGATGCACCCTTTTATTTCGGACTAGGGATGTATTCGGGGCCGGATTATCCCAAAATTTACTTTCGGTTTTCCAAGCACTCTCCATCGCACAGTACTTTTGTACTATGGTCACCAAGTCAGCAAAGCGTGTAATTTCTCGACGACTTATGGCGTTTAGGATTCCCTTGTCTGTGCAATTATTGCAAAAAAGTGGGATTGTGTCCTCCTCTCGGCAGTCCTTTATCATGTCCATAACCAGGAGGAATCTGGCCCAGTAATGATGTAATCGCTTCAGCTGGCTCTTGCCGAATTCGGGATAGATCGCTAATGTTTGGGTGGGCGGGTGGAACTAGATCCGGAACCCCGTCCAATTTAAGACTCTGGGGCCGAGAAATTTCCGAACTCGGAAGTTTGGATTTTTGAATGCTATCCAATGAGTCCAACCCGCCGCCTGACTTTAAGTTCAGGGCTTGATCGACATCCGTCCCTCTGCGGGAATCCGGCATGGAGGGATCGGGAATCCGGACGTAGCTAGTCCTTAAGATAGAAGAAGAATTGTTGCATTGCTCCTCTATCACAGCAACATGATGGGTAGCCTGGGGAGAGTTGATCTCTCTCAGATCGGTTTTAGGCCCGATCCCGTCGTAGTCTGTGGCGACTCCCAGGGCGGCGATGCGATCCAAGAGCTCGTTTATGGAGGAGAGCTCGATCAGATCTAACTGTTTGGCAAGTTCCGAATTAACGTGAAGATTGGTTTCGATGACTCGAGAAGTCATCGTCGGCGCGGTGGCCAAACTGGCGGTCATAAGAAAACCACCTAGCCGAAGAGTCTGACCCGTTGGCCAAGGCTCCTTTGGCGATAGTATCGTCTTTAAAGACGGGATGAGGCATCCTTCCGACGACGACGGTACGCAGGAACTCTCAATGAAAGCACCAATGTCGGTGTCAAAACCGGCGGATCTCGGTAGGGGGTCCCGAACTGCGTAAGGCCCAAAGCGGATGGTAACAGGAGACAAGGGACACGATGTTCTTACCTGTGTTCGGGCCCTCTCGATGGAGGTAATACCCTACTCCGCTTGATTAATATTGATGATATGGGTAGTACAAGAGTAGATCTACCATGAGATCAAGGAGGCTAAACCCTAGAAGCTATCCTATGGTATGATTGTTGTTCGTCCTACGGACTAAAACCCTCCAGTTTATATAGACACCGGATAGGTTAGGGTTACACAGAGTCGGTTTAAAATGGTAGGAGATCTACATATCCGTATTGCCAAGCTTGCCTTCCACGCCAAGGAAAGTCCCATCCGGACACAGGACGAAGTCTTCAATCTTGTATCTTCATAGTCCAAGAGTCCGGCCAATGGTGATAGTTCGGCTATCCGGACACCCCTAATCCGGGACTCCCTCACTCCCCCTCCTCCACTCCTTTATATACGGGGGAGGGGGCACCCCATAGACACACAAGTTGATTTTAGCCGTGTGCGGTGCCCCCCTCCACAGATTTCCACCTCGGTCATATTGTTGTAGTGCTTAGGCGAAGCCCTGCGTCGGTAACTTCATCATCACCGTCACCACGTCGTCGTGCTGACGAAGCTCTCCCTCGGCCTCAGCTGGATCTAGAGTTCGAGGGACGTCACCGATCTGAACGTGTGCAGATCGCGGAGGTGCCGTGCGTTCGGTACTTGACCGGTTGGATCGCGAAGACGTTCGACTATATCAACCGCGTTACTTAACGCTTCCGCTTTCGGTCTACGAGGGTACGTGGACACGCTCTCCCCGCTCGTTGCTATGCATCTCCTAGATAGATCTTACGTGATCGTAGGAAATTTTTTGAAATACTGTGTTCCCCAACACTACGACCCCAGGAACACTGACACCCATGAGCGAGGTGGTTCCCGGGTAGTTTGTGTCCCCGCCGATAGCGCAGTCGGACCTGTTCGACACCAACAACAATGTTGGCGCTCCACACAAGTTCCGAAGCCTAGGGGACCTTCTCAACGAGCCCGCGGGACGACCGCAGCACCCCGAGATCAAGAAGGACGAGCACGGCGCCATCAGGCACAAAGGTACGGCTCATCGTGAAAGGTTACGTACAGCGCACGGGGAGGACTTGCAGGAGGTCTTCGCTCTGGTGGCAAAGCACAGGCAGGGCGTACGGGCTACACAAAGCCCGATAAGGCGAACATCCCGACGAAGGCACTTGGTCATGTCCGGTTCCAAGAGTTGTGCGGCAAGGTCGGGATCGTCGATATCCAACCCATTCGACAGGGTTGAGAGGGAGATTGTGGGCTTCACCCTTGTCTCATGGCAATTGCATGGAAATCAGCTAGTAGCTTCCTTAGCTGTGTAAGGAACTTGACCTGGAGTTGACTAGAGTTGTCCATGCAGGTACGTACTAATTTCCTAGTAGTCGATAGGAAATTACCAGGTAGGTGAGCAGCACTTGCTCCTTAACTAGTTAAGGAATAGATAGGGCAAATGTGTAGTAGTTTCGTGTGCAAGTGCTATGCACGGCCAGCTGCATAGGCAGTTTGTAATCCCTATAAAAGGAGTCGTGCTCCTTCATTGTAAATTAGGCCATTTCAGTATCAATCCATCCAAGCCTCGTGCAGCCTAAGTAGTACCAGTAGCACTTCAGTTAAAGTGTATGCGTGTGTGTTCTTCTAGTTCATACTAACTGCAGCATAGATCGTCATTCCACTGCTTCGTCCGATCCTCGGTATTCAGCTACTCTGTATTAGCAGACGATATATATACCGGTCCACGATGCATTGCTGCGCGAAATCAAGATATTGGAATTGGATTAGTCAATCGATTCTAACTGCCTTTCGAGCACAACAATTTCGAGCACAACCAATATATATTAGAACCCCCTTTACTTGCCGAAGCACTTCTTGGATCTGTCAATTATGCTATGGCCGGAGTCCTACTCATAGTGATCTAGTCGAATTGGGAGAAGCCGTAGGTATTATTGCAGGTCAATCAATTGAGGAGCCAGGGACTCAACTAACATTAAGAACTTTTCATACCGGCGGAGTATTCAAGGGGGGTACTGTCGACCTTGTACGATCCCCTTCGAATGGAAAAATAAAATTCAATGAGAATTTGGTTCACCCCACACGTACCCGTCATGGGCAGCCTGCTTTTCTATGTTATATAGACTTGCATGTAACTATTTAGAGTCAACATATTCTATATAGTGTGAATATCCCCTCAAAAAGCTTGATTCTAGTGCAAAATGATCAATATGTAAAATCTGAACAAGTAATTGTGGAGATTCATGCTGGAACGTCCACTTTACATTTTAAAGAAAGGGTACAAAAGCATATTTATTCTGAATCAGATGGCAAAATGCACTGGAGTACTGATGTTTACCATGCGCCCGAATATCAATATGGTGATCTTCGCCCATTACCAAAAACAAGCCATTTATGGATATTGTCACTAAGTACGTGCAGATCCAGTATAGCGTCTTTTTTACTCCAGAAGGATCAAGATCAAATGAATACTTATGGTAAAAAAGATAGGGAAATTCTTGATTATTCAATGTCGGATCGAATCATGTCCAGTGGCCATTGGAATTTTATATATCCTTCTATTTTTCAAGATAATTCAGATTTGTTGGCGAAAAAGCGAAGAAATAGGTTCGTCATTCCATTACAATATCATCAAGGACAAGAGAAAGAACTAATATTCTGTTTTGGGATTTCGATTGAAATCCCCCTTATGGGTGTTTTACGTAGAAATACTATTTTTGCTTATTTTGACGATCCCCAATACAGAAAAGATAAAATGGGTTCAGGAATTGTTAAATTTAGATATAGGACCCTAGAAGAAGAATATAGGACTCGAGCGGAAGACTCATAAGAGGAATATGATACCCTAGAAGACGAATACAGGATCACTCGGTCTGCAAAGATCCAAGCAGCTCCTGATATGCTGTGTTCTCAAACCTAACTAAAAAGATTGATCTGCTAGCATGAAATTTCAATAGCTGCATGCATATTGATTGCAGCTGAATCCATGCCCGATAGTAGTTCAGTTTTGGCTTGGAGTAGACTCGTGCACCAGATTACTAACTGATCGTGAGTAATGGTTTTGTTGAGCTTTTGAGAAGAACGAAGGAGTTGGGAGTAGATTGCTGTAACAACACTTCCGAGAAAAAAAAATCTTTCTTCTTTTTAGGTCGATCCAAGGAACTCTCGTGACAGATACAGAACGGAATCAACTCTCATGACACGGAAAAATATATAACAGATTTATAATCTTCATATCGTAGATCCAATCCAACACACGTCCGTAATAAAAAGGACCTAATAGTACAATCTTTGACCAAGCCGAAGCAAATTACAGACACTCAAAAAAGATTGCATACGATCGATACGATATGTTCCCCTTCCTTTCCTCATGTCATACCACGAAGAACGAAAAAGGGCAGAGGTAATAAAAACTTAATGAGACACGAAGGAACACCGAACGTTTAGCTAGAGAGCCGTCGCTCAACTTCTGTCCGTCGTCTCCGCCGTGCCTCAGATCCTCCAGGGCAAGCGCAAGCCCCAGGAGTCATTCGCTTCTTCATCCTCCATGCTTCTTCCGAGGAGACACCGCCCGCTCCGACAAGAGGGGTAGGGCCGCCGCGGCGGCCTCGGCCGTGCTGGCCGTGGCAAAGAACAAGCTACCGCTGTAGCGCCTTATATCGAGGGGCACGGGTTAGGGTTTAGAGAGGGGCACTGATCTGCGCCGGCGCACCGGCTCAACTGTTGGGCCGGTCGAGCCCTAACCGTTCGATCTAGCCTCCAGGAGTTGTCCGATCTGGCCTTTCCCACCTCGATTTGTCTTCTTCGTCCTAGTCAACGCATCCCAGAAAAAATCCCCCGCCTCTGCCCCCACGCGACTCAGCCTCATGGGTAGTACATCGCGTGAAAATTGCGCAAGCAGCCTAGCGCTACCTCCTCCCTAGCGGTCGTAGTAGAGATGCCGCCCAGCTCGCTATAACTCGCTGGCGGTCACCGTCCCATCTCCCGTTGCCGTTTTTTTGGATGCAGCTCCGCCCGCTCGCCGGTTTAGATCCGCCCCTACTGGATGCCAATTGCAGCAATTCTACACATCGGTCGACGGGGACAAAACAAGTTGAATGGCAACTCCGTCGCCGTTGGTCACCATCTCCGGCTCGCCGCCGTCGACTTGCATCACCATGCTTCATCAAACAAAAACTCCAGTAAAATGATTGAAGCAAAAATAGAAGTCGGATTTAATGCCAGATCCAACACAACAAAATTCAGCAACAAATAGTCCAGTAGTTGTTGAAGCAAAAAAATAGCCTATTCCAGCAAAACATTATGCCGGTTCCAGCAAAAATCGCCGTCTTCGGCTTGCTGCCGTCGCCGGCTTGCACCACCATGCTCTAGCAAACAAAAGTCCCGTAGATGGCTGGTTCCAGCAAAAATTAACATCGCATCCAGCAAAACATTATGTCGGTTCCAGCAAAAATCACGTCTTCGGCTTGCTGTCGTCGTCGGCTTGCACCACCGTGCTACATTAAACAAAAGTCCCGTAGATGGCTGCAGCAAAAAAAGAAGCCGGTTCCAGCAAAAATTAACATCGCATCCAGCAAAACAAAAATCATCATAGTCTATGTAGCAAATGCAAATGCTAGTTCCAGCAAAAATAAACAGAGGTTCCAGCAAAAATAAACAGAGGTTCCAGCAAAAAAATTGATGTAGCGAAAAATCATGAACTCCAATTTGCAGCAAAATCAAAAGAAGGTTCCGGCACAAAAAGAAGTGGTTCTAGCAAAAATCAACAGAGGTTCCAGCAAAAATTCATGGCCGCAACGACGCCACAATCTTCTCAATTTGATGCAAGAGCCATGGCCGCTGGTTCCAGCACCGCAACCCACCGGTACCAGCTCCGCCATGCCATAGATGCAGCATCGCGGGTCGGCGCCCGCGGGGGCGCATCTCGCTCTTGAACTGGTCGGACATGGCTGCAGGGTAACAACACGGGGGAAGAAAAAGAGAAGGGAAGGAGCTTCATGCAGCGGTGGTGGCGCTGGTGCTTTGCCGCAGCTCCGCCCCCACTGTTGTGAGGAGGAGCTCAAAGATTCCGGTGAATCTGAGAAAAAGGAAGAGAGACAGGGGAAAGCGGCGACCTCAACGAGAAGGATGAGGAAAAATGAGTGGACGCGTTGTGTGGTGGAGATAAGGCAACACCCAAGCGGTCCGCGTGGAGCCCACAATAGCATGATCTGGCGCTAATCGGCTGCGTTTGATCGAGACGGATCCAGCGACGCACGCGTGACCGGCACAACGCTTCCGCCGGTCCGCCGGAAGCCAACGTTTCCCTTTCGAGAGGTGTTCATGCGCCAGCTAGCCCAGCCCACGTAGAGGCCGATTGCCTTCCATCCTTATTCGGCGAAATTATTAATTAAGAAGTATTCCTTTCAAAGCTCATTTCCATCTCCTCAGCTTGCGACAAGTGCATTTTTTTCTTTTTTCATTGATCCGTTTATTCAAAAGTTTCTTAAACTGTGCGTTCAAATCTCGAACTGTTTTCACCATCGGATTCCTCGCTTCGAGATCTTCAAAACTAGATCACATGTTGATAGGTTTTAACGAATTATTTTTTCATGAAAAAACCGGACAAAAAATCGAATCGAGAGCATGTTTTTTTTTTCCTTTTCGAAAGAGGCACAACTATGTCTTTTGCGGAATAAAATATGCGCCTTCAGGAGAAGTAAATCCGTGCCTCTTGCAAAAGAAAAAAAAATCCGTTTTTGAGAGGCATGGTCGTGCCTCTCGCAGAAGCAAATCTGTGCCTCTCGCAGAAACAAATTTATGCCCCTCGCGGAAGGGAAAAAAAGAAAACACATTTTTTTCCCGAGAGGCACGGCTGTGCCTCTCATAAAAGAAAAAAAACGCTTTTCTTTTCCGTTTCCGAGAGGCACGGCTGTGCCACTCGCGGAAACAAACTCGTGCCTCTCGCAGAAGCAAACCGTGCCTCCCATGGTTTTTTCTCGTTTCTGTGAGGCATGGCCGTGCCTCTCGCGGAGTCAAATCATGCCTCTCAAGGAAGCAAATCCGTGCCTCACGCAAAAGCAAAAAAAGAAAAGGCATTTTTTCACGCAAAAAAATTATCTTTTTGTCTGAAAGCTAAGAAAGACCGAAGAAAACCTAGAAAAAACATTAAAAAAGGAAAAAAAACGTGTGCGAAGAAAAAAACAAAATCCGGCGAGAGCGCCCAGAGCGCGACACGCGGCGACTGCGCCCACTCCAAACGATCCTTGGGGAGGCTCCCGAAGGAGCACTCCATAGTTAGTGGCCCCCCCTATTCGGCGGCAACCCCAATTAGGCGCATAGCTCGCCTGCCAGCGACATCGTGCGTACCACCCTATGGCGCCAGATCGAGTGTTTTGGTCGGCCCAATATAATGTTTAATCCACATCGGGTTTTTTTTTCCTTTTCCCTTAGGCTTTTTCTTTCTTTTTCTTCTATGTTTCTTTTTCTTCTTAATTTTTCATCATTCTTTTTCTTTCCTTTTCTTTTTCTTTTTTTATGAACATCTTTCAAGTTTGTGAACATTTTTTCAACTTTTTCTAACTTTTTCTGAAATCATGACATTTTCAAATGGATGAACATTTTTCAAATTTGCATATATTATTTTCTACATATTTGCGAGCATTTTCTAAATTCATGAACTTTTTATAAATTCCTGATTTTTTATAAATAAAAATTATGAATATTGTTTAAACTCGGTACATTTTCTGAATCGGAGAATTTTTTTGGAATTCATAAGAATTTTTGTACGAACAATTTTTTAAATTCATGAGCATTTTTCGAATTCATGAACTTTTTTGTTCAAAATGCTGAGCAGTTGTTCCTGAATATGCGAACATTTTTTCAAAGTCAAGAATATTTTTAATCCACGAAGTATTTTGAGATTTCTTAAAAAAACTCAGATATTACTGATATATTTCTATTTTTTTAAATCTCAAATGTATATTAAAGAAGAAGCTGAAACAGGAAAAAATGCAGAAAAAAATTTAAAAAGGTGCGTGTCCAGCCCTGCTCATGTGCCGGCCCAATAGAGCGTGCATGAGTGGGGGAGCAGGTGCGGCGCTGTATAGGGAGCTCCTACTGGACGCTCGTTGCGTCCAACAGGGCGCCGACGCACAGGGGGCGACGCGACTGGGCCAGCTCAAACTAGTGAACAGCAGTCAAACAGGGTGCCGACGCGACTGGGCCAGCCCAAGCTAGCGAACAGCAGTCGAACAGCAGTTGAAGTATTTTGAGATTTCTTTAAAAAATCAGATATTACTGATATATTTCTATTTTTTAAATCTTAAATGTATTTTAAAGAAGAAGCTGAAACAGGAAAAAATGCAGATTTTTTTATTTAAAAAAGGTGCGTGTCCAGCCCCGCTCATGTGCCGGCCCAATAGAGCGTGCGTGAGTGGGGGAGCAGGTGCACGCTGTATAGGGAGCTCCTACTGGACGCTCGTTGCATCCAACAGGGCGCCGACGCACAGGGGGCGACGCGACTGGGCCAGCTCAAACTAGTGAACAGCAGTCAAACAGGGCGCCGACGTGATTGGGCCAGCCCAAGCTAGCGAACAGCAGTCGAACAGCAGTTGAAGTATTTTGAGATTTCTTAAAAAAACTCAGATATTACTGATATATTTCTATTTTTTAAATCTCAAATGTATTTTAAAGAAGAAGCTGAAACAGGAAAAAATGCAGAATTTTTTTTAAAAAAAGGTGCATGTCCAGCCCCGCTCATGTGCCGGCCCAATAGAGCGTGCGTGAGTGGGGGAGCAGGTGCGCGCTGTACAGGGAGCTCCTACTGGACGCTCGTTGCGTCCAACAGGGCGCCGACGCACAGGGGGCGACGTGACTGGGCTAGCTCAAACTAGTGAACAGCAGTCAAACAGGGCGCCGACGAGACTGGGCCAGCCCAAGCTAGCGAACAGCAGTCGAACTAAAAAAGATTGAGGCTTTTGTAAGAATCGAACACTAGATCTCATGCTCGCGAAGAGGTGCTAGTACCACATGAGCAAGGGGACGTTGTTGTATATTTGGCTGCGTGAACTACTTACAAACCGTAACTAGGGCCGATACCCTTCTCAAAAAAAGAAAAAACTAGCACCGATACTTTTTTTTATTTCAAACACAAAACAATTTTGTTTGAAAAAAAATGCAAATGTTTACGAAACACAAACGCATTCCAAATTTGTCAAGAAATTTTAGAAAAATCAGACATTTTCAGAAAAAGTAATTTTTTCGAAAATAATGAACAGTTTTTTTAAACACAATTTTCCTGCACACTCGAAAAAATTCAAAATGCGATTTTTTTTTAAATTCCATAAAAACTTGTAACAACAACATTTTTTTAACATCTAGAACAAAATTTGAAAACATGAACATTTTTTTCAAAAATGGAACATTTCTTTCAAAGTCCAAACCAAAATTTAAAACACGAACATTTTTTGAACATCTAGAACATTTTTTGGAAAAAAGCCTGAGTGTTTTATGTAACACGAACACTTTTCAAATTTGTAAAATAATTATGTAGAAAAAGAAACATTTTCAAAAACGAGAACATTTTCTAGATTTTTGAACATTTTTTTAAAACTGGAACATTTTCTGAAATTCACAAACATATCTTAATTTTTGAGCAAATTTCAACAATTGAATTTGTGAAAACATATGGTAAAAAGGAACATTTTTTTTAAATTTCTAGATTTTTTCGATTATGTGAATGCAATTGAACAGTGTGAAAGTTTTCTGAATTTGTAAACAAATTTTGAAAACAGGAACATTTTATGTATTTTGTGAACAATTTTTAAAACAGACACAATTTCGAAAACAGGAATATTTTCTAATTCATGAACAAAATTTAAAAATGCGAACATTTTTTAATTTTTGAACAAATTCTAAAACATGAATATTATCTGAATTTTTGAACAATTATGGAAGACAGAAAGATATTTCTTAAACCGAACATTTTTTAGTTTGTGAACAAAAAATTAAAAGGACAAACACTTTTCGAAATTTGGAACATTTTTTGAAAATAAGAGAACAATTTTTGAAATTCTAAACTTTTTTCGAAATTGCTGAACAAAAATATAAAAGCGGGAACATTTTCTGAAAAATCAAACAAAATTTGAAATTTTCATTTATTTTCTAAATTGCTGAAACAGTCGTTGAAAATAGAAAAAAGTTCAAAAAGAAAAGAGCAAGAAGAAAGAAAATAAAAAACAGACAGAAAAAAGAAACAGAAAAAAAGATATTGAAAAGACGAAAAAGGAAAGATTAATAAAAAGTAAAAACAAAAAATATAAAAAACCGGTTCAAGAACCTTCTAGAAGGTTCACAAAACCGGAAATAATCGGCTGGGAACATCCATAGAAGGTTCCCAAAACCGGTATGGTTGGAACGCTAACAGGCCGGCCCACCCCCCGAGCGGCTCGGTCGATACCTTTGCGGTAGCCCGACTGTTTGCCGCAAAGAGCGGCAAATAGGATTTTCCCGTTGTATAGGAGCTCCCCTATTCGGCGACCTGGGCGCCCCCCAGTTTCTTAGAGCATCTCCTGCCGTTCGGCCTCGAGTACAAGATAAAATCGCCCCTTGAGGCGAGCAGCCGATTCTTTCGGTCTTTGGGGCGGTTTTGCGCCCGATCGTCCGCCTGATCCACCAATTTTGGCCTTTTGAAGCCCCATTTCGGCGAAAAAAGTCCATATGGGCGAGAATAGGCCCATATTCGGCGTGGTTCGGCGTGCCTCGGCGTTCAATTATCAACATAAATATATTTTTATCACATATTTCATCACAGAAATTTCAAATACTTGAACAAAATAGTACAACAACAAATAGTTCAATACAAATTATATAGTTCAACAAATAAAAACGCATATTTCATCACACGTCGCGTACCGGTGTCGCCCTTGAGCCTCCATAGGTGCTCTATCGATCTTGCTGCAGCTTGATGATGCACTGTGGGTCTCGGATCACCCGACGATAATCGAGGTAGGCGATCCGGGTTGCCGATGAGTAGTGATCAACTTGGGCAAGAGGACCTCGCCGGTGGTATGGTTCGATGTCAAACACCGCTCTTCTGCCGCTTCTCAATGATCATGTTGTGCAAGATGACACACAGAGGTCATGATCTCCCACATTTGATCTTTTCGACTGTGTCCGAAAGGGTACGACAACAAAGAAATCGAGATTGGAGCACACCATGAGATGCTCTTCTTCCCGGACGCCGGCCTCGGCTTCCTCCTCCGGCCATAGCAATGAGCACTTCCTCGTCATCCGAGTCCATCGCCGAGGCAGGCAAATCGCCGAACACCTTGAGGGCGGTGGGCGTGCAACCGCCGCTAAACTGCCCCTCCGCGGCCGGAAACGCGCAGTTGGTGTCGGAGGGGCTGTCGCGGCGAACCTATGCTATTTTTCCGGCGGGGAATGGCTATCTACCGGTGAAGGGCGGCGGGGCGGCGCCGGGATATACCTAGTTGCGACCAAAGGCGGGGGTGGGAGGGTCGGGAAGAAAATCTTGACTTTTCACCGACGGTGTGGGCGGCTGCTTTTCCCTTGGCGGAGCCCTAAGCGCCCCCAGTGGCCGGGTTCGACCTGTGGCCGGCGAAAAAAGGGCTGAACCGTAGCTTTTAAATCTGGGAGTATGAAGCCGTTGTTTTGGGCGCCTTGAAAAAAAAAGTCGCTGGGCGGCTTTGTTGAAGAAGCGTTGGAGATGCTCTTACTTTTATGTTTTTGTTTTATTCTATGTTGAAATAATTCGGGATTACAAAAAGGTTATCGATTTTCAAAAAATGTTCTTGAATTCAAAAAATGTTCGTGATTTTGACAAGAATGAACATTTTTTAAATTGTAATGAACTTTTTTATGATTTTTCTCTAAATAATGACGAACATTTTTTTTATGAACAAATTTTGAATTTGATAAACATTTTTTGAACTTGATTAACAAAATTTGTATTCAAGAACATTTTTTTTGAAAACAAGCTGAACAAATGTTAAGTTAAATGACCAAAATTTGAATTTGATGAACAACAATAAAATTTGATGAACATTTTTTTAGTTAGATAAACAAATTTTGAATTTTGATGAACATTTTTTAATTTGATGAACAAGAAATTGAATTCCATGAACATTATTTCAATTGTTGAGCATTATTTTATGAATGAACATTTTTGGAATTCGATGAACCAAAATATGTTAAAAAATTTGAAAAGAGAAACCAGAAAAAGTGAAAAAGTAAAGAAAAGTTAAAACAAATATAAAAAGGAAAAAGGAAAAAGGAGAAAAAGAAAAAGAAAGATAAATGAGAAAAGAAAAAGGAATAAGGAAAAATAGAAAAGAAAATATATACAAAAAGAAAATATATACAAAAATAAAAAAGGTAGAGAAACATGAAAACTAAAAACTGGTTTTTTTTAAAAAAAAACTGGTTTTGTTAAGGTTCTAGTACCGTCCAATCTTTGCGGAATAAACTGCATGGGCCGGCCCATACGCTGGATCAGGAGCTTCCCGGGGTGCGCGCGACCTAAGCGCTGTATAGGATCTGCCATTGAATTAGTTCGATGGCATCGACTTTTTACCAGCCTCAAAAATAAATCTAGGTTAGCCTAAAAAAACTAGGTTTGTTTGCCGGGAAGGAGCAGACTGCTAGTTATCTCAAGAAAGAAACGCGAAACCTAAAGCCTAAAACCGGAGCTATGGTTGGGTTATTCCGCAAAGGTGTAGGAAATAAAATTATCAGCGGCATAGGTCAGAGGAGAGGGGGGTGAGTTAATTTACCGCAGCATCTAGCCTAGATCGGACACCAAAAGACCTGAGGCAGGCGGCGAGGGGTGAGAGGTGGGACAACCGGACGGCGAAATGGCGGAAATAGGTACCATTTGGGAGAACTCATAATGGGAAATGATCATGTTCAAAAAAAAAATAATGGGACATGATCATCAACACGTCGTGAATAATAAGCCTAGTAAAACTAACAAAAATCATGTGAATCAACCACTATACTGAGATTCAATTAAACCAAGCGGGTCACTGCATTAAGACAACACAGTTGGTCCAAACCACAAGAGGACCCGCCAAAACTGATGTTGGCAAAAAAGAAAGTCACGTTGCAACAAAGCATATAGAGCGTCAAAATAATACCGGAGCACGAAACATTGAGTCTGGCAACATGCATTTTGTTACAGTACAAACCAAGGCATTGCCACGCCCAGTGTACACCAAATACATCTCAAACCATACATGACCTCTATAAAGTGGACACCAAACCCCCTGCGGCTGAAATAGTCTGAAATTGAGAACTACTTATATTTGATGGGAAAGAGCGGCCTACTCAACACTCAAGCTTAGTGGCATTCGTGATTTGTGGTACTCTGAACCAGGATCCACCGACAGCCAATACAGATGCCACATACACTCTTCGCAATGTTGGTCGGCTTCGGGAATAAAGTAGCACCCGCATGTCGTACAACGTTTTGCCTGCAAGAACAAAAGAAGACAGTCGGACCTCATGCAAACCAAGTGTGGACGATTGATGCCAAAATGCTGAAGTGGAGAAAGATCACTGCCCACCATTGGGCAATGTCCCTTCTCGTTTAAGAACACTCTGTCAAACAGAACCAAGGATGGATAAAAAGGGGGTAATCAAGCTTTTTAGACCACACATATACAATGCAAGGCCTACTAAAGCCACCAAAAACTAGTGAAAAAAAACTAGGAACATTAATAAGCCCCCCCCCCTGGTTCCACAAAACTGTCGTTTCGGACTTCAAAACAAAATTTTGACTACTAGTTTTTATTGCAATATGTTTATAGCATCAAACAAACTATATTGTGAAAGTACTTACCTAGACAAATTTATGATCTAAGTATTTATTTCAGAAAAAAAAACATATTGGTACTCTGTTTTGAAAGTTTGACTACTTATTCCTAAGAGACTGAAACCACAGCTTTTAGGGAAACAAAGGGGCTAGAAATTACTTAGCCTCTTGCATTGGTGATAATCATTACAGTTAACTTGCTAAATTAATATTTAATGGCAATAATAATAATAAAAGAACGGAGCAAACTAGCTCACCCAAGAAAGAGAAGGCACGTGTCAATCTATATTCCATAACATCACAGAGTAAACCAGAAAGATCTATACAGGAAAGAGCACTACGAAAAAGTACACTGCACAAAGCTTGACGCAATGTGGTTGCTAGTGTCGCTGTGGTATTTTAAATCGGACCCTTGGTTTGCTTTGGAAATATGCTTGCCAACATTTTTAACTTCAATGCACATGCCACAGGAACTATTAAATTCTCTTATTCATAGGGTGACACTCCAATCAAAATCTAACAAAAGCTTCAAGAGTCTAAATTTCAGTTTGATTGAAAGCTGTAGTGGCCCCAAATTGTACAGTTCAATAACTGCAACAATACAATCAATGAAATGTCATGGTTCGCCTAGTGACTATAGACATTGTTTTCTTAACAATTCATTCGAATCACTGGAAAATTGGGAAATTGCTGAAAAGCATAGGTGGAGAAATCCACATGCCAATAATCTATAATTCTCCTTACGTTGCACAGAGAAATTGTGCCTGAGAAAACAGAATAAAAAATAAACAATACTCACCTTAGAGGTAAAACTGCTCGTCAAACTCAACAGATTTCCTGTGTATATAGCAAACAATCTGGATCCTGCCATCTGAAATTCAGTGTAGCTCTCTGAAACTGGATCATATATTCGCAGCAAATTTGATGCACCGATGGCTATTCTACCGTCTTCCAGAATCAGCAAGGGTTGTGCAAAGAGATTTTTGTATTGAAAAGCTATGCTGTACTTCCTATCCCAGAGACATTTCTCAATGTCGATCAAAAACCACAGGTCCAAAGGCAGATCCAGAGGGTAAGCCAAAGGATCCTGGACCATAACCAAGAACCCATTCATATTGACCAGCGAGAGCTTTTTTTTTTTGCGACAGAAAGAGAGTTTTATTCCATAATCAGAGGGTTACAATCGAGAGGCACCAACTCCTCAATACAAGGTGGGCTCCTTCCCAGCCATACGGCAGTAGTAGACTCCGTACGACTATACAATGCCAACCAATGTGCTACCCTATTTTGCTCACGCTTTATTTTTGATGGAACAAACTCTCGATCCTGAAGATGACGCTTGATCTCTAGTACCAAATGCCCATAAACAGACCTGGACAAGCTGTCCCCGGTCATTGCAGCTAGTGCCGTAGATGAGTCTGACTGAACCACAATTGGCAAGGATGAGTGCTGCAGGGCCAAGGCCATACCCTGCATTATTGCATGTAGTTCCGCTTCCAGCGCGTCGTTGCAGTTGAAGATGCATCTGTATGCCGCAAAGATCACACCACCCTCATGATTCCGAAGTATCATACCTGCAGCCGCCGACCCGTCCTCTTGCATGAAGGCACCATCCACCGAAAGCGCAGCCCATCCCGTGGGCGGCCGCGGCCAGTGAAGAGGTATTGGCGGGGCGGGTACCTCGGCGTTTGCCTCCCGGACCGCTGGCATTTTCCCTTTGAGAATATCATCCGTGGAGAAAGTACCACACAGGTTCAAGGAATTCATATAACTTTGAAGGTAATCCGACGTTGCCGTTACGGACGGAGCATCCTTTCCGTGTGTAAGGTCCGATCGTAGCGACCAAATCCTCCATATCAACATGATCGTGCAATCCCGCATGTGATCATCGCAGTTTGCCAGGACGTTTAAAAGCCATTCCTTCCCAGTATCATGAAGGAGCTCCTGGCTCGGCAAACGCCAAACAGTTCTCATCTAAGCCCATATCCTCTGCGCATGCTCACATGACACTAGAGCATGAAAGCTAGTCTCCTTTTCTCGGCCACACACCCGACAGCTATCCCTAGTAGATATGTGACGATACTTCTTGCATTCATTTGTGACCAGCGAGAGCTTACAGTATAGATCACTGTAACTGCACATTCCATTGAAGGACTCGACAAAGCTGCGCACTTGGATTGGACCTCGGAGAGTGCCCATCCACTCCTCTGTCTCCAGGTCGAAACAAGCAACACTACATGGCTCGACGCGGTCTCCACTATATGTAAAGCGGTGGCTTCCAAAATCCAACAAGAAGTAGACAACTCCATTGACAACCACACTTTTCTTCGAGGCACTAGTGACAGGGCATGGAGGACATGGTCTCTCCCTCCATCTTGCATGACGATCGCCACCGCCACCACCAAGGGTGACGACCTCAGAGATCATCGGCTCAGAGCCGTGACTCCAGCTATTGACGCTAACGCAGCGGAGGGCCTTGTACTCTCCCGTGGAGACAACCTGTCCCAACTCAAATGCATAGGAGAAGAAAGCTCTGACATGTGCGTGCTCCTGCGCGCGCTTGTAGGGCAAAGCCAGAGTATGCCCTGTGGCCGGGTCGATTACGTGACCGCTCGTGTGGCAGTTCTTCTTTCCGGTGACACAAATGAGGTCCAGGCGTGTGCACAGCAATGTGGCATCCTCTATGCTGGTGGTCATCTGCCTGACGACATGGCCAGACAAGTCCATTATGTTGACAGTCCTTCCTCCGTCCCCAAGCAGATCATGGATGCATTTGACAATGAGCGGCCCAGGGTGCTTCGACTTGAGCGCTGCGATGAAGAGCGGGTCGGACAGGAAGGACCTCCAGGATCGGCACACGGCTCGGAAGCGGCAGAGCGTCTTTGCCGGCAGGTGCAGGAGGATGTCACGCAGCACGTCTTCAGGCAGGACAGCGGCAGCGGCAGCGGCACCGACAGTGGGCTCGGCTTGACCACCCTGAGCAGCACATGGTGTTGGCATTGCCATCGCCGACGACGCACGATCTGCAGTTAACAGGGAAGCTATCAATTTTACTCGACAATGTGGAAACTGACCAACAAAAGCCCAAATACACCAAAGTTTTACCCAGGCCATGTTCAGTTAATCCCCTCCCCAAGTGTGATTGGAGGGGGTTGCAGACGAGACGGCATATGCGAATCAAGTGGTAAATAAAACACTACAATATCCTACCCTTCCCCCGTCGTCTCTCGCATGAGCTACGAACCAAAAGCTGGTTATCACGAGGAACGCGAAACCTAAGCCCTAAACCTAAAGGGGTAGGGTTAGGAAATCAGATGGCCAGCAGCGTTGGTGAGCTGAGAGGGGGGCGGGAGCCTTTACCACATCGCAGGAGCGGCGGTGAGACGAGAGGCGAAAGAAGCGAGCGCGGACGCTGGACGGCCGGAGGGGGCGGCGGGGCGAAATGACGGCGAGCGACCGGCGAACAGACTGGGTTGATCCTTTTTTTCCCCTTCTGATTCTGATTGATGGAGGGTTTTTTTTCTTTGAGAGAGAGAGAATTCTGATTGATGGAGGTCAACAGACGTCAGGACAATGGGCTCGCGTCAGGAGCAGGCCCCGGGCTCAATCAAATGAGGGCCTTGGTTTACTGACCGGTGCAAATATTAAGGGCCCATGCCCATGTAAAGCAATGTCTTGTTCTAAAAAAAAGTAAAGCAATGTTGTCACGCTAAAGGCAGAGCGGTACCCCTCAAAAAAAAAAGGCAGAGCGGTACCGTACCGTAAAAAAATTGCAAGGCAATGTCGTTAGCTTTTTAATACAATACAATACAGACGCAAACCCTTATATATACACACATACACTCATCCCTATGAACACACATGTGCCAACTATATCCCTGTGAACACCTTTGAGAGACTGAGCCGGCACACCATTTTGAGATCGACGAAGTCGACACAGACGTCTTCGTAGTCGACGGGTATGTCGTTGGTTATGTTGTGATACTACCGAGGAAATTGTCAAAAATCCTCAAAAAAGTAACGAAGGAATTGTGGGAAAAAAATACATTATAAAAGAAACAAAGAGGTAAAAGAGGAGAGAATTAGTCCACTTGTTTATTGTGTGAGAATTAATTGATCAGTAGTTGTATAGTACTTGTATTATAGAACTCCCACTCGATCAATTCTCCATGTATAGTAAAGTAGTAACAGGACAGACATATTAACTGTATTTTATTTAAAAAATGTTTTTGAAAACCCAATTATATTATATGGGGAAAAAACAGCATGATACATGTAGTCTTAATAAAAAAGATAATGACATATCCCCTGCAAAAAAAAAGATAATGACATATAATTGAGAAATAGTACTCGCTCGGTGACCTAAAATGTCTTACATTTGTTTACAGAGGGAGTACATATGGTAAATATGAACTGATGACTGCAAACAAGTTATAATTTAAGGGCTTACTAGTCAACGGTAATTTTTGAATAAATGAATCAACCAAATAATTGTTTAGGGTTTACCCCATACGTACTTTGTAAATCTCAAAATCAACTCATACCAATTGCATAAACATCTTCTGGAACATGCAAGTTGGTAACAACTCTGAATAAATATAGTAAAAGTACAAAACTTCTTTAAAGATCTCGTTGCCATTGCGACATTTGATAAAGGCACGCAGTTGCACATTATCATTAACTGCAGCACTTTTTGATATTTTGGATGTGATTCTCTCATACAGACGAAATACACAGAACTTGACAACAAAAACATGATCCAAACCAACATGAACTTCATTCGACATCAGTGGCAACCGGCAACAAATATAACAGATCATCATTTTTCAAATCCACACTGCTGTTGCTCGTTCCAATACAAGTCAAGTAGGATATGTATTACACACAAAAGAAATAGCACTATCAGTCAAATAACACAACCAATAAGATCAACCAACAAATGTACATATATGATGAAGCTGCTGCTCTTCTCCATCAGCATTCCAAGAAAAAAATATTAAGAAACAACTGACGAATTAGAGGGCCTGCGACGAGAAAACAAGGGCGCGGGATGAGTGCTTCTAGATATTTGATGGCACCTCGTCGATGTGCTGCCATCCATCATATATTCCACCTCTTATCTGTGCACATAAGAAGATCCTTAAGAGAGACATACATTATGGATGGTATATTTTTATGGTTCGGTAGACTTCGATGGTCATGCAAGATATCCTGTGGAATTTACTCTAAGAAACAGAAAGCAGCATGTAAACCAAAAAATTATTCCGGATAAGTACTACACTGCACTAGACTACCATGCCTAAATAAACTTGAGAAATAAGACAATGTATGAAATGGATATCAGGATAGAGCAAGGCCTATAGAAGGTTATAGCGCTTACCAGATGGATTGTGAGGAACAGCAACGCTGCTCTTCACATTTTGCTGAGCTTGGGAAGATGACCGTTGCATGCGAGGAGATGTTTCGGCTTTACCGTTTGTTATGGGCAGAGAATGCCTCTTCCTCGGGTTGTTGTCTTGAACATCTGGGCTTAACTTTGGGGATAGAGCGGCTGCCTTTGCTCTTGCAGATTCTGTGAACTGCATGTAACTTGGCAATGGGGTGCTGTTGCTCATGCGAGGTTCTTGATCAGCGTTGTCAGACTTGGCAACCTTGCCTGAGCTCTCTCTCTTCGCATGCTTATAATCCTTTGACAGATTATCTGTGCTGCTTCGTCCGACTGAATTGCTGCCTGGGCTAGTCAGCGACCTTCTGCTTGCATGAGACTTCGATTTTTTGCTCTTGCTCTTGCTCTTGTTGGTATTGACAGAGACCTCGCTTGATGGTGTGCATTGAGATTCCGCAAAAGTGGTTCGGCTCATGGGAGTTCCCTCAGGTGACTTGGCATATGATCCTATAGACTCCTCTATTTGGTCATGCAAATCTGGCTTTCCTGATTCAACATGTGCTTGCTCAAGGACAGGATCTGTGGCAATGGGAGGGTTAGCAACATCACCATTCAGTTCTTCCTCTTTCTCTGGCTGGACGACTTCTTCGGAGGTGTCCTTCACTTCAGAATGTAAAACATGGGTATCTTTCTCAGCATTCTCACTGGCGTAGTTCCGACCTCCAAGAGCTCCCATCTCCATTACAATCTCACTGCCATCAGCTTCTGATCTATCTGGTGAGTCAAGTGTAGATGAAATTGAGATCTCAGTCCCACATTCTGAAGCAGCAGGTATGATTTTAGCATCATGACCAACTGCGCTTCCTGGTGCGACTGTTTCAATATTTTGCTTGGGTGAGGTACCGCCCAGTGAACGGGGAGTGTGCACCTTCGATTTGCTTGGCGCATCCAGAAAAGATGAACTGTTGGACCTACTGACTGCCGAAGTCAGCTCTTCGAATTTCATCTGTGCAGCAGCAAATGCTGGATTGCAGGCCTTTCTTGCTGCGCTTCTAGCTTCCATCTCCGGTGACTGCTCGAGATTATATGCATCCATAACATCCTCACTGGGGTGTTCAGATTTTTCAGGAACAGGACTGGGTTCCCTTGATGGACCAGTTTGGGTAGATTGCTGGCCAGAGAAGTCCAAAGACTGCTCCACAACATTCTCTGTCTTTGAATCGGTCAACTGTTCAGCATCGTCATCAACCTTTTCGATCAACTCTGGTGCAGGATCATCTTTGATTTCCAACATAGACGTTTCCTCTGGGACATATTCAGGAGCCTCCAATCCACTCAAATCAAATGACCTTGGTGTCTCTTCCACAAAGGCGCTAGATTCAGAAGGCCTTAGTGTCTCCTCCACGTCATCAGGCACTAACTTGGGGAAAGAAATGTCTGAGTCCAAAGGAACATCCTTTTCTTCATAGTGAGCATCCTCTTCCATCTTTTCAACCACCAACCCACTATTTTCTGCACTCTCAAGCAAGTGGCCCTCAGTGGTTGGCAGAATCAGAGTTGTCCACCTCTCCATCCATTTCCAGGTAGCATCAGTTTCAGAAGCATCACATCTTATGTTCATGGACTTGGAAGTTGACATGTTGTCCATGAGCTGGCAGAAAATAACACGGTGTGAGCATGAGGAAATCCAAACTAGAGATAGTGAGATGGCACCAGTGGTGGTAATAGTTATTTTGTCTCACCTTGAGAGCAAATCCATTGTGAAGCAATTTCTCACTTGAAGAACGAGCCAGAGTATCCTGTAAAAAAACAGAAGTCCATCATTAATAAGCAAAACATGGTCGGAAAAATGCCTATCCAAGGGTGCTGCTCGGCATAATAACACAAAAGATTAGGATCATCTTGCACATTTGGCAAAGAGGAATAGAATCGACACGGAAAGTAATGACTATGCAAAGCATGGAATTTCGCAAGTTGACAGATATCACAACTTGGATGGAAAGTTAAATAGACGGACCTGGTTGCTAGCTAAAGGACTTTGTAAAGGTAAATTCTATTGAGTAAAGTTGAAGCCATGATGTTTCCTCCCAGAAGCAATGTGGGTGATAATAAATATGTTATAAATGAAAATATATTAAATAAGAATAATTTACTCACCTGAAACCTTCCTGAAGATTGTTGTGCTTGACGAGTCCGGACAAGCCCTTGAGTTTTAACAATGGCAAGCAAGCATTGTAAAGATTCTGCAGCCTGCCGCCTAACCAGATGCCCGCGTATCACAGCTTGCAGTTTCACAAGATCCTTCTGATTCGATAGCTCTTGCCTTGCCTGCAGTCATGTAAACGCTTAGTACTGTACTAACATTTAACAGGAAAATATTGTAGTGAACATAATAATAGGTGCCAAAATAGTATAACATACGTTGTATGTTCTGATGCCAGACTGAATGACAATAGCAGCAGACTCCACATGATCTTCCTCAGGGTCTGGAACGCTTCTATCAACAAGTGAGGCAGTTTCATCCTGCTTCACCTCAGTTGGCGAAACAGAGTTGCTTTCATCTGGCTTTTCATCAAGTTTCTCAACATCCTTTTCAGCTGGCTCTTCAATTGGTTTTTCAGATATTCCTTCAGCTGGCTCTTCACTCGGTGTCTCGGTTATCTTTTCATCTGGCTGTTCAATTGACCTGTCAATTATCTGGTCCACTGGCTTTTCAGTTGTCTTCTCTGTCTGCTTTTCATCGGGCTTCTCTTCGTGTAGAGACTTCTCATCTGGCTTCTCTTGAAGCACAATCTTCTCATCTGGCTTCTCTAGATGCAGGGGCTTCTCTGAGGCATAAGAGTATGTCGAAGAGTAGACATTGTTGCTTGGAGCAACATCAGCTTTTGCTTTGCTCGAACTTAGAGTTTCAGGCTCGGATATATCAGAGTTCTTGAGAACTCGGTGCCTTGTAGACCTCCTACGAAAGCTCCATCTGCTTTTATCTGATATTGCCTTGCTCTGGAAAAAACAAGATGTGCATCAGCCATTAGTACGAAAAAATTGTGTACTTTGATATAAGGAAGAGGGAAACAGAATCCTTGTCAGAACTTTCACATGACAAAAATGACAGAGCACTACAAAAATAAGAAGTGACAAGAGGGAACCGAGCGAACCTTCAAAGCAGGAAATACTTCTCGGCTAGTGAAGTAAAATTCAGATACTAGGAGGTAAAAGGGCACAAAAGGCAAGCAAATTCTTCTTCAGTCACCATCAGAAATTTGAACAAAACAGCACATTAATTGCTTTCTATTATATAAACGTATCCTTTCCTTTATTAATGTGTCCGTTTCTTGGTAAACTTCTTAACTATAGTTTGATAGTGGTACCACTACCAGCTATCCATCAGTTCATTCCCATTCTTATCCAAACCAAGCTGAATCTGTATGAAATTTGTAAATAGGGGGGAGAACGAATTACACACAATTCTACGACGACAGCCCCTCTAGGCTGTCATATGAACACCCAAAACTAGAGATCCCGTTTCACCACATGGGGCGCAGAATTTTCGCTGATACGCGAATTTTCCGGAATAGCACGTGGATTTAACCCAAGATCCTCACCAGCCGACCTGCTCGGCAGGACTTGCGGTCCAGAGAGCAAAGCCGTGTCATCCTGAATCCATGATTCTCACAGTGGGGGAAAGAAAGTGGCCAAAAGTTTTTAGAACAAAAAATGTCAAATCAGGGGGGACAGGGGTTAGCAAAATCCAACCCCGGGGATGGGGAGGAGAAGGACGGGACGCGCCGGGCCAAGAGGTATGCACAGTGCGCGCACCTGCGCGTAGCATGGCATCATGGCGCTAGGCCACCAGATCCCATGCTGCATGGGATCGAGACGACACAAACAGCAACCTCCTAAGCTAGAGCCACTCGGCAGAAAATGGAAAGAAAACAGGCTTAAAAGGAGGGAAATTTGTAAATTCATGCGCGTGCAGGAATTTAGCCATGCGCTCATGCTGAGGGGACGGACTTGGAGCAGCTCCACCGCCCAGTTTTGAAATCGAAATTTCACGCCCACGAGCCGAGCTAGTGGTGCGCGGCGCGGGGGCACCGGGGGAATCACCCAAATTCGTGGCCGTTTCGGCTCCCCGCCGCGGGCCGGCGCCGGATCTACCTACACCCGCCTCTGCCACGCGCGCTGGGCGGAGATCTGCCGAAAACAGGCGCACCGCCAGCTCGAACCCGCCCAAAAGAAGGGGAAGAAAAAAAGCAAGCAGCTTGGACGAACGAGCAGGAACGGCACGGGTACACTGCGGCTGGGAGCACGCGGAGACGCCGCATTCGGCGTGCGACGGGCAGGAGGGCACCCACCTCGTCGGCGTGCGCGTCGGTCTCGGGGTCGGAGCCGGCGGTGGCGTCGGATCCGGCGCCGCCGCAGAGGATCTTGAGGCAGCCGTTCTTGGACTTGGTCATCGTCGGATCGGGTGGCTCGCTCGCTCCTCCACTCCCCTCCGGCCGCCGGCGGCGCCTCCTCCTCGGGTGAGCCGCTGCGGCGGTGAAGTCAGTGCTCTGCTCCGCTGGCTGCGCGTGGGAGTGTGCGTTTCTGAACTGGATAGGGGGACGGACGGGGGCGGCTGGGCTGTGCAGCAGCAGCTGCTGCGGGGGCGTTTCTGTGTTGTTTGCTTCCGGCTGCCTGCACGCTGGGCTGGCTGTTTTTATATTTCCGAGCGTTCCGTTCCGCCTCGGCCGGGCCCTCTCCACCTTTCTCTTTCGCTCTTCTACCTTTTATATAAAAAATCAAGTTTCTCTTCAAAAATAAATCAAGTTTTTTTTTCTTTTTCTTTTTCCCTTTTTCCTTTATTAGTAACATCTACATCTCTCTTTCTTTTTTGGGGTATAAGAGAGTTTTATTTCAAGATTGTAAATTTACAGTCACGAGGCAAGAATTCATCGGTACATGTGGGCCTTCTGTGTAGCCACACTCTGTGCTGCGGTTGGTACGGCTATATCTTGCCAAATAATCTGCTACTCCATTTTGACTATGATGAAAGTTTGTGGAATACACTCCCGGTTCTCTCTCAAGGATTTGATCTCCAAAGCAAGATGACTATATGGAGATCAAACAAGTGATTCATCATCGAAGATCGATATGGCCACAGAAGAATCTAACTGCACGATAACTAAAAGCCATGTCCTAAATCAAAGCATGTATCTCCGCTTCTAGAGCATCATTGCAATGGAAGGAGTAAAAACCTACACTTCGAAGTTATGATGTAACATCTTCATCTCTAATTAGTTACTGTAGAGTTAATGCAATTGAGCTGATGAATTATGCAGTCTGAGCCAGTGACAGTAGCCCTCCGATTAAGATCTTCATAACTAATTTGCCTTTTACACTTCCATGTGTTGCAAGGGAATCATAAATATTTCGGCGAGTTGATGTAACTGCGTGAAAATATGGATTTTATGTGCTGACGAAACTAAACCTTATTGGCTTAAGACGGTTGATGTCGTTTTCGGGAAATGGGGGGGGGGGGGGTATCTAAATGGGGATAGAAGAGGCATATGTAGAAGGGAGGTTAGGAGAAGGAAAAGCTAAACAAGAATACTATTTTAATTTTTAAATTGCATTGCATGTGAAGTAAAACTAGCAATTGTTAGTCTTTTTTCCCTTGTGGCAAGCTTATATTTCCTATTTTCAGTCGTGTACATCCTAAAACGAGCCTTACACGGTACTCCATCGTAGGCACGAAGTTTGGTCTTTTTTCTCATCGTGCGAGCTGTCCAGATCAACCGTATGCACGTACGTACGTGCTCCCGTCCTGCCGGGTGGCTAGTGCTCAGTGTTCCTCGAAGGATCGGTCGCTCCGTGCGAGCACACTAATCGCCACGGGAGAAGGCCCTCGATGAACGATGCGCGCTGGTGCCACCCCGATGTGTGGCCAACTCCAACGAACGACCCATTCCGTCCGTGTTTGTCCATTTGATTTAAAATAAACATACGACACAGCTCAACGCATAGCTGCATTCTTAAATTTTGTCAGTTTAGCGTTCAGCCCCCCATTTCCGACGCAGACCGGCGTCTGGTTTGCGTCCACACAGACGTCGATCAAACGGGCACGCACTTGTTCGTCATTCGCCTCATGGAGGCGTGTGGCCGTCCACCTACCTCCATCGCCCAAAATCAATGTGCACGCGTGGCGGACCCTGGCTGTCAGCCACCCAACTGGTGGGATCGTCGTCCTTCTTAATGTGGAAGCCGTGGACCGGCCAGTCCACAGCTTCCACTTCCTAGCCGGCCTGCCTCCTCGAGCCCCGACACGAGCAAACCCTAGCCACCGCCATTGCATCCCACTCGCCTACCTCCTTGCCGGCACCATGGGCTGGCATTGGATCAGTAAGGGGAAGCATGACCATGAGGCTGGCTCCTCCTCTGGTCGGCGCCGCCCGCACCACCTTCTCCGCTCGCACCACCTGCTCCGCCTGCGTTCGAGATCGTTCCGCCGCCGGTCGGCCACCGCGATAGGCCGTACGTCCACGTCAACGTCTGGCGGCACTACTGGTAGACCGCGACGCCATTGCCTGGGGAGATGTCTACCTGCCAAACAACTGGCATCTCTCCGCGAACCGCGCACCAATCTCACCACTGCCGGTGAGCGGCCGTGGCCGCTGCAACGAGATCAACCGACGCCGTCCCGGCCTGCCACCGAATCTGCTAGACGCCCCCAGGTACGCCATGGATTCGCCGATGTGGGATACGTGGCTCCGCGACGGGCACGGCTTCCGCGCGGCAATCTTTTTGTGTTGGTCATCCTCCGAGCCCGCGCCGTCCGCGTCCTCCTCGTGCTGACAGCCCGCCCCAAACGCGGGGCCGTAGGCATGTGCGCGGCATCATGTCGACGCCATCTTCGTCCCCGTCCCCACCACCGCCACCGCCGATGAGCGAGGAGAAGGAGGTCCGGCTCATGAGGCGGCTCATGGAGGACTCCATGAACACACACGACGAGCGGCAATGGGAGGGCCTGGGAATCATGCTGGCCCTCTCTGCGGCTGGCGACGTGGCCATCCCTGAGCTGGACATGGCCGTCAAGGAGGAGGTGCCGGAGGAGGTGGTGGAGGAGCCACCATCGCCGCGTGGAACCCTCGTCTGGTGGGCCAGCGGTGGAGCTGGTCGTGCACGGTGATGAAGTCATGTACCTGGGGTAGGGTCATAGACCTGCCCAAGGGTACCCTCCACAAGGACACTCGCAAGAGAAGCAGCCTTCCAGTCGACCTGGTAGGTTTCCACTCGACAGATTCAAAGACACTCGACCATGACGACCCACTCGACCACCAGGAGTCCAAGGGCCACTCGGTGCCCAATCGGTCTGTAGTTAACAGTCTTTATGATCTTAATGGCACTTTATGTAAGGCGTTACCAGTAACGCCTAGCTTTAACGCACCTTAAACCCTCTACTACGTGGGCTGGCTGGGGTCCTGGCGCACTCTATATAAGCCACCCTCCACGGTAGAAGGGTTCGCACCTCGTAACACATACGCATATAATCCAAATGACCGCCTCCGGCCCGAGACGAGGGGCTATTACTTCCTCCAAGAAGGGCCTGAACTCGTAAATCCCTTGCGTATACAACTTCTCCATAGCTAGGATCTTGCCTCTCCATACCTACCCCCTATTCTACTGCCAGACTTAGAATCATGACAGTTGGCGCCCACCTTGGGGCAGGTGTTCTAGCGATTTGTTGGAGAAGTTGGGATTCTTTCGAGCTCCTACATCATGGTTTCAGGTGGAGTTCTGGTTGACGGCCACGAGATCCGTCTCGGTGCGCTCACGTTCGTCGCCGACGACTCCGCTTGGCTTCAAGAGGCTCCACTCGACGTGGGCAGCGCTCACCGTCCATGGGCGACGCGACTTTCGCGTGTGTCCGCGGCGTCCTCCTGCGGCAACCGTCGACCCAGTATGGGTCGGCTCCTGCGCCGTCTTCACTCCCAGTCTCCCGCCGGCGCAAGCGTTCCGGTCGGTCGAGGCTTCAGCGGTGGGTGAGGCATGCGGTGGCCCGCCAGTCGGCCACCCCCCAAGTCGCGGCGATCGAGCCCGACGAATCTCTCTACGGCCTGTTCGACCGGCTCCGTAGAGACTGCGTCCGAATGCGATAGCAGTGACCCGGCAGAGGTTACGATGGTCGATGGACCACGCGATCCCCTCGATTCACCCGCACCAACGGAGGTGGCGGTGGAGGCGATCCGGAGCAAGCCCATGAAGGGTACCTGCCCGAGCCCCTCACTTCGCTCAGAGGGAGGAGCTTCGCCCGTCGGAACATGGATGCACTTCACACTCCTATCGTTGGAGAAACCCCGAGGCTCGCGCCTTGGAGGATGCGCAACAGCCAACTGGCCGGCGCACTCGATGGAGAATCTTCGGCCGAGTGCTCGGCGAGCGTCGCGACCAAGGGTTCCAGAATCCGGTCGACGTCGGCTCTTTCAACCGCCAACTCAGGTATATCGAACTCCGATTCAGAATTTAGCTTGCCGCCCGTATAGCGTAGTCAATTCAGCCTTCCCAATGGAGGCGGGTAGAGGTTTGCAAAGAAATCGAGGATCTTCTCGGCGGCGGAGATCAAAAATAAGTTGTATCGATCGCGGAACAAGGTTCACAGCCGATCCGTCGCTGCGAATTCAGTCCAGTCGGCCCATAGTCCGAGATCGCCCCCGAGGCGTGAGGAACGTGGGGGCCGGCGTGATGATCAATACAAGGGACGCGAGCAGTATGAGCACCGATTCGATCACAACGATCGACGTCGAGTGCCCACTCCTCCCAAGGGGTGGATCATACGCTCCTCGGTAGCAGATTTACGACGCCAAAGACAGGTCTTTGGCGAAGAGTTCCGTCGACCCTGTGGAACCAGGCTTTGATGCGAGATCTATTATCGTTCAAGGTTTGGTCGACAGAACAGAGCTCACCGAGACGGCCATGATAGAGATGTTCCTTCTAGCAGCAGAGTTCATGTCTCGGGACCAGTGTTTCAAAGAGAGCCATCAGAGCCGCAGTGATTCCTCCCAACTTCAGGTTGGCGACTGGAGTCAGTAAGTTCACTGGTGAATCCAAGCCTGACACTTGGCTTGAAGATTACCGAGTGGCGATTCAGATCGGCGGTGGCAACGATGAAGTAGCCATGAAGCATTTGCCTCTTATGTTGGAAGGTTCAGCTGTATGGTTGAATCTGCTTAGCACCCAAAGAAAGATTTACACTTGGGAAGATCTTGCCCGAGTGTTTGTCGTGACATTTGAAGGAACTTGCAAGCGACGGCAGGTTTGGCGGAGTTGCGGTCGTGTGTGCAAAAGTCGAGTGAAACTTTCGGAGATTATATCCAGAGGTGGATCACTTTGCACCACACGATCGAGAATGTATCTCGATCACTGTGTAGTCTGTGCCTTCAAGGAAGGTGTCAAGAACAGAGTTGAGTTTGAAATTTGGTCGAACCGAGATATAACCCCGAGTCGGATGATGGAGATTGTCACCAAGTATGCAAATGGTGAAGAAGAGGATCGGCTTGAGTGGTAAATACAAATCGGCCGCCAATGAGGCGGCGGAGGAAATTCGGTCGGAAGCGAAGCGAAAGCCGAGCGGCCGCTCCGGAGAGGCCTTGGCCGTGACCCTGTGAAAGTTCAAGGGGAACCCAAGGGTCCTTGGAATCCCAAGAAGGTGAAAGACCAGGATGGAAACGACGTGTTGGATTTGCCATGTCATATTCATACAAAGAAAGATGAAGAGGGTAAACTCATTTACCCGAAACATACCACTCGACAAAGGTTGTCGGCTCTTGATTCAGCAGTTCCAAGGGAAACAACTCAAGGATAAGGATAAGGAAACAGACAAAGTTGAGGACAAAGATGACAGCGATGGTGGATATCCTCAGGTCAATTCCACCCTGATGATTTTTGCTGACGTCGAAAGCAAAAGTCGATTGAAGGATATCAAACACGAAGTGAACTTGGTTGCTCCTACGACTCCCAAAAATCTCAAATGGTCCTGCACCGCCATCACATTCGACCGGTCGATCACCCGATGCACATTGCCACCTCGGGAGGCAAGCATTGGTGGTCGACCGATTGTTGAGGGCACTCGGTGACCAAAGTCCCGATGGATGGTGGTAGTGGCTTGAACATATTATACGCGGAGACGTTGAAAGGGATGGACATTCCGATGTCCGGACTCGATTACCGATAACATGAGCTTCCACGGAGTCATTCACGGAAAGAAGGCCGAGTCACTCGGCCAAATTGCTCTTGATGTAGTTTTTGGTGATTCAAAGCATTTCCGGAAAGAAAAGTTGACCTTTGAGGTCGTGGATTTCGAGCGCTTATCACGCTTATTCAGGAAGGCGAGCTTATGCACGCTTTCATGGCCCGACCATGTTACGTGTATCTTAAACTGAAGATGCCTGGTCCCAAGGGCGTGATCACTATCACGGCAATCGGAAGAAGGCGTAAGAGTGCTTCGAAGGCTCTAAGATCGCCGATGCTCAGTTGGCAGTGGTAGAGCTACAAGAGTATCAGAAAACTGCAGATCCGAGTGATTTGTTGCGAGCTAAGAAGCCCGCTACGGAGTCAGCATTTCAGTCGACTAGTGAGACGAAACAGGTTCACATTCACTCGACTGATCTCAATGCTGCTCCGACCAACATCTCAACAACACTCGACTCAAAATAGGAAGAAGCGCTCATCCAGTTCCTCTGTGAGAACTGGGACATCTTTGCATGGAAGCTCACGACATGCCGGGTGTTCCTGTGGGGCTGGCTGAGCATCGCCTACGAGTCGACCCAAAATTCAAACCGGTTAAAGAGTATCTTCGGCGGTCCGCCGTCCAGAAGAGGAAGGCCATTGGCGAGGAGGTGGCTCGGCTCTTAGCAGCAGAGTTCATCCGAGAGATCTACCATTCCGAGTGGCTCGCCAATGTCGTCATGGTCCCCAAGAAGGACAAGTCATTACGCATGTGCATCGATTTCAAGCATATCAATCGGGCCTGCCCGAAAGATCACTTCCCTCTTCCTCGCATTGACCAAATAGTCGACTCAACTGCGGGATGTGAGAGGTTGTCTTTTTTAGACGCCTATTCCGGGTACCATCAGATCCGTCTGTATGGACCCGATGAGATCAAAACAGCGTTCATCACTCCATTCGGGTGCTTCATTATGTCACCATGCCATTCGGTCTCAAGAATGCCGGAGCCACATTCATGAGGATGATTGAAGTGTTTGCTCACTCAAATCGGTCGGAATGTGGAAGCATACATGGATGATATAGTGGTCAAGTCACGAAAGGGTTCCGACATTGGTGACCTTGCTGAAACATTTGCCAATCTCAGGAGTTATGATATCAAGCTTAACCCATCAAAGTGTACATTTGGAGTTCCTGGTGGAAAGTTACTCGGTTTTCTCGTTTCTGAACGAGGAATCGATGCTAACCCCGAAAAGGTTGGCACCATACTCTGAATGAAGCGCCCTGTGCGCGTGCACGATGTCTAGAAACTTACTGGATGTTTGGCCGCTTTAAGTCGATTCATCTCTCGCCTCGGTGAAAAGGCATTGCCTCTTTACCGACTGATGAAGAAGTCAGACAAGTTCGAGTGGACTCTAGAAGTCGATGCAGCGTTTGCGAGCTCAAAGCTCGCTCTCCACCAGCCGGTGCTTGCTGCCCCAATCAAGAAAGAGCCTTTGTTGCTTTACATTGCAGCCATCGGACAAGTCGTCAAGATCTGCACTTACGGTCGGCGGAAGAAGAAGGAAAAGCCTTCAAAGTTCAACGCCCAGCTTTATTATCTTTCCAAGTCTTGACCCCATCCAAGCAAAGATACCCTCACTATCAGAAGCTTCTTTATGGGATCTATATGACCACGAAGAAGGTTGCTCATTATTTCTCCGATCATTCCATTACAGTCGTCAGCGACGCCCCATTGTCGGAAATTCTTCATAACAGAGATGCAACTGGTCGAGTGGAAAAATGGGCGATTGAACTCCTTCCCCTTGATATCAAATTCGAGGCAAAGAAAGCTATCAAGTCCCAGGTAATAGCAGATTTCCTCGCCGAGTGGACCGAACAGCAGCTTCCGACTCAAGTTCATTCGGAACACTGGACTATGTTTTTCGACGGTTCCAAGATGTTGAACGGTTCTGGTGCAGGGGTTGTATTGGTTTCCCCCCGAGGAGATAGGCTCAAATATGTTCTCCAGATTCACTTTGATTCTTCCAACAATGAAGCGAGAATATGAAGCACTCTGTATGGGTTGCATGGCCATTTCACTTTCGGCGTCTGCCGCCTTATGGTCTATGGCGACTCGGATCTGGTTGTTAATCAAGTGATGAAGGAGTGGGATGTCGAAGCCCAGCTATGACAGTTATTGTAATGCAGTTGAGAAAGCCGGAGAAGAAATTCGAGGATTAGAGCTTCATCATATACCCCGACCGAAAAATCAAGTCATGGATGATTTGGTGAAGATAGGATCCAAAAGGGAAGCCATTCCCAGTAATGTGTTTTTGGAGCACATTCATGCACCATCAGTGCAGGAAGATCCTTTCACAGAAGAAGCCCCGTAGCAAAAGAGTGCCAAGGATCCGACTGAAGTTGAGGTCCCAGCCGTGGTCGACCTAATTATGGAAGTTGTGGTCATCACTCCCGACTGGACGGTGCCGTACATCGCATATATCCTAAGGAAAGAGCTCGAGAGAATGAAGAAGAGGCTCGACAGATTGTCCGACGATCCAAGGCCTTTACGGTGATCAAGGGACAGTTGTTCGAGAGAAAGTGTGACCGAGTCGGCCGAAGTGTATCACGCCGTAAGAAGGTCGAGATAATTCTTGAGGATATCCACTCGGGGACTGTGGCCATCATGCGTCCTCTCGGACCATTGTGGCTAAAGCATACCGGCGGATTTTACCGGAAAGCAAATTAAATGGCAAAAGAAATAGTCGACAAGTGTGAAGGATGTCGGTTCTATTCCAACATGTCGCACAAGCCACCTCGACCTTGAAGACCATTCCACTCGTTCGGCCCTTCACCGCTTTGGGGATTGGACATGATTGGACCGTTGAGAAGCTGGCGAAGCGGCTTCACTCATTTGCTAGTAGCGATCGACAAGTTCACCAAGTGGATCGAAGCCAAGCCCATCAAGAACCTCGATGCATGCACCGCTATCGCTTTTATCAGAGAGTTGATATTCAGATACGGAGTTCCGCATAGCATCATCACCGACAATGGGTCAAACTTCGATAATGACAAGTTCAAAGCCTTCTGCGCCTCTCAAGGCACGCGGGTCGACTATGCTTCAGTAGCTCACCCCCAGTCGAATGAACAAGCAGAACGTGCAAACGGCCTCATTCTCAAAGGGCTAAAACCATGGCTGATGCGTGATCTCAAGCACGCAGCAGGAGCTTGGGTCGACGAACTTCCATCAGTTCTCTGGGGATTGAGGACCACTCCTAATTGGTCGACTGGGAGAACTCCTTTCTTCTTGGTATATGGAGCTGAAGCAATTCCGCCGAGTGACCTGCTTCACAATGCGCCTCGAGTCGAGCTATACTCTGAAGAAGAAGCGGAACAAACCCGACAAGATGCAGTCGACCTCTTGGAAGAGGAGAGAGAAATGGCCCTGATCCGCTCGACTATCTATCAGCAAGACTTGCGTCGATTCCATGCCAGAAATGTGAAGAGTCGAGCCTTCCAAGAGGGAGATTTGGTCCTCCGAGTGGATCAACAGAAACCACACAAGCTCGCCCCCACTTGGGAAGGTCCCTTCATTGTAACAAGAGTTCTCCACAACGGAGCATATCATCTTACAACGTTGATCGCCAGATCGACGAGCCTCGAGCTTGGAACGCGGAGCTGCTCCGCCCCTTTTACACTTAGTACTCACTCGGTTGAGATGTAATAAAAGTACTTTTGTAGTTTGTTTATCTAAGACAAAGATGTTATAATCTTCCCAGTGATTGATTATTTTTTGTTGAAATTTCCCCCAGTGGGTGGCTTAGTTGCGAATCCGATTCGCCTAAGTTTGTAAAAAAATCCTTTCCGAGTGCGAGCCAGTCTCTCACTCGGGGGCTTAGCTATGAATCCGCTTTCACCTAAGTATTCAAAATCCTACCGAGTGTGAGCCAGCCTCCCACTCGGGGGCTTAGCTTGATCCAAGTACTCGCCTAAGTATTCAAAATCCTCACCGAGTGGCGAGCCAGCCTCCCACTCGGGGGCTTAGCTGCAGTCCTAGTACTCGCCTAAGTATTCAAAATCCTACCGAGTGGCGAGCCAGGCTCCCACTCAGAGGCTTAGCTGCAGTCCAAGTACTCGCCTAAGTATTCAAAATCCTACCGAGTGGCGAGCCACCTCCCACTCGGAGGCTTAGCTGCACCAAGTACTCGCCTAAGTATTCAAAATCCCATCGAGTGGTGAGCCAGCCTCCCACTGGGGCTTCTAATAGCCCAAAGATTCGCCTTAACATCCAAAATAATAAAAATCCTACCGAGTGGAGAGCAAACCTCCCACTCGGGGGCTTAGCCGCAGCCCAGTGCTCGCCTAAGTAATAGAAATCCTACCGAGTGGTGAGCAGACCTTCCACTCGGGGGCTTAGCTGCAGCCCAGTGCTCGCCTAAGTAATAGAAATCCTACCGAGTGGTGAGCAAACCTCCCACTCGGGGGCTTAGCTGCAGCCAGTGCTCGCCTAAGTAATAGAAATCCCACCGAGTGGTGAGCAAACCTCCCACTGGGGGCTTAGCCGCAAGACAGTGCTTGCTCGCCTAAGTAATAAAAATCCTACCGAGTGGAGAGCAAACCTCCCACTCGGAGGCTTAGCTGCAGCCTAGTGCTCGCCTAAGTAATAAAAATCCTACCGAGTGGAGAGCAAACCTCCCACTCGGAGGCTTAGCTGCAGCCCAGTGCTCGCCTAAGTAAGGAATTCATCCCCGCAAGGACGACGAGGTGCGGGTCGACTGTTACCTCCTCCTTCAGAGCTTCTCCACAAGTACAACGTGCGGTTCATCCCTATCCGCGAGGACGACGAGGTGCAGGTCGACTGCTGCCTCCTCCTTCGGAGCTTCGCCACAAGTACAACGTGCGGGTCATCCCAATCCGCAAGGACGATAAGGTCAGTCGCAGTCTGTGTTCCATCTCCACCTGCAGGATAAATGAAGCACAAGTCGATTGGAATTTCAATGGAATATCTTCCGAATGAGGAATAAAAGTTCTCTCGAAGGCAAACAAAGCATGTTAAAGGATAAATCAAGTTCGGATAAACGTCCTACGGATCCAAAGGTTCTCAGGTGTTAAGCCTGTTAAAGTTTATCGGTTACAAAAACCACTCGGCATTCCGAGGCAAATGTAAGGTGGGACTTAGAAGTTTTTTACTCCTCCGGCGGAGGACTGGAAGGTGCAACAAACTGGTCGAGGTCGATCCCGTCGGCAATACGGGTAGTAGCGGCGATGAAAGTATCCATGAAAGATCTGAAGTCGTACTTCCTGGTATTGGCAACCTTAAGAGACGCCAGCTTGTCCTCTTGCGCTTCTTTGCATTGGACATGAACCAGGGATAGAGCAACATCAGCACCACACCGCGTAAGACTTTTCCATTCTTGCACTCGACTTGGAATCTCATTCACCGAGTCATCGTGGATTCAAGGTCATTACGAAGAGTGCATTACGCCAGAGAGTCGAGTCGATCCGCGACAATCGCAACTTTCGGTCGAAAGCAAGATAATCCACCACGCTTAGCAACGCGAGACTCGATCGAGCACATTCATAGCAACCGTCCTTCACGGGAGAGTTGATGGGGTCCAAACTGGTTTCCACTGACCGGTTTTTTTCTTCAAAGTTTTGGCAGAACCGAAAACACAGCTCGGACTCAAAATAACGATCATGTGATGAGCCGCAATAGCAAGACAATCGGGTAAAAGAGATTACCTTCAAGCATGAGAAAGCGACTTTTTGGCGAGCCCTCCAAGATAAATCTCCGTGTCGTTTAAGCTTCCCCATTGGCCAGCCTTGTCGACAGAACATTCTTGTCGTTCTTGATCGACTAACTTCCTTGTTAGCAGCGTCAAGAGCGGCTTTCGACTTGGCATTTTCATCTTCAAGTTTGTCGACCGAGGCAAGCTTCTCTTCAATGAGCTTGGTTTTCTCCAAAGCCGCCTTTATGTGCCTCCTGCAAGGTCAAGGTCCTTCTTCTTCAAAGTCTCTTCCGGTTTATCCGCAAAGCAACAATGAGGACAGAGTTGAGAATGAACGAGAAAAACAAAGGCGATCGTCAAAAGTTCTCACCAGCCATACCTTTTGCTTCATCCCTTGCCTTCGCAAATTCTCTGAGCAAGCTTCAAATCGAGGTTGAGCTGGATCTGCTTGTTCTCTAACTCAGTATAGCGAGCCACAAGCTCGCAAGATTTCTACAAAGAGTCAACCAACGAAAGACATCAAAGATAGATCACTTCCGAGTGATTAAAGAAAAATAGTAGCATTTCTAAGACTATAGTCGAATCAAAACATTCGACAGTAGTCTCGGGGACTACACCCAGCGGGTGCACTCAGCGTGCCCCCACTTGTTTACCAATTTGGTTCGACCAGTCGACCAAAAGAGGCAAAAAGGTCATGATTCTAAAAACCATGGCTAATTGTAAGCGGTCAGCCGCAGTAAAAAAAACAGCTCTTTAGACTATAGTCGACTGCACGCAGTCGACCATAGTCTCGGGGACTACACCCAGTGGGTGCACTTAGCGTGCCCCCACCGGTTTTACGGTTCCATTCGACTTGGTCCGTCGTGTCGAGTGAAGAAGTTCACAACATAAAGACTATAGCCGATCGCATGCGATCGACCATAGTCTCGGGGACTACACCGGTGGGTGCACTCGGCGTGCCCCACAAAAGTTCAATCGACACACACACCCGGTGGGTGTACAGATATGTAAATCTCCGGAAGGAAGCGGTTTGGTAGCATATCCTAACAAAGCAAGCAACGACTGACTTACTTGGACATTGCTCTGGAGAGCTGAACTAGCATCATAGGCCGCCTGACTAGCCTCTCGGACCGCTTTCACCTGCTCCATCATGATCCTTGCCTGGCGTATGGCCTCCTTAGCAGCACTCACTTGGTCTTCCGGGACGTGGTGTGTAGCAAAGAGATGGTGGATCGCCAGAATAAGTGGGTCGGGCACTTGTCGGGTACAAATGAAGACACGAAGCCCGAGTGGGGTTGCCTCCCTCGAAATCAGCGTCTCAGGAATCGCCCTTGGCCGGAGCAGCCTTGCCAGTGAGCACTTTCTTGTTCTTCCTCTTCCTCAATGGCGCTTCCTCGTCATCATCGGGGAGATCAATGACGTGATGCGGAACTACAAGAAAGATTCAGAAGTAAACATGGAAGTCCAGTCGACTAGAAGCGAAACCTCAGAGATCCAGTCGACTAGAAGCGAAACCTCAGAGATCTTACCAAGGTTGGAGGTGGAAGCATCCTCCATTTCCTAATCTTCGTGCTTGGCTGAAGTTTCGGAGGTAGCGGCGCTGTAGATTTCAAGAATTGGCTGATCAGTCATCAAGTCGACCAAAAGTTCACTCATGTTGAATAAGGAAATACAAGGTTCTGTTGATTACCCGGAGATGGTGGGGATGACCATTCGCATCTTGGGCAGGGCCTTCACGGCTTTGACGACGTTGTTCGAGGTTGCTTAATGGGTTCTCGGTCGGTAGCGAGGAAGTTGTCCTAGGTCGCTTGCCGATCGCCCAAAGGCCCAACAGCTTTACCGCGCCCGGCCGTCGGGTCATGCGTCAACTTGGACCTTCCCTCCGAGCGAGGAGGATCGACGTCTTCCTCCTCTTCCTCCTCCTCCTCTTCATCAGAGCTATCATCCTCCTCGTCCTCCTCGCCGTTGGACTCCCATTCCTCCGGACTTTCACCTCCACTTCCTTCTTCTTCTTCGACTGTTTCCTGCGCCCCATTGGGCATCGAGTACATCTTAGTGGTGACCTAGAAGACAACAAAACAAGGCGAAAGTCAGTCGACAAATTGGCACCAAAACAGAATGAACGCAGCAGAATCACAGTCGGAGATAAGTGGTTATACCTTGTCTGGTACGTAACTCTGGTCGAGTGGTGGAATCCTCCTAGCTCCGCGAGGGTTGTCTTTGTTTCCTGTGATGGCAGTCATCCACTTCTCCAAATAAGGGCGTCATCAACCTCCTCTGGATGGACTCGAGTGGTATCATCCGTACCAGAGTACATCCACATCGGATGACCTCGATATTGGAGTGGCTGAATACGCCGTCGGAGGAAAACCTCCAGGAGATCCATGCCGGTCACCCCGTCACGAATAAGCTGGACTACACGCTCCATCAGCAATTTCACTTGGGCCTTCTCCTCTGGTAACACCTTCAGGGAAGACGGCTTGTTCACTCGACTCATGGAGAAAGGAGGGAGCCCAGTCGACTACCCCGGCGTCGGCTGGTCTTGGCAGTAAAACCAGGTCGACTGCCACCCTCTAACCGAGTCAGGAGAGTCATAGCTGAAAGGCGCTCTCCCCTCATCTGGACCCCGAGTCCCCACACATCTGGATTACTTGGGTCCTCTCGTCATTCGGTTCGCTTTTCTTCACCGTCCCGAGAGCGACAGTGAATATGTGCTTGAAGAGACCCCAAGCGGTCGACAACCCAAGAAGTTCTCGCATAGCGAAATGAAAGCAGCAAGATAGACAATGGAGTTTGGGGTGAAATGTTGGAGTTGCGCTCCGAATAAGTTCAAAAACCCCCGGGAACAAGGATATGGCGGCAGAGAAAACCCCCGATCTACGTGGGTGGCCAGGAGGACACACTCACCCTCTTCAGGCTGCGGTTGCCACTCCGTACCTGGAAGCCTCGCCGACCCATGGGGGATCAGTCCTTCATTGGCTAGATCGGCGAGATCCTTCTCGGTGATGGTCGAGCGGATCCAGTCTCCTTGGACCCAGCCCTGCGGCAGCTTGGACCACGAAGAGGATCCGCCCCGACTGGGCGCTCTCCCCTTGGCCTTCGCCGCCGCCTTCTTCACCCGTTCTGTGGCTGCGGTCTTCTCCTTCACCATGGTCGCCGCGGCAAGGCACCGAGCTGCAGCTACGATGATGAAGAGCGCAACGAGAAGGTTTGGAGGCGGAGGGAGGAGAAGACCGGGTCGCGACCGCTCAAAATGCCATGTCCAACGCTTTATATGGAGCCGCTCGAGTGGCTGACGGTAGGCCTGTGCAATCCCGTCACGATCCCGCAGAATAGCGCCAAGACACGATACGCGTGGCGAAAAAAGGCGGCACGAAGATCGAGGCGTCATCATCTTATCCCATCCAAGTGTCAGATTTTCTCGCTTCGCGCGCTTCCCAAAATTCGGATCCCGCGAAATCCGCTAACCGCAGAGCAACTCGCCGATAGCAGATTTCCTCCGATCCGCTGTTCGAAATCCTCAAGTTCACGGAGTTCACTCGACAAACGTGAAGAATGGATCAAGGCGTGAAAGAGAAGTTGATGCCATCACTAAAAGGTCGTTGATCCGGAGTAAGACACACTCAACACGAAGAACAGGTCGGAAAGATTATCAACTCTTTCCCCACTCAAACCTTGATCCATTCGGGGGCTAATGATGAAGTCATGTACCTGGGGTAGGGTCATAGACCTGCCCAAGGGTACCCTCCACAAGGACACTCGCAAGAGAAGCAGCCTTCCAGTCGACATGTTAGGTTTCCACACGACAGATTCAAAGACACTCGACCATTAAGACCCACTCGACCACCAGGAGACCAAGGGCCACTCGGTGCCCAATCGGTTCAGATTTAGGTCTTTATGATCTTAATGGCACTTTATGTAAGGTGTTACCAAGAACGCCTAGCTTTAACGCACCTTAAACCCTCTACTACGTAATGGGGTGGGTCCTGGCGCACTCTATATAAGCCACCCCCTCCACAGTAGAAGGGTTCGCATCCCCGTAACACATACGCATATAATCCAAATGACCGCCTCCGGGCTCCGAGACGTAGGGCTATTACTTCCTCCGAGAAGGGCCTGAACTCGTAAATCCCTTGCGTATACAACTTCTCCATAGCTAGGATCTTGCCTCTCCATACCTACCCCCCATTCTACTGTCAGACTTAGAACCATGACACACGGCGCCGGAGATGGCCGACTCGATGGGTGCCGGCTCATGGTCAGCCACGCTGACGCGGTCACCAGAGCAGGAGCCACGGAGGAGGTAATGCAGGCGCCTCCGGTCTGGCAGAGGGCGCCAGCCACCTTTGGCAGCCACCTCCCTACGTTGACCTCACCGGCAACGACGGCGCGAGTAGGACAGCGGCTTCACCGGTGGCGGGCGTTTAAGTAATTTATTTTAGGGACATTCACATTTGTGCCCCTAACTCAAACCTACTACTTAAATTTACCCCTAACTTTTTGATGTGCTCAAATTTGCCCCTAAAAACATTTCAAGTCGCAAGAATGCCCTTCCATCTGGTCAAAGTTGTTTGACCAAAACTATGAAAATTCATATGAACTCAGAAGAATGCAAAATAAGATATCAAAATGTTTATTAAAAATTAACACATATATGCACATGCATTTACGTTCATGACAAAAGCACTTTTTAAATCTTTTTAGGGTTTACAACATTAAAAAACTATTTAGGGTGAATGCAAATAAATGTATATGTAGTTGGTGAACGTAAATGATAATACACACGTATAGGTGATATTTTTATGAATATTTTGATATCTTATTTGCACTCTTTTGAGTTTGTATGAATTTTCAAAGTTTTGGTCAAACAACTTTGACCACATGGAAGGGCATTCTGCGACTTGAAATGCTTTTTATGGGCAAATTTGCACACATAAAAAAGGTAGGGGTAAATCCGGGAGTAGTCGCAAATTAGGAGCATAAATGTAAATGTCCTTTTATTTTATGTGTTTTAACTTTTAGTTTAATTAAGAACTTTGTTGAACTGTGGACGTGTCGACGTTTTAATGTTTTTATTATTTGCAATGTTTATTTTGAGCCCAAAATCGAAGTCCAGAAATATGGACCGTCTGAGATAGGGCGTGCCGGTTGGACGCACCGACGGGCGCACGATCGCAAGCGGACGGCCGTATCCGTTTTACTATTCCAAATGAACGAAAAATAGACGAAACGGACGTCCGTTTGAGATCATGTGTTGGAGTTTAGGCCTGAAAACCCTGCTTTTGGGATATGTGTTGGAGTTTAGGCCTGAGAAGCCCTGCTTTGAGCAAGCACTCGCTAGTCTAGGAGTTGGGGTGAAATGGATGCAACATGCACCGGATCGGGATGGCAGTTCGGGAGGCGAACGAGGAGCACGCGGAGACCGCCGGTCGGGCCGGGGCGAGCACGAGAAAGTGCTTGTCTACGGAGCTCCAGCCGCGTCTGCCCGGCCCGGTGACTACTACTAGTACTCCTGTTGCTAGTGCTACTGCTGCGTGGTCGATGGGCGGCATGGACGGCCGGTTGGCCACTGATTCACCCTTCACGTGAGTCGCTGCTGCGCCGGGCAGAAAAAGGCAGGGCGGCAGCGGGGAAAGGAGAAAGATGGGCACCGGCCGGCCTGTGGGACTATGCCGTTCTGTTCACTGGCCCTCTCGCACGAGCTGCCTGCCACGCCTCCACCTGCCTCACTGACACGGTCTCGTTCCATTCCACGACCGCCAGCACTCTCTCATCTCTCTCTCTGGACTGGCCGTTGGATTATTATTTTATGGCTCGGTCCGGTCCAAGGACCTCTGACTCTGACCGGGGACGTGACGGTGAAGTTTCGGAAAGGTAACCTCTTTCTTTCTCACTTTCCCGGACACAACCGTATCAGCGGAATGGCCAGGGGTGTATTCTTTTTTTCTTGTCTGTTTGGGTTATTCGCGCACACATAGTTTGGTGATGAGCAGAGCCGCGGAGTTCAACATCGATGGAATCACTACGGACCTCAAACCGCGTTCCACAGTGAAAGGCGCGTTTCGTTATCTGCACCGTTTTTTTGCCACTTTGCATACTTGTCCTGATTGGGCCTATCTGAGCATATGCAGACTAAAAACCAACATCTACATCTTGATTAGTTGCCTGCATCCCCTTTAGACTGAATGTGCTAAACGAAAGGTCTACTGTTTGGTTGCGGACTTGTTTGAGGGAAAACACAAGTCCAATTGTTGGGTTACATCCAGGACAGTTGTCTGATAACCTCCTACTCGATGCGGTGAGCTTACCAAAGGCACACATAAACTAGTAAGAACTAAACTAGTAGCAATAGAACGATCTTACACACAAACATAATTTTTAACCACGCAGAACAAGTTTTAAACCAATATAGTATCATAAGTTATAAACGAAACCGAAGTCTTAAAGTAAGAACAACCAAGGACTGGACCACAGGACCTCAGGCGGTCACGGCGAAGGCATTGCCGTCCTCCTTGCACTTGATGATCACCTCTGCTACTTCTTGAGCTTGCGTTGGTTTTTCACTTGAAGAGAAAAGGGTGATGCAGCAAGGTAGAGATAAATATTTCCCTTAGTTAAGAACCAAGATATCAATCCAGTAGGAGATACAAACAAGTCTCCAATCTATGCACCTGCACAAATAATCAAACACTTGCACACATCGCGATAAAGGGTTGTCAATCGCTTTACGGTCACTTGCAGATGTGAGATCTGATAGAGATAGATATAAAAGATTACTAAAACATAAAACAAAATAAAAGTAAATAAATTGCATATATGATGGAAAATAGAACGGGGGCCATAGGTTTCACTAGAGACTTCTCTCTTGAAGAAAAATAATACAGTAGGTGAACAAATTACTGTCGAGCAATTGATAAAAAAGCACAAAGTTATAACGATATCCAAGGCAATGCTTATGAATATAGGCATCACGTCCGTGTCAAGGAGACCGACTCGTGCATGGATCTACTACTACTACTTCACACATCGACCGCTATCCAGCATGCATCTAGAGTATTAAGTTCATAAGAACGGAGTAACGCCTTAAGTAAGATGACATGACGTAGAGGGATAAATTCAAGCAATATGATGAAAAGCCCCATCTTTTTACCCTTGATGGCAACAATACACTACTTTGTCACTGGGTGAGGACACCATAAGATTGAACACAAAACTAAGCACCTCTCCCATTGCAAGAAAAACCAATCTAGTTGGCCAAACCAAGCTGATAATTCGAAGAGAAATACAAAGAAATCAAGTCATGCATATAAGAATTCAGAGAAGATTCCATTAATATTCATAGATAATCTAATCATAAATCCATAATTCATCGGATCTCGACAAACACACCGCAAAAGAAAGATTACATCGGATAGATCTCCATGAACATCGAGGGGAACATGGTATCGAGGATCAAAGAGAGAGAAGAAGCCATCTAGCTACTAGCTATGGACCCGTAGGTCTGTGGTAAACTACTCACGCTTCATCGAAAGGGCAATAGAGTTGATGTAGAAGCCCTCCGTGATCGAATCCCCCTCTGGCAGGGTGCCGAAAAAGGTCCCTAGATGGGATCTCACAAGTAGAGAAGGTTATGGCGGCGGAAAAGTATTTTGGTGGACGCTTTTGGTCGTTTGAGAATATTTCTGAATTTATAGGCCAAAGATTAGGGTTGGAGGAGTCCCGTGGGGCCCACATGCCAGGGGGCGCGCCCTGAGGGCTTGTGGAGACCTCGGGACTCTTCTGACTTCCTCTCCAAGTCCTACGTGTGTCTTCTAGTCCAAGAAAAATCGTTGTAAATTTTTATTCCGTTTGGACTCCGTTTGATATTCCTTTTCTGTAAAACTCAAAAATAAGGAAAAAAACAGAAAATGGCACTAGGCTATGGGTTAATAAGTTAGTCCAAAAAATAATACTCCCTCTGTCCCAAAATTCTTGTCTTAGATTTGTCTAAATACGGATGTATCAAGTCACATTTTAGTATTAGATACATCCGTATCTAGACAAATCTAAGACAAGAATTTTGGGACGGAGGGAGTATAAAATAGCATATTAATGCATATAAAAAATCCAAAACAAATAATATAATAGCATGGAACAATAAAAAATTATAGATACGTTGGAGACGTATCAACCTCCACGCCCTCTTCGTTGAAGACGATCACCTTCATGGTGTCGGGGGATAGGAGCTTGAACGTCAGCATGTACCCGATCATGATCTGGTGAACGACGGCGAAGGTGGCCCAACCCTAATCAAGGGTGACCCTGCTGTCGCACCCTCACCGTCACCCTCCATGCGCAGCCGGTGTTCGTCTTCAGCTTGAACTTTGTAGGGATGGAGGGGAAGTGCTTTGTGAAGTCCAGAGGCAATGGCAGACTCTCCAGCTTAGGAGCAAGGACAACCTTGCAGAAGTGGTTTGGTCCTGACTCCTGAAGTCATGATGGAAGTGGCCATAGTTCCTCCGCTTGGGGCTTGGGTGATCCAACACTTGCACTTCGTCCAATTGACACTACAAAAAAAGACATCTCCGTGACATTTTGGGCCGAACGAATTTTTTTCTGTCATGCTTATGACACTTCTATGACGATAATTGTGAAAAAACCCGGTATCATCATAGATGTGGTGGGATCCTACTTCTATGACGAAATATCATGACAGAAAATGGGCTTTTCGTCCTGGGCGGGCCGGAGACGCAGCTGCATGATACGTCTCCAACGTATCTATAATTTTTTATTGTTCCATGCTATTATATTATTTGTTTTGGATGTTTAGTGGGCTTTAATATGCTCTTTTATATTAATTTTGGGACTAACCTATTAACCGAAGGCCCAGTGCCGGTTTCTGTTATTTTTGCCTATTTCAGTGTTTTGCAGAAAAGGAATACCAAACGGAATGAAACCTTCGCGATGATCTTTCTTGGAACAAAAGCAATCTAGAAGACTTGGAGTTGAAGTCTGGTACTCCGTGAGGTGGCCACGAGGCAGGATGGCGTGCCCAGGGGGTAGGCGCGCCCCCACCCTCATGGGCCCCATGGAGCTCCACCGACATACTTCTTTCGCCTATATATACTCTTATACCCTAAAAACATCAGGGGGAGCCATGAAACCACTTTTCCACTGCCGCAACCTTCATGCACGTGAGATCCCATCTTGGGGCCTTTTTCCTACGATCTCGCCAGAGGGGGAATCGATCACGGAGGGCTTCTACATCAACACCATAGCCTCTCCGATGATGTGTGAGTAGTTTACCACATACCTTCTGGTCCATAGTTATTAGCTAGATGGCTTCTTATATCTCTTCGGTTCTCAGACAAAGTTCTCCTCGATGTTCTTGGAGATCTATTCGATGTAATACTCTTTTGCGGTGTGTTTGCCGAGATCCGATGAATTGTGGATCTATGATCAAGTTTATCTATGAATAATATTTGGTTCTTCTCTGAATTCTTATATGCATGATTTGATATCTTTGCAAGTCTCTTCAAATTATCGGTTTAGTCTGGCCTACTAGATTGATCTTTCTTGCAATGGGAGAAGTGCTTAGCTTTGGGTTCAATCTCATGGTGTCCTTTCCCAAAGGATGTTAGGGCAGCAAGGCACGTATTGTATTCTTGCCATTGAGGACAAAAAGATGGGGTTTATATCATATTGCTTGAGTTTATCCCTCTACATCATGTCATCTTGCTTAATGCGTTACTCTGTTTTATGAACTTAATACTCTAGATGCATGCTGGATAGCGGTCGATGTGTGGAGTAATAGTAGTAGATGCAAAATCATTTCGGTCTACTTGACACGGACGTGATGCCTATATTCATGATCATTGCCTAGATATTCTCATAATTATGCGCTTTTCTATCAATTGCTCGGCAGTAATTTGTTCACCCACCGTAATACATGCTATCTTGAAAGAAGCCACTAGTGAAACCTATGGCCCCGGGTCTATTTTACATCATATAAGTTTCCGATCTACAATTCCAGTTTCCTATTTATTTTGTTTTGCAATTTTTACTTTCCAATCTATACAAGAAAAATACTAAAAATATTTATCTTACTATCTTGATTAGATCTCACTTTTGCGAGTGACCGTGAAGGGATTGACAACCCCTTTATCACGTTGGTTGCAAGGTTCTTGATTGTTTGTGCAGGTACTAGGTGACTTGTGTGTTATATCCTACTGGATTGATACCTTGGTTCTCAAAAACTAAGGGAAATACTTACGTTACTTTGCTGCATCACCATTTCCTCTTCAAGGGAAATCCAACGCATGCTCAAGAGGTAGCAAGAAGGATTTCTGGCACCGTTGCCAGGGAGATCTATGCTCAAGTCAAGACATACCAAGTACCCATCATAAATTCCTCTCCTCGCATTACATTATTTGCCATTTGCCTCTCGTTTTCCTCTCCGCAACTTCTAAAACGATTTTCGAAAACCTTTGCCTTTTCTTCGCCTTCTTCCCGTATGTCTTTTTGTTTGTGTTTCCATGTGCCTTCTATTTGCTTGCATCTTTTCTTGCTAAAAATCTATTGATATGGATCCACTTAAAGTGTTCTACTTGGATCATCTTTGATCTATATGTGCTCGTGCTGAAACCCCAAATAGTTTAGTTGAGGGAAAATCTTTAGATGAGCATGCTCATTTTGTGCGTCATCGTTTGTCTGAAAAAGGGAAGCTCTGATGGTATCAAATAAATAGTTTGCTATTCTATGCTTGGAATCTTTGTGAAATTTATGATTTTACTTGTTGCTCTAAGAACCCTAAAAAACACCTTCCCTACCTATGTGAGTTTAATGATAATGAAATCTTATCTTCTTATGAAAAGGGTGTTTATAGTTACTATGCTATCGAACAAATTGAAGAATTTGTCGTTTTTAAGGGTGCTCATGAAGTTGCTTCTTTGATTGAAAAGTATGATATTACTCTCCACAAATCTGAAAATTCTGACATACTTAAATATTGCTATGAAAACTATGCTCATAATGCCTATGTTAAGGAATTTATTGAAAGAATGACCGTTGCTTTGGAAGAAAATAATGATATGCAGGAATCTATAGATAATTATGATTCCGATAATTTGATTGAAATATCCCTTGATGAACATGATGCTTGCTATTCTTATGGCCATGATGCCAATATTTATGGAGATGAATTTGGTATAGTTCCTTATGTTAAACATGAGATTATTGCTATTGCACCCATACTTGATAGTTCCTTGAATCAAAAGCATGATTGCAATGATTTTACTATAAATTCTCTTGATGTCAATTGTGCTAATAATATGCAAAACCCTAAGCTTGGGGATGCTAGTTTTGCTATGTCTACTACCTGCTGCAATGATCATGATTGGGGTGATTCTTCTTATGATCTTGAAAATTTATTTAAGCCCCATGATGAATATGAGATTGATAATAATGTTTGCAACAATACTGAAAGTGGGTTTGGAAGAGTGCCAACTTTAGATCCCACATATTTGGATAATGTTCAGTCTTATGAAGTTTTTGATAAAAGTGGGTTTGGAGAGGTCATGACTTTAGTTAATGATATTCCCACTATTTTGGAAGAGTGTCAACTTTGCATGCATGTGGATCATGTAGAGAAAATTTTATGTGATAGCTATGCTGTTGAATTTGCTTATGATCCTACATGTAATTATTATGACAGAGGAAAATATGGTTGTAGAAATTTTCATGTTACTAAATTACCTCTCTTCATGTTGAGAATGCTATCGTCTCTTTCTTCTTCCTTGCATATGCTAGTTTTTGCTTGCCTTGAAATTTTGTTTGCTTACAAAATGCCTATGCATAGGAAGTATGTTAGACTTATATGTGGTTGTCACGTGTTTTATGATGCTCTCTTTGCCCTTCAATTCTTGTCTTTCATGTGAGCATCATTAAAATTATCAATGCCTAGCTAAAAAGGCTTTAAAGAAAAGCGCTTGTTGGGAGGCAACCCAATTTTATTTTTGCTTTTGCTTTTTAGGTTATGTTTAGTAATAAATAATTCATCTAGTTTCTTTTTATATGTGGTTTTATGTTTTAATTAGTGTTTGTGCCAAGTAGAACCTTTGGGAAGACTTGGGTGAAGTCTTTGCGATCTTGCTGTAAAAAACAGAAACTTTTGTGCTCACGAGGTTAGCTGCCATTGTCTACTGGAGAGTGCTTTTAGGTTGATTCTTTTTGCAGATGATTAATATAAAAATTCCTCACGTGCACCAATTTATTTCAGAATTTTTTTAGTTACATAAGTATTCGAACTGATCAGATTGATACAGACTGTTCTGTTTTGACAGATTCTGTTTTTCGTGTGTTGTTTGCTTATTTTAATGAATCTATGGGTAGTATCGGGGGGTATGAACCATAGAGAAGTTGGAATACAGTAGGTTTAACACCAATATAAAAGAATGAGTTAATTACAGTACCTTAAAGTGGTGGTTTGTTTTCTTATACTAACGGAGCTCATGAGATTTTCTGTTAAGTTTTGTGTTGTGAAGTTTTCAAGTTTTTGGGTAAAGATTTGATGGATTTTGGAATAAGGAGTGGCAAGAGCCTAAGCTTGGGGATGCCCAAGGCACCCCAAGGTAAAATTTAAGGACAACCAAAAGCCTAATCTTGGGGATGCCCCGGAAGGCATCCCCTCTTTCGTCTTCGTCTATCGGTAACTTTACTTGAGGCTATATTTTTATTCACCACATGAGATGTGTTTTGCTTGGAGCGTCTTTTATGAGTTGAGTCTTTGCTTTTTAGTTTACCACAATCATCCTTGCTGTACACACCTTTTGCAAGAGACACACATGAACTGGAATTTATTAGAATACTCTATGTGCTTCACTTATATCTTTTGAGCTAGATAATTTTGCTCTAGTGCTTCACTTATATTTTTTTAGAGCACGGTGGTGGTTTTATTTTATAGAAATTATTGATCTCTCATGCTTCACTTATATTATTTTGAGAGTCTTTTAGAACAACATGGTAATTTTCTTTGGCTATAAAATTAGTCCTAATATGATAGGCATTCCAGATGGGTATAATAAAAACTTCCCTATAGAATGCATTGAAAACTATGAGAAGTTTGATACTTGATGATTGTTTTGAGATATGAAGATGGTGATATTAGAGTCATGCTAGTTGAGTATTTGTGAATTTGGGAAATACTTGTGTTGAGGTTTGCAAGTCCCGTAGCATGCACGTATGGTAAACTGCTAGTAACAAATTTGAAGCATGAGGTGTTTCTTTGATTGTCCTCCTTATGAGTGGCGGTCGGGGACGAGCGATGGTCTTTTCCTACCAATCTATCCCCCTAAGAGCATGCGCGTAGTTCTTGGTTTTGATGACTTGTAGATTTTTGCAATAAGTATGTGAGTTCTTTATGACTAATGTTGAGTCCATGGATTATATGCACTCTCATCATTCCATCATTGCTAGCCTCTCTAGTACCACGCAACTCTCGCCGGTACCATAAACCCACCATATACCTTCCTCAAAACAGCCACCATACCTACCTATTATGGCATTTCCATAGCCATTCCGAGATATATTGCCATGCAACTTTCCACCATTCTGTTTATTATGACACACTTCATCATTGTCATATTGCCTTGCATGCTCATGTAGTTGACATCATATTTGTGGCAAGGCCACCATTCACAATTTTTCATACATGTCACTCTTGATTCATTGCCCATCCCGGTACACCGTCGGAGGCACTCATATAGAGTCATATTTTGTTTTAGTATCGAGTTGTAATCCTTGAGTTGTAAATAAATAGAAGTGTGATGATCATCATTATTAGAGCATTGTCCCGAGTGAGGAAATAAAAAGAAAAAGAGAGAATGGCAAAATAAAAAAGAGAAGGCCCAAAAAAAGAGAAAGGCCAAATAAAAAAGAGAAGGCCCAAAAAAATGAGAGAAAAAGATAGAAGGGGCAATTGTTACTATCCTTTTTCCACACTTGTGCTTCAAAGTAGCACCATGATATTCATGATAGAGAGTCTCTTATTTTGTCACTCTCATATACTAGTGGGGATTTTCGTTATAGAACTTGGCTTGTATATTCCAACAATGGGCTTCCTCAAATGCCCCAGGTCTTCGTGAGCAAGCAAGTTGGATGCACACCCACGTAGTTTCTTTTGTTGAGCTTTCATACATTTATATCTCTAGTACATCCATTGCATGGCAATCCCTACTCACTCACATTGATATCTATTGATGGGCATCTCCATAGCCCAGTAATAAGCCTAGTTGATGTGAGATGATCTTCCTTTTTTTGTCTTCTCCACAACCACCATTCTGTCTCACCTATAGTGCTATGTCCATGGCTCACACTCATGTATTGCGTGAAAGTTGAAAAAGTTTGAGAATACTAAAGTATGAAATAATTGCTTGGCTTGTCATCGGGGTTGTGCATGATTTGAACATTTTGTGTGACAAAGATGGAGCATATCCAAACTATATGATTTTGTAGGGATGAACTTTCTTTGGCCATGTTATTTTGAGAAGACATGATTACTTTGTTAGTATGCTTGAAGTATTATTATTTTTATGTCAATATTAAACTTTTCTCTTGAATCTTTCGGATCTGAATATTCATACCACAATAAAGAAAATTACATTAAAAATTATGTTAGGTAGCATTCCACATCAAAAATTCTGTTTTTATCATTTACCTACTCGAGGACGAGCAGGAATTAAGCTTGGGGATGCTTGATACGTCAACGTATCTATAATTTTTTTGTTCCATGCTATTATATTATCTGTTTTGGATGTTTGATGGGCTTTAATATGCTCTTTTATATTATTTTTGGGACTAACCTATTAACCGAAGGCCCAATGTAGGTTTCTGTTTTTTTTCCAATTTTAGTGTTTTGCAGAAAGGAATACCAAACGGAATGAAACCTTCGCGATGATCTTTCTTGGAACAAAAGCAATCCAGAAGACTTGGAGTTGAAGTCTGGAACTCCGCGAGGCGGCCACGAGGCAGGAGGGCGCGCCCAGGAGGGTAGGCGTGCCCCCCACCCTCGTGGGCCCCATGGAGCTCCACCGACGTACTTCTTTCGCCTATATATACTCTTATACCCTAAAAACATCAGGGGGGAGCCACGAAACCACTTTTCCACCGGCGCAACCTTCTGTACCCGTGAGATCCCATCTTGGGGCCTTTTCCGGTGATCTGCCGGAGGGGAATCGATCACGGAGGGCTTCTACATCAACACCATAGCCTCTCCCATGATGTGTGAATAGTTTATCACAGACCTTCGGGTCCATAGTTATTAGCTAGATGGCTTCTTCTCTCTCTTTGGTTCTCAATACAAAGTTCTCCTCGATGTTCTTGGAGATCTATTTGATGTAATATTCTTTTGCAGTGGGTTTGCTGAGATCCGATGAATTGTGGATTTATGATCAAGTTTATCTATGAATAATATTTGGTTCTTCTCTGAATTCTTATATGCATGATTTGATATCTTTGCAAGTCTCTTCGAATTATCGGTTTAGTTTGGCCTACTAGATTGATCTTTCTTGCAATGGGAGAAGTGCTTAGCTTTGGGTTCAATCTTGCCTTGTCCTTTCCCAAAGTGATGAGGGGCAGCAAGGCACATTTTGTATTGTTGCCATTGAGGATAAAAAGATGGATTTTATATCATATTGCTTGAGTTTATCTCTCTACATCATGTCATCTTGCTTAATGCGTTACTTTGTTCTTATGAACTTAATACTCTAGACATGCTGGATAGCGGTCGATGTGTGGAGTAATAGTAGTAGATGCAGAATCGTTTCGGTGTACTTGACACGGACGTGATGCCTATATTCATGATCGTTGCCTAGATATTCTCATAATTATGCGCTTTTCTATCAATTGCTCGGCAGTAATTTGTTCACCCACAGTAATACATGCTATCTTGAGAGAAGCCACTAGTGAAACCTATGGCCCCCGGGTCTATTTTACATCATATAAGTTTCCGATCTACAATTCCAGTTTCCTATTTATTTTATTTTGCAATCTTTACTTTCCAATCTATACAACAAAAATACCAAAAATATTTATCTTACTATCTTTATTAGATCTCACTTTATGAAGTGACCGTGAAGGGATTGACAACCCCTTTATCGCGTTGGTTGCAAGGTTCTTGATTGTTTGTGCATGTACTAGGTGACTTGTGTGTTATCTCCTACCGGATTGATACCTTGGTTCTCAAAAACTGAGGGGAATACTTACGCTACTTTGCTGCATCACCCTTTCCTCTTGAAGGGAAAACCAACCCATGCTCAAGAGGTAGCACTGCATGACATTCTTTGGGCCGCCCATGACGGAAAAAAACGTGGTAGAAGCGAGGGTGAGGAAAATATCGGGGAGTTCCCGGTTACGGTGGGTGATCGGGGCCGAGCGATGCACAGAGGTTTGCGCGTTTCTCTCATACATGTACGCGCGTGTGTGCGAGGCGTTGCGCTCTAACTGAACCCGAGCGAGGCGTTGGGCTCTAACTGAACACGAGCGATTGCACTAGCTACGTTACTGAACCCCGATCGACCCCTTGCTGTTAACTGAACCCGCATGATTCTTTCACTACTGCTGCTAACTGAAGCCGACCGATGCTGCCTCTTGATGAACTGTGAGCGTTGTTGGGGGGTTGGATGAACAGTTCCTGATGGGTGGGGGTTGGATGAACAGGACCTCGCGTGGTATTAGAGGCTGTTGCCGCTGGATGAACATTACCCTGATTGAGCCGGTTGGGGGTGGATGAACAGGACCCCGTGGAGGGCTGGATGAACAGGACCCCGTGGAGGGTTGGTTGAACAGTAGTCAGTGGAGGGCTGGATGAACAATAGCCCGTGGAGGGGTGGTTGAACAGGACCGCGTGGAGAGGGCTGGTTGAACAGTAGCCGGTGGAGCAGCGGTGGAGGCTGGATGAACAGGAGCCCATGGATGAACAGTCGCAGGTGGAGGCTAGAGGAGGTCGACGGTGGATGAACAGTAGCCCGTGGAGGCAGTCGACGGTGGAGATGAACAGTATCCCACCACACCCCTCCCGATGAAGAGGACTCCGTTTCGACCATAGCGCCCCAACACAAGTCTATTTCCTTCATTTTGCGGTACGCCGCACCCCTCCCGATCAACAGGACCCCGTTTCGACTGTAGGAGGTCCAAGAGAAGTCCGTTTCCTCCGTTTTGCGGTACGTGATGACCCACAAGTATAGGGGATCTATCGTAGTCCTTACGATAAGTAAGAGTGTCGAACCCAACGAGGAGCAGAAGAAAATGATAAGCGGTTTTCAGCAAGGTATTCTCTCGCAACTCATTGAAATAAGTGGTAACAGATAGTTTTGTGATAAGATAATTTGTAACGAGCAACAAGTAACAAAAGTAAATAAAAGCGCAACAAGGTGGCCCAATCCTTTTTGTAGCAAAGGACAAGCTGGACAAACTCTTATAATGTAAAAACGCCCCGAGGACACATGGGAATATCGTCAAGCTAGTTTTCATTACGTTCATATGATTCAAGGCTCGGTACTTTGATAATTTGATATGTGGGTGGACCGGTGCTTGGGTGATGTTCTTACTTGAACAAGCATCCCACTTATTATTAACCTCTATTGCAAGCATCCACAACTACAACAAAAGTATTAAGGTAAACCTAACCATAGCATGAAATATATGGATCCAAATCAGCCCTTACGAAGCAACGCATAAACTAGGGTTTAAGCCATCACTCTAGCAACCTATCATCTACTTATTACTTCCCAATGCCTTCCTCTAGGACCAAATAATGGTGAAGTGTTATGTAGTCGACGTTCACATAACACCACTAGAGGCTAGACAACATACATCTCATCAAAATATCGAACGAATACCAAATTCACATGACTACTAATAGCAAGACTTCTCCCATGTCCTCAGGAACAAACGTAACTACTCACAAAGCATATTCATGCTCATAATCAGAGGGGTATTAATATGCATAAAGGATCTGAACATATGATCTTCCACCAAATAAACCAACTAGCATCAACTACAAGGAGTAATCAACACTGCTATCAACCTACTAGTACCAATCCCAGACTTGGAGACAAGAATTGGATACAAGAGATGAACTAGGGTTTTGAGAGGAGATGGTGCTGGTGAAGATGTTGATGAAGATTGCCCTCTCCCAATGAGAGGAGCGTTGGTGATGACGATGGCGATGATTTCCCTCCCTGAGGGAAGTATCCCATAGAGCAGCTCACGGAGCCCTAGATTGGTTCCGCCAATGTTCCGCCTCGTGGCGACGGAGTTTCGTCCCGAAAGGTTGCTTATGATTTTTTCCTCGATGAAAGACCTCATATAACAGAAGATGGGCATCGGAGAGCCAACAGGGGGCCCACGAGGCAGGGAGGGCGCGCCCAGGGGGGTAGGGCGCGCCCCCACCCTCGTGGCTAGGTGGGCCCCCCCCCTCTAATGAACTTCCTCTGCTCAATATTTTTTATTATTTCCAAAAATGAGTTTCGTGGAGTTTCAGGACTTTTGGAGTTGTGCAGAATAGGTCTCTAATATTTGCTCCTTTTCGACCTAGAATTCCATTCTGGCATTCTCCCTCCTTATGTAAACCTTGTAAAATAAGAGAGAATAGGCATAAGTATTGTGACATAACGTGTAATAACAGCCCATAACGTGTAATAACAGCCCATACGTCCATTTTGCATCATGCTTTTATATCGATATTTATTGCATTATGGGCTGTTACTACACGTTATGTCACAATACTTATGCCTATTCTCTCTTATTTTACAAGGTTTACATAAGGAGGGAGACTGCCGGCAGCTGGAATTCTGGGCTGGAAAAGGAGCAAATATTAGAGACCTATTCTGCACAACTCCAAAAGTCCTCACTACGGCTGCTAACTAAAGCCGATCGATTGGATGAACAGTGAGCATCGCGGGGGGGGGGGGGGGGGTGGTTGACCAGTGAGCGGTGGCGTTGCCTCTGGGTAAACAGGACCCCGTGGTGTGGAGGGCTGGATGAATAGTAGACGGTGGAGGGGTGCCCGTGGAGGGGTGGTTGAACAGGACCCCGTGGTGTGGAGGGCTGGATGAACAGTAGACGATGGAGGGGTGGTTGAACGGGAGCCCGTGGAGTAGCGCACGGTTGAGGCTGGATGAACAGGAGCCCGTAGAGGCTGGAGGAGGTCGACGGTAGCCCGTGGAGGCTGGAGGAGGTCGACGGTGGAGATGAACAGTATCCCGTGGAGTCCTGCTTTTGCACGCCACACCCCTCCCGATGAACAGGACCCCCGTTTCGATCGTAGGAGGTCCGTTTCAACCGTTTTGCGGTACGCCACACCCCTCGCGATGAACAGGACCCCCGTTTCGACCGTAGGAGGTCCGTTTTTCTCCGTTTTGCGGTACGCCACACCCCTCCCGATCAATAAGACCCTGTTCCAAATGTAGGAGGTCCGTTTCCTCCGTTCTGCGGTACGCCAGGCCTCGTTTCCATCGCCTCTTCCGTCCAAGCCCTCCCGATGAACACGACCACGCATTCCGTTCCGACCCAGCCGGTTGGCTCCCCATGAACATGACGACGGCGCTGTTTCTCTGTTCCGACCCAGCCATGTACGTATGCGCGAGTAGGCGTTCGAGACCCTGCCCGTATGTAATGACGTGGGTCAGATTTTCTTTCTTGCACCACGGCGATGTAAATGCGTGTACAAGCCACGTCGCGGCGCCTCTACTACAACACGTGCGCGCCTTTACTACGACACGTGCGCGCCTCTACATCGACCAGTATGTACATACACGTTTGCGACCAGAATGACAACGCTACGTACGCTTCGACCAGGTGGGTCCCGATTGTCAGGCACTTCCATGCCTGCGAAGATGTAGCTGGTGGGTCCCAGCAGTTAGGGGGGCGAATCGTTTTTTTTGCCCGGACGCACTTCCTTGCGTGCGAAGATGTAGCTGGTGGGTTTCCGCAATCGGCGAATCGTTTTTGCGGACGCACTTCCTTGCGTGCGAAGATGTAGCTGGTGGGTCCCATCGGTGGGCGAATCATTTTTTGCCCGGACGCACTTCCTGCGTGCGAAGATGTAGTGGTGGGTCCCAGCGATGGGGAAACGTTTTTTTGCGAACACGGTGGCCCGTCCGGTGGGTCCTCATTGCCGGTGGAGGAATAATTATTTTCCACGTAATAAGGAGGCACTTCCTTGCTGCGGCCGTGGACCCGGTATCGGCCTCTCCACGTATAGTCCACGTCCGATGGAAGTCGTTCCTTGACCATATTAACCACGCCGCGCCGAGAGCACCGAGGCGATGGGACGACGGTGAGGCCTAGGAAGGGACGACGGGAGCCGGGAAGACGGCGGTGGAAGCCCGTGCGGAGAGGAGTACGAGGGCTCACCGGTTCGGCTGCGGTGTGAGGCTGCCGCCGCAGAACTGGCCAGCGGTGGGAAGAGTAGGGGGCAGTGAGGCCTCCGCGGCAGCACATCGGCCACGGGAGGCAGGAGCATGCGGCACGACCGGCGCTGCTTTGGGCGGCTGGAGCAAGAAGACCAGAGGTTGAAGAAGCACTACGGCCGTTGTGTTGAAAATATGCCCTAGAGGCAATAATAAATTAATTATTATTATATTTCCTTGTTCATGATAATCGTTTATTATCCATGCTATAATTGTATTGATAGGAAACTCAGATACATGTGTGGGTACATAGACAAAACCATGTCCCTAGTAAGCCTCTAGTTGACTAGCTCGTTGATCAATAGATGGTTACAGTTTCACGACCATGGACATTGGATGTCGTTGATAACGGGATCACATCATTAGCGAGAATGATGTGATGGACAAGACCCAATCCTAAGCCTAGCACAAAGATCGTAGTTCGTATGCTAAAGCTTTTCTAATGTCAAGTATCATTTCCTTAGACCATGAGATTGTGCAACTCCGGATACCGTAGGAATGCTTTGGGTGTACCAAACGTCACAACGTAATCGGGTGGCTATAAAGGTGCATTGCTGGTATCTCCGAAAGTGTCTGCATTGGGTTGTACGAATCGAGATTGGGATTTGTCACTCCGTGTAAAACGGAGAGGTATCTCTGGGCCCACTCGGTAGGACATCATCATAATGTGCACAATGTGACCAAGGGGTTGATCACGGGATGATGTGTTATGGAACGAGTAAAGAGACTTGCCGGAAACGAGATTGAACAAGCTATCGGGATACCGATGATCGAATCTCGGGCAAGTACAATACCGCTAGACAAAGGGAATTGTATACGGGATCGATTGAGTCCTTGACATCGTGGTTCATGCGATGAGATCATCATGGAACATGTGAGAGCCAACATGGGTATCCAGATCCCGCTGTTGGTTATTGACCGGAGAACGTCTCGGTCATATGCAAGATGGTTCTCGAACCCGTAGGGTCTACACACTTTAGGTTCGATGACGCTAGGGTTATAAAGGAAGTTTGTATGTGGTTACCGAATGTTGTTCGGAGTCCCGGATGAGATCCCGGACGTCACGAGGAGTTCCGGAATGGTTCGGAGGTAAAGAATAATATATAGGAAGTGAGGATTTGGTCACCGGAAAAGTTTCGGGTTTTATCGGTAGACTGCAGGACCACCGGGAGGGTCCCGGGGGTCCACCAAGTGGGGCCACCATCCCCGGAGGGCTGCATGGGCTAAGTGTGGGAGGGGACTAGCCCCAGGTGGGCTGGTGCGCCCCCCCCCACAAGGCCCAAGGCGCAGCTAGGTGGGGAGAGGGGAAACCCTAGGTGCAGATGGGCCTAAAGGCCCACCCTAGGGGCGCCTCTCTCCCCTCTTGGCCGCCTTCAAGTCCCATCTAGGGCTGCCGCACCCTTGGGTGGGAACCCCAGATGGGGGCACAGCCACCTCGCCTCCTCCTATAAATAGTGGGGTTTTGGGGCTGCCCAACACACGAGAACCTCACCCTCTTGGCGCAGCCCTACCTCTCTTACTCCTCCTATCCCGCGGTGCTTGGCGAAGCCATTCTGGACTACCACGCTCCTCCATCACCACCACGCCGTTGTGCTTCGCTGGATGGAGTCTTCCTCAACCTCTCCCTCTCTCCTTGCTGGATCAAGGCATGGGAGACGCCACCGGGCTGTACGTGTGTTGAACGCGGAGGTGCCGTCCGTTCGGCACTAGGATCTCCGGTGATTTGGATCACAACGAGTACGACTCCTTCAACCCCGTTCTCTTGAACGCTTCCGCTTAGCGATCTACAAGGGTATGTAGATGCACTCTCCTTCCCTCGTTGCTAGTTTCTCCATAGATAGATCTTGGTGACACGTAGGAAGATTTTGAATTTCTGCTACGTTCCCAACAGAGGCATCATGAGCTAGGTCTATTGCGTAGATTCTTTGCACGAGTAGAACACAAAGTAGTTGTGGGCGTTGATTTTGTTCAATATGCTTACCGTTACTAGTCCAATCTTGTTTCGACGGTATTGTGGGATGAAGCGGCCGGACCGACCTTACACGTACACTTACGTGAGACAGGTTCCACTGACCGACATGCACTTGGTGCATAAGGTGGCTAGCGGGTGCCGATCTCTCCCACTTTAGTCGAACGGATTCGATGAAAAGGGCCCTTATGAAGGGTAAATAGCAATTGGCATATCACGATGTGGTTTTATGTAGGTAAGAAGCGTTCTTGCTAGAAACCCATAGCAGCCACGTAAAACATGCAAACAACAATTAGAGGACGTCTAACTTGTTTTTGCAGGGTATGCTATGTGATGTGATATGGCCAAGAAGAATGTGATGAATGATATGTGATGTATGAGATTGATCATGTTCTTGTAATAGGAATCACGACTTGCATGTCGATGAGTATGACAACCGGAAGGAGCCATAGGAGTTGTCTTTATTTATTGTATGACCTGCGTGTCATTGAACAACGCCATGTAATTACTTTACTTTATTGCTAACCGGTAGCCATAGTAGTAGAAGTAATAAGTTGGCGAGACAACTTCATGGATACAAGATGATGGAGATCATGATGATGGAGATCATGGTGTCATGCCGGTGACGATGATGATCATGGAGCCCCGAAGATGGAGATCAAAAGGAGCAATATGATATTGGCCATATCATGTCACTATTTGATTGCATGTGATGTTTATCATGATTATACATCTTATTTGCTTTGAAAGACGGTAGTAAATAAGATGATCCCTCATTAAAACTTCAAGAAAGTGTTCCCCCTAACTGTGCACCGTTGCGAAAGTTCGTCGTTTCGAAGCACCACGTGATGATCGGGTGTGATAGATTCTTACGTTCACATACAACGGGTGTAAGCCAGATTTACACACGCGAAACACTTAGGTTGACTTGACGAGCCTAGCATGTACAGCCATGGCCTCGGAACACAAGAGACCGAAAGGTCGAGCATGAGTCGTATAGTAGATACGATCAACATGAAGATGTTCACCGATGGTGACTAGTCCGTCTCACGTGATGATCGGACACGGCCTAGTTGACTCGGATCATGTAATCACTTATATGACTAGAGGGATGTCTATCTGAGTGGGAGTTCATGAGATGAACTTAATTATCCTGAACATAGTCAAAAGATCTTTGCAAATTATATCGTAAGCTCGCGCTTTAGTTCCACTATTTAGATATGTTCCTAGAGAAAATATAGTTGAAAGTTGACAAGATGGCGATTATGCGGACAGTAGAAAGCTTATGTCCTTAATGCACCGCTCAGTGTGCTGAACCCCAAACGTCGTCTGTGGATGTTGCGAACATCAGACATACACGTTTTGATAACTACATGATAGTTCAGTTAAATGGTTTAGAGTAGAGGCACCAAAGACGTTTCTCGAAACATATAAGATGTTTCGAGGGCTGAAATTGGGATTTCAGGCTTGTGCCCACGTCAAAAGGTATAAGACCTCCGACGATTTTCTTAGCCTGCAAACTAAGGGAGAAAAGCTCAATCGTTGAGCTTGTGCTCAAATTGTCTGAGTGCAACAATCACTTGAATCGAGTGGGAGTTGATCTTCCGGATGAGATAGTGATGTTTCTCCAAAGTCATTGCCACCAAGCTGCTAGAGCTTCGTGATGAACTATAACATATCAGGGATAGATATGATGATCCTTGAGGTATTCACGATGTTTGACACATGAAAGTAGAAATCAAGAAGGAGCATCAATTGTTGATGGTTGGTGAAACCACTAGTTTCAAGAAGGGCAAGGGCAAGAAGGGATACTTCATGAAACGGCAAATCAGCTGCTGCTCTAGTGAAGAAACCCAAGGTTGAACCCAAACCCGAGACTAAGTGCTTACGTAATAAGGGGAACAACCATCGGAGCAGAATTACCCTAGATACTTGGTAGATGAGAAGGTGGCAAGGTCGATAGAAGTATATTGGATATACATTATGTTAATGTGTACTTTACTAGTACTCCTAGTAGCACCAGGGTATTAAGATACCGGTTCGGTTGCTAACTGTTAGTAACTCGAAATAAAAGAGCTACGAAATATACGGAGACTAGCTAAAGGTGAGCTGACAATATGTGTTGGAAGTGTTTCCAAGTTTGATTTGACCAAACATCGCACGCTCCCTCTACCATCAAGATTAGTATCAAACCTGAATAATTGTCATTTGGTGATTGCGTTGAGCATAGACATGATTGGATTATGTCTATCGCAATACGGTTATTCATTTAAGGAGAATAATGGTTACTCTATTTATTTGAATAATACCTTCAATGGTCTTGCACCTAAAGGAATGGTTTATTGAATCTCGATCATAGTGATACACATTTTCATGCAAAAAGATATAAGATAGTAATGATAGTACCACCTGCTTGTGGCACTGCCATTTGAGTCATATTGGTATAGAACGCATGAAGAAGCTCCATGTTGATGGATCTTTGGACTCACTCGTTTTGAAAAGTTTGAGACATGCGAACCATGTCTATTGGTGTATATGCATGAAGAAACTCCATGCAAATGGACCGTTTGGACTCACTTGATTTTGAATCACTTGAGACATGCAAATCATACCACATGGGCAAGATGACTGAAAGCCTCGTTTTTCGGTGAAATGGAACAAGAAAGCAACTTGTTGGAAGTAATACATTTTGATGTGTGCAGTCCAATGAATGCTTTGAGGCACTTGTGATGGATATCGTTATGTTCTTACTTCACGAGATGATTTGAGTAGATATCGAGTATATTTACTTGATGAAACACAAGTCTGAATTATTGAATGGTTCAAGTAATTTCAGAGTGAAGTTAAAGATCATCGTGACAAGAGGATAAAATGTCTATGATATGATCATAGAGATGAGTATCTCGAGTTACGAGCTTTGGCACGCTATTAAGACATAGTGGAAATTGTTTCACAATTAATACACTTTGGAACACCATAGTGTGATGGTGTGTCCGAACATCATAGTTGCACCCTATTAGATATGGTGCGTACCATGATGTCCCTTATCGAATTACCACTATCGTTCATGGGTTAGGCATTAGAGACAACCGCACTCACTTTAATAGGGCACCACGTAATTCCGTTGAGACGACCTGTTTGAACTATGGTTTGGAGAAACCTAAGTTGTCGTTTCTTAAAAGTTTGGGGTTGCGACGCTTATGTGAAAAAGTTTCAGGTTGATAAGCTCGAACCCAAAGCGGATAAAATGCATCTTCATAGGACACCCAAAACAGTTGGGTATACCTCCTAATTCATATCCGAAAGCAATAGGGATTGTTTCTTGAATCAGGTCCTTTCTCGAGGAAAAGTTTGTCTCGAAAAGTTGAGTGGGAGGATGGTGGAGACTTGATATGGTTATTGAACCGTCACTACAACTAGTGTGTAGCAGGGCACAGGAAGTTGTTCCTGTGGCACCTACACCAATTGAAGTAGAAGCTTATGATAGTGATCATGAAACTTTGGATCAAGTCACTACCGTACCTCGTAGGGTGACAAGGATGCGTACTGCTTCAGAGTGGTACAGTAATCCTGTCTTGAAGGTCATGTTGCTAGACAACAATGAACCTACGAGCTATGGAGAAGCGATGGTGGGCCCATATTTCGACAAATGGTTAGAGGCCATGAAATCCGAGATAGGATCCATGTATCAGAACAAAGCATGGACTTTGGTGGACTTGCCCGATGATCGGCAAGCTATTGAGATAAATGGATTTTTAAGAAGAAGACGGACGTGGACGGTAATGTCACCGTCTATGAAGCTCGACTTGTGGCAAAGAGTTTTTCACAAGTTGACTACGATGAGATTTTCTCATCCGTAGCGATGCTTAAGTCCGTTGGAATCATGTTAGCATTAGCTGCATTTATGAAATCTAGCAGATGGATGTCAAAACGAGTTTCCTTACCAGTTTCCGTAAGGAAAGGTTGTATGAGATACAATCAGAAAGGTTTTGTCGATCCTAAGGATGCTAAAAGGTATGCTAGCTCCAGTGATCCTTCCATGAACTGGAGTAAGCATCTCGGAGTTGGAATATACTCTTTGATAAGATGATCAAAGATTTTGGGTTTATACAAAGTTTATGAGAAACTTGTATTTCCAAAGAAGTGAGTGGGAGCACTATAGAATTTTTGATGAGTATATGTTGTTGACATATTGTTGATCAGAAATGATGTAGAATTTCCGGAAAGCATATAGGGTTATTTGAAAAGTGTTTTTCAAGTGAAAACCTGTATTAAGCTACTTGAACATTTAGCATCAAGATCTATAGGGATAGATCAAAACCGCTTAATGGTACTTTCAAATGAGCATATACCTTGACATGATCTTGTAGGTGTTCAAGAGGGATCACCAAAGAAGGAGTTCTTGCACGAGATGTAAGGTATGAAGTTAAGACTTAAAGCTCGACCACGGCGAGAACAGAGAAAGGACGAAGGTCGTCCCCTATGCCTTAGACGTAGGCTCCAGTATGCTATGCTGTGTACCGCACCGGAAGTGTGCCTTGCCATGAATCAGTCAAGGGGTACAAGAATGATTCAGGAATGGATCATTGGATAGCGGTCTAAATTGTCCTTGGAGTAAATAAGGACATGTTTCTCGATTATGGAGGTGATAAAGAGTTCGGCGTAAAGGGTTACGTCGGTGCAAGCTTTAACACCCATCCGAGTGACTCTGAGTAACAAACCGGATACGTATAGTGGAGCAACCATTTGGAATAGCTTCAAGTGGAGCGTGGAAGCAGCGTTTACAATATGACCTAGAAATTTGCAAATTACAGACGGATCTGAAAGGTTCAGACCCATTGACTAAAACCTCTCTCACAAGAAAAACATGATCAAACCTCAGAACTCATTGAGTCTTAATCACATGATGATGTGAACTAGTTTACAGACACTAGTAAACTCTTTGGATGTTGGTCACATGGCGATGTGACCTATCGATGTTAATCACATGACGATGTGAACTAGATTATTGACTCTAGTGCAAGTGGGAGACTGTTGGAAATATGCCCTAGAGGCAATAATAAATTAATTATTATTATATTTCCTTGTTCATGATAATCGTTTATTATCCATGCTATAATTGTATTGATAGGAAACTCAGATACATGTGTGGGTACATAGACAAAACCATGTCCCTAGTAAGCCTCTAGTTGACTAGCTCGTTGATCAATAGATGGTTACAGTTTCCTGACCATGGACATTGGATGTCGTTGATAACGGGATCACATCATTAGCATAATGATGTGATGGACAAGACCCAATCCTAAGCCTAGCACAAAGATCGTAGTTCGTATGCTAAAGATTTTCTAATGTCAAGTAACATTTCGTAAGACCATGAGATTGTGCAACTCCGGATACCGTAGGAATGCTTTGGGTGTACCAAACGTCACAACGTAACTGGGTGGATATAAAGGTGCATTACAGGTATCTCCAAAAGTGTCTGTTGGGTTGGCACGAATCGAGACTGGGATTTGTCACTCCGTGTAAAACGGAGAGGTATCTCTGGGCCCACTCGGTAGGACATCATCATAATGTGCACAATGTGACCAAGGGGTTGATCACGGGATGATGTGTTACGGAACGAGTAAAGAGACTTGCCGGAAACGAGATTGGACAAGGTATCGGGATACCGACGATCGAATCTCGGGCAAGTACAATACCGCTAGACAAAGGGAATTGTATACGGGATCGATTGAGTCCTTGACATCGTGGTTCATCCGATTAGATCATCGTGGAACATGTGGGAGCCAACATGGGTATCCAGATCCCGGCTGTTGGTTATTGACCGGAGAACGCCCTCGGTCATGTCTGCATGGTTCCCGAACCCGTAGGGTCTACACACTTAAGGTTCGATGACGCTAGGGTTATAAAGGAAGTTTGTATGTGGTTACCGAATGTTGTTCGGAGTCCCGGATGAGATCCGAACGTCACGAGGAGTTCTGGAATGGTTCGGAGGTAAAGAATAATATATAGGAAGTGAGGTTTTGGTCACCGGAAAAGTTTCGGGTTTTATCGGTAACGTACCGGGACCACCGGGAGGGTCCCGGGGGTCCACCAAGTGGGGCCACCATCCCCGGAGGGCTGCATGGGCTAAGTGTGGGAGGGGACCAGCCCGGGTGGGCTGGTGCGCCCCACAAGGCCCAAGGCGCAGCTAGGTGGGGAGAGGGGAAACCCTAGGCGAGATGGGCCTAAAGGCCCACCCTAGGGGCGCCCTCTCTCCCCCTCTTGGCCGCCCCTTCAAGTCCCATCTAGGGCTGCCGCACCCCTTGGGTGGGAACCCTAGATGGGGGCGCAGCCACCTCCCCTCCTCCTATAAATAGTGGGGGTTTTGGGGCTGCCCAACACACGAGAACCTCTCCCTCTTGGCGCAGCCCTACCTCTCTTACTCCTCCTCTCCCGCGGTGCTTGGCGAAGCCCTGCTGGACTACCACGCTCCTCCATCACCACCATGCCGTTGTGCTGCTGCTGGATGGAGTCTTCCTCAACCTCTCCCTCTCTCCTTGCTGGATCAAGGCATGGGAGACGCCACCGAGCTATGCGTGTGTTGAACAGCGGAGGTGCCGTCTGCTCAAAGACTAGGATCTCCGGTGATTTGGATCACAACGAGTACGACTCCTTCAACCCCGTTCTCTTGAACGCTTCTGCTTAGCGATCTACAAGGGTATGTAGATGCACTCTCCTTCCCTCGTTGCTAGTTTCTCCATAGATAGATCTTGGTGACACGTAGGAAAATTTTGAATTTCTGCTACGTTCCCCAACACGTTGGATGGACATCGTAGGGTCACTGGAGCTAGAATCGTTTATATTGACTAAGTTGACAAAGCCCTCCGTCCCCGTCAACTTAGTAGGCCCACAAGTCAGCCTCCCACAAAGGTGGGTCCTAGCTAGCACGGGGTATTCATTTTTTTGTGCATAATAAGGAGGCTTCCGATGGGTCCGAGCTGACAGCAGGGGGAACGTTTTTTCGCGAAATACGGTGGCCCGTCGGGTGGGTCCCGACAGTTAGGGGCAAACGTTCTTTTCGCGAAATATTGGTGGCCCGTCCGGTGGGTCCATGCTGTCAGGTGGAGGAATAATTATTTTCCGCGTAATAAGGAGGCACTTCCTTGCGGCTGCCGTGGACCAAGCTGTCAGCCTGTCCACATATAGTATTCTTCCGATGGAATTCGGTCGTTGTCCACATTGACCACACCGCGCCGAGAGCACCTGCGGTGGACGACGGCGAGGCCTAGGAAGGGGACGACGCGGAGCCGGGGAAGACGCGGCAGTGGATGCCCACGCGGAGAGGATTACGAGGTTCATCGGTTCGGCGGCACGCCGCCGCGCAGAATAACAGGAGGTGTGGGTTAGTGGAGTGGAGGGATGCCTGGCCAGCGGTGGGAGTAGTATGGGGCGGTGAGGCCTCAGCAACCTGACAGCCGGCCACGGGAGGCGGGAGCGGCGGCACGACCGGGCGCTGCTTTGGGTGGGCTGGAGCAAGAAGACCAGAGGTTGAAGAAGCACTACGACCGTTGGATGGACATCGCACGGTCGGTCGAGCTAGAATCGTGCATATTGACTAAGTTGACAAAGCCCTTCGTGCCCGTCAACTTAGTAGGCCCACTAGACTGGGTCCCAGCTAGCAGGGGGAGTATTCTTTTTTTTGGGCGTAATAAGGAGGCACTTCCTTGCGTGCGAAGATATAGCTGGTGGGTCCGAGCTGTCAGCGGCGGTAACGTATTTTCGCAAAATACATAGGCCCTTTCGTTGGGTCCCAGATGTCAGGTGGAGGAATCATTATTTTGCGCGTATAAGGAGGCATTTCCTTGTGTGCGGCCGTGGACCCAGCTGTCAGCCTCTCCGCATCTGATCCACTTCAGATGCATGTCGGTCGTTGAACACGTTGACCACGCCACGCCGAGAGCACCAGGGCGGTGGACGACGGCGAGGCCTAGGAAGGGAACGACACGGAGGCAGGGAAGACTCGGCAGTTGTTTCCCACGCGGAGGGGAGTACGACCGTACGAGGGTTTACTGGTTCGTCCGCCGTCGCCGGAGAATAACAGCAGGTGTGGGTGAGTAGAGGGATGGCTAGGCCAACGATGGGAGTACGGTGGGGCGGTGAGGCCTGCGCGGCAGCACTGACCGGCCAGGAGGAGGAGCGAGCAGTCCCGCCGATGCTTGTTTGAGCGGCCGGAGCAGGAAGAGCAGAGATTGAAGAAGACGACGGCCGTTGGATGGACATCCAACAAAGATCTGTGCCATCTGTGGAAAGCCTCAAATCTGTGGAAAACAAAGATACAACCCATCTGCCATTATTTCAAATAATTTACAACCCATTTGCTAATTCTTACGGGTTTTTTCTGGAGCCCATATTCTTTTTGTTAGCATTACAGCCCATATTGTGGCCACGGTTAAAAAATTATACGAAATTTTGCATATGTCGGTGCGGTCTGAACTGTTTTTAATCCCGAAATTTCGAGTCACATTCAGATTGATTTTAAAAATAAATGTATATCAATATAAATCCAATAAATTGTCCACGCATAAAAATTAATGTAATTTAAAATCTCGAAATGAAAAAAAGATATTTGAAACTAATTGCCGGTTTGATGTGTTTTAAAAATGTACAACCCATTTCTCATTACTGATAGGCCATTTTCTCGCCAGCCAAATGAAGCTCTCCTCGTCACGAAAGATTTGCAGCCCAACAGGCACGATAAAGCGACTTACTTGACAAATCACAAAAAACTGGGCTAGCCATTTTCGTAAAGAAAAAAAAAAACTACTTGGGCTGGTCTGTGGTAAACATAAAAGAAAAGGCTGTCTAGACAGGCGAGTGTCCCGCACACCGAGTTGACACCCTCGCCTGCCTCAAAAAATTTAGATAAATGACACTCCAATTATGACGATTCATAAAAGTGCCACTGCAATTTCCAAACTTTGAAAAATGCCACTACAATTTTTGCAAACTTTGAAAAACGCCACTGCAGTTTGCAAACATTGAAAAACGCCACTCAGGACTTGAAAAATGCCACTAGAAATGGCATGAAATGGCATTTTCAAAGTTTGGAAATTGCAGTGGCATTTCTCAGAGGCATTTATCAAATTAACCCAAAACAAAAATAACTGGGCGAGCTGCTGGGTCCCTGGTGTCAGCCGCTCGTTGTGCAATTCTCTCGTTTATTGACTACGTTGACAATGACATGGGACCCAGATGTCAGAAATCCACTAGGAGGAGCCATTTTTTTATTGGCTTGAAAGACGGAGGCACTTGCTTGCGTGCATCGCCATGACCTTGGCGGGTCCTGTTGTCATCCTCTCCACGTACAATCATCTCCCGATTGTGTACGCGTCAACTTGCTAGGCCCACAAGTCAGCCTCTAAACCCGTGGAGGACAAATACAACCCATTTAAAAAAACAGGCCATTCCATACGCTCAAACGGAAAGTTCAACATTGAGCAAAGTAACATGTCCGATCCACATATAGAGTAATCGAACTTCCACGTTGACAACCATCATAGCCAAGTTAACTATCTACTCCCACTAATACTCTAGTAGCATACAAGTACTAACTTACTCTTAGCTAACTAGACGATGCCGGCCGCCATCTGTGGTACACGCTAAATGCCGGCACCGGCGTCCTGCGCCTCGCCTCGGACTTGCCAGAGGTGCGATAGGGCGCGTTGCTCGCGCGCATTGGCCACCGATGCTTCGGCTTCCAAGCGGGAAACCCACTTGACGAGCTGGTAGTAAAAATTAGCGTCGCGAACGCGTGCGTGCCCGACAGCCTCCAAGGCTATTTGCCGGGCGCCGGCCTCCACGTAGTTGGCCCAGCTGCGGGCTCTCTGCTCGTGACTCAGAGCATCGGTGCGCTGCTGCTCCATGTCCCGCTGGCGGCGCAAATCGGTGATACGCTGCTCATCCGCCAGGCGGTCGGGCTCCAACAACTCCTGCTCCTCCGCCATGCGGTCGCGCTCCAACAACTCCTCAATCTGCACATTGCCATGTAAAGACAGATAGAATGCTTCCTCCCTCCGTTTGCCTTCCTGTGAAAAACCGAACACTAGTTCCGGCGGTGACCGCCTCCGGCCTCGCCTACCGCGGACGGGCGGGGGCATGGCGGACGTGGCGAGCAACGTCGGGCCGGTGGGGGCTGATGAGGATATGGCGAGTTGGGTCACGGTGGCACCGGAGAAGGCCGGGAAACAGTACTTATAGGGGGAAGGTAGCGCGACGGTCATCGGAATTCAATGCATAATGGCTTAGCGCGCCAGCTTGCCGTGGAAAACTAGGGAAACTGAAATTATGACTGTGCCGTTCCGTCCCGTACCGTCTGGGTCGCACGCCAGCATGGCGGCCAAATGAGTGCACTCGAATCATCTCCCTCCTTGTCAATAATGATTCCACGGATTTAAAAAGCCCGCAACAATTAAAGTGTATCTTTTCTCACATCAATTAGCTGCCTTAATTACGGCCGGCTGCATGCGAGCACTTTTCGAATCGCCGCATGAGCGTCGTGAAGCAACATGCAACGAGTCGCGGTGAGAACGCATGCAGCCACTTAAATCGCTGGAATTAATTAGGCTTAAACTTCTGCATGCCGTTAATTATTGCCATGCCTTGGTCTTGCTGCTTTGCTCATGGGACTAATAAACCCGGACAGAGGGAGTACCTTGGTTGGTGAGAGGTTTGAATTAAGCCCTGCAAACCGGAAAGGAGGTACTAGTACGTGCGTGATCCGCTATTTATTCATGTAGGATCGAGTAGGTCATTTCTTGAATTGAGCCCTGCAAACCGGAAAGGAGGTAGTACGTGCGTGATCCGCTATTTATCCGTGTAGGATCGATAGTGTAGCTTGTCAGTTTCTTCAGAGGTAGGCATTTTTATCCGTGTAGGATCGATAGTGTAGCTTGTCGGGCTTTTCAGAGGTAGGCATTTTTATTCAAAACTGCCACTTCGCATCTTTGCGCATAAATAAAACTGCCAGGAGCGCATTTGTAGGCTAGCTAGTGATCAATCAGTAACTTGTAAACACCGAGCGAACAGAAATAAGTAACTGTTAATGCATCTCAATGATTCACAGATCATATACAAATATGTAGCTCCAAAAGCAAAGATCAACCACTTCGTATCTTGTGTCGCAACTAAAACTGACTAGTATGATTACCATACATAAGATGAACATGTTAATGCATCTCAATGATTCACAGATCATATACAAATATCTAGAAAAAACATCTGTTCTTCCTACTAACATGGATGCTTCTCTTGGCCAACATTCAGTACAGACTGAAAGAGAAATTTGTTTGTGAAGTCTACAATTCCTCTTGCAAACGTAAGTGGTTTCACCAACAGCTTGAACCATGAGAATGAACCACACATGATGGAGGAACATCCACTGCAATATGATTTGATCTTCTCTCGATCACACCGTGAGACTATTTTCGGAGCACAAACTTTAACTTAGGCAAAATGATGCCCATTGTATAATTAGACCAAAGCAATGAAGCACCTAGTGTTGGCCAGTAAATAGTACAATACTACTTTTCTGTAGTCCATGAAGTGACTATCCAATCTTTGTATCTATTTTCAAATGGCACTGCATGCAGTGACTATACTATTCTCTTGTGCAGTTCAACCAAAATAGGAACGGGCAGACATCTCTGTCTGCACAAATATCAAGCAGCTAGTAAACATATACCACACCATGTTCGCAGTGATGGAAGAGGTGAAATCGATACAACCGAAATTGAGCATCCAATCATTGAATCCTGTCCTGCACCTCCAATGTAGGTCCACCCTGCCAATAAATTCCCATGCAAACCACTAGTATTACTATCTAATGACAAGACAAAAGAGTAGCAAGATAGTAGCAAACCATGTACCTTCGTAATGAACAGCTCATAGTACCACCAATTGGATATAAAGGTTTGGAAAAACATGCTCCTAATGTTGAACCGGTTGGACTTTTTGTGCAGTTCCACTAAAATCGAGCATCCCTGTTTGCATAGATATTGAAAGTGTGATTACTATAAAAGTGGCACTAGTTGAAGCATAGACTCACAAATATAAGCATTCCAATTTCATAATGGGAAAAGTTAGCAAGACTGTTTCTAATCACCTGTTTGAAGGAATAAATAAAGCAACAACGGCTGATGTCAGGAAGGCATACATAGTTTTTTCTGAAAAACTGAGCCATTCCTGACCTTTCCTCTTCTTTTAAGCAAATTTTGTGCAGTTCTACTAAAATAAAATGCCATCACCGCCATGACAATTCAGTGACACTGTACAGAAGGAAATGACTTAACATTACATCATGATGTCGAGTATGTAGTCGACAGGCATTAGAGACAAACATCTGAGACCTCCTCCGATAACATAATGAACATTAACTTTAACAAAGGTGTGACTAGCTTTACCGGGATAATTTGAGTGAACTCTACACCCTCTGTTCCTTAATATAAGATGTTTTCGCGATTCAATTTAAAGTACCCAAACGTCTAGTATTTAGAAAAACAGGTAGTAGTTTTCTTGAGCACATATCTGGGAAAGCTTGCCACACTTTATTTATGTCCATACGCTAATGCAACACCATTCGAATACTACAAATATACACTAATCCAGTGGCTAGTGCAACAGTAGGGTAGTTAGTTTATTACAGGGTACAGTACAATGGTTTTACTGAACATATTTCAATAAACTCTAGCGCTGGAAGGTTTCTATAAGAATTAACAAAATAAAATGTAAAGGTAACAAGTTTCAACATTGGTATACTAGCTGTGCATGAGCATTAAACCAAATAAAAAAGTCTGAAGGTAACTAGCATTATTAACTAATGACAGTATAAAAAAATTGCAAATCATGTACCTCCAAGGTAAATATCATTTCGAACTCGAGGGACCTTAAAAATTGCTATCCCAATCTTGATAATCGATCAAACATAAAAACTTGATCGAACAAATCAAGAGAACAACCGGAGGAGGAGGTGCCCACTCTTGACCTTTCCTCTTGTCTTCATAATTGTCTGTGCAGTTTAACCAAAATAAAATGACATCAGCGCCATGGAATTTTGGTGACACTGTACAAAAAAATTAACTTATCTCATGAAAGTGAGGTATGTAATCTATAAGCATTAACAGTGCAAAAATCCGAAGGTAGTAACAAGTTTGATCGTTGGTATACTCGCTGTGCAACAACATTAGAATGCCTTAGCTGAAAAATCTTTAATACATCCACAATCAACAGCTAACCCTGAAATAATCCAGTGACATTAAATGGCATTGCTTAAATTTATCGGTGGCATTAGACTGAGAGCGGCATTAGTTAAATGTGGCATCACTTTAGGAGTACCATTGCTTGACTTGACTGCTGGCGTTATACTAACAGCAAAAAAAGTGGCAATAAGAGCATGGGAGGCCCATTCGGACAGTGGGCGCACCAGTACGATGTACCTCCACGGATGCAGAGTGGTGAGGGAGGTATGGTTGCCCAGAGCAACAAATATCCAGGCAACATATGTGGATTATGTCCCATTTTTGTTCTCTTTAGCCACCTTTTTCCTATGTGAGGACAACAAACCGATCGACCTGGTCATTCTATATTGCGTTGTCATGCCTTTCTACTCTTCTTCAACCAAGAGACACAAGACTCGTTCCTTAGCTACTGATTTTCCCCTTTTCAACCTAGATGCGGGTTCGATGCCTACTCTCTTGGGCAGTACAGTCTCCCTTCCTTTCCTTATTCAACCCAGACATGGATTAGTCTGCATGAAGTAGGGTTTCCTTTGATAGTGCAAATTATGGTTTTCGTCTGCGTGGCCAGCAGAGCAGAGGATACAAATTGGGAAGATGGTGGAGTGGAAAAAGATCCACATGCAACGACGTGGCAGATGGGGCAATAGAACAAGGGTATGGTTCGAAAAGAGGTAGCATACCTGAGGGTCGGCGGGAAGTGGCTTCGCTCGTGGTCGTCGTCCTTCGCACACCTCTGGCAGCAAGCTTGGGGACGGAGGCCATCCATGTGGGCGCTTAGGTGCGAGAGGACGGCCTTGCCGTCGGTCGTGACCTCGCTTCGCCGCCGACGAAAAGGCTAACGCTGCACGTCCTTTTCTTCCTGGCGGATCTGTGACCACCGGTGAGGAGGAGAGAGGGGCCGTCTTTTTAGATCCGGAGAGAGGGTGGTAGTGTGAGAAGCAAGTGGGCAGCCCTTGGCAAGAAAGCTGAAGCTCCAGCCTATATATCTTTTTATACTACTAGTCTTGGAGGTGGATTAGTGGTAGAGTAGTTTATATTTTCTCTGCGTATAGTACCACTTAGTCGTGCTTCAAAACTGAACGGCACGCCATTATAAAATAAAGGTCGATTACTAATGCGGCACCTCGGGCCAACGCGGCCAGATCGCATTTTGCACGAGAAATTACTCACCATGTTTCATTGACATGTGGTCCCGTTCCAACATATCGGTGAGACGGTAAGTAGTAGTAGAAGTATTTCGAACGGACGTGTAGGCCGGGGCGCCTCTTCTTGAACCGTGGCAAACTGGCAACCGTCCACCGACTCTTCGCCTTTCCCTCTCGATTTGGAACTGCTGTCGCACCTTCTTCCTCTCCCTCCTCCATTTTCCTTTAGCCCTTCACCCTTTCTTCTGCCATTGATCGGTCGTCTTCTCCATGGAGGGAACATGACGGAAACGACCCCATTATTCTTGCCCCGATCTGAAAGATGACGTGGTGGAGGAACTCATTGATCAGTGCCACGTCATCACCTCGGCTAGCATGGCAAGTTCGTTCAAGCCCATTCTCGACTCAACTAATAACATCATTACAAGGAACCCAAGAGTCAAGGAGCGGTTTGATCTCCCCTATCTTCTTCGCCGTGACCCTGATGACTACTAGCGTGGGGACGACGGAGGCCTCGCCTTGTGCAAGTTGATGCCGCTTGATAATGATATGTATGATGTTAAGATGCCATCGCTTGAGGGCAAGGCTTGGGCAGGCGCAAATGGAGATTGGGTTGTTTACATTGGGTCCAACTGCGAGTGGGAACTTGTGAATGAGTACACCCGAGACCGGGTTCCACTTCCAAAAATCTCAGAGATCGCCCAGAGGTTGAGCACACCGGTATTGTACGCACGTTCAAATACAATCATGGTGACTGTCTTCTATGGAAGATAGCAATTTGTCGAGTTCCCAACCGCTCTTGGAATTACAACAACTATGAAGTTGTTGCTATATTCGACAAGCTTGTTGCCGTCCTTGGTGGTTTGACTCGATGGATATTGCTCAAAAATCAGTTTCAGACACTACGGATGAGTTCTATGATGCAATTCAATACGAGGGCCTTGTGTTTGCTGCCACCACTCATGGCACTGTTTTTGCATGGCATCCTCGTAGTTTCGGTACGTTTGTCTTCCACTATAATTATAATTGTTTCATCCACATACATGCGGGTTAGCAAGTTTCCCTTTACTAATTAACCTTCTTCTTGTGTTTCCAAGGTCCTGTGAACATTCCACCACCTATACTTGAAAAAATTTATAACCAAGGGGGAGATGACGAGGGTGATGATCACGAGCATGAGGACGAGCAGCGCCCATATACTCTCTGGCGCCTGGCAACTAATTCCGATGGATCACCTCTTCTTGTGTGTATACAGCCCATCGATGATGTTATCGCTAAGGAAGCAGGTGTAGTCTCCCATGGTCGCACTCTCCGGACCTATTCCAACACCCGTTGCATGGTATTCGGGATGGATACTAGTGTGCTAGTGCCAACTCCTTCTCCCTGGTACAGAATTGATAGTCTTGGAGAAAACTCGCTCTTCCTTGGACAAAACTATCCAATGATGGTGAAACGCGATCCAACTGCTGTTGACACAACGTTACTACCATTTATGAGAAGCAACTGTGTCTATACCTCGGACATTTGGGTGGTTCCCTACCCGCATCGATATAGTAGGCCGCTTCAGCTGGATGATCGATCCCCGCTGGTCTCCGATTCGACAATGGATGGCCCGTCCCCAGAGAATCACTTGTGGTTCAAAGCAAGCGTTTCCAACGCCGAGGAATGGTTGAGTTGAAGTTCATTTCATTGCTTGTTATTTGTTGTGTGGTGAAAACTTTAGTATTTATAATGTATCCTCGTTGTCGATGTGGGTTGATGACATGTTGTATGTAATAAAATGATATGCCTGTGATAAACTTACTAAATTTATGAATGGCATTCGAGTTGCTTCTGTGAGTGAGTGGTGCGACGAGGCAAACAAATATTTTCCGAATACATAATTGTACGTGCATTGCAGCAGGTTATCGGATGAGGCCAATCAATAATAGTAGTACACTATTTATACTAGCTTCACATGCTTCAAGGCTGGCCGGGCGGGTGTGTTTTCTGTAGCCATATGTTAATGTGTTCACAGACGTAATCAGCACCTCGAATCCTCGATACTAGTACTATATAGTAGGAGTAAGTAGTAGGAGTAGTAGGGTGGCATGGGCCGAACAAGCATTCACGCCCGTGAGTACGGCACACGCAACCAAAGACGACTTCCATCCGACACCATATTATTTCTTGGAGTCCGTGCTAGAGCAATCTCTTCAACCTCGTCGTTTCTCTAACTTCAACCATCGCGCGACGGGCGCGGTGGGGGTTTGCCGATAGTCGGTTTCCTTAACTGCGGTCCCACTTGTAAGGCCAACTCCAACGCACGACCCCAAACAGACCTACATTTTGCACGAAGTCCAACGATAATTCTGACTAGAAAAGCAAGACCAAAGAAAACAAGAACCATAAGAATACATTTTACTACTCCCATAAGTTGGATTAGTGCCTTCTCGATGCATTCATTGTTGATCTGCGGAGGCTCGATCTTGCATGCTTCTTTCTTCTTCGAGTGTAAAGAAGTAGACATTGCTTCCTCGCATCTAGTCTCATGTCTAGCCTCTATTCTAGTAGGAGTATCAACAAGTGCACTAATCTCATCTCTAGCCTCTATGCTAGCTAAAAGTGATAGAACATCTACTAAATTGCGCTCTATCAATATATGGATGTACTCTTCTTCGCAATACAAAAACTTGCATCCATTCTACTCCCTCCGTTGCACATTACATGCCTTCTATTTGTCAAAATTTATATGTATCTAGACATGTTTTAGTATATAGGTACATCCATTTTTGGACAAATGGAAGTCAAGTATTTTGGAACGGAGGGAGTACACAATAAATTTTTTAAGTTAGAACAACTAGTCTCATCCGAGAGCACAACCGAAGATTTGGTCGGGTTCTTCCTCCTTTCGCCGACACGTGGGACATCCCCAGGTCGTGTCATGAAAGAAAATAGAGTGGTAGTTGAAGCCACGAGATGTGCATCTTGGGTTAAATCAGAATAGAATCTTACTACTCTTGAGTAACTCCAAAAGCAGCCACCAAAGATCTTTCTTGGATTTGTTTTTCATCACCAAAGACGTCGAGGTGAAAGATGTGCAGGTTCAAGGGTCCGCTTATGCGTTTTCAGCGACATGTGGGACCGCATGTGAGCAAGCAGACGATGGGCTCCAAGGCCCGGCTGGCTGGCTGAGAAGAGAGATGGAGGAGGGCTGAGCACGGACTGCAGGAAATTTGTTCTACGCACTCGATATAGGCTCGATATAGTGGGGTGGCATGGGCCATAACTAGCATTCACGTCTAGCAGTACGGCACACGCCACCCACATGAGTCCCATCCGACACCAATTTTCTTGGAGTCCGTGCTACAACCATCTCTTCTCCCTCCTGTTTTCTCAGCCATCGCGCGGTGGGCTGGGTGGGGGTTTGCCGATAGTCGGTTTGCTCAACTGCGATCCCACTTGTAAGTGAAAATGCAACACCGCACGCATTCCCGCTTGAGCGGCGTGCCGGACCAACCATGTGGGGGTGCAACCCGAACACGGCAGGCTTTTCCTTTTGAACTCGTAACTTGTAAAATTTGGTTTTGCTCCATGGCGCGACCGATAGATAGAAAATAACGATTTTGCCTAGAGTAATGAGAAGTTTGGTTCTGGCGCCGTTCATGCATGGAGTACGCATTTAAAATTATGAAGTTGATGCGAAAGGTAAGATAATTACTGTAGTATCATATACTACTACATGGATTTGATGGAAAGATAAAATACATACGGATCCATCAACGACATCCTCACGCCCTAGTGCGCCGGGTAACCAACCGACGTGTGAGGAGCAGCGGCGTTGGCGGCGAAGCTCAACGTGCTTCAACAGCGCCGTCAAGGTTGCTTCGCGGTCCAAGAAGGCCAGCGTCCCATCGCCCTCCTCTTGCATGTAGTAGTCCTTGTGGACGATTTGCGGCGTAGACGTGGGTGATTATGTCGATGGTGTCTTGTGCGCCAGCTACGCTGGCGCAGCACAACCTCGAGGTTGACATTCTCCGCCGACGGCGGCAAATCGCATGGCCACCAAGGTCGTCGAAGAGGTTGTCACCATAGTGGCCGTTGAGGGTGGCGGGCATCGCAGAGCTCGGGCGCGGCTGGCCGGAGGCTTACGCCAAAGTCGTTCATGAGCTTCTTGACGACGGTGAACTTGTCGAGGAAACCGACGAGGACCTCGTCGAACAACGAGACGGTTGCCGTCCAAGCGCCTCGCCCGGGCGGCCTCAAGCAATACTACCCGAGACGTTCCTCGGTGCCGCCGCAGCCAAAGATCGTGGACCATCTCGCACACCGGCCGATGCTCGCGCCATCGCCTCCATGGGTCTAGCTTAGCTTCTAGTCAATCGATCTTGCGATTCGGTGTCACTCTTGCCCTTGGTTAGCGTGCGTGAGGTGCGAGGGATTTCATTACTACTCCTCGGCCTCTCATCGCACCTGCCTTTAGGCTGTATGATAGGTGGGCCAGCCACCCCCGGGCCCACGTGTCATTCACCCAGAGGCGATTGCCGTGAAGTCAATGAAGCTGCGTCCCCCTCCGTGCGGTGCGGTATAGTCATCTCACCGACCTCTAGTTGGGGCCAAACGATAGAAGTTTGATGTTTAATGGTTTATTGGTCCCCTTTGCATTTTGCGCCAAGTATTGACCTTTGATCTAACTAATAAAATGTTAATGCATGTAAACAAAAATGTTGTGTAAGTCACCTTACAAAAACAAAATAATCCCAAAACACTTAGGCACAGTGCATTAACTCCCTCCTTGTTTCTTATTTCGTGACATATCAACCAATGAGAGATGTGGGCCGTGCATGCTTTCAATGACTTGAGACTACCAAACATGACATGCAGTGTTTAGTTCATTGCATGTAATCCTATTAGTAGTCTAGTTAGCAAAAAAACATTAAGTTCTCTCGCCGATAGGAATAAAACACCATGTATTTATTTATAGAGGGAGTAATACTAGATATTGCTAGTCAAATACTAAAATCCAGATGGACGTGGTAGTACTCCTAAATCCAGACGGTGGTGCTACTAGTACTAGTAGTAGTACTGCCAATGTAGTAGTAGGAGTACTAGCACTGTACTACCCGTTGGTCAAATTATTATGTGCTGCTCCTCACAGTGAAGTGACAAGACCCTGCACCAAAGATGACACCTGAGTATAGGCGCCGTGTTCGGCATACCATAGTCAGCCTCACCGTCTGCAGTCACTATCATCATGGCTGTAGAGCTAGCCTGCTTACAACTAGCCCTGTTCGACATAATTTCCTGTGCGTAGATGCCCGTGCATTGCACGGAACACCAAGATTGGTGGTGGACGGCTCCGGCAGCGGCCATCGCGCCAGATTTTTCCACGGACTTCTAGATGTGGTGGGGAGGAGATAAGGCTGATTGTGAGAGACAAGGAGTTGTTTGTAAATAGGGAACAAGTGCGGCCATCTTTTTGCAAAAATGGAGAAGCTTGGTTTGTATGCGTCAGATCTAGATCCGATGGCTATTGGTGAAATATGGGAGGCACAACATCATCACCAACTCAGACATGTTTGATTCGCAGGATTTTGAAAACGCAGGAATAGGACACGGCAATATTACAAGTTTCAAACTGATATTACAAATGTTAGGAGTAATGCTGCACCTACGAAGAGGGAATTACTAGGAAGTTTATGTAAGAACTTTCGTTACTTTAGGTGGATGCATCATTATCGTAGAAACTAAAATCCACCACCCTGACAAGTCACTAATGGGCAAATAAGTTTTAGTCTCCGCCACTTGATGTTTCAAAAACAAATCCAGCTTACGTGGAGAATTTGTCATTTAGGCTTAGACGCTATGCGGTGATCAAGACGCCATTCATTGTTGCGCCAGAGAACGCCAAACCTCATTACCTTGAGCACACTTGCCTCGTAACAAAGAACCTGGCCAGTTTAACCTCAGATGTGCTGCCTCGGTAGTCGATCAAATCAATTTCTGTAAGATGGAGATCAAGGCATTCGATGAGATTGTTATAGTGCAGCAAATTTTTCACTTTCGGGTCTTCTTTATTTGCAAAAGAAGAGAACATATTAGAGCAGCTGGTTGCATAAGATTGCCGTGTCATCAAGAGGTACCAATATCATTCGCTCATACGATAGGGTTGGCTGGCTAGTGATATTTTTTCATTCTCTCTCTCTCTCTCTCTCTCTCTCTCTCTTTCTGTTTCCTCTCATTTAACTAGGAGCACGTGAAGAGCTTGGGCATTTGTTGCCTTCCACTATGTGGCCGATGCCATATTTTGCAAAAGTATGCCACATAATGCGCATCGATGTCAAATCAAAAGATTTTGGCACTTGCTTCGCGATGTGAGAGAGTTGGCACCTGTGCACATGCACCCACATGTATAAACAAATCAATCAAACCAACTACACCAGCCTCTCACTCTCCCAAACAAGTGTTTTTTTATTGCCTCAGTCCTCTCTCTCTCCCACACAATGTTTTTTCATTGCGTGAGTTAATTTGGCACCGGAGCAAAGTAGGTGATCCAGATTGGGGCACCAGGGGTGCGTTTGGTTGCAAGGGCGGTCATGAATGGGTTGGGATCGTTCAGAAAATAGACATGTTTGGTTATAAAGCACATGAATGGTTCGAGCCAAAGAAAGAGAATATGCCATGAAGATGCTGAACCGTTCCACCCAACCAAATCGGTCGAATCAAATGGCCACTCTTTGCATGCATGACTATGTGAGCATGACTGGTGGTCCCGTCCTAAATAATTAGCTCACAACTTATATTCAGCCAAACACATGAATTGAATGGTTCGATCCCAAAAAAAAATTGAACGGTCCCAACCCATTCATATGACACCTTCAACCAAACGCATCCCAGGTGAGCAATGGAGGGGCATCGTTGCCAAATGCATCACAAGTGAATTTGGCAGATGTTTTGGCCTACATAGCCCACTTTTGTACTTCCTCCATCCCAAAATTCTTGTCTTAAATTTGTCTAAGTACGGATGTATCTAGTTACATTTTAGTGTTAGATACATCCGTATCTAAACAAATGTAAGACAAGAATTTTGGGATGGAGGGAATACTACCTCGTATTTAGTATAAATTTTTGACCATAGATTTACCTAAGAAAATGCCAATGCATGTCACTAAAAATTACACCATTTGAAATTATGTTCAAATACGAATCCAACGATATAGTACTTAGTGACATGCATTAACATTTTGTCGATTAAATCTATGGTAAAATTTTGATACTACAAAATTGGAAGAGTAAACCAGACGGAGGTAGTACTTGCTCTTAGGGTAACCATAGAGTTACCGGAGTAGTCTAAGTTACTTTCCACTATGACTAGCCTAGGCTACTATAGTAGTACAACATAAAAGCGATGCAGGTGATCACGTGAGAAAAAATACTAAAAACATTTCTTTCGGTAAAGGCGTAGATGCAGTTTTGAACACTACACTTGTCATCGTAATTTGGGAAAATTATGAAAAAAATGAGCTACGTTGTGATTACCATTTACTTATAGGAAAGAAGTTTCACCTCGATGAGTAGCTTCTCTGTGCATGGAAAGCATGTAAGGAATCCAACAACTTGATCCAGATTGGGGCCGATAGATTTTAGTGCTAAGATCTTCACTGTGCGCATGGACTGGGTCAAGCTTGTGGGAATTTTTTTTTGTAAGACGGTCGTAAATACATCAAGAAGAAATTTAAAAATGTGAATTTCAAGAAGACGGAGAAGAAGATGAGTGCTGTACCTGAACGATTACGGATCCAATAAACAGTTCGGAGAATTTGGCAGACGAGTACACCAACGCTGTCAATTTTGGTGCATCAATGACCTTGATTTTTGTTAGACCTTCTAGATCCGATACAAGCAATCTCTCAAGGAAAGGCGCATTCTCAATGACCATAACGTGGAACAGCTGGAGTGATCTCTTCCCAATTGATGTCTTGTTGTGCGGCCAGCAAGACACATAAATCCATCGTAGATTCGTCGAGGCGATGTGGAGGCTAATGAACCCATGGATCTGCTCAAGACGAAGGTACTCGAGCGCACTACAGCTGCGGAGCAAGTGCTCCATAGCCTTATTCGAGATGACAACGTCGAAGAGGTCGAGCTGCTTGAGTTGAGAGAGAAGGGCGGGCGCGGCATTAATCTGGGGAAGATAGCAGGAGCTGAAGCTGGCGCGGCGCAGCGTTGGCGTGAGGCGGAGTGCGGACGGCGCAGAGCGACATCGCCCAGCTTCAAAGCTGAGCTCCTCGAGCTAATCTAGGGCGGGGATAAGAACCACTCGTCGAACTTGGGTTGGACCTTGCGCTGGTACCGAACATGCGGATGTCAAGGCGTCTGGCTGGCCTGTGGTGCGATGAAAGGATCTTGGAGATCGCGGCCATGCGTTTGCAATCCCCGCCGCAGAGGCAGCTGCCGACGGTGAGGTTGAGGGGACGAAGTGCGGAGGGGCACCAACGCCAGGAGAGCAGGGCAGTCCGCACGGCAGATTTGGTGGGGAGGAGGCCGATGATGACGAGCAACATGTCGTCGGGGAGGCTGCTGATGAAGTCCAGGCTCGCCGGATGCGATTTTGGCTCGAGCTGCCTCCGCTTGTTGGCTGCCTCGCCGTCCATCTCTACCGGCGGCGACGCCGGTGTACACGTGTGCTGGTGTGTGTTGTGTGCTGGGTGTGCGAAAGTGCGTCCTTCTGTGCATGCCGCCGCGCAGTGGTGAATTGTGCGCGAGTGCGTCCTTCGCGTGCAAGAATTTTGTCCTCAATGCACCCTCAATTTACTAGAGTGCGGGGTGCTACCCCGAGTGGTTTCAACTTTGTTTACTTCACCGCGTGTCAGATGGGCCTCTAGTTTACTTATTTTCACCCACTGCCACGTGGGCCAGCACACGAAGATCTGTAACACGAGCTGATAAGGCAGCATGTGGATTGGTTGACCGTCAACTAAACAATACAGAGCTATACCGGCTGACACAATGAGCGTATAATCCGTCGGTATAGAGAGTTCGAGTGAGAGGGGAGGCCCGTGAGAGATAGCAGAGAGAGAGAAAGATCTACGCCCTCAGTTAGATAATGTAGTTACAACATTTTTTTAAGTCAAACTTTTGAAACTTTGACCAAGTTTATAAACAAATTACTTATATCTACAATACCAAAGATAAATGATAGTATGAAGTAAGTATATGTTGTGATGAATCTAATGATCGTTCCATATGTAAATGTTTTTCTCCACATATACCTGGTCAAAATTTTCTGAGGTTTGACTTTTCAAAACATCCATATGCTTATGGACGTGACAGAGTCCCTAACTAGAGAGAGAGAGAGAGAGAGAGAGAGAGTGAAAAAAGTGTGTGTGCGTGTGTGAAAGAGACATGGACAACACATGATAAAAGTAGAGAAAATATCACACATGCATCTTCGACAACGGAGGCAAGGTGAGGAGATAGTGTGTGGTTGTTTGCAACCGAGAGAGCAAGACCCCTAGCACGTGGCCAAGAGGGGTCTGACAAACAAGGGAGACAGGTCGAGAGAGACGTACGGAGAAAATGCAGACATGGGGAGGAGAGAGAGTGTATGTTTGTCATAGAGAGATCCCCTGGAGATCGTGATGGGATTACATGGGTGTGAGATCGAGTGACAAGGTGTGTGCGCGATAGAAGATGCCTCGAGAGATATCGAGATAGACGTATGGATGGAGGGGTTAGATGGAGCACGGATACGGCGAGGCAGCTTCACGGGCGATGCGAGAGGGAGGGAGGGAGAGGACGAGAAGCTTTGAGGAAGTGGGGAGGGATCTGCTGCGGGAAGAGCGAGAGAAAAAAGTGTTTATTAGTGGTCCCGAGAAGAACTAACCCAAATAAGCACCTCTTGGATGGGTTAGTTTTTTTGGATGGGTTAGATGCATCTAACCCAAACTAACCCTCCTGTTTGGATCTTTTTGGGTTAGTTGACTCCAAACTAACCCAAACTAACTCTAACCCATGGATCCAAACAGAGCCTATGATGGAGTGAGGGATTATGGTACTTAGGGGGGTGCGTGTCACATGGAGAGAGAACAAGGGCGAGAGTGTTGGATGGGTCTATATGTATAGCGCGTGCGAGACTTGTGTATGTGTGATCCAGGGAGATATAAGGCCGCTTTGGCTTGAGTAATCGAGCATCTTTATGTGGCCGGGGTTGTGGCTGGATTTCATGCACGCTTGTTTGGTTGCTACCTCGTGAAAAAGAAAGCCCACCGGCCCGGGTTCCCTTGCAATTTAATTAGCTCGCTGAACTCCAGACATTGCAGTAGCCCGCCCAGCGCATCGATTTCAACGCCGGCCGTGTTCGGTCGTAGCGGCCACGAGGCTAATAAAGCAACATGGATGGATATTAGCATTACATAATTGATGCATGGATTTATTGATGGGGCATTGATGCTTTGTTCGCCCAGCATGAAGCAAACGCTTCAAGACCACACAAGCCCGGCCATGCAGAAATATTTTACATTTCACGCCCAGCAAGACCGCCATCAAGGCATGAGGGTCAGTCACGAACCAAACTGACCAATACAGTTTGAGAGAGATTGAGGAGCCCCGATAAGGCTGAGTGGTGCGCCGAGAAATGAGAGGGGAAAGAGATATTCCATCCGCTCGATAATGCAAAGGTATGTAAATTTTTAGAAGTCAAACTTTGGAAACTTTGATCAGGTTTACGCAAATGTTATTTATATCTACAATACCAAAGATACATCATACAAAACTACATCTCATGGTGAATCTAATGGTATATGTTTGCCGTACTAGATGTAATTCTTTTTCTCCACGCATTACATGGTCAAACTTTGTGATGTTTGACTTTTCAATAAATCTATATGCTATGGACCGAGGAGAGTGCCTCGGTCGAGACAGATCAAGTGCGTGTGAAGGAGAATGAGTAAGTGTGCAAAAAGAATATGTGTGTGAAATAGAAAGTGACAACAAATGATAAATTAGAGAGAGAGTGTGTGTTTTTTCGTTTCTTATGCGAACATATCACGCATGCATCTCCGAGATGGAAAAGCGAGGCGAGGAGATACACGAAGATAGCTAGTGTGTGATTGTTTGAAACGGAGAGAGACACCCCTGTAGCACATGTCCAATAGAGGTCTGGCCAACAAGGAAAAAAGGTCGAGATGGACACATGGATGGCATGGATGCATGGGGAGGGAGAGAGGGTGTGTTTGTGATAGAGAGATCCCCTCGAGATCGTGAGGGGACTATATGGGTGGGAGATCGAGGGAGTGCATGCGCGATAGAAAGATGCCCCGAGAGAAATCGAGATAGACCATGCACATGTTTGTGATGGAGACTAAGATTAGCTAGTCATATACATATAGGGGGGACTGTGTGCCTACAATTGAGTGAGAGACCATCATACTTGGCTAGCTGGGCATGAGATTGTGTGTGTGTGCGTGTGAGATGGAGAGAGAACGAGGGAGAGAGATAGAGTTTTAGATGGGCCTATCGAGTGCGAGTGAGATATGCATGTGTATGTGTGACCCAGGTGGATGGAGAGTTTGAGAGAGAGGGGGGGGAGAGCTCCGAGATGACATAGTGGTGTGTGAGAGACTTACGGGCAAAGAGCCAAGGAATTTGTGTGCGTACGATGAGTGCACCCAAGATATCTAGCTTGGACTAGCTAGAGTATCATACATAGTATGCGAGAGAGACCTATAGATGGTGTATATATGCATGCGAACTAGAAAGACCCCCCCCCCCAACACACACACACACACACACACACACAGAGAGAGAGAGAGAGAGAGAGAGAGAGAGAGATGGAGAGAAAGAGAGAGGGACCAACAAGGTTTTTGTGTCGGATGCGTGCGACAGAATTGAAGATTGTCGCGGAGAGAGAGAGAGAGAGAGAGAGAGAGAGAGAGAGAGAGAGAGAGAACAGGAGTGCGGGAGAGGGGGAGGTCACGTTTTATGCATCAAAGACTGATATAAACCATGTTTTGATATAAACTTGCATTCAAATATTTAAATTGGAGAACATGTTGTCTGTAATCCACACATGAACGGATATATGTGTATATCAAACAAGTTCATTAATTTGACTTTCAACATGTTCATGGAGTACTATAATATTGTACAACATGCTACTCGATTGAGGTGTTCAATTTTGGATTTAGTTCACTATTTTGACCCTCTTGAACGAGCTATTTCATTGAATCGAGATATTTCATTTTGGGTTTGATTCGTGTTTTTGAGTGGGTCAACTATTTGTCGTATAGTAAATCGCTAGCAATGAGCATGTAAAAACACATTACTCCCGAGCATCATCTCTCCATCTAAAAAAGAAATGGCAAGCTAATATTTCAAAATTTGATTCGAATCGACTTGGTAAGGTAGACGTGGATGCTTGTTCTCCCAAAATTTGAACGAACCGTTAAACATCCTCTCTGCTCGGTGGAATTCGACCGAGCAAATAAATGGGAGACGCGAAATTACCATCCTATGTGGGACACGCATCAATTGGCCCGTTGTACATCGAGGGTAGGTTCGAAACTTCATCCAAGCGCGCCTTCTCCTCCGCCGAAATGACATGTGCCGAATAATTCATAAACCATGGTCGGCAAAACACGCTCTCCTACTTTGAAATAGCTAGCGCCCACTATTTCAAAACACGCTCTCCTCGCCCGAAATCGCTCGCGCCCACTATAGTTCAAAACAAGCCCTCCTCGCCCGAAATCGCTCCCGCCCACTATTTGGGGAGAAGCAAAGTTACTCTACTATCCCCGACCCTCAGTACACAGACCCAAGCCGAGAAGCCAGGCAAGGATAGAACTATAACTCCCCCTCACATTTCTGCATAAATGCGTCCGTAAGACATGGTTCCACTCCTCCCAATTCCCCCGCCCCATTCATACCTCGTGGGCGCCAAATCACGTTCTCCCCGGGAAGCTCCCTTCTCCCGAGCCGCAAAACCTCAGCCCCACCTCCATGGCGCCCCCCCACCGCACCAATTTCATAGTCGCCCTCCTCCCTAATGCCGGAGACGCTGTCCATTTGCCATCGTGCACTGGGCCGTGTGCCTCTTACTCCATGCTGCTGGTGCTGCCTCGACGACGTCAGCGTGAACTGCACAGAGCCGATTCACCCCGCCATTGTTCACGGCGCCGAGCGGCTCCAACTTCGGTCCGCCCAGAGTCTGGCGCTACATCCCCGTAGCCGTCGACCGTCGCGACATCGCTCTTTCCCTGCCGCCGGTCGCCACCGCAACCGCGCCGGCCTCACCGACTCGGCAGTTGGACCTGCCTACTTCACCATGCCGCCAGATAGGTCGCACCCTCATCTCAAATCACTTTATTTAGGCGTCAGTTTTCTGAATTTTTATTCTGGGCCAATCGATTCCCAATGGGAAGCAGCACACCTCGAGGCGGTGAAGCTCCTAGGCTGCCGGTTGGCTGGTGTCTAACGTAAGGGTGCGGGGCCGCAAGTTCGCCGCGGAAGCAGCGCTTAGATGGCTATCTTTTAGAGTTGCGTGGGTTGAAGGTACTGCCGCCGCCAGATCTGGATTACGGGGAGTCTTTGTGGATTGGCCCGGGGGCTGCGCAACCACGGCGGCGGTGGGGGCGGGGAGCGGGTTTTGGCCGGGCCCTGAGCAGCAGAGGCAGGCTGCTCTGCCGTTGGTCGCCGGCTCTTCAGGAAGATTCGAACAAAGGTCAAATTTGGGAGGCACAAGACGGCCATCAAGCCATCCGCGTAGATCGGACGATACCAAAATAAAATAAAATTGTGTGACCCCAATTTAGTCTTGATCAACAGATGTGTGACCACTCTCGTACCTTGTCGTTGATCTCTTAGTGTATTTCTTCAGATCAAAGAGATATGTCATTCTTAACATTATGCGTTATCTGCATCTTCAGACACACCGTCTTCCGACTCACCGCAGCTGCTCCAACAAGGGAACCATACACCAGAAGGGAGCTATAGTCCCCACTCAACAGTTCCCTGCATCGAATGCACGTGCCCGATATGGACAGCCACAACAACTGCAGGGCCATCGACAAGTCAGCACATGATGCTCACTCCTATGGATGGCAGCCAAATAGGTTGTACCCTCATCTTACTTGTGTGCAACATTTATGGCTTTGTTATTCATCTAAGCATGGAAAATAGATCATCACATTTCACTGTTTATTCATGATGATCTCTTACGGGTCTTGTTCAGGAGTTCACGTTGTTTCATAGTTCAGCTAAGATACTTGTTCTTTAGGTAACGCTGTTCCATAGTTATCATCCATCAGCCAATGCTATCCCACAAGCTGGTGATTATAGTATTATACCACTTCTAGTATTACCTATGTTGTTCTTTAATACTTTTGTGTGCCATCTAGTTAATCTCGAGTACAAACGATGCATATTCTGTAGCTTTCATCTGTGTTCTCCCTTTAGTTTATGAGACCTGCTGCTAGTTAACCCCAGTCCTACTATTTATGTCATCTCCTACAGGCACTCATTACATAAATCTAACTACTAGTTGTCTTCCATGCATGTCAGATATAATTGCACACACTGATATATCCACAAGAACCTCACGGAGCAATGTAAAGGCCAATAAACTTGATGTCAATGATACCCAATATGATGGAACATGTAAAGGCAGTTCTTGAAGACTTGCGTAAAGATGATGAATCCTCTTCACCCCACAAGGTCCTTGCTCTAACTTGGCCTGTGATATGGGTACAACATACATATAATGTCCTTGAGTGTATCTACTCTGTTGCAATGCCATGTGCTTAGCATGCTGATCATGCATGTAAATATGTCATGCCTTCCTGTTTTTCAGTACCTATTCCATTCATGGTAACATGTTTTCAAATTCAAATCTTGTCATTCTACTCTATCGCAATGCCATCTGCTTAATTTGGACATCATGCTTCCGAATATCTTATGCATTGTTATTCATCAGTATGTACTTCATCTGTCTACCATACCATGTTTTTTACATTGAAGTGTTGTTCTAGTGCTCTGTTGCAATGCCATCTTATTTTCCCAATCATACACGTGTATGTTGCCTTAGTTATTTCTGTACGTATTCCGCTAGCATATAGTTTTACATTCGACTAGTGTTTTCTTGCTGTGTTGTCCTATCGTATCCCTAGCTCTTACACCATACTCCCTCCGTCCGGATTACATGTTGCCGAAATGGATAAAAAAGGATGTATCTAGAACTGAAATACGCCTAGACCCATCCATTTTTTCCGGATGGAGGGAATACATGTCAATATGTCATGCCTTTCTATTCTTCAGTACCTATTACATCTCTCTGCTGTTGCATGTTTTATAATTAAAGCACCATTCTTCTATACAAGGCATGCAAGGGGAAGACGGCTATGTTAGAATCTGAAGGGTTACAAACAAGGCCTTTGCAAAAGATCCAAACGTCAGGAGATAATAAACCAACTCCAGTTTTTATAGATACTGCTCCAAAGATAGAGAAACCCAACTCCTCATCGATAATAAGCAGATTCCAGTGGCCAAAGAACTAGTCCGCTCCAGTCCAACAAAAATATGTCAACTCAATTCTAAGAAGAGTGTACGTATCCTTGCATCATGAAATTTTATAGCATGCTGATCATATTTTCTACATGTTTCTTACCCATCTCTCTTTTAGAAAATAAGCTTAACAGATAGAAGAATTTCTGCAATGGTATCGTTTATGAGGAAAGATTCTTGCAGGAATTCTCTCGTGCTCCAATGTAGATGTAAGTACATTGTATATCACTATATTTTTACATCAACATGTATTTTGTTAATCAGCGTGAATCTAACCTTTATCTGATCTAAAATTAGTTGTAGCAAAATGTTAAAGGCGCCTAATGTTGATTTTTGTAAGGAAAACTGCTCGGTAGTTTTGCATCTTGAGCTGCATAAATGTACTATCTCATATCACGCACATTACTGAATTGTAGTGCTTCTCCGGTTGCCCATTCATTCATTGTGTCAATGTTGCTTTCGTACTACCTTACCTGGCTGATGATAGCTGTGCCATATTGTGTTAATTTGGTGTAGGCTAGTTGCCCTAACGTTCGTTGTGTCAATGTTGCTTTCCTATTATCTGACTTGGCCAATGATAGCAATGCTAGTGTGTTAATTTTGTGCAGGCTCCTGAAGATAAGAAGACAAACTCTGAAAACAGCAAGGCAACCCCATTGTTTCTTTCCAATAAATCTAGGCCAGGTAATATGGCAATAACTCATGATTAATCTGTTTGATTCCCGGCCTAATTTGTGTTATGATGCGTTGGTCGAGACACTCTCCACTATCAATAATACAAGCACGCCAAATTCACCATCTGAATCATTTAGTATCCTCTGTCTCAATGCAACGGAATAAATATATGTTTGTGAACCAATTAATGGCTGAAGAAATGATGGAAATGGTGGAGGAATCAGAGGTGCAGAGTCGGGCGACACAACAACAGATCAATGTTTCCAGAGACATTGTAGCAAAGCAACAAGAACTTGCCCACATGCTTATGGGCATCATTCGTGCTGAGGTTGCCTATTTGACGTTGTAGATCGTTAGGTTCTGTTCATTTATTTGCACTGGCATCAATCTTTGATTGCCCGATGGATGTTATTTCCTGTAATATATCTTTGGATATGCAACGTTATTCTCGTATGCCGTACCTTTGCTTGATCGGTTTTGGTCCTGTGCATAATTGCTCGTTGTAATGGGCTCAAATTATCTAATTTGGCCTAAAGACATGTATGAATTTTAGTGGGCCCATTAAGTTAATGGGCCGTTACTAGGCCGAAAGTTAATGGTCGGCCCTCTTACCTCCCGGGTCATTAACAGGCAGACATCGAAGCGGGCAACAGGTGGCCCCAATTTATTTCACGGGCCGTTAACAGGCCGTTACTAAGTTTGGGCTACATATGGCCCAACTATACTATAGGCCTTTAGCAGGCCGAAAGAGACAGCGGGCTTGTACTGGACCATGAAGAGCATGGGCCGCTAAGAGGCCGAAAGTCAGGTCATATTGTAAATGGCCCAACTGTGTTGTGGGCCTTTAGCAGGCCGAAAGAGAAACCGGGCTGGTATTGGACCATGAAGGCCATGGGCCGTTAATAGGCTAAAACTAAGGTCTGACTACAAATGGACCAACTCATTTATGGTCCGTTAACAGGCCGAAAGGCACACAGGGCCGGTAATTGGCCCAACACTTAAATGAGTCGCTAAAAGGCCAAAACTCAGGTCCGACTACAAATGGCCCAACTGATTTATGGGCCGTCAACAGGCTGAAAGTGACACCGGGCCTTAAATTGGCCCAACACTTAAATGGGCCGCTAAAAGGCCGAAACTCAGGTCTGACTACAAATGGCCCATCAGATTTATGGGTCGTCAACAGGCTGAAAGACACACCGGGCCGGAGATTAGCCCAACATTTAAATGGGTCGCTAAAAGGCCGAAAAATGTACATCCTAAAAATTGGCCCATCCATTAAATGGGTCTTTAACAGGCCGAAATCTCATCGGGCCGATATTGAGTCCAATTATATAGCGGGCTGTTAACGGGCTCGAACTGACGATGGGCTGCAATGGTGTCAAATCTTTAACGGGCCGTTGACGGGCCGAATTGGCACATCTCGTATGGTAGTGGGCTTAAATGGACTGACACAAGTAGGCCTTATATGGGCCGCTGCTAATTTTCTTGGGCGGCCTTTTTTCATCGGAATGGGCCCTTTGTTGGGCCGTGCCACGTGTCGACCTATCATAGGCGCCTCCTGTCCAATGAGTGGATGACATCTGTCCCAACGGTGAGGCAACATGTGTTTCCTGCGGCTAACGATCATTTTACACGTGGAAAATCCCCATTGGTCCGGGCTGTTAACGGGTTATAGGATCCAAAACCGGACCCGATAGATTAACGGTGTTCCGTTACGGTGGATGCCACATGTCGGTCACCCTTGACGACAACACTTCTGTGAACGCGCGATTTATTGTCATGGAAGTGGACACTTCCGTGATGATAATTTTGGTAATGTCATGGAACACTTCTACGACAGCACATGTATGACTATCTTGATTCTGTCATAAAATCGTCATGGATGTACATGCATGACAGAAACGCGACCTCTTCGTGACAAACATGTATCATCACGGAAGTGTATTTTTTTGTAGTGTCCGAAACTCCACGAAAGTTATTTTTGGAAATAATAAAAATATTGAGTGGAAGAAATGCTAGAGGGGACCCACACAGCCCACGAGGGTGGGGGGCGCGCCCTACCCCCCAGGGCGCACCCCCCTGCCTCGTGGGCCCCCTGTTGGATCTCCGGTGGCCATCTTCTGCTATATGAAGTCTTTCGTCAAGGGAAAAAATAATAAGCAACCTTTCGGGACGAGACTCCGCCTCCACGAGGCGGAACCAATCTAGGGCTTCGGCAGAGCAGTTCTGCCGGGGATACTTCCCTCCGGGAGGGGGAAATCATCGCCATCGTCATCACCAACGCTCCTCTCATCAGGAGAGGGCAATCTTCATCAACATCTTCACCAGCACCATCTCCTCTCAAAACCCTAGTTCATCTCTTGTATCCAATTCTTGTCTCCAAGTGCAGGATTGGTACTAGTAGGTTGCTTGTAGTGTTGATTACTCCTTGTAGTTGATGCTAGTTGGTTTATTTGGTGGAAGATCATATGTTCAGATCCTTTATGCATATTAATACCCCTCTGATTATGAACATGAATATGCTTTGTGAGTAGTTACATTTGTTCCTGAGGACACGGGAGAAGTCTTGCTATTAGTAGTCATGTGAATTTGGTATCCGTTTGATATTTTGATGAGATGTATGTTGTCTAGCCTCTAGTGGTGTTATGTGAACGTCGACTACATAACACTTCACCATTATTTGGGCCTAGAGGAAGGCATTGGGTAAAGTAGATGATGGGTTGCTAGAGTGACAGAAGCTTAAACCCTAGTTTATGCGTTGCTTCGTAAGGGGCTGATTTGGTTCCATATGTTTCATGCTATGGTTAGGTTTACCTTAATACTTTTGTTGTAGTTGCGGATGCTTGCAATAGAGGTTAATCATAAGTGGGATGCTTGTTCAAGTAAGAACAGCACCCAAGCACCGGTCCAACCACATATCAAATTATCAAAGTATCGAACGCGAATCATATGAACGTGATTAAAACTAGCTTGACGATAATTCCCATGTGTCCTCGGGAGCGCTTTTCTCCATATAAGAGTTTGTCCAGGCTTGTCCTTTGCTACAAAAAGAATTGGGCCACCTTGCTGCACTTTATTTACTTTTGTTACTGTTGCTCGTTACAAATTATCTTATCACAAAACTATCTGTTACCACTTATTTCAGTACTTGCAGAGAATACCTTGCTGAAAATCGCTTATCATTTCCTTCTGCTCCTCGTTGGGTTCGACACTCTTACTTATCGAAAGGACTATGATAGATCCCCTATACTTGTGGGTCATCAATGTACGTACACGTTCGCGACCAGAATGACAATGCTACGTACGCTTCGACCAGGTGGGTCCCGACTGTCAAGCACTTCCTTGCGTGCGAAGATGTAGCTGGTGGGTCCCAGCAGTCAGGGGGGGACATTTTTTCGTGAAATATGGTGGCCCGTCCGTTGGGTCCCTGCTGTCAGGTGGAAGAATCATTATTTTGCGCGTAATAAGGAGGCACTTCCTTGCTGTGGCCATGGACCGAGCTGTTAGCCTCTCCATGTACAGTACTCTTCCGATGGAAGTCGTTCGTTGACCACATTGACCACGCCGCGCCGAGAGCACCAAGGCGGTGGACGACGGTGAGGCCTAGGAAAGGGACGACACGGAGCCGGGGAAGACGCGGCAGCGGATGCCCACGCGGAGAGGAGTATGAGGGTTCACTGGTTCGGCTTTGGTGTGAGGCTCCCGTCGCCGCAGAATAACATGGGGTGTGGGTGAGTAGAGGGATGGCCTGGCCAGCGGTGGGAGTAGTAGGGGGCGGTGAGGCCTCCGCGGCAGCACAGCCAGCCACGGGAAGCAGGAGCAGGCGGCACGACCGGTGCTAGTTTGGGCGACTGGAGCAAGAAGACCAGAGGTTGAAGAAGCACTACGGCTGTTGGATGGACATCGTACGGTCACTGGAGCTAGAATCGTTCATATTGACTAAGTTGACAAAGCCCTCCGTCCCCGTCAACTTAGTAGGCCCACAAGTCAGCCTCCCACTATGGTGGGTCCCAACTAGCAGGGGAGTATTCATTTTTTGTGCGTAGTAAGGAGGCACTTCCTTGCGTGCGAAGATATAGCTGGTGGGTCTGAGCTGTCAGCGGGACTATTCATTCTTTTTCGCGTAATAAGGAGGTACTTGCTTGCGCGCGGCCATGGACCATGTGGATCCAAACTGTCATCCTCTCCATGTACATCCCTCTTCCGATGATGTCGTTTGTTGACAACGTTGACCACACCGTGCCAAGAACACCAGCGCGATGGACGACGGCGAGACCCAGGAAGGGAATGACCCGGAGGCAGCGAAGCCACAAAAGTGGAGGGAGGGTGAGTAGAGGGATGGCCCGGCCAGCGGTGGAGTAGTAGGGGGTGGTGAGGCCTGTGCGGCAAAGACAACCGCCATGGGAGGCGGAATAAAGCGGTCCCTTGGCCCAAGGCCGGATTTGGCGGCTGGAGCAAGAAGATCAGATATTGAAGAAACACGACGGCCGTTGGATTGAAATCCAACGGTTACGTCTGCTAGAATCGTTTGTTGAGTATATAATAAGTAAAAAATCTTGCATACGCGTCAACTTAATAGGCCCACAAATCAGCCATTCCCTATTTTTCTAATAATTTATATATAGCTCATTGGAACTTCTGATGCAATTTATTGCAGTCCATTTTTTTGTTGGCCAGGGCCAGGGTTAAAAATTTAAACGAAAATTTGCATATTTCTATGGGTTCCAAACTATTTTTAATACCGAAATGTCGAGCCAGATTTAAAGTACTTTGAAGATATATTTAAATTAGGTTAAAGCCCAGTGAAATTGGAATCTGAAAATGTGAAAATATTCAGAAGTTATAAAGTAATTGCCAATTTGTCATCTGTTTTTATATTTACAGCCCATTTCATATTACTTTCAAGATTTGCAGGCGTCTTGAAAGAGTTGCAGCCCATCAGGGCATAGAAAAATAAGTAGGCCTGGATTGGGTATTTTTCAGAAATAATAAACTCGGCTCATTTTCACAAAGAAAAATAGCTGGGCTGGTCATGTGGTGAACATAAAATATAAGCCTGGGCTAGATGGGCCACAGCCCAGTTGAAACCCTGCTCCGTCTCAACAATAATAGAAAAAATACTGCTCGAGCAGCTACGTCCCAGGTGTCAGCCAATCTTGTGTTGTTCTCTTGTCTATTGACTATATATGCTGACAATGTCGTGGGTCCCAAATGTCAGGAAAGCACTAGGAGGAAGCATTTCCTTTTTCCATACGCTGACAATGGAATATATATAACAGAAAATGAGGAACTTGCGTCCGGCCATGGACATGGTGGGCCCCTACTGTCATCCTCTCCATGTATAGTCCTCTGTCGATTCCTCTTGTTTGTTGACCATCTTGACAACGCGAGAGGGCAGCGCCGCGACGAGCGCACCAAAGCGCGCGGAGGACGACGACGAGGCCTCGGACGTCAGCGTTAATGATTTAGGAGACGGTGGGGAGGTGATGCATGCACTGAGGCACAGCCAGCCATGGGAGGCGGAAGCAGGCGGCCCCGTCGGCGCTGGTTTTGTTTTGGCGGCTGGAGGAAGACAGGACTGAAGAAACACGACAAAATGTAAAAGCAGTAGGAGTACTTAACAAGATTAACTGAAACCAGCAGGGGCACTTAACAACCATAGATCAAAGCAGTATGAGTACTTATACAGGTTCAACCGTACAAAGCACGCATCGAACAGTGCTACTTTGCCTACAGTTAACCAAGGGTGAGGCCGCCACACCCCAGGACAAGGCCCAGGCGCCACCCCGCGCATGCACAACCTTTTGAAAGCGGCTTCATCTCGCAATGTGGTCAATAAACATGATATTCGTTTTAGAGCCATGGAAAAGGAGGAACATAATCTTCTGTCCTATTCTCCAAGATGGATGGGCCTTCATTATTTGAGACCACCCATGAAAAAGTATCTTTTCACCTCCAAGGGGAATGCAGTAGTTCGACATAAACATCATGTTGTGACCAAGCGCAAGTCTGACCCGACCATGGTCAGGCATCTGTATAGGAACAATAGAACTGGGTAGTTTCTTTTTCAAGAAGATCACAGTTGTAAAACTGTGTATAAGCAAGAGTTTATGAACAACATATATAACAGAAAACAACTCATACCATAAGTTTCTCGACACAGTTGGACCTGTTCAACGAGTGCAGCAGTGGAACACATATCCCACGTGGCCTTCCACCATTGAAACGTCCCACAAGGACTTCAAGACGATCAATAAAGTGTAGGAACCAGTCAACTTCAGTGCCATGAGTAACAACCGAGTTCTTATAGAATAACAAACAAGTAGCCCGCTTAACTCTGAAAAAACCTACGCCACCAATTATTAAAAATATATTAGTTAGAAGTGGCATCTTCGTGAGAGATTCGTTGCTACTTCTAAAGTTAAATTGTGATTAGTTAGACAGAATAGGTGGATTAAGAAGTAATTGAGGCAACAAGCAAGAACCAGATACAAAACTAACATGGATGAATAATTGGAACTACGTCGGGGTGGAAGATCGCAGTGAAGATGAGACCAGGTTCTGCTATTTCCATCAACATTCGTACACCAACTTTCAGTCTGTAACACTTGAGAAAGTTTATCCAAGTTCGGCTATTAAAAAGCGGTGATCTTTCTTGGTTCATGAACCCAACTCGGAATTTATATCCATGGCTTGTCTTCACTGTGACCATTAAACTGGTGTACTCAGTTATGGCAAGGCCGAGCATCTTGAGTACATGTGTTCTGGCAGAGCAAGGAATGCACTGCAGGAAAAATAATATGAGAACACAATGTATTCCCTATCCAAATCTAGAAATAATTTCCTCCTTCACGTCAGTGTTGACCATGGTACTAGTACCTTTTATCCATATATAGCAATCCAAATTTCCAAATTAGTTGACAACATGTTCAAAAAACGCCACCCTCCCGGATAGAAAAGAGGATTCTAGGAACATACTGTGCACGTTTTAAAATCCCTTGTTAGAATGAGAAGGAACAAGTGTGGCGTCTCGCCGAGGGCGCAGAAACCTGTAGGGTCCTCGCACTTCAGGCACTTCAAATGAAACACACTAGATTCAGTAGGAAGAAAAATGCATCAACTGCGGCGGCTGCCATCCTAGGATTACCCGCGACCAAGGGACTTGGATTTATCGGGGATGGATGAAGAATTTGTACCTGGTTCTCCATGAGAAAACCCTATGCAATCGCCGATAGAGGGTTTTCTCTGAACAAACGAGCGAGGGAGAAGGGGATTTAGGCCCGGTGAAATATTGCCGCTTCGTCTCCGACTTATCGCTAAAATTTGGAAAGGTGGGGGTTTTGTGATTTGACGGCTCATTGGGCATTCTTCATGGCGCCACGACTGGGTGTGTCTACATCTTGATTGTGCACTCTAATTTGGTGCATATGGCATGTGGACCCCGTTGCCGGATGCCCCACATATCAGCGAAAGGAAGTAGAAAGACATGAGTAACTAGTTACACAGAAATATAGTTTTGACAGAGAGATACTCCCTCTGTAAAGAAATATAAAAATCATTTATATCACAACTTTATACATAAGAAAAATCAAGGGGGATATATATAACATATATAATTGGGACATTTACATCTATGCCCTTAACTCAAACCCACTACTCAGTTTTGCCCCTAATTTTTAGGTATGCTTAGTTTTGCCCCTCCGCCGTTAGTTTCACTTATAGAAATGCCCTTCTCTGCCGTTACCGTCCGGTCAAAGGTCTTTGACCGTCCTGAAAAAATAGCAAAAAAAATCAAAAAGATTTGAAATTTGGTGGGATCGAAGATAGTCATGTCCGCAAGGCACATGCACATTTTCATGCCTTTTAGACACTCCGAAGCTCGTGGCAAAGGAAAACATAAATTTTGTACGCATGCGAACAGTGAATTCAAAAAACTAGAAAAAAATCAAAAAAATATGAAATTTTGTGGGACTGAAGATATTCAGGTGCGCAAGATGTGTGCACGTTTTTGTTGTGTATGGACATCGTAGGAGCTCGTGGAGAAAAAACAAATTTTAGCTCAAAAAAACTTTGAAAAAATGCACTATTTTGTTTTTTTTTCTCTAGAGCGCCTCGTACATCATTTGATCACCAAAACTTGCAAGCACCTTCTGCACTCAAGCCTCTTTGATGCCAAATAAATTCAATTTTTTTGAACTTTATTGCTATTTTTTAATTTACTGTTCATAGGCATAAATTATTATTTTTTTCCTTTGCCACGAGCTCCCGTAGTGTCCAACCAACACAAAAATGTGCACGCGCCTTGCGGACATGACTATCTTCGATCCCACCAAATTTCATATTTTTTTGATTTTTTTTTCTATTTTTCTGGATGGTCATAGTACTTTGACCGGACGGTAATGTCGCAAAAGGGCATTTCTATAAGTGACACTAACGGCGGAGGGGCAAAACCGAGCATACCTGAAAATTAGGGGCAAAACTGAGTAGTGGGTTCGAGTTAGGGGCAGAACTAGAATTGGCCCTATATAATTATAAAAAACAGAGTTTTTTAACACGGTATAGACGGGTTGGTGATGATGGTGTGCCTGCCATCCTACAGTATAGGCCGTCCGATTTATATCTGACGAACAAGAATGAAACTATGGCAATTTTGCAAAAAGGTACCCGCACACCTCTCCACATTTGCAAATAAGGCCTTCCCTCGTTCATCCTTTTCTCTCACAAGATAAAATACTCATACAAATGCATCTTGATGTTACCTGCAACGTACGGGCATTATGCGGGTTCAGCTGAGAATATAATACTCAGACAGGCTCACGGTTCTGGACTTTGGGCCACATGCCGGCGGGTCTGCATGTTTGGGGGCCAATGTGTTCTACCTCAGCGCTTTTCACATTGCAAGCGATCGGTACGGCGCTGGTTTTAGATGCTGTCGCAAGGCGAATACACAAAATTGAATAAAGCACGGCAGCTGTTAGAATGAAATCGAACGACAGTTCCTAACCAGCAATCAGAGTTGCTATTCTATCAACGATATACCACGTGATAAATAGTACTATCGTACTACTTATACACAGAGGCCACTTGTTTCACCATGCCAGATTATTACATCAAAATCTCTCGGAAGTTAGATCAATTCGATAGTTGCGTGCTGCTACTGAAGAATTTCAAAGTTGATTTGGACCAGCTCTCCTTGCCGAGAAAGTTTGATTTTGACACCATCCCCTACCGCAAGATATGATTTAGATTTGAACCTTTACCATCCTTTTGAAGGAAATGTGCCCTAGAGGCAATAATAAAGTTGTTGTTTACATTTCCCTATATCATGATAAATGTTTTTTATTCATGCTAGAATTGTATTAATTGGAAACTTAGTACATGTGTGAATATATAGACAAACAGAGTGTCCCTAGTACGCCTCTACTTGACTAGGTTGTTTATCAAAGATGGTTATGTTTCCTAGCCATAGACATGTGTTGTCATTTGATGAATGGGATCACATCATTAGAGAATGATGTGATGGACAAGACCCATACGTTAGCTTAGCACTATGATCGTTTAGTTTGTTGCTATTTCTTTCTTCATGACTTATACATGTTCCTCTAACTATGAGATTATGCAACTCCTGAATACCGGAGGAACACTTAGTGTGCTATCAAACGTCACAATGTAACTGAGTGATTATAAAGATGCTCTACAGGTGTCTCCGATGGTGTTTGTTGAGTTGGCATAGATCGAGATTAGGATTTGTCACTCCGATTGTCGGAGAGGTATCTCTGGGCCCTCTCGGTGATGCACATCACTATAAGCCTTGCAAGCAATGTGACTAATGAGTTATTTGCGAGATGATGCATTACGGAACGAGTAAAGAGACTTGCCGGTAACGAGATTGAACTAGGTATGGTGATACCGATGATCGAATCTCGGGCAAGTAACATACAGATGACAAAGGGACAACGCATGTTGTTATGCGGTTTGACCAATAAAGATCTGCATAGAATATGTAGGAACCAATATGAGCATCCAAGTTCCGCTATTGGTTATTGACCAGAGATGTGTCTCGGTCATGTCTACATAGTTCTCGAACCCGTAGGGACCGCATGCTTAACGTTCGATGATGATTCGTATTATGAGTTTATGTGATTTGATGTACCTAAGGTTGTTCGGAGTCCTGGATGAGATCATGGACACGACGAGGAGTCTCGAAATGGTCGAGACATAAAGATTGATATATTGGACCATGTTATTCGGACACCGGAAGTGTTCCGGATGGTTTCGGATAAAACCGGAGTGCCGGAGGGGTTACCGGAACCCCCGGGGAACGCCTTAGTGGGCCTTAGGGGAGAGAGAGGACAACAGCCAGGAGGTGGCGTCCCCCCCCCCCCCAAGGGGAGCCCGAATAGGACTAGGGGAGGGGGCGCGGCCCCTCTTTCCCTCTCCCTCTCCCTCTCCTTCCTTCTTCTCGTACTTGGACCAGGAAGGGGGGCGATTCCTACTTGGAGTAGGACTCCCCCCTTGGGCGCGCCCTCTAGGGCCGGCCGGCCTCCTCCCTCCCTCCCTCCTTTATATACGGGGGAGGGGGCACCCCATAGACACACAAGTTGATATTTTTGCCGTGTGCGGTGTCCCCCTCCACAGTTTTACACCTCATTCATATCGTCGTAGTGCTTAGGCGAAGCCCTGCGCCGGTAACTTCATCATCACCATCACCACGCCATTGTACTAACGAAACTCTCCCTCGGCCTCAACTGGATCAAGAGTTCGAGGGACGTTACTGAGCTGAACGTGTGCAGATCGCGAAAGTGTCGTGCGTTCGGTACTTGGATCGGTTGGATCGTGAAGACGTTCGACTACATCAACTGCGTTACTAAACGCTTCCGCTTTCGGTCTACGAGGGTACGTGGACACACTCTCCCCGCTCGTTTCTATGCTTCTCCTAGATAGATCTTGCGTGATCGTAGGAATTTTTTTGAAATACTACGTTCCCCAACACCTTTAGCATCAACCATCATGCGACCATCCTTTGTACTTACGGTATATTGAGTAGGTACATTCACACCAAGGCTGCGCATGGTAAGAGAAACTTGGCCACAGTCGCCCGGATTGTTGAACGATTCCCACGTTGCTCTAGGAATTCTCTGTTTGCAAACAAGAAGACATACTCAAACAGTTAGTTCAACACAGTGAATCATGTGAAACAACATGGGAAGAAAAAAGAACGAAGCACTTGGGCGGCCAATGCTTACCGAGAAGGTGGACATGTCGGTTTTTGTAAGGACTTCGGTATATGAAGTGCGAACTGCAGCCCAGTCTGTTGCCGGTGCAACTGCTGGTTCCGTTGCCGCTGCACGGGCCGGAGCAGATGCAAGTGCAAGTGTTGGTGCAGGTGCCGAAGCCGTTGCTGGTGCCCGTGCCGGTGCGACTGGTAGTGCCGCTGCTGCTGCCGGAGATGGTGCTCCTTGTAGAGCTAGTGCCGGTGTCGGAGCAGGTGGCAGTGTCGATGCCCAATCCTCCGGTAGATCAGCCCGATCCGCTGACGCGGTCGGTGCCCAATCCTCAGCTGGATCAGACTGAGCTGCTGCCGCTGTCAGTGCTAGAGCAAGTGCCTTCGGAGAAGGATCCGGTGCTCGATTCGTTGCCAAATGTGGTACCGATGTGCGAGACAGCGGCGATCGTGTCTGGTCTATTATGATCAGCTTTCTAACTTGGGTAGGCTCCGTGACCGTGATCCAGTCTTTTTCTTCATTTCTTTTAAATGCAAGAAGGACTAATTGTGGAGTGTTTGTTAAACCAAACTGCAGTTCATCATAGGGATTCAGCTTGTACTTAGACAACAGACTGATCTAATTGTTTCTAGTAATATAAGTGATGGACAATGCCTTAGTTACTGACACGACATAAGAAGTGAAACCTGCAAAAATAACCATCGTAGAGCAAACCAAATGGTTTATTCTGTGATGAATGTCACATGGCAAAACCTGCATCGTAAAATTGCATCAAAAGAAAGAGAACATGACATTAAATCAATAAGATTTAGACAGTAAATCAATAAGATTTACTTGATGTGACACGAGTGAATCCTTACCAGGAAATCACTATGTTGAAGTACTAAACATAAGATTGATCGTCCAACTACGCGTGGCATGCAGGGCCCCCGCCTACTCCCACAAGCAGGATAGTCCAAAGGTCGTGACAAATCATATGGAACGAACATCCATGGGACTGGAAATCCTGGTGGGTGCGATAAACCCTGCAATGCATACAAATATTGGAGTGTAACCATAATTGATAAACCATCCTCACAAAAAAGATGATCTGGATACTTCAAAATACTCTGACTGAATTGAGGGATGACATTAACATAGACTGTTCTCAGGACTCACCACACACCAAAAGCGGCAGTACTAAGCAATACAGGGTTCACAAACACAAATAAAGTACTGAACAATAGTACTTACTACAGACAAGCAAAGTTGCACTAATTAAACTTTGTAGACTATTTCTTGCCACCGACCTACGGGATGAACCCCGCATAATTGACTAGGCCATGGACTTCGTGAGAGATGTCTACCTGCACCACCACCATCTCGTCAACCTTGGAGAACCTAACAGAGTGGTCTTTCCACTCATAAACATGACGATGAAGACATGCCGTAGATTTGTCGGGAAGCTTTACAAGAACCACACCCTTCGTAATCAAAGGCACAGCTAGGAAATTGTTGTGGTCAAGTACAGCCTCGAGAACACGCCTGACAACAATGCTACAGGAAAACACTAGTTCAGGACACGTGGCGACAAGGACACAGCAGCTGGATAGTTTAGCAGTAGAACTCATCCTCAAGTCTTCTAGTTCACACGGCATGACTTTGAGAACTTCATCTCCACAGCGGACCTAGTTCTAATTCAAACAGAAACCAATTATTTTATTACTACCTCCGTTCACACATATAAGATGATTTTCGATATTTTACTCCATGTATGACTACATATACGCACAGAAATGAGTGAACAAAGACACTAGAACATGTCTTCAAAGGCATGAGAGCGGAGGGATTACTTGCAATATCCATAACACAAGTTACTGAGGCAAATATACCCTCTTCAAAGGTAGCATTGATGTTCATAAAGTAGTATGAGACTTAATATCGATGTTTCAACTCGGTGTACATTGTAAGATTTGAACTGAGGACCATGCATATGGGTAATTATTTCGAATTCGTGCCATACTAGGTTTGGAAAAGTTGACATTGACTCGATTGTTGTGCTATTTTGTAGGTCATATGTTTGAATTCATCCAAAGTTTCACTACCATGGTGTTCATCATATACATATGAATTTGTATTAAAAAAGTAGCATGGATACCATGAAATGCGAAATCCACGTTAGAATTGGAGATCGCTATGTGACACACACTCTAATTCAAATAACTAATTATGTGACACACACTCTAATCCATGTTAGCGTGGATACTGTTTCGATTTTTTTCAAATAACTCCTCATTAATTAATTTATAGTATCTCGTTTTGAATGACTAATTATTTGCAAGGAAAACACGGGCATTGTAAATACATACAGATTCGTCTGCAAACGAACGGAGATTCGTTTGCGTTCTGAAATGTAGGTGCACCAGGCAGACCAGGGTCATGTCGTGGTGGTCGTGTGTGTCGTACAGACGCTTAGCACCCAGCCATCCACCCCCTCCCTCCCTCCCTCCCCCCATCCCTAATTCACCGCCAACCCAAGAAAAGTTCGAATCGCCCCTCGTCTCGTATCTTTCCCCACCTCTGTGCCGGACGACGACGACGAAGACGACGGTCGCGCTTCACCACCGCACCGGAGCTACCTCACCTACGCCCTTGTCCACCGCACCGGGTGATCCACCGACAACGTTGGCCGCCGCAACCGACGTGCCTCACAGACACCGACTTCCACTGCATCAGGTGCGCTTCACCGACGCCATCTCCCACCTCACCGCAGCTATTTCACCGAGCACATCGTCGCACCTCCGCCCCCCCGAGGCCGTTGGAGCTTCACCAACGGTCTCGTCCACTGCATCGTAGCGCTCCGGTGCCACTCAAGATTTGCATCCGTGCGCGGCCAGCCAACGCCAGCGCATCACCCTCAATGGCTCTGAAGTGACCCACACTCTAGCTAGGCGAGCATGCCCAAACACCGGCCCGAACTATGTATCCACACATCACTCCCTTGTGCACTGTTCCGACGATGTTTGGATATCCTTTCACTGCTCTCTTAGCTTACACGCCTATGCAACTCTAACTTGAACACTTATTTCTTGTTGAGATGTCATCTGAAACAAGCAAAACCATTTTTTAGCGAAGCATGATGGCGCTACGGGATCTGGTACACATCTGCACACCCATATAACCTTGTAAGTATTTGTACTCCGGTACAACAGCAAGGTCGATTCCTATTATTTGATCAACCATTCACTGTGTCAAAAATGTAGAGGGGGATGCAAGGAGCACAAGGCCTGCACATCCAAGCAAGTGGTAACATGGACTTGTACATGGAACATCCCAAACGCAAGTAGAGCTGCAGTGAGCATGTACAACGAGCTAGCGTAAGTCCTTGCATTTCATTTAATTCTTACTGGTCTGTGTGTATTATCTGTGTGCAGTGGCGGATCCACGAATTCAAGTTACCAGGGACGAACATTTAACTTAAAAATACGAAGGCACTTTCAGTCCGGTATTCAACATAACTTAGAAATGTGAAGCTACATGCACTTTGAAAACCAGCTAATGATCCAAAGTAGTTCAGATTATAAAACACTAAATGATGTAAGCACCAAAAACACAAAATGCAACATGGTGTACAAGGACTACTAACATGATCTGTACCTGCTTGTATTATTCGTTCTCTGGCTGAAAATATCAAAGTATAATTGCACCTATAACCAGTGTGCAAACTGCATATCAATATATCTATCCTGCACAAGTATGCCAATAGTTTCAAACAACAGATTAGAAAAGTATTTATGCTATGTTGTCATGATACAGGGACTTTCTGGTTGATGACCTCGACGTTTCCTCAAGCCATGAAAATGTACTATAATTTGCTTGTCATCAATGCTTGCAAATCTCTATGTCTCTCTCAACATAGCAGATCATCATTAGACACTAAATCCTTCAATGGGAGCTTGCAAAATGCTTGCATTAGATCCCTCATTAGACACTATATGTTCATCACCAGGAGCATTTAAATGTTTGCATCAAATCCTTCATTAGCTGTCTGTTCATTAGACACTTCAGGCTCAAGAACAACATGAGCTTGTATGTTTGCACCGGAAACTTGATTAGATACATCATATTCAGTCAGTTCAGTATTGATTGGGGGAGTTATAATATAAGCAGAAATTGGTTTCATTTTGTCATAGATTCCCTACATACAAGCAGTTTTACAACACCGTCAGGTTTAACTATTGGACAGAAATTGAACAGTTGAATTAGATATAATCAGGGATGTGATGTACCTGCTCGTTGTGCATGCTGCTCTTGCAAGCTGTGAATGTCTGTTTGCGCAAGCTCGATGCCATGCCCGTGCAGCCGCCGCTGCCTCCCATGCAGGCTGCACCCAGGGTTGGATCTTCATCTTCTTGTCCTTCCATTCGCTTGAAGCCCGGCGACCGCCCTTCAACGAGGGCGCGAGGAAGTGTTGTGTCGGTCTGTCCAGCGGCGGCTAGGTTAGGAGCGAACCAGACTGGAGGCTAGAGCGAACGAATTGGGATTTTTCCTGCTGTCGATGGATATGGGAGGCACTCGTTTGGGCCGCAAGCCTACTATAGGGCCTGCCTTGCACTTACATTATTGGCCCATCCAAATTGAAACATTTTTCTTCATTTTTTACATTGCCTACTCGTGCGTTGGGACGAACAAAACTAGGCTGGGCCAACCTGGATGACTCAAACTAGGTGCACACTTTCCAGCCACCTGAGGCGGCTGCTGATACGTCTCCGTCGTATCTACTTTTCCAAACATGTTTGCCCTTGTTTTGGACTCTTACTTGCATGATTTGAATGGAACTAACCCGGACTAACGCTGTTTTCAGCAGACTTTCCATGGTGTTATTTATGTGCAGAAACAAAAGTTCTTGGAATGACCTGAAACTTCACGGAACATCTATTTGGAAATAATAAAAAAACATTTGAAAAGATGAAGACCAGGGGTCCCACACCCTGTCCACGAGGGTGGAGGGCGCGCCTGCCCCCCTGGGGCGCACCCCCCTACCTCATGGGCCCCCTGGATCCCCTCCGACCTCAACTCCAACTCTATATATTTGCTTTCAGGGAGAAAAAAATAGGAGAGAAGAAATCATCACGTTTTATGATACGGAGCCGCCGCCAAGCCCTAAAACCTCTCGGGAGGGCTGATCTGGAGTCCGTTCGGGGCTCCGGAGAGGGGGATTCGTCCCCGTCGTCATCATCAACCATCCTCCATCACCAATTTCATGATGCTCACCGCCTCAAGGGAGTAATTCCATCGTAGGCTTGCTGGACGGTGATGGGTTGGATGAGATCTATCATGTAATCAAGTTAGTTTTGTTAGGGTTTGATCCCTAGTACCCACTATGTTCTGAGATTGATGTTGCTATGACTTTGCTATGCTTAATGCTTGTCACTAGGGCGCGAGTGCCATGATTTCAGATATGAACCTATTATGTTTTCATGAATATATCTGTGTTCTTGATCCTATCTTGCAAGTCTATAGTCACATACTATGTGTTATGATCCGGCAACTCCGAAGTGACAATAATCGGGACCACTCCCGGTGATGACCATAGTTTGAGGAGTTCATGTATTCACTATGTGCTAATGCTTTGTTCCGGTACTCTATTAAAAGGAGGCCTTAATATCCCTTAGTTTCGATTAGGTCCCCGCTGCCACGGGAGGGTAGGACAAAAGATGTCATGCAAGTTCTTTTCCATGCACGTATGACTATATTCGGAATACATGCCTACATTACATTGATGAATTGGAGCTAGTTCTGTGTCACCCTATGTTATGATTGTTACATGATGAACCGCATCAGGCATAATTCTCCATCACCGATCCAATGCCTACGAGCTTTTCACATATTGTTCTTCGTTTACTTTTCCGTTGCTATTATTACAATCACTACAAAACACCAAAAATATTACTTTTGCTACTGTTACTTTTGTTACCGTTACCACTACTATCATACTACTTTGCTACTAAATACTTTGCTGCAGATACAAAGTTATCCAGGTGTGGCTGAATTGACAACTCAGTTGCTAATACTTGAGAATATTCATTGGCTCCCCTTGTGTCGAATCAATAAATTTGGGTTGAATACTCTACCCTCGAAAACTTTTGCGATCCCCTATACTTGTGGGTTATCAAGACTATTTTCCAAGCGCCATGTTTGGGAGCATAGCTCTATTCTTTGAGTCACTTGGGATTTATATCTGCTAGTCACTATGAAGAACTTGAAAGACGCTAAGAGAACAATTTATCCCTCAACTACGAGGCGAGGTAAGGAACTGCCATCTAGCTCTGCGCTTGATTCACCTTCTGTTTTGAGTAAGCTTGCGACACCTAAACCTGCTTACGCTATTCGCTCGATATGCCGCATGTTATTGATGATGCCACTTCTGCTATGCATGATACTTATGATGAGACTACTTCTATGCTTGATACTACTGTGCCCCTTAGTGAATTTCTTGATGAACAAATTGCTAGGGCTAGAGAGAAATAAATTATTGAAATTGATTGTATTGATGAAATTGATGATGAAGACTTGCCTGTTATTCCTGAGGGTTATAATTTTGATAAAGAAGCTTCCTTAGCTATTTTAGCTTGCAAAGATAGATATGAGCTCAAGAGGTTATTAGCTAAATGGAATTAGCAATCTCTTAATGATAGAATGAGACCTGACCCTGCTTTTGCAACTTCACCTACCTGTGTTGCCGATAAGGATTATGAATTCTCTGTTGATCCTAATATAATTACTTTGGTTGAATTTGATCCTTTTCATAGTTATGAATCTGAAACTGTTGTGGCACATCTTACTAAATTAAATGATATAGCCACCCTATTCACTAATGATAAGAGATCTCGCTACTTTTATATCCTTAAAATATTTCCTTTCTCATTAAAGGGTGATGCTAAGATATGGTTTAATTCTCTTGATCCTAGTTGTGTGCGTAGTCCCCAGGATATGATTTATTACTTCTCTGCTAAATATTTCCCTGCTCATAAGAAACAAGCTGCTTTGAGGGAAATATACAACTTTGTGCAAATTGAAGAAGAGAGTCTCCCACAAGCTTGGGGAGGCTTCTCAAGTTACTTAATGCTTTGCTGATCATCCTCTTAAGAAAAATGAAATACTTGATATCTTTTATAATGGACTAACCGATGCTTCCAGAGATTACCCGGATAGTTGTGCCGGTTCTTGCTTTCAGGAAAGAACACCAGATGAAGCTGAAATTCTATTGAATAATATGTTGACAAATGAAAATAATTGGACACTTCTGAGCCAGTTCTGAGCCTATTCCCAAACCAACTCAAGAAGAGAGGTGTTCTATTTATCAGTCATGAAGATATGCTAGAGGCAAAGAAATCTATGAAAGAAAAAGGTATTAAAGCTGAAGATGTTAATAATTTACCTCCTATTGAAGAAATACATGGTCTTAATTTACCGCCTGTTGAAGAAACATATGATCTTTATCCTCCACCTATTGAAGAACCTCATGGTCTTGATAACCCGACACAGGTAGTAAAGGTAAATTCTCTCTATAGGTATGATAAAGCTGAAATCCCTCCTACTAAAATTGCTAGCCAATGCTTGGATGAGTTTGATAACTTTATGGTTAAGCAAGAAGATTTCAATGCTTATTTTGGTAGAAAATTAAAACAAAATGCTTATATGATTGAACACTTGGGTAATTACATGGTTGATGTTAGAGGTGAACTTAAACTCATTACTAAACATGCTTCTATGGTTACCACTCAAGTAGAACAAGTACTTAAAGCTCAAAATGATTTGCTCAATGAAATGAATAGTAAGAAAAATGATTATGCTGTTAGAGTGGCTACTAGAACTGGTAGAATGACTCGGGAACCTTTGTATCCTGAAGGCCACCCTAAGAGAATTGAGCAAGATTCTCAGAGAAATAATATTGATGCACCTAGTCCTTCTAAAAAGAAGGAAAAGAAAAATGATAGGCTTTGCATGCTTCTTGTGAACCTATTGCTGAACCACCTGGGAATCCAAATGATATCTCTATTTTTGATGTTGAGACACAATCTAGTAATGAACATGAACCTACTGAAAATGTTAATGAATATGTTCATGATGATGCTCAACCTAGTAATGATAATGGTGTAGAAATTGACCTGCTATTGATCTTGATAACCCACAATCAAAGAATCAACGTTATGATAAGAGAGACTTTTTTGCTAGGAAACATGGTAAAGAAAGGGAACCATGGGTTCAGAAACCTATGCCTTTTCCTCCCAAACCATCCAAGAAAAAGGATGATGAGGATTTTGAGCGCTTTGCTGAAATGATTAGACCTATCTTTTTGCGTATGCGATTAACTGATATGATCAAAATGAATCCTTATGCTAAGTATATGAAAGATATTGTTACTAATAAAAGCAAGATACCGGAAGCTGAGATTTCCACCATGCTTGCTAATTATACTTTTAAGGGTGGAATACCAAAGAAATTAGGAGATCCAGGAGTACCAACTATACCATGCTCCATTAAACGTAGACTTGGTTTGAATAAGTTGACACCTACTGAAATATCTTTGCAAATGGTTGATAAATCTATTGCTATACTTGTGGGTAGTTGTGAGGATGTGCCTGTTGTGGTTGCAAACGTTACTATTTTAACGGACTTTGTTATTCTTGATATTCCCAAGGACGATAGTATGTCTATTATTCTTGGAAGACCTTTTTTGAATACTGCAGGGGCTGTTATTGATTGCAACAAAGGCAATGTCACTTTTCATGTTAATGGTAATGAGCATACGATACACTTTCTGAGGAAACAACCTCAAGTTCATAGTATCAACTCCATTGGAAAAGTTCCATCAATTATTTTTGGAGGTTTTGAATTTCCTCTTCCTACGGTCAAGAAGAAATATGATATTCTTATTATTGGGGATGTGCATATCCCCGCTGAGGTAACATAGTGTTATTCGAAATTTCTCCGGTTCCATGTTAGTCGGAATGAGTTTGTTAACAAGACTTGATCAACCTTGTTAGTGGATTCCTTTTGATGAGCATGAGATGGATGAAACTAGAAGGCACAACCTTCTATACCCTCTCTCTACTTTCTATTATTTAGTTGAAATAAAGTAAAAATAGTATTTGTTTGTCTGTTTTCTGATTTATCTGTGCAATATAAAAATACCCCAAAAATAAAAGTTCTCCAAATGCCCTGAAAATGGAATATGGTTTTTTTAGAAATTTTGAGATTTTCTGGTACTGAGAACACAACAGGAGGAGCTGGCACCTGGCCACGAGGGTGGAGGGCGCTCCCCTGCCTCGTGGGCCCACGGTGGCCCTCCTCCAGTTATTCCTGCACCCATACACTCCTTTTTCCTCCCACAAACACCAATATCCAGCTCAAGCACGAGTTCTAGCTTATTTTGCTGCGATTTTCGATCTCCTTGCTCAAAGCACTTCTCACAAAACTGCTTGGGGAGATTGTTCCTTGGTATGTGACTCCTCCATTGGTCCAATTAGTTTTTGCTCTAGTGCTTTATTCATTGCAAATTTGTGCTGCCTAGGTGACCATGTTCTTGAGCTTGCATGTCAAATTTATATGGTTCCAAGTAGTTCTAATGCTTGATATAATCTCTAGGCACTTGTAGGAGTAGTTGCTATCAATTTTATTGAGTTTGGGTTACTTTTGTTTGAAGTTACTAAAAATTTCAGAAATTTTTCAGAGGAAGAAATATGCTTAGGAAAATGTTCCAAGGTGGTTCTTCAAGGAAGCAAGGACCCAGGCTTGCAATGCGTGATCTCGACGAGGAGCCACCGAGGGACGCCCAAAGGCATCCTTGTGAATGGCCTTGAGAAAATTTTATGGATCGAAAGGAATCAAGGAAGAATTTAACATATTTGCATAACGCCGATCTTGTGAGCTTTGAGGCGCATAAACGCCTCAAAGACCACTATCTCACTAGTACATTTGTGAGGAGGTTTGAATTTTCATCTTCACGTAATTCTCCAACTGTCCTGTTTGATCTTTATGAAAAATATTATACCATGGACTTAGAGGATTTTACTTCTGCTTGCAAACTTTCACAATGTGGTAGTGTTAGTGAAACCCGTAAATCTGAATTTAGAAACTTTCTTGCTAGCATAACTGTGGGGGAATCTAGAGACATAGCACAAGCTACCATAGGGAGCATTCATTTTCCTGCTATACATTATTTTTCTCTTTTTATAGGTAGGTGCATAAATGGTAAGGATGAAGCATGTCACATGTGTGTCCCTGACCTCAGTGTTCTTAGGAGTGATGTGTTAGGAGACAAATCTTATAACTTGGGAGCCATTTTTGCACGTAGGTTGCATCTTAATAGATTTAATGGAGATTTCTTTGGAGGAATTTATGCAACCCGCTTAGCTGATTTTCACGATGTGGATGTTTGTGAGGATGATATGGACTTGCCTCCTACTTATTTAGACTATAATTCTACGGTCTGCCACCAGTTTGTCGAGAGCAATGAATCACCTCTTCAGTATCGCTTAATCTTTGACAAACGGCGTGTTGTCCGTATTGCTCTCCCTGCTCCTGCCTTCTTTGATTATCAGGCAAAAGTAAGATATGTTATTACTAGAGAGGAGGCAGATGAGTACGAGAGGAGTGCGGAGGCAGCTCGCCGCCACGCTGCAGCCCAGGAGGCAATAACTGCCGCAGCTCAGTACGACCCCAGCTATATCTACGGATATCCGCCAAGCCATCCTTGGCAATGAACCAACTTAGGCCAAAAGCCTAAGCTTGGGGAGTATGTATTTCCCACCGACATTACATTTATGTTCACACACTCATTGCTAGATGTCGGTGCTCATACTCTTTCACTGTAATATCCATGCTAGTTTATTTTATTTTAATTGCTTTCTTCTTGTGTGTTTGTTAAAACTTAAGAAAAACAAAAAATTAGTAATAGCTTATAGTTAGTTTACTTTTCTTGCTGTAGTAGTAATAATTAAAAAGAAACCCCAAAAATATTTCCCGTTCTTCTTTTGCTTGTTGGGAACTTTCCCGTGTAAGTAGTTTTATTTCTTTTCTTTTCTTTGGGTGTTGATAGGAGAAGACCATGATTAAATTGTTGAAGTGGCTCTTATATGCATTATTGTTAATTTAACCAAGAGCCCATATTGCCTTGTCTTCTCCTGTTTATTGAATGCTCGCAGATTCCAACTTAGTCCAATGCACGTGCACTCTTATTATTATTCACATCGTCCGGTCGTGCAAGTGAAAGGCAATTATGGCGATATATGATGGACTGACTGAGATGAGAAAAGCTGGTATGAACTCGACCTCTCTTGTTTTTGTAAATATGATTAGTTCATCGTTCCTGATTCAGCTTATTATGAATAAACGTGTTTGCAATGACAATTAGAGATCATAGTTGCTCGTGCTATGCTTGATTAGCTATGATTGATAATGGTTTACCTTGCGTGCCAACTTGCTATTAAAATGGTTGTGATGTGGTATAGTGGGATGGTATCCTCCTTTGAATGATTTAAGTGACTTGACTTGGCACATGTTCACACATGTAGTTGAAACAAATCAACATAGCCTTCACGATATTTATGTTCATGGTGGATTATATCCTACTCATGCTTGCATCCGATGTTTATTAATTTTAATGCATGTGCATGACTGTTGTCGCTCTCTAGTTGGTCGCTTCCCAGTCTTTTGCTAGCCTTCACTTGTACTAAGCGGGAATACTGCTTGTGCATCCAATCCCTTAAACCCCAAAGTTATTCCGTATGAGTCCCTTCCTATATGCGGTATTTACCTGCCATTCCAAGTAAATTTGGATGTGCCAAACTCTAAACCTTCAAACAAACATTCTGTTTTGTATGCTCGAATAGCTCATGTATCAACTAGGGCTGCCCTTATCTTCCATGTTAGGCGGGTTATTCTCAAGAGGGGTGGACTCCGCTCCTCATTCACGAGAAAATGGTTGGTCTCCGGGATGCCCAGTCCCATGCTTTATGCAAACTAAAACAAAATAATTGCAAACAAAACTCCCCCTGGGACTTTTGCTAGTTGGAGACACTCGTTGTTTCAAGCTACTCATGGATTGATGCTTGTTGGTGGAGGGGGAGTATAAACTTTACCATTCTGTTTGGGAACCGCCTATAATGTGTGTAGCATGGAAGATATCACCATCTCTTAGTTGTTATGTTGACAATGAAAGTATGCCGCTCAAAATATTATTTATCTCTATTTCAAAACCGAGCTCTAGCACCACTACGGATCTCTGCTTCCCTCTGCGAAGGGCCTATCTATTTACTTTTATGTTGTGTCATCACCCTCTTATTAAAAAGCACTAGCTGGAGAGCGCAGCTGTCATTTGCATTCATTACTATTAATTTATATCGGGTATGACTATGATTGGATCTCTTTTACCATGAATTACAATGTCTAGTCAGTCCTTGATCTTTAAAGGTGCTCTGCATTTATGTTTTGGCGGTCTCGTAAAGGGCTAGCGAGATACCATCTTGTTATATCATATCATGATTGTTTTGAGAAAGTATTGTCATCCGAGATTTATTATTATCGCTCGCTAGTTGATTATGTCATTGATATGAGTAAACATGAGACCTGAAAGTTATTGCAAATGTGGTTAGTCATAATCTTTGCGAAAACTTGAATGTCGGGCTTTACATATTTACAACAGCAAGAGCAAACAGAGTTTGTAAAAGTTTTTCTTTATCACTTTCAGTTTATCAACTGAATTGCTTGAGGACAAGCAAAGGTTTAAGCTTGGGGGAGTTGATACGTCTCCGTCGTATCTACTTTTTCCAAACACTTTTGCCCTTGTTTTGGACTCTTACTTGCATGATTTGAATGGAACTAACCCGGACTAACGCTGTTTTCAGCAGACTTTCCATGGTGTTATTTATATGCAGAAACAAAAGTTCTCGGAATGACCTGAAACTTCACGGAACATCTATTTGGAAATAATAAAAAATAGTTGCAAAAGATGAAGACCAGGGGCCCACACCCTGTCCATGAGGGTGGAGGGCGGGCCTGCCCCCCTAGGGCGCGCCCCCTACCTTGTTGACCCCCTGGAGCCCCTCCGACCTCAACTCCAACTCTATATATTTGCTTTCGGGGAGAAAAAAAGGAGAGACGAAATCATCGCGTTTTACGATACGGAGCCGTCGCCAAGCCCTAAAACCTCTCGGGAGGGCTGATCTGGAGTCCGTTCGGGGCTCCGGAGAGGGGAATTCGTCGCCGTCGTCATCATCAACCATCCTCCATCACCAATTTCATAATGCTCACCGCCGTGCGTGAGTAGTTCCATCGTAGGCTTGCTGGACGGTGATGGGTTGGATGAGATCTATCATGTAATCGAGTTAGTTTTTTTAGGGTTTGATCCCTAGTACCCACTATGTTCTGAGATTGATGTTGCTATGACTTTGCTATGCCTAATGCTTGTCACTAGGGCCCGAGTGCCATGATTTCATATCTAAACCTATTATGTTTTCATGAATATATGTGTGTTCTTGATCCTATCTTGCAAGTCTATAGTCACCTACTATGTGTTATGATCCGGCAACCCCGAAGTGACAATAATCGGGACCACTCCGAGTGATGGCCATAGTTTGAGGAGTTCATGTATTCACTATGTGCTAATGCTTTGTTCCGGTACTCTATTAAAAGGAGGCCTTAATATCCCTTAGTTTCCATTAGGACCCTGCTGCCACGGGAGGGTAGGACAAAAGATGTCATGCAAGTTCTTTTCCATAAGCATGTATGACTATATTCGGAATACATGCCTACATTACATTGATGAATTGGAGCTAGTTCTATGTCACCCTATGTTATGACTGTTACATGATGAACCGCATCCGGCATAATTCTCCATCACCGATCCAATGCCTACAAGCTTTTCACATATTGTTCTTCGTTTATTTACTTTTCCGTTGTTACTGTTACAATCACTACAAAACACCAAAAATATTACTTTTGCTACTGTTACTTTTGTTACCGTTACCACTACTATCATACTACTTTGCTACTAAATACTTTGCTGCAGATACTAAGTTATCCAGGTGTGGCTGAATTGACAACTCAGTTGCTAATACTTGAGAATATTCTTTGGCTCCCCTTGTGTCGAATCAATAAATTTGGGTTGAATACTCTACCCTCGAAAACTGTTGCGATCCCCTATACTTGTGGGTTATCAGCTGCCCATACTAGCCCCTAAGGTGGCGTTGCCCCTTTTTGCGTGTATGATTGGGGTAGTAAAAATATTCCAGTGGCGCTTTTGATTTACCCACAGAATGGTTGAATTGCTTGTTTCTATGAAATGAGTTCGCCAATAATGTGAAGGATGCCAGTCTTTTAATCCTATTGTAGATTGCTTAGATCTCGATATGCCAAATGTAATCGCATGAAATATATAGTAAAATCCAATGTGACGTGTGTGGCTACAACTAGTCTGACTACCCGTCCTCATATAACATATCAAGGATGCACCATCTTACCAGATTAACCATTCGACTTACCAATTCAGTGTAGGAAGAAAGAAGTATTGGGACTGTGTATCCAAGCAATTGATGCCATGGACTCCTTCGTAGAACCTTGTAAGCGAAAAAGAAGTTGTAGTGTGCCTGTACAAAGAGCTAGCGTAAGTTCAGTTACCTTCTTCTCGGGATTTTAGTTAGCCACTTATTGCAAAATTGTTCAATTATGTTGCTTGGCTTAATTTAGTTTGCTACTGATTACATAATGCCATAGCCTATTAATCCTATTATAGACTGTGGCTATCTATGTGCTTGATACTTACTGTTAAGCATTACCAGTTTTCCTGAACTTAAATAGCTACTTAAGCACGTAGATAGCTGGTCATATGTACTTCTAGGGTGCAGCAGAATTCACGTGTAATTACGTTGATACCTTGTTTGTTTAAATGGTTTGTTGTTATCACTTGTAGCACTAGTAATGTTTGCATGTTCATAGATAGACAACTGTCAGGTTTATATGAGGGACACCATCTTTTTAACTTATATATGTGTTGGAATCATTTTGCTTACATCAAAGAAATTTACGGATGTCTGTGTTGCTGGTAACGGTACCGACTTGTTTAATATGTTGCCAAGAACTTGTTAGTTTTACTAGTTCATGTGTAATTAAATACGTTGCCAAAACTGGTTAGTTTTACTAGTTTGACGTTAGTTTCTTATGGATGTTGCAACACTTTATTTATGATTGCTAACATTCAAGTTTGCAGGATCCGACTGAAACTCCGTTGGCACAACAGGTATGTTTTCAGAAACTTCCTTGTTTACCTGGTTTGCTAATGTAACTTGTTGATGTAATCATCTTACCAACTTCAAGTTTTCAGGATCCAATTGGAAGTCCAATTGCACAGTAGGTACATTTTCAAAAATATATTTGTGTAACAGGTTTGCTGCTGTAACTTGTTGCTCTAATCAAGTTACTGACTACTCAACTTTTCAGGATCCAAGAGAAACTCCAAATGCCACAACAGGTTCCTTTTGCAAAACTTGTTTGTTTAACTGCTTTGCTGCTACAACCAGTGCTCTAATCATGTTACTGGCTATAGAACTTTTCGGGATCCAAGTGAAACTCCAATGCCACAACAGGTACCTTTTGCAAAACCTATTTGTTTAGCTGCAACAACCGGTTACAATGATGTTAATAACTACTTTTTGGCATCCAATTGAAACTCTTTAATTCCTTGTTTGTTTAACTGGTTTGCTGTTACAACTCCCAGTTGAGATGTTTTGCTAACTTCAACTTTTCGGAATCCAATCGAAACTTTAATGGAAAAACATGTTAGCCCAAGATAAAAGAGCGAGGTCCCCATGGACGTTGTATCATCCCACAGCAGTGCCACCGGCCCAATCGTGCATCATGAATTGCCAACTGCTTATGCTCTAGAGGCTAAACTATTGATAGAAAGAGATTCTGCTTCTACACTTAGAGATGAAGTTGACATGCTGAGGAAGCAAACAACACAATTACAAGCAGTAATCAAGACAACCATTAAATATTTGGTGGATTTTAAAGCGAAGCAAGCTGAGACTGGCCGCATTGTTAAGGTCCTGAAGGAAAAAAGGAAATTAAATTCCCACTTGGTAAATCATAGGTGAAATGTTCTTTTCATTGTTGAATAACCTTTGTGTTGTAATTGATCAAACCATTTGTTTGAGAGATCATGTAATAATTGTTTTTTGGTTTTTGGTTTGTATTTTTTTTAGCACAAGTCTCTATTAATTGATAAGACTCGGAGACATTTCATTGTGATTGTTGTGCAAGACCTACAAATATGCCAATCCGGCTGAATGTGCATTCAGCAATAATAGTAGCATAGATGGTCCTTAAGTGGCACGCATCGGAAAGGGACAATATGATGTACTAGATTCACTAAAAAAAGGATGCTCTTCTAGCAAAAAAAGTACAGCGGCTTGGCTTATGTATGTTAGTTGATATTATTGAATCATATACTCTATAAGTGTTTATATGTCTATTAGTTTTGTACATTATTGGTTGATTGACTCGATATTTGAATCTTGATACATTGCTTGTGTACATATTTAAATGGGAGTACACATTATGCTGTGTGTGACACTTGAGTTGGACATAAAGTGGTTTCAAATATTCGAATTCACCTTAAACTGGATTCTAGCTTCTGAATTCGAGTATCGGCATTCGTAAATCATATTGAAATATGATAGTGGAATACATCTTTGTCGTGCTTTTGAAGATATATAAAAACACATAAAATGATTTATAAAGATTCGTATAGGAATACAAAATGGATTCGAATTTAGTTGCCAGGGTAAACGTGGATGCTTATTGTCCCAAAATTCGAAAGAAGCGGCAAAATGTCCACTCCCACGTCGGCTGCCCGAAGCCAAGTGTTTGGGAGATGGAAATTACTGTCTACCCCTTACACGGACAATCCATCAGCCCGATTTCCACTGCTCTCAATAGGGGTAGGTTAGTAACTTCAATTAGACGTGACACGACCGCCTCTGAGCCCATTCTGACACGGTGGGCACCAAACATGGGCGGCAAAACACATTTGATTCAAGCTCTTCCGAAAGACCTCGGTCTCTCCCTCCATTTCCCATTCATACACGGTGGGCGGCAAAACAAACTCGACTCGGCCGAAATTGATGTAGGCAAATATTTTCAATAGGGGCAGGTTTGTAACTTCACTCAGACGTGACACAACCGCCCTACCTGTTAGCCCCGTTCATACACCATGGACACCAACCATGGGTGCCAAAACACCCTCTCCTCGCCTGAAATCGCTCTGGGCAAATAATGGCGAGATGCGAGATTACCGTCCTATCCCCAACCGACGAGATGTCCAAATTTTAAACGGGGGCTAAGTTCGTAATTTTCCCATATTTCAGACAGGCGCGTCCCAAAAACATGGTTCCCGGTACCTCTCCCTCCATTTTCCCACCCATACAACGTCCGCGCTACAACACCATCCCCACACCAACCTCCTCCGTCCGCCACCCCATCCATCGCCGCCGTCCTCCACCCCATCCATCGCCACCGTCCTCCACCATGCCGGAGCGCCTACCAAGACCGCGTCGTCCATTGCTAGAGATGGACATTTCTCATCCACGACGACGGACTAAGAGCCTTGCATCGCGTCCTCTCGCTTCATCGGTGCCGTCGTCCTCTTTGTCGGGGCTGCTCACACGACCTTCTCTTCCACTGCAACAGGACTTATCCCCCGATGCGCCTGCTCACCGTCAAGATTCGCTTCAACACCACCGTACCATCGCACCCCCGATGCCTACATGGCGCCGCAAGAGAGGTGGTACTTCATATCTCCTCAACTTTTTGATCTCAACCAGAAAATAGATCGTAACTTGGTTACTGTACTTTCTTTTCAGCTCTTAGAATTTAGTTCTTAGTTTGAAGCAAACAATGGATGCTAAATAGCATTTCTCCGATTTGCAGCTTTAAATCTGCCATGGCACAGTCATAATATGGTTTAATTGATCATGCTTAGGGTTTAATTGATCATGTTGGTTCCGTGGTGGTTTCTTTAATAGAAATTGGAGTGGAAACCCTCTTTCGCTCAAAAAAAATGCTTAGGGTTTCCCCCTTTTATGATCACTATACGATCAGCATACGTGCTTCGTGTCATAATAGCACTGCTCCACCCATCATGCTAAACAAGCTTAGTTGTTCAAATACGAATATGATATTATTAAAACAGAGTCGTTTAATTGGTCAGCTAAATGTTCCTGATTTAGTTTCCAAAATGCATGCTCGCTGCTCGGGTGTGTATCTCTACAGGGTGCCCACGGTGGGCTGCGGCCCACCCTGGGATTTTGGGTCGGCCCAGGCCCTGATTCCCCTCTGATCTGTTGCGTGCTTCCGATCTCTACTCACCCCAGCCACCTGCCTCGCCGGCGACTTGCCGTCCCCGGACGGCATGACTCTAGGAGGAGACGCCGGACTAACAGGAGGTCAGGAGCCGCTCGCCCAACAGCGTCACCGCTGCCCGGGCACGCCACCATGCCTACCTTCCCAGTCTGTTCAGGGCTCAGGCGTGCAGCACCCACTAAGCCAACCCGATTTATCCTGAGATACGTCCTCAACACTTAATGGTTCATTACTCATTAGGCAGGACTGTCATTAGGGTTTATTGTGTGCTGAGTGCTACCTACACTTAATGGTTCAGATGTATTTCAGTAATCTTTAGTGCCCAGAAGTTCATGTGGTTTTAAAATTCCGGCCCTAGGAATAGACACTAGTCATTTTGGATTGTTGGTCGTAGTGACATTGACCCAGATTACTACTGCAGGCCAGGTTTGTTGACAATTTTACTCGTCTTTCTTACTCATTCGATATGATATCCAATTATTCGCGTCGATTAGTTGCAAACAATAAGTGATAGACAAACTTCTTGATTCATATTTGGATGGTCTCTTACTGCAGTTACAATTCTGCATACTTGTCCTAGTAAGCTCACAAGTAAATGATTGATTCACTACATCTATGCTTGCCTTGTCATATTAGTTGTCAATATTCTTTTATGGTGGACCACCCTGTTTTAAAATACTGGAACCGCAGACATGATTGAATAGTATTTCTCTGTGTGATCTCTTCCATCATGTGTGGGCAACGAACACTGCATTGTGATTGTATAGAAAGAAAGTGTCATTTCCAGCTTTTACATAGACTATGATCTTTTACATGGAATACAATCTGCCTACTTGCTTTGTGTCGCACTACCAGCACTCCACCCTTGAAGCTAAACATTATGCCACTCATAATTCCTTAGTTTATTTGTTCAAATACGAATTTGATATGATTCTAATGTTCATACTTCAGTTTTGAAATGTGTGTCTGCCTGTTATAGAGACATAAGAGGTTTGTATTTCCGTGTGTGGTCTGGTCAGCACGGTTGGGGGGTGAACTTTGCATATGCAAGGGTTTATAGGGAGACACTCTTTGAGTTAAATCCACAATGCATTCCATAGATAATCTAACTACTTTTTATGTTTTCATGAATCTCAGATTCTGAACAGCATCATAATGATTATGAGCTTGCGCATGAAAAGAATAAAGTAGAACAATGCCATGGCTGTCAAACTTGGCATTAAGGGACTGAAATCAAGTCTGGATGCAATGCAATGCAAACGCTCTCCACCTACAGATTCATGCTCAGAATATGATCCTAATAGTGATTCTGAGCTAGAGGGAGACCTAAGTCAATGTAGCTCCCTAGTGGAGGAGTCAGAGGTAGATACCCTATCTTATTCACCCATCAAGGTGCTTACTCTAACTTTCCAAGGTTATATTGGTTGCGCATATCTTGCAACTGATGCTTTGCCTTGCTTCTACATTTTTGCACTGCCATTAGCTTACTTTACACATCGTGTATGTGAATACGCCCTGCCTATCCATTTTCAGTACATATTCCATCTGTCATCATACCATATTTATCCATTCAAATGTCGTTCTTGTGTATTAGACGTTCAAAAGGAAGAGGGCGATTGCTGATCACGGAGGAGCACGAGCAAAGTATTTGGAAAAGGTAGTGACACCAGATAAATCAAATAGCTCATTAGGTGTAGTCGCAATATCATCTGACCCACAAAACACGGCCCCAACTCTAGCAGACTCTAGCCCTACTACACTGGTCATTTCTGATGCCCAAACTCAGCAGACCCCATGATGTAGGGCGGAACCCTATCGGGCCGATCTTTCACGTTTGGAGCGGATCCCTACAAGGAACACGAAGAACGAGCGGAAGAGCACGAGGGAAATCACGGAGAAAACACAAGAGAATCACTCAAACCAACAAGATCAATCACACACGTGCTAGATCGATGAACATAAAGGGAGATACATGATCCAAAGTCAACAACGGATGATACAAGTGGCGGTAGCTCATCTTCGAGAGGAGGTCTTGAATCCACGAGGGATCTTCCCGTAAAGGGGTCTTGAATCCATGGTAGATCTTCTCCGAAGAGGCCGCGGTCTCTCACGAGGAGGAGATCCGATATGGATGAGCGAAGCTCTATCTAACAATGAGCTAAATCAACGCTAACCCTAACTAGGAGGAGGTGGAGGAGTATATATAGTCATGGGCCACGAAGGGGTAAGTGGTGGATACATGGACTCGGTCCAATACACTGTGCGTAGGCAGGCGTCGGTCGTCCGGTGGTTTCTGGTCGTCCGGAGGCTCGGGAAGGTCCGGACGTCTGGTGCTCTTCGGACTTCCATAGATTCGGCTCGGGTGCGCTTCGGTCGGACATCCGGAGGGGCCGGTCGTCCGGTGCCTGGAGTTCGTCGGATGTCCGGTCCTGGTCGGACATTCGACCGCTGTAGCATTTGCTGGCTTGGTTTCCTTGGGCTGTTGTAACCTTCAGGGGTCGGACGTCCGGGCTGGGTCGGTCGGCCGGTGGCTGTAGCTTCGGGCAACTTCTTCTCTGGGTCCTTGTACTTGGTGCCCTCGCCGTCTTGTCCATGGTCTTCCTCCTTGTTCCTGGTCATGCATAGCACATATATTTGAGGTAGTAACCATGTATCACATGTGGGAAGTGACGGTTCGGAAAGGAGCGAGTTCACCTTGTGTCCAATGGCGTCTAGTTGAGGTCTCGTCATAAGTCCTCTTGGGGTTTGGAGAGTAGTCGGAGTGTACATGGGGATGAACGTGGGACGCTCTGCATCATCTCCCCCCCCCCCCCTTGGGAAAGATCCGACCTCGGATTGTGATCCTCATCACCATGGAAACGGTTGTTGGGGACGAACTTGTAGTTGGACGGAGTTGAAGACATGGCGCAATCCAAGTAGTCCAAGGTGTCGCCGGAGTGATAGACATGCAAAAAGAGCAAACACAAGCAACACTCAGGAATACAATGGTTAGTGCACACAAAGTGTCCATCATGTAAGAATGAGTCCGTGCGGCAAGATTGGTCGTGACAAAGTGCATGAAGCTTATCAAGATGATCTAGAATGAGATGCAAAGCATTCATGGGAACAAAAGCATGGTGCACAAAGAGACAAATTCTACCATTGTGCAAAATGATGTCATAGTGAGACGGTTTATCAATAGCATGAATATGGTAATGGATGCTCAATATGAATAAGTTATCATGCAATTGATGGTAGGCAATATGATCACGATGTATGAATATGCCATCAAGAAAGATCGCAACAAATTTCCTAAGAAAATGCACAAGCTCATATATCATGGATGACATGGGAATAGGTGCAGCAAGACAATCATAATGTGTGTCAATCCATGCATAGGGTGCAAATTTGTCATGGGTGGTGTTGTACCATAGCTCGATGTCGTGGCACTCCTCAACTTGAAGGTCCATAGGGTCCATCTCCAATGTCGGTCCTCCGTCCAATATATGTATCATGTAGACAAGAAGAAGGAAACAACAATGAAATTATGGCCCATCCAATATGCATATTTGAAGATGGCTCAAAGGGAAGGAGGTCACCTTTAGGAGGTTCTCAAGGATGATGGAGTTGCGCATCTTGTATGCCTTCACATAACCAAGTTGTCTCGTGATGTTACCGCCTTGTGAATCCTTCAAAATGAAAGAACATGACAAACACTCAGAAAAACAAATAAGGTTAGCAGAAGTGAAAAACCTATCATTCATGTGGTAAGATACCCAACAAGTGTATGCATCATGCTCATCATAAGAAAGTACAAGGGAGCATTTCATAGTATGGAGGCATATGATGCGAGAACAACCAAATACAATAGGCTCAAGTAAACAAGCATGCATCACAAGTGAAGTGTCCAAGTCTCCAAGATCATTAAGCATAGAGGCAACTATAGGAGGCAAGCGACAATAAACAAGATATATCATGTGAGAGGCATGAACATATATGTCATCAACCCAAGAAAGCAAGTGATAGTGGAACATGGATGATGCAACATAGCAAGCAATCATAGCGATCAATTCAAGCAAGCTAGTAGTGGGAAGATGCAATGTACTAGAAGAAATCATGGCAAGCATGTCATGTGTGTAAATAGTGGGCATATAAAATGCACATGACATTTCACAAACATAAAGGCAAGATATGAGCAAAATAGCATCAATAGCATGGGGCACATGATAAACATGGCAATAGCAACAAGGATCTCCACCAAGCATGCAAATACACATAGGAGTAGCATAATGGTGAATCATATGTAAGTGCAAGCAAGGGTCACAATTGCATGTCAACATTATGGAAAGAGGCATAGCATGCAAAGTGAACACGAGAAAATGGGCATAACGTAACAAGTGATATATAGCCCATATCCGTGTGAGAGACAAGTAAAAGGGATGCGCGTAGTCCTTGCGCAAAAGGAATGGTGGTAAGGATAGACCACGGGATCCCAAAGCGTCGTTGCTCTCAAGAGCTCGTTTCGTCAACTCTTGGGATTGAGAGGTTGACGAGTATATGTGAGTACCTACACAAAACAAAGGCAAAGGAAAAATTGTGTGTGCATGGTATATGTACACATCATCCATCATGATGCGCACATGAATGTGTCGGTTAGCACAAAATATCCAATGCTCAAATAAATGAGATGCGTGATATAGAAACATGTCATCCATCATGATAGGTTTGTTGTTATGCATGGCATAATGGAGACTCAAATTGTGTAATGCATCATGAGAAATATCTAGAGCATTGTTATTCATGGAATGCATATGGTTCAAGCAATCATGGAAATCATGCAAAGGATGGGATGAATCAAAATCTCCTAATATGCATGAGGAAACTATGGGGTCTCCTCATGAGCATTAATGGAAACATCACATGGAGAATATTGACAACATCCAAAACAATGCATATTTGGAACAATGTGATCATGGCATGGTATAGTAGATGAATTGCAAATCATGTAAAGGAAGCATGGCAATATCATCACATGAAAAACAAAAGCCAATGACCATCATCTCGTCATCTATGCCATAAGTGCAAATAGGATTGATTTTAATGGGGCATGCATAGTTACTATGTTGAGATTGAAATGATGCAATATGGGAGATCTCACTCATAGCATATGACAAGTTCAATGGATTGTCAAACATGATGTGACCAATAGAATTTTCATATGATATCCTATGGAGCATAGCATCACAACTAGGCAACTCAACATGCTCATCATCATATTCATCATAAATTGGTAAGTCATGACATGAGGAAGTCGCACTAGCATGAAGCATGGTAATAGGTGTGTCAACATCATGCAAGCAATCATTGGTAAGATAGTCCGCTAGTGGGACAAGAGAAGCACCATCACCTATGTTACCGTTGGAGTGTCGCTCATGTGTTGTAGGTGAAGTGTTGAAGATCGTCTCGTTGTCATCTTCATCTTGATGGAACCATGTGGGGGGTGCATCATTGTCCACCATGGCCATCATCGTCTCCATTGGAGGTATGGAATCGTCGAGGATAGGCATATCGTCATGTACGAGACCTAGCACCAAAGAAGAAAACACGCTAGGAGTAGAGGTTAAGTCGTTAGAAATCATGGTGGCCTCACTTGCCGTGTCAACTACCTCACTCACTAAGTGTTGTAGCTCACTCACTCCCTCTTGGATGCTCTCACTCATATGGTTGGTGGAGTCACTCAAATGGCGCTCAACCTCACATAGGATGTGTGGCATGCTCTCCTGTGTGGGGCTAGTGGTGGTCACACTCATCCTCTCATAGGAAATGCTCTCAATGTCACGTATGGTGGATTCACTCATCTCACTCATGGGTTGGCGGCTTTCCTCACATGGCAATTGGGTCATCTCATGATATGTGGGTGTCGGAGAGATGTTGGTGCAAATGTCTCCATGCTCAACTCCTATCGCCGCCTTGGTTGAAGGGATAGTCCCATGCTCAACCTTCTTGTCACCGTCTTGTTGTTGGAGGCCCATATGATGTGGCACCTGTTGGGGAACGTTGCAGAAAATTAAAAAAAATTCTACGGTTTCACCAAGATCCATCTATGAGTTCATCTAAGCAACGAGTCAACGGAGAGAGTTTGCATCTACATACCACTTGTAGATCGAAAAGGAAGTTGCTCAAGGAATGGTAATGATGGAGTCAGATTTCGCCGTGATTCGGATCACCGATGACCAAGTGCTGAACGGACAGCACCTCCGCGTTCAACACACGTACGGTACGGACGACGTCTCCTCCGTCTTGATCCACCAAGGAGGAAGGAGAGGTTGAGGAAGACAGCTCCAACGGCAGCATGACGGCATAGTGTTGTTGGTGCAGCAGTACTCCGACAGGGCTTCGCCAAGCACGTACGGAGGAGGAGAGGTGTTGGGGAGGGGAGGGGCTGCGCCTTGGCTTGTGTCTCCAGCCCTCCCCTCACCCCTCTATTTATAAGGGGAGGGCAGGGGCGGCCCCTCTAGATGGGAATCTAGAGGGGCGGCGGCTGTGAGGGGTGGCTTGCCCCTGCCAAGGGGGGCGCCTTCTAGGGTTCCCCCAAACCCTAGGCGCAAGGGCCCAAGGGGGTGCACCCAGCCCATCGTGGCTGCTCCTTCCCCATCAAGAGCCCAAGTGGCCCCCGGGAGGGTGGCCCTCCCGGTGGACCTCCGGAACCCTTCCGGTGGCCCCTGTACAATACCGTATGCCCCGAAACTTTCCGTGTCCGCTTGACAACTTCCCATGTATAAATCTTTACCTCCGGACCCTTCCGAACTCCTCGTGACGTCCGGGATCTCATCCGGACTCAACAACATTCGGTAATCACATACAAGTCTTCCTAATAACCCTAGCGCCACCGAACCTTATGTGTAGACCCTACGGGTTCAGGAGACACGCAGACATGACCGAGACGGCTCTCAGTCAATAACCAACAGCGGATCTGGATACCCATGTTGGCTCTACATGCTCCTCGATGTTGTCATCGGATGAACCACGATATCGAGGATTCAAGCAACCCCGTATACTATTCCCTTTGTCAATCGATGCGTTACTTGCCCGAGACTTCGATCGCCGGTATCCCAATACCTTGTTCGGTCTCGTTACCGCAAGTCACTTTACTCGCATCAGTAATGCATGATCCCATGACCAAACACTTGGTCACTTTGAGCTCATTATGATGATGCATTACCGAAAGTGGGCACAGTAGATACCTCTCCGTCATATGGAGTGACAAATCCCAGTCTCGATCCGTGTCAACCCAATGTACACTTTCGGAGATACCGTAGTGCACCTTTATAGTCACCTAGTTACGTTGTGACGCTTGGTACACCCAAAGCACTCCTACGGTATCCGGAGTTACACGATCTCATGGTCTAAGGAAGAGATACTTGACATTGGAAAAGCTCTAGCAAAACGAACTACACGATCTTGTGCTATGCTTAGGATTGGGTCTTGTCCATCACGTCACTCTCCTAATGACGTGATCCCGCTTGTCAATGACATTTGATGTCCATAGTCGAAACCATGACTATCTGTCACCAACGAGCTAGTCAACTAGAGGCTCACTAGGGACGTATTGTGGTCTATGTATTCACACGTGTATTACGATTTCCGGATAATACAATTATAGCATGAATAAAAGACAATTATCATAAACAAGGAAATATAATAATAATGCTTTTATTATTGCCTCTAGGGCATATTTCCAACAGTCTCCCACTTGCACTAGATTCAATAATCTAGTTACATTGTGATGAATCGAACACCCATAGAGTTCTGGTGTTGATCATGTTTTGCTCGCGAGAGAGGTTTAGTCAACGGATCTGCGATATTCAGATCCGTATGCACTTTACAAATTTCTATGTCTCCATCTTGAACATTTTCACGGATGGAGTTGAAGCGACGCTTGATGTGCCTGGTCTTCTTGTGAAACCTGGCTCCTTGGCAAGTGCAATAGCTCCGTGTTATCACGTAAGAGTTTGATCGGCCCCGACGCATTGGGTATGACTCCTAGGTCGGTGATGAACTCCTTCACCCAAATTGCTTCATGCACCGCCTCCGAGGCTGCCATGTACTCCGCTTCACATGTAGATCCCGCCACGACGCTCGCTTGCAGCTGCACCAGCCATCGCTCCACCATTCAACATATACACGTATCCGGTTTGTGACTTAGAGTCATTCAGATCTGTGTCGAAGCTAAGCGCCGACGTAACCCTTCTGACGAGCTCTTCGTCACCTCCATAAACGAGAAACATGTCCTTTGTCCTTTTCGTGTACTTCAGGATATTCTTGACCGTTGTCGGTGTTCCTTGCCGGGATTACTTTGGTACCTTCCTACCAAACTTACGGCAAGGTTTACATCAGGTATGGTACACAGCATGGCATACATAATAGACCCTATGGCTGAGGCATAGGGGATGACGCTCATCTCTTCTTTATCTTTTGCCGTGGTCGGGCATTGAGCCAAGCTCAATCTCACACCTTGCAATACAGGCAAGAACCCCTTCTTGGACTGATCCATTTTGAACTTCTTCAAAATCTTATCAAGGTATGGGTTTTGTGAAAGACCTATGAGGCGTCTCGATCTATCTCTATAGATCTTGATGCCTAATATATAAGCAGCTTCTCCAAGGTCCTTCATTGAAAAACACTTATTCAAGTAGGCCTTAATGCTGTCCAAGAATTCTATATCATTTCCCATCAAAAGTATGTCATCTACATATAATATGAGAAATGCTACAGAGCTCCCACTCACTTTCTTGTAAACGCGGGCTTCTCCATAAGTCTGCATAAACCCAAACGCTTTGATCATCTCATCAAAGAGAATATTCCAACTTCGAGATGCTTGCACCAGCCCATAAATGGATCGCTGGAGCTTGCATACTTTGTTAGCATTCTTAGGATCGACAAAACCCTCCGGCTGCATCATATACAGCTCTTCCTTAAGATAACCGTTAAGGAACGTTGTTTTGACGTCCATCTGCCATATCTCATAATCATAATATGCGGCAATTGCTAACATGATTCGGACGGACTTAAGCTTCGCCACGGAGAGAAAGTCTCATCGTAGTCAATCCCTTGAACTTGTCGATAACCCTTAGCGACAAGTCGAGCTTTATAGACGGTAACATTACCATCCGCGTCCGCCTTCTTCTTCTTAAAGATCCATTTGTTTTCTATCGCCGCCGATCATCGGGCAAGTCACCAAAGTCCATACTTTGTTTTCATACATGGATTCTATCTCGGATTTCATGGCTTCTAGCCATTTGTTGGAATCTGGGCCCGCCATCGCTTCTTCATAGTTCAAGGTTCACCGTTGTTCAACAACATGATTTCTAGGACAGGGTTGCCGTACCACTCACTGTGCGGAACGTGTCCTTGTGGACCCAATGAAGTTCAAGAGCTACTTGATCTGAAGTACCTTTATCATCATCATTATTTTCCTCTTCGTTGGTGTAGGCATCACAGAACATTTTCCCGAGCTGCACTACTTTCCCGCTCAAGAGGTAGTACTTCATCGAGTTCTACTTTCCTCCCACTTAATTCTTTTGAGAGAAACTTTTTTCCGTAAAGGATCCGTTCTTGGCAACAAAGATCTTGCCCTCGGATCTTAAGTAGAAGGTATACCCAATGGTTTCTTTAGGGTATCCTATGAAGACGCATTTTTCCGACTTGGGTTCGAGCTTTTCAGGTTGAAGTTTCTTGACATAAGCATCGCATCCCCAAACTTTTAGAAACGATAGCTTAGGTTTCTTCCCAAACCATAATTCATACGGTGTCGTCTCAACGGATTTAGACGGTGACCTATTTAAAGTGAATGTGGCTGTCTCTAGAGCGTATCCCCAAAATGATAGCGGTAAATCGGTAAGAGACATCATGGATCGCACCATATCCAATAGAGTGCGATTACGACGTTCGGACACACCGTTCTGTTGAGGTGTTCCAGCGGCGTGAGTTGTGAAACGATTCCACATTTTCTTAAGTGTGTACCAAATTCGTGACTTAAATATTCTCCTCCACGATCCGATCGTAAGAATTTTATCTTTTGGTCACGTTGATTCTCTACTTCATTCTGAAATTCCTTGAACTTTTCAAAGGTTTCAGATTTGTGTTTCATTAAGTAGACATACCCATATCTACTCAAGTCATCTGTGAGAGTGAGAACATAACGATATCCTCCATGAGCCTCAACACTCATTGGACCGCACACATCGGTATGTATGATTTCCAATAAGTTGGTTGCTCGCTCCATTGTTCCGAGAACGGAGTCTTGGTCATCTTGCCCATAAGGCATGGTTCGCATGTGTCAAATGATTCATAATCAAGAGACTCCAAAAGTCCATCAGATGGAGCTTCTTCATGCGCTTGACACCAATGTGACCAAGGCGGCAATGCCACAAGTATGTGGGACTATCGTTATCAACTTTACATCTTTTGGTATTCACGCTATGAATATGTGTAACACTACGCTCGAGATTCATTAAGAATAAACCATTGACCATCGGAGCATGACCATAAAACATATCTCTCGTATAAATAGAACAACCATTATTCTCGGATTTAAACGAGTAGCCATCTCGCATTAAACGAGATCTAGATACAATGTTCATGCTCAAACTTGGCACTAAATAACAATTATTGAGGTTCATAACTAATCCCGTGGGTAAATGTAGAGGTAGCGTGCCGACGGCGATCACATCGACTGGAACCATTCCCGACGTGCATCGTCACCTCGCCCTTGCCGCCTCCGCTTATTCCGCAGCTCCTGCTGTGAGTTACAAATATGAGCAACGGCACCGTATCAAATACCTGTGGAGTTACTACGAGTAATCGGTAAGGTACACATCAATTACATGTATATCAAATATACCTTTGGTGTTGCCGGCCTTCTTATCCGCTAAGTATTTGGGGCAGTTCCGCTTCAAAGGACCCTTCCCTTGCAATAAAAGCACTCTACCTCGTGCTTGGGTCCATTCTTTGACTTCTTCCCAGCAACTTGCTTACCGGGCGCAGCAACCTCCTTGCCATCCCTCTTGAAGTTCTTCTTGCCCTTGCCCTTCTTGAACTTAGTGGTTTTGTTGACCATCAACACTTGATGTTCTTTCTTGATTTCAACCTCTCACGACTTCAAAGATTGAGAATACTTCGGGAATGGTCTTCACCATCCCCTGCATATTGTAGTTCATCACAAAGCTCTTGTAGCTTGGTGGGAGCGATCAAGGATTCTCACAATGACCGCCTCGTCCGGGAGGTTTATGTCCAGTGGGACAAAGCGGTTGTGCAACCTGCATTTTGAGTATGTGCTCACCGATGTAACTATTTTCCTCCATCTTACAACTATAGAACTTGTCGGAGACATCATATCTCTCGACCGGGCATGAGCTTGGAAAACTAGTTTCAGCTCTTGAACATCTCATATGCTCCGTGTTGCTCAAAATGCTTTTGGAGCCCCGATTCTAAGTCAGAAGCATGCCGCACCGAACGAGGGAGTAATCATCAAGACGAGTCTGCCAAGCATTCATAATGTCTTGGTTCTCTGGGACGGAGCGTCACCTAGCGGTCCTTCTAGGACATATTGTTTCCTGGCAGCTATGAGGATGATCTCGTGTTCCGGACCCAGTCCGTATAGTTGATGCCATCATCTTTCAGCTTGGTTTTCTCTAGGAACGCGTTGAAGTTCAGGTTGACATGAGCGTTGGCCATTTGATCTACAAGACATATTTGCAAAGGTTTTAGACTAAGTTCATGATAATTAAGTTCATCTAATCAAATTATCTTAATGAACTCCCACTCAGATTAGACATCCCTCTAGTCATCTAAGTGTTACACGATCCGAGTCGACTAGGCCGTGGTCCGATCATCACGTGAGACGGACTAGTCATCGTCGGTGAACATTCTCATGTTGATCGTATCTTCCATACGACTCGTGTTCGACCTTTCGGTCTCTCGTGTTCCGAGGCCATGTCTGTACATGCTAGGCTCGTCAAGTTAACCCTAAGTGTTTTGCATGTGTAAAACTGTCTTACACCCGTTGTATGTGAATGTAAGGATCTATCACACCCGATCATCACGTGGTGCTTCGAAACGACGAACTTTAGCAACGGTGCACAGTTAGGGGAGAACACTTCTTGAAATTGTTGTGAAGGATCATCTTATTTACTACCGTCGTTCTAAGTAAACAAGATGCATAAACATAATAAACATCACATGCAATTATATAGTAGTGACATGATATGGCCAATATCATATAGCTCCATTGATCTCCATCTTCGGGCTCCATGATCATCTTGTCACCGCATGACACCATGATCTCCATCATCATGATCTCCATCATCATGTCTTCATGAAGTTGTCACGCCAACGACTACTTCTACTTCTATGGCTAACGCGTTTAGCAATAAAGTAAAGTAATTTACATGATGCTCTTCAATGACACGCAGGTCATACAAAAATAAAGACAACTCCTATGGCTCCTGCCGGTTGTCATACTCATCGACATGCAAGTCGTGATTCCTATTACAAGAACATGATCTCATACATCACAATATATCATTCATCATTCATCACAACTTCGCCATATCACATCACATGACAATTGCTGCAAAAACAAGTTAGACGTCCTCTAATTGTTGTTGCATCTTTTACGTGGCTGCAATTGGGTTCTAGCAAGAACGCTTTTCTTACCTACGAATAACCACAACGTGATTTTGTCAACTTATATTTACCCTTCATAAGGACCCTTTTCATCGAATCCGCTCCAACTAAAGTGGGAGAGACAGACACCCGCCACCCACCTTATGCAACTAGTGCATGTCACCGGTGGAACCGGTCTCACGTAAGCGCACGTGTAAGGTTGGTCCGGCCGCTTCATCCCACAATACCGCTGAAGCAAGATAAGACTAGTAGCGGCAAGCAAGTTGACAAGATCTACGCCCACAACAAAATTGTGTTCTACTGGTGCAATAGAGAACTACGCATAGACCTAGCTCATGATGCCACTGTTGGGGAACGCTATGCAGAAAATTAAAAAATTTCTACGGTTTCACCAAGATCCATCTATGAGTTCATCTAAGCAACGAGTCAAGGGAGAGAGTTTGCATCTACATACCACTTGTAGATCGAAAAGGAAGCGTTCAAGGGGATGGTGATGATGGAGTCGTACTCGCCGTGATTCGGATCACCGATGACCAAGTGTTGAATGGACAGCACCTCCGCGTTCAACACACGTACGGTACGGACGACGTCTCCTCCGTATTGATCCAGCAAGGAGGAAGGGGAGGTTGAGGAAGACAGCTCCAACGGCAGCACGACGGCGTGGTGTTGTTGGTGCAGCAGTACTCCGACACGGTTTCGCCAAGCACGTACGGAGGAGGAGAGGTGTTGGGGAGGGGAGGGGCTGCGCCTTGGCTTGTGTCTCCAGCCCTCCCCTCACCCCTCTATTTATAAGGGGAGAGGGCAAGGGGGCCGTCCCCTCTAGATGGGAATCTAGAGGGGGGCGGCCAGGAGGGTGGCTTGCCCCCAAGCAAGGGGGCGCCTTCTAGGGTTCCCCCAAACCCTAGGCGCAAGGGCCCAAGGGGGTGCGCCCAGCCCATCGTGGGCTGGCTCCTTCCCCATCAAGAGCCCAGTGGCCCCCCGGGAGGGTGGCCCTCCCGTGGACCTCCGGAACCTTCCGGTGGCCCCAGACAATACCGGTATGCCCTCGAAACTTTCCGGTGTCCGCTTGACAGCTTCCCATATATAAAGCTTTACCTCCGGACCCTTCCGAACTCCTCGTGACGTCCGGGATCTCATCCGGACTCAACAACATTCGCAATCACATACAAGTCTTCCTAATAACCCTAGCGCCACCGAACCTTAAGTGTGTAGACCCTACGGGTTCGGGAGACACGCAGACATGACCGAGACGGCTCGTGTCAATAACCAACAGCAGGATCTGGATACCCATGTTGGCTCCCACATGCTCCTCGATGTTGTCATCGGATGAACCACGATGTCGAGGATTCAAGCAACCTCGTATACTATTCCCTTCGTTAATCGGTACGTTATTTGCCCGAGACTCGATCATCGGTATCCCAATACCTTGTTCAGCCTCACATCGCAAGTCACTTTACTCGCATCAGTAATGCATGATCCCGTGACCAGACACTTGGTCACTTTGAGCTCATTATGATGATGCATTACCGAGTGGGCCCAGAGATACCTCTCCGTCATATGGAGTGACAAATCCCAGTCTCGATCTGTGTCAACCCAACAGACACTTTCGGAGATACCTGTAGTGCACCTTTATAGTCACCCAGTTACGTTGTGACGTTTGGTACACCCAAAGCACTCCTACGGTATCCGGGAGTTACACGATCTCATGGTCTAAGGAAGAGATACTTGACATTGGAAAAGCTCTAGCAAAACGAACTACACGATCTTGTGCTATGCTTAGGATTGGTCTTGTCCATCACGTCATTCTCCTAATGACGTGATCCCGTTGTCAATGACATCTATGTCCATAGTCAGAAACCATGACTATCTGTTGACCAACGAGCTAGTCAACTAGAGGCTCACTAGGGACGTATTGTGGTCTATGTATTCACACGTGTATTACGATTTCCGGATAATACAATTATAGCATGAATAAAAGACAATTATCATAAACAAGGAAATATAATAATAATGCTTTTATTATTGCCTCTAGGGCATATTTCCAACAGCACCTCGTAGCTCGTCTCCATGACCGAAGGGAATGTCCCATGCTCGGCCATCTTCCTTGAGGGGCTTCCGAAGATGGAAGTGTCGCCCTCGCTCATGGGTAGTCGCCTTGGACTTGATGAAGTCGATGTAGGCGTACTCGTGGGAAGTAGGCGAAGATGCCGTAAGTCTAGAGGCGAAGATGCCTTGATAGCACTTGGCGAAGATGTCGAAGTGGTTGTTGTAGTTGTAGCACCGTATTGGTGGTGGTCGTCTCGCGGTCTTCTTTTGTGCTCTTGAAGCTTGGACTTGGCGTGAAGTAGGGCTTGTTGGGACTTGTGCACTTGCGTTTGTGGACCATCTTCATGATGATGATGTCGGTGTCGTGCTTGAGCTCGTAGTAGATGTCGTTCGTCGAAGTCGTGCACATGATGCTTGGAGGTGACTTACCCTTCATGACGATGTTGATCACGAACGTGATGGTCTTCTCCATGTAGATGTGGACGAGGACGATTTGCACTTGCATCGTTTCCGCGCTCCGAAGACTTGTGTCTTGAATGTCGCCGCCTTGAGGATGACGAAGGGGAAGAAGACTTTATCAAGGCTCTAATCTCCTCCATCCTTGCATCTTGCTCCTCTTTATGTGTGAAAAGCTTCTTGTCGATGTAATCCCTTTTCCTTGCTTCGGAGAGATGAATGTCGATGGAGAGGTTCTCGATGCGCTCTTGCAATCTTGATTGTGCGCCCTGGATTTGTCGTTGTAGATCGAAGATGGACGCTTTGGTGATGTAGTTGTTCACGCCGTCGTTGTTGTCGTAGACCGGAGAGGAAATGCCTTGCCTATCCATCACAAGACTCGAGCAAATATGAGTGGGAGAAAGAGAAGAACTTGACCAAATGTACCTTGACCAATGTTGAAAATGGATCAATGATCACTCAATGTGTAACAAGGAAATAGCACAATTGGTACCAATTCTTGTCGGTTTCTCACACCTACACAAATAAGGCTTATGGTGGAGCTTGGTGCGGATAGTGGCACAAAAATTTGATGCAAAAATGTTAGCAAGAGTCAATAATGTTGAAAGAGATTCACAAATTCGCAAGTGAAACAAGTAGACCAATAGCAATGAATGGCACAATCAAACGCATTACACGGATAGATAAATGGGGTCGTGCAACCAAGGAATGAGCTCAAAATGTGGAATCCACCAAAACGCTCGTCTTGCACAACTCAAGAGAGACGCTAGCACGATTGCTCAATAGGCGGATACGACACTTGTGCACAACCTATAAGATGCAAAATGGATAAACTTTCTATCCCAAGTATGCTATGTATGTATGGTTCCCGGTGTTTCTCAAGAGGATCCAAGATGATCGGATATGACAATCTTATGTGCAATGTGGTTATGATGCTATGGCACTTGCTTACAAGCGTCTTTGCTCTCTCTTTTTCTTTGCTTAAAAGCTTATTCTGTTTTTTTATGGCCACTTTTGCACAATGCACAAACCAAGATAGCAATTGTGTATATGCAGGAACGATATTGTGACACAATGGATGATATGATACCAATATGATATGGTATGTATGCAATGGATGGTGTAGATCACTAATGTGCACAAGTAACGTTGTCGGCAATACTCAAATGGCTAGTCTCGATAGGCAAGTGACGCAAAATGGGCTAGGGGTTAACAATGCAATAGCAAGGGAATATACAATGGTGTCGTCGAGGTTACCGTCCTTGGCGATGATGAGTGGCGGTGTTCTTGATGAAGATACCAAGATGATGGAGACTCGTCCCTAAGTAGCCAAACACCTTAGGAAACGGAAAACCGCAAACTCAAAATCTCAAATGACAAATGTCAAATGGTGGTAGCGGAAAGCGGTGGTGGTTATGGAAGCTCAATGGGATTGCGGAAATGCAATGGTGGTTTTGGAGTACATAATGCGGAAGTGGAGGGTAAGGTGGTGAACTATACATCGTATCGGAGTTGGAAGCACGGTCCCTAAGTATCCGAAACACCTTAGGAGACACAACTCACAACACAAACAAAATTGGGTTAAGTTGGGATGGCGGAAGTGTATGGTGGGTAAGCCTATGTGGAAGTGGCGGTGGTGGTTGATGAATAAGAAACCGTCCCTAAGTAGCCGAAACACCTTAGGAGACTCGAATCACAACTCAAACAACCATGAGGAACAAAATTGGTTATGTTGCGGAAGTCGGTGGTGGTGTAGCGGATGATGTGGTGGAAGCCCTAGGCAAAGATGCCAAAATTCACAAACTTTTTTGGAGTCAAATGATGTTGGTGGTATTTTTTTGGGAAGGGGGATGTCAAGTGCTTCAAAACGAGCTAAAGAACGCGAAAATCGGAGTCCGGATGAATTAGTTATGGACAAAACAAAAATCAGCCGAAATGGGAATCTACAGGTTACGGACGCCCGGGAAGGTCGGATGTTGTAGGACCTTGAAGTATGTCTAGAGGGGGGTGATTAGACTACTTGACCAATAAAAACTTAACCTTTTCCCAATTTTATAGTTTGGCAGATTTTAGCTATTTTAGGACAAGTCAAGCAATCATCACACAATTCAAGCAAGCATGCAAAGAGTGTGTAGGCATGGAAATTAAAGAATGCAACTTGCAAGAAAGTAAGGGAAGGGTTTGGAGGATTCAAACGAATCGGAGACACGGATGTTTTTGGCGTGGTTCCGATAGGTGGTGCTATCGTACATCCACGTTGATGGAGACTTCAACCCACGAAGGGTAATGGCTGCTTGAGTCCACGGAGGGCTCCACCCACCTAAGGGTCCACGAAGAAGCAACCTTGTCTATCCCACCATGGCCGCCGCCCACGAAGGACTTGCCTCACTAGCGGTAGATCTTCACGAAGTAGGCGATCTCCTTGCCCTTACAAACTCCTTGGTTCAACTCCACAATCTTGTCGGAGGCTCCCAAGTGACACCTAGCCAATCTAGGAGACACCACTCTCCAAGAAGTAACAAATGGTGTGTTGATGATGAACTCCTTGCTCTTGTGCTTCAAATGATAGTCTCCCCAACACTCAACTCTCTCTCATAGGTTTTGGATCTGGTGGAAAGAGGGTTTGAGTGGAAAGCAACTTGGGGAAGGCTAGAGATCAAGATTCATATGGTAGGAATGGAATATCTTGGCCTCAACACATGAGTAGGTGGTTCTCTCTCGTAACCGGTAAGTTGGAAGTGTAGGTTTGTTCTGATGGCTCTCTCCACGAATGAAGAGGAGGTGGAGGGGTATATATATAGCCTCTACACAAAATCTAACCGTTACACACAATTTACCAAACTCGGTGGGACCGAATCGTTAAACTCGGTCGGACCGATTTAGTAAACCTAGTGACCGTTAGTGATTTTCGTGGATCGACATGCATCTCGGTGAGGCCGATATGGTTAGGGTTAGGGCATAACGTAATCTCGGTAAGACCGACATACAAACTCGGTGAGACCGATTTGGTAATAAGATTTCCAGAGAGTTGGTCAGGTAAACTCGGTGGGACCGATTTGCTCTTTTCGGTGAGACCAAAATGTTACAAAAAGGAAACAGAGAGTTTACGTTGCAATCTTGGTGGGACCGATCGCTCACTTCAGTTAGACCGAAACGTTACGAAGGGAAACAGAGAGATTGCAACCCCATCTTGGTGAGACCGAGATCCCTATCGGTAAGACCGATTTGCTTAGGGTTTGTGGCAGTGGCTATGACTTTTGGAATCGGTGGCGCCGGATAGAAAGAATCGGTGTGACCGATTTTGGCTTTAGGTTTAGGTCATTTGTGGATGTGGGAAAGTAGTTGAGGGTTTTGGAGCATATCACTAAGCACATGAAGCAAGAGGCTCATTAACCAACACCTCATCCCTTCTTGATAGTATTGGCTTTTCCTATAGACTCAATGTCATCTTGGATCACTAACATGTAAAATGAAGAGTCTTGAGCTTTTGAGCTTGAGCCAATCCTTTGTCCTTAGTATTTTGAGGGATCCACTTTCATCATCCATGCCATGCCATTCATTGAGCTTTCCTGAAACAATAGTCTTGGAATAGCATTAGCTCAATGAGCTATATGTTGTTATGAATTACCAAAACCACCTAGGGATAGTTGCACTTTCAGATGTCCGGGGGCCGGACGTCCAGGAGGCTCGGAAATCCGTGGATTTGGTTTGGATTTGGGGGTTCCGGTCGTCCGGGAAAGGTCGGACGTCCGGGGGTCGGGGGTCAACGCGGGATTTGAGCTCCGGGACGCGATTTTGGGCGGAATTTTGGGATTTTGGGGTCAAAATTGAGGAGATTTTGTGGATGGAAAGTGGGGAAACTTGGGGAAATGCTAGATCCACTCAAAACCAAGCAAATCCATGGATCAAAATCAACAAAACTTCATCTCACCAACAAATCACAAAAACAATTGGGGCTATTTTCGGTGGGGATTTTCGGATTTAGGACGAAAACAACAAAATCAAGCTAGAAAACACGGGGTAGGGGCTCCAAAAACGTGATCAATGTGGCTCATGATACCAAGATGATGTAGGGCGGAACCCTATGGGGCCGATCTTTCACGTTTGGAGCGGATCCCTACAAGGAACACGAGAAACGAGCGGAGGAGCATGAGGGAAATCACGGGGAAAACACAAGAGAATCACTCAAACCAACAAGATCGTTCACACATGTGCTAGATCGATGAACATAAAGGGAGATACATGATCCTAAGTCAACAACGGACAATACAAGTGGCTGTAGCTCATCTCCGAGAGGAGGTCTTGAATCCACGAGGGATCTTCCCGTAAAGAGGTCTTGAATCCATGGTGGATCTTCTCCGAAGAGGCCGCGATCTCTCACGAGGAGGAGATCCGATATGGATGAGCGAAGCTCTATCTAACAATGAGCTAAATCAACGCTAACCCTAACTAGGAGGAGGTGGAGGAGTATATATAGTCATGGGCCACGAAGGGGTAAGTGGTGGATACATGGACTCGGTTCAATACACTGTGCGCAGACAGGCGTCGGACGTCCGGTGGGTTCTGGTCGTCCGGAGGCTCGGGAAGGTCCGGACGTCCGATGCTCTTTGGACTTCCATAGATTCGGCTCGGGTGCGCTTCGGTCGGACGTCCGGAGGGGCCGGTCGTCCGGTGCCTGGAGTTCGTCGGACGTCCGGTCCTGGTCGGACGTCCGGCCGCTGTAGCATTTGCTGGCCTGGTTTCCTTGGGCTGTTGTGACCTTCAGGGGCCGGACGTCCGGGCTGGGCCGGTCGTCCGGTGGCTGTAGCTTCGGGCAACTTCTTCTCTTGGTCCTTGTACTTGGTGCCCTCGCCGTCTTGTCCATGGTCTTCCTCCTTGTTCCTGGTCATGCATAGCACATATATTTGAGGTAGTAACCATGTCTCACATGTGGGAAGTGACGGTTCGGAAAGGAACGAGTTCACCTTGTGTCCAATGGCGTCTAGTTGAGGTCTCGTCATAAGTCCTCTTGGGGTTTGGAGAGTAGTCGGAGTGTACATGGGGATGAACGTGGGATGCTCCGCATCACCCCAACTGCAGCAAACAGTATGATGATGCCAGTTGACATAGCACTATCTCTACGACGCAAAACCCCCATTCTAGCAAAGAGTACACCAAATCCAGTTGCCAAATCCTTTTTCGAACCAAAGAGAGCCCCAATTGCAGCAAATAGGACCCTTGTTCCATTTCTTCCCAGTTTAGAAGATGAAGCTTATATTGTTGTCAGGAACTTTGTGCGCATCTTTCCTTCATGGAAAGATTATACCGCAGACATAGAACAATTTCCAGTCTTCCTCCGCAACTTACGCGTAAGTAATGTACTAATGTTATTCATGGTAATTACTGCATATGTTTCTCACGATGTAAGACACAAGATTTCATTCTTTTAAATAGGCGAGGACCAAACTGGATTGTCAAGACGAGCAAAGGTTGGTTGCGCTTTTCAAGCACTCGTTGATGAAGTATCGTTCCTACCTGAGGCAAGCGCACTTCGATAGAAAGCCTCTAAATAGAATTTCTGTAAAGTCTCTGGTGCTACATTTATCAGACAGTGACTGAATAATCTTGTTACACATTGGTATCGTCTACAGCGTAAGCTACTGTCTATGATATCACATCACAATTTGAACTGCATTTCTGCATTTGCCTTAACGTCTCACTTGTACAAAAGTTGTTAGCAGAAGAACATTCATTCTCAAGGGACCACAGAATCTCACAACTATACTGCACACTGCATTGCTCTTGTGAGTACCTATTGCCCTATATGACCATACTTACTTTCATAGCCGTTTGATTATTTAGCATCACTGCACAGGTTAGCCTCGTTAACATCCATTTGGTGGATATTATAAGATCCGTATGGACTCTTACATAAATTTAGAATCAACCCAATGCTTTTGAAGAGGTTTAGCTCTGCAGTCCTCTTGTAAGGACTGAACGTCGTCTATCACTGTACTTACATTATCAGCCATTTCCCTCCGTCCCATAATATAAGAACGTTTTGTACAGTACACCAGTGTTCAAAACACTCTTGTATTATGGGAAGAGGGATTGGTTCATTGTGCAGCTGCATCTTATCTCCCTCGCCCACCATTTACTAAAAAATATCAAATCTATGTTTAATTTTACCAAGAAGTTGAATACACAGACAATGCCAGTGCAGAAGTGTATCCCATTGCTCTTGTCAGTACGTTTTGTCCTGTAACGCTTGTACTTACAGGGATTGGTAGTTGATTGTGTAGCATCAATCTGCATGTCATCTTCATTATCCTCTATCCCTTCTAGTATTATCATATCTATAATTACTCTCTATAAAATGTAGAGTCCAGGCAATGCTTATGAAGAAGATTCTGTGCTGAAATTCTTGAGTTATCCTTCCCTTGACATGGAGAAGGGCATTATAAAGCCGGTGTTAACTGCTAATGTAAGTCAGTCCTTCTAAAGCCTTTATCCTCAACTTCTAAAGCCTTTATCCTCAACTGCTGTTTAATTTGCTCATACTCCCTATCGTTAACTGTTGTTTAGTTTGCTGTTTCTATCAAAATGCATGTTCGCAACAACCGTAAGTTCCAAGTTTTACTTGTAAAACCAAAATCCTTATTCATACCATGCACATTACTCAATACTCCCTATATGTATGCTTGTTTCTATGGATCTATAATCCAGTGTGTGGTGAAGCAGCCCACGTTTGCACCTTGTCATCTCCTGTTTTATCTTACTGATGTGGCTGATGATATGAACAGCATGCCTTGCACATTAACCAAAATAGATACAATGATTGTCTTTGCCCTTCATCTATGCTTGTTATGTTGACCTGGTAATCTAGTAGTGTGGTGAAGCTCCCCGCATTATGAACAATGCCAAATTATGCTATTGATATTTTGAACTTACTCTTTATTTTCTAATTTGAAATTGGATGGAATTGACAGCACGATTATCATCTTTGTTTATACACGTGGAAAACCTGTCATCTCTCTACTTGTTTCAAGGCGATATGCCTGATGGCATGCACAAGTCTGCTGAAGGTTGTGAGACAAACCCAACATATATTGCAGCAAAGAAGGCAAAACATCTTGAAGATAGCAAGACAACCCCAAAGTCTTGTCTTGATGTAGTGTTCAAGTTACTTGAGACTAGCAGTTAGACAAGCTCACATAATTCACTGTGTGAATCAGTTCGACTTCTTCAGTCCCAAGTTCTAGCAGAAAGGCATTCTGCAACTCAACTTCGACTTGAAGTCCTATCTCTAAGAAAGATTGCGGATAACACCAATGAGAACCTCATTGCTAAACAGCTACACCTGGAAGCTATGACCGACATGCTAGGCTGCCTCACGGCCTTGCTCGAAATTTCATGCAGCAGTTCCCGCACAAGGCTAACCTTTCTTGAACTGTCTTGGAAGTGGTATCGGTTTAGCATTATTTTTTTACGCTGCAATGGTGCCCAATTTTTGTAATCTGCTTCTTCGTTGCGCTTTATGATCACTGGTGGTGAACTTCGTTGCCTAGTGGATGTAATATACCATAAATCCTTTATTGTATATAGTTTAGGTTTATTCTAAGTTACTATGTCGTAATTTCTTTATTGTATAGAGTAGGTTTGTTCTTAATTCCTACTAGTTACTGCCATCATTCCCTATCTGGAAAAAAATCTAATGTAGTCGACCGGGCCGAAACATTCACCTCTAATGGGCCTGGCTTTTAGCGGGCCACAATTGGGCCGACCTACAACTTTCTTAGGCCCGAATGGCCATTGGGGCCTTCACACTTTGCGCCAGGCCCACAACTTACTCCGGCCTATATTCGGCCCAAATTTTAGTTGGGCCTTTTGTGGACCCAGCGCTTAGTTTGCCCATGTAGCTTTGGTCCATTAATAGGCTGAATATTTTGCTGGCCTGTTATGGCCCAGAAGAAACCATGGGCCTTTTGAAGGAAATATGCCCTAGAGGCAATAATAAAGTTATTATTTATTTCCTTATATCATGATAAATGTTTATTATTCATGCTAGAATTGTATTAACCGGAAACATAATACATGTGTGAATACATAGACAAACAGATAGTCACTAGTAAGCCTCTACTAGACTAGCTCATTAATCAAAGATGGTTATGTTTCCTAACCATAGACATGTGTTGTCATTTGATTAATGGGATCACCTCATTAGAAGAATGATGTGATTGACATGACCCATTCCGTTAGCTTAGCACTTGATCGCTTAGTATATTGCTATTGCTTTCTTCATGACTTATACATGTTCCTCGTAACTATGAGATTATGCAACTCCGTTTACCGGAGGAACACTTTGGTACTACCAAACGTCACAACGAATCGGGTGATTATAAAGGAGTACTACAGGTGTCTCCAAAGGTACTTGTTGGGTTAGCGTATTTCGAGATTAGGTTTTGTCACTCCGATTGCTCGGAGAGGTATCTCTGGCCTTCTCGGTAATACACATCACATAAGCCTTGCAAGCATTACAACTAATGAGTTAGTTGTGAGATGATGTATTACGAACGAGTAAAGAGACTTACCAAGAACGAGATTGAACTAGGTATTGGATACCGACGATCGAATCTCGGGTAAGTAACATACCGATGACAAAGGGAACAACGTATGTTGTTATGCGGTCCGACCGATAAAGATCTTCAGAGAAAATGTAGGAACCAATATGGGCATCCAGGTCCCGCTATTGGTTATTGACCGGAGATGTGTCTCGGTCATGTCTACATTGTTCTCGAACCGTAGGGTCCGCACGCTTAAGGTTTCAAGGACGGTTATATTATGAGTTTGTGTATTTTGATGTACGAAGGAGTTCGAGTCCCGGATGTGATCACGGACATGACGAGGAGTCTCGAAATGATCGAGACATAAAGATTGATATATTGGACGGCTATATTCGGACACCGGAAAGGTTCCGGAAGTTTTCGGAGAAAGACGGAGTGCCAGAGGGGTTACCGGAACCCCCCCGGGAAGTAATGGGCCTTATTGGGCCAAGAGGGGAGAGAGAGGGCTGCGCCAGGAGGTGGCGCGCGCCCCCCCCCATGGGGAGTCCGAATTGGACAAGGAGGGGGGGGCGCGGCCCCCCTTTCCCTCTCCCTCTCCCTCTCTTTCCTTCCCCCTTCCTCCTTCCTAGTTGGACTAGGAAAGGGGAGTCCTACTCCCACTAGGAGGAGGACTCCCCCTTCCCTTGGCGCACCTCCTAGGGCCGGCCGCCTCCCCTTGCTCCTTTATATACGGGGGCAGGGGCACCCTAGAACACACAAGTTGATCCTTTAGATCGCTCCTTAGCCGTGGTGCGGTGCCCCCTCCACCATATTCCACCTCGCCATATCATAGCGGTGCTTAGGCGAAGCCTGCGTTGGTAGAACATCAAGATCGCCACCACGCCGTCAGGTTAACGGAACTCCCTCTCCCCGAGCTTTGCTGGATCGGAGCCCGAGGAGCGCCATCGAGCTGAACGTGTGCCAAGAACTCGGAGGCGCCGGAGTAACGGCGCTGGGATCGGCTGGATCGCGAGGAGAACGTACGACTACTTCCTCTACGTTGTGATCGCTTCCGCTTTGGTCTACGAGGGTACGTAGACAATACTCTCCCCTCGCGTTGCTAGGCATCACCATGATCTTGCGTGTGCGTAGGAAATTTTTTGAAAGTGCTCCGTTCCCCAACAAAGTGGCATCCGAGCCTGGTTTTATGCGTTGATGTCATATGCACGAGTAGAACACAAGTGAGTTGTGGGCGATACAAGTCATACCGCCTACCAAAGCATGTCATACTTTGGTTCAGCGGTATTGTGAGATGAAGCGCCCGGACCGACATTACGCCAGACGCTTACGCCGAGACTGGTTTCACCGTTAGGAGCACTCGTGCTTAAAGGTGGCTGGCGGGTGTCTGCCTCTCTCACTTTAGTTGAACTGAGTAGCTACGCCCGTCCTTGAGCCGGTTAACACGGAGTCTATTTGACGAAGTATCGTTGTGGTCTTGATGCATAGGTGAGATTGGTTCTTGCTTAAGCCCGTAGCAGCCACGTAAAATTTGCAACAACAAAGTAGAGGACGTCTAACTTGTTTTTGCAGGGCATGTTGTGATGTGATATGGTCAAGACGTGATGCTATATTTTATTGTATGAGATGATCATGTTTTGTAACCGGTTATCGGCAATCGGCTGGAGCCATATGGTTGTCGCTTTATTGTATGAAATGCAAACGCCTACTGTAATTGCTTTTACTTTATCTCTAAGCGGTAGCGATAGTCGAGAAGCAATAGATGGCGAACGACAACGATGCTACGATGGAGATCAAGGTGTCGCTACCGGTGGCGATTTATGGTGATCACGACGGTGCTTTGAGATGGAGATCACAAGCACGAGATGATGATGGCCATATCATATCACTTATATCGATTGCATGTGATGTTTATCCTTTATGCATCTTATTTTGCTTTGATTGACGGTAGCATTATAAGATGATCTCTCACTAAAATTATCAAGAAGTGTTCTCCCGAGTATGCACCGCTATGCGAAAGTTCTTCGTCTTTGAGACACCACGTGATGATCGGGTGTGATAGGCTCTACGCTCAAATACAACGGGTGCAAAACAGTTGCACGTAGAATACTCGTGTTAAACTTGACGAGCCTAGCATATAACAGATATGGCATCGGAACACGGAGACCGAAAGGTCGAACGTGAATCATATAGTAGATATGATCAACATAGTGATGTTCACCATTGAAACTACTCCATCTCACGTGATGATCGGACATGGTTTAGTTAATTTGGATCACGTAATCACTTAGATGACTAGAGAGATGTCTGCCTAAGTGGGAGTTTTAATATGATTAATTAAAACTTAAATTTATCATGAACTTAGTACCGATAGTATTTTGCTTGTCTATGTTTACTTGTAGATAGATGGCTCGTGTTGTTGTTCCGTTGAATTTTAATGCGTTCCTTGAGAAAGCAAAGTTGAAAGATGATGGTAGCAATTACACGGACTGGGTCCGTAACTTGAGGATTATCCTCATTGCTGCAGAAGAATTACGCCCCGAAGCACCGCTGGGTGCCAGTGCTGCTGCAGAGCAACGCCGAAGTTGTGAACGTCTGGCGAGCAAAGCCGATGACTACTCGATAGTTCGGTGTGCCATGCTTTACGGCTTAGAACCGGGTCTTCAACGACGCTTTTGAACGCGTCATGGAGCATATGAGATGTTCCAGGAGTTGAAGTTAATATTTCAAGCAAATGCCCGGATTGAGACATATGAAGTCTCCAATAAGTTCTATAGTCGCAAAATGGAGGAGAATAGTTCACAAGGAACATATACTCAAAATGTCCGGGTATAATAACCACTTGATTCAACTGGGGTTACTCTTCCGGATGATAGTGTCATTGATGAATTCTCCAATCATCGCCACCAAGCTACAAGAGCTTCGTGATGAACTATAATATGCAAGGGATGACCAAACCAATTCCGAGCTCTTCGCAATGCTAAAAGTCATGGAGGTAGAAATCAAGAAAGAGCATCAAGTGTTGATGGTCAACAAGACCACTAGTTTCAAGAAAAGGGCAAAGGAAAGAAGAAGGGAACTTCAAAAGGAACAGCAAGAAAGTTGCTGCTCAAGAGAAGAAACCCAAGTCCGGGCCTAAGCCTGAAACTGAGTGTTTTTACTGCAAGCAAACTGGTCACTGGAAGCGGAACTACCCCAAGTATTTGGCGGATAAGAAGGATGGCAAGGTGATCAAAGGTATATGTGATATACATGTTATTGATGTGTACCTTACTAATACTCGCAGTAGTACCTGGATATTTGATAATCGGTTCATTGCTAATATTTGCAACTCAAAGCAGAACTACGGATTAAGCGAAGATTGGCTAAGGACGAGGTGACGGCGCGCGTGGGAAATGGTTCCAAAGTCGATGTGATCGCGGTCGGCACGCTACCTCTACATCTACCATCGGGATTAGTTTTAGACCTAAATAATTGTTATTTGTTGCGGCGTTGAGCATGAACATTATATCCGGATCTTGTTTGATGCGAGACGGTTATTCATTTAAGACAGAGAATAATGGTTGTTCTATTTATATGAATAATATCTTTTATGGTCATGCACCCTTGAAGAGTGGTCTATTTTATTGAATCTCGATAGTAGTAATACACATATTCATAGTGTTGAAACCAAAAGATACAGAGTTGATAATGATAATGCAACTTATTTGTGGCAATCGCCGCTTGGGTCATATCGGTGTAAAACGCATGAAGAAACTCCATACCGATGGGCTTCGGAATCACTTGATTATGAATCATTTGGTACTTAAGTAACCATGCCTCATGGGCAAGATGACTAAAACGCCGTTCTCCTAACTATGGAGCGAGCAACTGATTTGTTGGAAATCATACATACCGATGTTTGTGGTCCAATGAATGTTGAGGCATCGCCAAGCGGGTATCGTTATTTTCTCACCTTCACAGATGATTTGAGCAGATATGGGTATATCTACTTAATGAAACACAAATCTGAAACATTTGAAAAGTTCAAAGAATTTCAGAGTGAAGTGGAAAATCATCGTAACAAGAAAATAAAGTTTCTACGATCTGATCGTGGAGGAGAATATTTGAGTTACGAGTTTGGTTTACATTTGAAACAATGTGGAATAGTTTCAAGAACTCACGCCACCCGAACACCACAGAGAAATGGTGTGTCCGAACGTCGTAATCGTATTTTACTTGATATGGTGCGATCTATGATGTCTCTTACTGATTTACCGCTATCGTTTTGGGGATATGCTTTAGAGACGGCCGCATTCACGTTAAATAGGGCACCATCTAAATCCGTTGAGACGACACCGTATGAACTGTGGTTTGGCAAGAAACCAAAAATTGTCGTTTCTTAAAGTTTGGGGCTACGATGCTTATGTAAAGAAACTTCAACCAGATAAGCTCGAACCCAAATCGGAGAAATGTGTCTTCATAGGATACCCAAAGGAGATCATGGGTACACCTTCTATCACAGATCTGAAGGCAAGATTTTCGCTGTTAATTCGGATCCTTTCTAGAGAAGGAGTTTCTCTCGAAAGAAGTGAGTGGGAGGAAAGTAGAACTTGATGAGATAATCAGATTCCGCTTCCCTTATTAGTAGTTCATCACAAGAAACGGTTCCTGTGACAACTACACCAATTGGTGAGGAAACTAATGATGTTGATCATGAAACTTCAGATCAAGTTGCTCTTGAACTTCAGAGGTCAAGGTAGAATAAAATACGCACCCGAGTGGTACGGTAATCCTATTCGGAAGTCATGTTACTTGACCATGGCGAACCTACAAACTATGAAGAAGCGATGGTGAGCCCAGATTCGCGAAATGGCTGGAAGCCATGAAATCTGAGATGGGATCCATGTATGAGAACAAAGTATGGACTTTGGTTGACTTGCCCAATGATCGGCAAGCCATTGAGAATAAATGGATCTTTAAGAAGAAGACCGACGCCGATGGTAATATAACTATCTACAAAGCTCGACTTGTTGCAAAGGTTTTCGACAAGTTCAAGGGGTTGACTATGATGAGACTTTCTCACCAGAAGCGATGTCAAGTCTGTCTCAATCATGTTAGCAATTGCCGCATTTTATGATTATGAAATTTGGCAAATGGATGTAAAAACTGCATTCTTGAATGGATTTCTAGAAGAAGAGTTGTATATGATGCAACCAGAAGGTTTTGCTGATCCAAAAGGTGCTAACAAAGTGTGCAAGCTCCAGCGATCAATTTATGGTCCGTGCAAGCCTCTCGGAGTTGGAATAAACGCTTTTGATAGTGTGATCAAAGCATATGGTTTTATACAGACTTTTGGAGAAGCCTCAGATTTACAAGAAAGTGAGTGGGAGCTCAGTAGCATTTCGATATTATATGTGGACGACATATTATTGATTGGAAATGATATAGAATTTCTGGATAGCATAAAAGGATACTTGAATAAAAGTTTTTCAATGAAAGACCTCGGTGAAGCTGCTTACATATTGGGCATCAAGATCTATAGAGATAGATCAAGACGCTTAATTGGACTTTCACAAAGCACATACCTTGATAAAGTTTTGAAGAAATTCAAAATGGATTAGGAAAAGAAAGGTTTTTACTCAGACATAAGGTGTAAGATTGAGTCGACTCAATGCCCGACCACGCAGAAGATAGAGAGAAAATGAAAGATGTTCCTGTGCTTCAGCCATAGGCTCTATCATGTATGCAATGCCGTGTACCGCACTGACGTATGCTTAGTCAGTAAGCTTGGCAGAAGGTACCAAAGTAATCCAGAGTGGATCATCGACAGCCGTCAAGAACATCTGAAATACCGAAAAGGACTAAGGATATGTTTCTCGTATATGGAGGTGACAAAGAGCTAGTCGTAAATGGTTACGCCGATGTAAGTTTTGACACCGATCCGGACGATTCTAAATCGCAAACCGGATACGTGTTTTTGTTAAACGGTGGAGCTGTCGGTTGGTGCAGTTCTAAACAAAGCGCCGTGGCGGGATCTACATGTGAAGCGGAGTACATAGCTGCTTCGAAGCAAAGAAATGAAGGAGTCTGGTTGAAAGAGTTCATTTCCGATCTAGGTGTCATACCTAGTGCATCGGGACCAATGAAGATCTTCTGTGACAATATCGGTGCAATTGCCTTGGCAAAGGAATCCAGATTTCACAAGAGGACCAAGCATATCAAAAGACGCTTCAACTCCATTCGGGACCAAGTCCAAGTGGGAGACATAGAGATTTGCAAAATACATACGGATCTGAATGTTGCAGACCCATTGACTAAGCCTCTTCCACGAGCAAAACATGATCAGCACCAAGACTCCATGGGTGTTAGAATCATTACCGTGTAATCTAGATTATTGACTCTAGTGCAAGTGGGAGATCAAGGAAATATGCCCTAGAGGCAATAATAAAGTTATTATTTATTTCCTTATATCATGATAAATGTTTATTATTCATGCTAGAATTGTATTAACCGGAAACATAATACATGTGTGAATACATAGACAAACAGATAGTCACTAGTAAGCCTCTACTAGACTAGCTCATTAATCAAAGATGGTTATGTTTCCTAACCATAGACATGTGTTGTCATTTGATTAATGGGATCACCTCATTAGAAGAATGATGTGATTGACATGACCCATTCCGTTAGCTTAGCACTTGATCGCTTAGTATATTGCTATTGCTTTCTTCATGACTTATACATGTTCCTCGTAACTATGAGATTATGCAACTCCTGCTACGGAGGAACACTTTGGTACTACCAAACGTCACAACGTGAATCGGGTGATTATAAAGGAGTACTATGTGTCTCCAAAGGTACTTGTTGGGTTAGCGTATTTCGAGATTAGGTTTTGTCACTCCGATTGCCTGGAGAGGTATCTCTGGCCTTCTCGGTAATACACATCACATAAGCCTTGCAAGCATTACAACTAATGAGTTAGTTGTGAGATGATGTATTACTTTAACGAGTAAAGAGACTTACCAAAGAATCTAGATTGAACTAGGTATTGGATACCGACGATCGAATCTCGGGTAAGTAACATACCGATGACAAAGGGAACAACGTATGTTGTTATGCGGTCCGACCGATAAAGATCTTCAGAGAAAATGTAGGAACCAATATGGGCATCCGTGTCCCGCTTATTGGTTATTGACCGAGATGTGTCTCGCCATGTCTACATTGTTCTCGAACCGTAGGGTCCGTGACGCTTAAGGTTTTGATGACGGTTATATTATGAGTTTGTGTATTTTGATGTACCAAGGAGTTCGAGTCCCGGATGTGATCACGGACATGACGAGGAGTCTCGAAATGATCGAGACATAAAGATTGATATATTGGACGGCTATATTCGGACACGGAAAGGTTCGGAAGTTTCGGAGAAAGATTTGAGTGCCGAGGGGTTACCGAACCCCCGGGAAGTAATGGGCCTTATTGGGCCAAGAGGGAGAGAGAGGGCTGCGCCAGGAGGTGGCGCCCCCATGGGGAGTCCGACTGACAAGGAGGGGGGCGCGCCCCCTTCCTCTCCCTCTCCCTCTCTTTCCTTCCCCTTCCTCCTTCCTAGTTGGACTAGGAAAGGGAGTCCTACTCCCACTAGGAGGAGGACTCCCTCCCTTGGCGCACCTCCTAGGGCCGCCGCCCTCCCCTTGCTCCTTTATATACGCAAGGGGGGGCACCCTAGAACACACAAGTTGATCCTTGAGATCGCTCTCAGCCGCAGCGGTGCCCCTCCACCATATTCCACCTCACCATATCATAGCGGTGCTTAGCGAAGCCTGCGTTGGTAGAACATCAAGATCGCCACCACGCCGTCAGGTCGATTTTAACTCCCTCTCCCGGAGCTTTGCCGGATCGGAGCCCGAGGAGCGCCATCGAAATAACGTGTGCCAAGAACTCGGAGGCGCCGAGTAACGGCTACCGATCGGCCGGATCGCGAGGAGAACGACGACTACTTCCTCTACGTTGTGATCGCTTCCGCTTTGGTCTACGAGGGTACGTAGACAATACTCTCCCCTCTCGTTGCTATGCATCACCATGATCTTGCGTGTGCGTAGGAAAATTTTGAAATTACTACGTTCCCCAACACCTTTAGCAGGCCGAAATGCATGTTAGGCCTCAATTTTCACTAGTCGTCGACGGGCCTTCAAAGAAGTCGAAATATAGACCGGCCTTTTTGGCCCGCTTATATGATTGGTCGTTATCAGCCGAAACATATCTCGGCCTTAGTTGGCCCATCGATATCATGGGCCTTTAAGAGGCCGAAAGCTTAGTATGTGCATCAACGGGTCAATTATATGACAAACCTTTAACAGCTCAAAGTCACGCTAATGAACTGTTGCTACCTTTATCACGGGCCGTTAGTGGGCGGATGTCGCGTCGCACCATATATATGTCCCATGGGCAAGACGGACATTCCCAAATTCAAAAGACACACCGGGCTGAAATGGGCCCATGTCTACATCGGGCCTCTAACAGGCCGAAAGTCATTGGGCCGTAATTGGGCCCAAATATTCGGCTAACAATTAATGGGCCAGATCTGGCTTCGGGCCGTAAATGGGCCATGTTTAAACAGGTCGTTATTGAGCTGGCCCACTAGTACCTGAGTAAGTACTACGGGACTTTGACTGGGTCGGCCTTTTAACCTATATGGGCCTCTGTTGGGCCCTGCCACGTGTCGGCGTATCATAGGCATGTATCCTCCAATGGACGGACGACATCTGGCACACCGAGGAGCAGACACGTGTTTCCTCCAGCCAATGATGATTTTACACGTGGAAAATGCCCATTGGTCCGGGCCATTAACGGGTTATCGGATCCAAACCGGAACCCGATAGCTTAACGTGACCTGTTACGGTGGATGCCACGTGTCGGTCACCCTTGACGAAAGCACTTCTATGACGCGCTATTTATCGTCATGGAAGTGGACACTTCCGTGATGATAATTTTGGTAATGTCATGGAACACTTCTATGACAGCACGGGTATGACTATCTTGATTCTGACATAAAATCGTCATGGATGTACATGCATGACAAAAAACGTGACCTACTGTGACAAACACGTATCATCACGGAAGTGTATTCTTTTGTAGTGGGAGGCACAACCTCCTTGCCCTTCTCCATTGGTGGCACGACATCCTTGCCCTTGTCCATCTGCATTAGGAACAACACGCAGTTCAATGGTCAACATTCATTCATATCGGCCTAACTCTCCTATATTAACCCACTCCACTAACCCAGCACCACACTCAAACCCCTCTGTTTCACCACCTCTCCTCTTCCACCTCTCTGTTTCACCACCTCTCCCTCGCCATGAACTCCGACTCCAACCCCAACCCTTTCCCCTGGGCTTGGATGGAGGGCCTTCTTCCTTGGGTTCTCGCTCGGTGACCGCAAGAAGTTCGAGCACTCCATGGAAGTGTGCTCGAACTTCAGCAGCACCGATCATGCACAAGGAGGCCGATGCTGTGATGAAGAAGGCTACGCCGGACGAGCTGAAGACACTAGTTCTGGACCTAGCCAAGGGCGCGATGTCAGTGGACATCCTGCGCTGGGCCATGAATCAGGCAGACTCAGGCGACGCTCGACAGCGGGCAAGATGGGCCAAGTATAGTCAGTACAAGGAGCCTCAAGACCAGCGTGCCGTGGTGTACTAGAGTAGTACATTCGGGTCGTCGGAGTCCGACAACGACGAGGTGTAGATGGTGGCCAAGGCGCCGACGGCAGGCGACCGCGCAAGACCCATCGTTCTTGACGAAGACGATGAGGACGAAGTCGATGAGGAAGAAAAGAAGATGATGCGCTTCGCCGACGTGACTCTGTGCTCGCCGCGGCTAGACAATCCAATCCCCGCCCCCGATGTAATCAAAAAAATAACCTATGAGCCATAGATGCAGAATCGATTGATGTCAATCCTTTTCCCCCGATGTGTTCAATCCCCCTAACTCTTCAATGGCATGCTCTAATCGAATCTAGCCCGAGTCGAAAGCAGTGAATGTACAGATAGGACGAGGTCTTACCGCCATGGCCGATGCAATCCGGTGGAGGTCTGCAGTCGCTCCGGTGGATGCCGTCGCCGTCTTCGATCGATTCGCAGCAGAGCTCAGGTGGTTGCCGCCGTCGGTGTGAGTGGGGAAGAGGGGAGAGGGCGGTGAGGAGGGGGAGGTGAGGGTAATTTATGACGACGCATGTGGAAACAACACGATGTCTCGGGACCGCACCCGCGCGTGCAACCGGCCACGCCCACGTGCCTAGGGTTGCATCGCTCGGGCCTGGCTGAGGAAAAACGACTGATTTGAGTGTTCCCAGGGATGCAGGCCCAGAGGTGCTTTAATATTCGTGCTATGCAGGCCCAATAGTGAATGCGGGTAACCAAACAGGCCTTTTTCTTCCCGCGCGGGCCTGGCTGAGATATATGCAGCCTATCAAACGCTTCCGAAAGATAACCCACATTTACAAGTCACACAGTTTCTCGAAAAGAAAAGGAAAAAAACAAGTCAGGGTTTTTTTCTGTCTCAAGGGAGGCGAAATACTTCTGGATACACTCATGGCCCGACTTGCGAAAAGCTCAAATCCAGGATGCCCGTCCACTGGGAGAGCGGAACGGAGTCGGGCTCCGATGACATGTTGTTTGTCCCTGCGGCCACGACCTCTTGATTGGTGGTTGTTGCGGCAAAGTCTATGTCCTCGGCAGCGGGCACGAAAGGCATCACAGGACCGGCCGCCTCACGCTCGAAATGCTTTCGGCGGTGCTCCTTCCGAGCAAGGTTCTCCACCTTGCGAGGAGCCGCCAGGTCAGGGAGGCCTACCGATTCCGCTAAGGAATCATATGTGGCCATGACGGCGGACAGGTGTCGGCGATGGGGAATGATGATGGTGAGCAAGGGAGAAGGTGGGTGGCTGCATTGTGGCGTGAAATGGAGGACGGGGGTGAAAGGGTTTCAGTCAAAGAGGAGGCAGAGAAGTCAATTTTGAGAGGATTTGGGATGTGTCTAGCTTCGGAGCTGACGCAGCGGGCATGTCCGAGTACGCACGGGCGTCCCCATATCCACCATAAATATGGACCAGGTATGGGGAGTGCCGGTTAGTCTGAGCGTTTGAACTGAATTTGCGGAATGCTTTTTTTTCAGTCAGTGAGGCAGCCCGTCCGGACGTTTGGGATGGATATGTGGGTCCGGTTATAGATGCTCTAAGAGTTTCGTTCCAGCTCTGGATCTAGTTTAGTTTTAGTTATTTCAGGTTTTTTTAAGTTTTTTGGGGGTTTTTAAGTGGCAAAGTATAATCCACACCAGTGCATGTGAGCCTGGACAATGTGGGCCACCTTGCTTCTAGTCTGACCACGGGCCCCACGGAGCACGTGCCTGCTTTTGGTATAAAGCACGGACACGTCAGTCAATTACCACCCTTCTCCCGTGCTGGGCTGGGGATTGCACGTTACAGCCACGTGCAGTAGCAACGAGCCAACGACACTATTTGCTCAAAAAAAAAAGGTAGCAACGACACTAGCTTTCACTTCCATTCAAAAATAAAATAAAAGAAGACACTATCCTTCACTTTGTACCACCAGTACAAGAGACCTTTCCGTCAAGCATCTTCTCCTGCCTCCTCTCTGATCTCCCGATTAAACAAACTTAAGCACTCGTTTCATCTTACTAATTACCTAGCTAATTAATAACCAGCAACCAGATGCATGCAAACACCTGGGTGCTTTCCGTCAAGCATCTTCTTCTGCCTCCTCTCTGATCTCCCTATAAAACAAACTTAAGCACAGTAAGTCATTGAAAACATGCACGGCCCACATCTCTTATTGATTGATATGTCATGAAACAAGAAACGAGTAGAGAGTTAATATACCGTGCCTAAGTGTTTTGAGATTATTTGGTTTTCGTAAGGTGACTTAGGCTGGTCATAATGGAAGTATCATAGGTACTATCATGCATATTAATTAGGCAAATTTGATTAGGTGGCATAAAATTAAATAAAAAAAGAGTGGGGTGAGTATCATATCATGATACCGTATCATATTAAATGTTGTGCTAATATGTGTCATGCATGGTAATAAATAAAGTTATCTATGATACTAACACATGATGCTATGGATCACGGGGTAGTGTCATACACTGGTATCATATACATGATACTAGTATATGATATTCACCATTACGACCAGCCTTACATACCTAGACGGAGAAAGTAGTTATCTAAACGCTCTTATATATTTTTACGGAGGAAGCACTTAATAAACTAATTAAAAGGTCTCGGCTCGAAAGGGGAAAAAGAAAAGAAGGACGACGACCAGCAGGTGTAGATCTAGAGCGAGAGACGACCAAAAATCCAAAGGCACGGTCAGCTATGATTCTGGAGCAACACTGTTAATATTAGTAGTACAAGTACTTTCTTGTTTTCATCATCAAAATGAATTTCTTTTATGTGGTTTCGTACTTGTGTGATCCCCCTAATTAGCAGGTCAACAGCTGATATGAGTGGTTACGACCATGGATTTGTACCAGCAAACATACCATTTGAGTGCCGGAAACTGGAAAGTAATTAAGTGGATGGGAAAAGAAGGCGTTTCTTGTGATCCGGATCAAGATCAGACGCCGATGTTTCACTAGCCTGGTGAGCTGCTCAAAGAAACTTAACAAGCCGAAGGTCGCTGTCCCCTCACCCTCTTCCCCATTTGTTAAGCCACGGGAATTCAAAGCGGGAAGGAGATAAAGCGGCGAGCACATCTTCCATGGATGACGAAAGTCGGCATGCTCGTGCATTTCCAGCACAATGCAAGCAAGGAGCCGGGCACACACCACCGCCACCTTTCTTTCTCCTTTTCCTTTTCCTCTCCTCTTTGCTGACCGGTTGCTTGTTTCAGAAGCACACGACAGTGATTGGAGCCACAGGGATCTCACGGCATGCCGTGCTCAATTGCTCTTGCTCATGCATGCATGGATGGACCAGATTAGAAAGCCCAAATCGCGTCAAATAGGCCATGATTAGGTCTAGGTTCGCTGTGGTTGCTAGCTTGTCTTAGCCTAATCGGAGGTGGTTAATTGATTAATCAATCCTACTTGAGGGTGGTTAACTGGCTAATCAGTCCTAACACATGGTTGTTACTAGTACAAGGTGATTAATCAGTGGCCAAGTGGAGTGTCACCGTCAGAGAGAGCTGGGGGGCAGTGACAGGCCACTCCATGTTGCTTGTGGAGGAAAAAGAGATTCAGGCTCCAGGGCCATCTGCGCTGAGGGGACTGGATCAGAGTGACCGCATGCCATCTCTGATCCCAGAATGAGATGAGATCCAGTGGCAGTGGGTTCCCCTACTATTATTAGCCCTACCCATCTGGACAGTACCCACAGCACATGATTATTATTATGTTCGTCCTAGAACAGCATATAAGTAATGAGAATTGGAGGAACAATTTATGGTCGACGCATCAGGAGGAACAGGAGAGACAGATGAACGGTTTGATGCCTGGGAGTAGGTCCAGAATTTCCATATATATGAGCATAACTGTGATCAGGACCACCATGCAAGTACCATCAACCAACAACCGATGCACATGTATGAACGGTTTTACTATTGGTCTGTGGGCTAATTAAACTCGGTCCTGATCTTAGCGAGCTGTACTGTGCTTATAGTACGACGCACTGATCTGGATCCTTGATGGCAGCGATGGGATGGGATGGCGATATTATCCTAATGAATATGGTGATGGAAATAATAAAAGGGTGGATTAAGAGGGAGAATACAAGTATGAAGTACAATTATTTGGGGGCTTGTCATTTGTTGGGAGGGCAGATGTATGCTCATCTGGGATGCATGTGTCTTCTACCTACCAAAGTAGTACCAATCCTTCCTGATGCTTGATGCTGGGGCCCAAGAGAAAAATTCCAATTTAATTATATGCTACGTTACGTACTGGACGAATTATTTCGTAAAAGGTCGTATCGCGATAATTCTTCGGACAACTCATTAACATTTTTGGGTACAACTTCAAACAATTAGTTAATGATGTCTTAAGAAGAAACTTTCAGCAGAAATGATGGCTTAACAGAAAGTGATTGAAAAGGTGGTTAATTAAACAATACTACATGGTAGCTAAAGAGAGATCGAACTTCCATTTCAAATCGGATTTGCCAGTTCGTCAGGGAGGCCTAATTGTAGGACAAGAGGTTTAGGTGGAGAGTGGTGTATGTTGGTTGAGAAGGTTTGTTTTTGCATGCTACAGCTAATTAACTGTCTCTAGGTAGCTACTGGGCATCTTATTCATTCATTTATATATGATTGTAGGGGAACAATTGAATGCTTCATGCATTTTTCATGAAACCAAACCTGGAGAGCCAGCTAATCTGACGTGGACATTCATGCTAACGCAACAACAACCGAACTTATCAGTTCTTGATCCTGTTTTTGTCGTTAGTACAACCTCATCCCATGAACCCACTTTAGTCCATTCAAACAATAAACGGTAGAAATCAATTCAGCTCAGTTAATGATATGATGCTGAAGGTAATTTGGTCTAAGGCCATGTTTTCATTTCAGTGTAATTTCATCAATTTTGGTACACACTGAAATATTTGCGTTGCAGTCAAAATATTTTAGCAATTTTGGTAGCACACACTAATTCAAAAAAAAGTTATCTTTTGAATTTTCAACAATGTTTGGTTGGATTTCAATAAAATTTTGGTGGGATTTTTTGGTCCTTTGGCAGAAATGAAAACCGAAATCACTAAATTCACTGAATTTCAGTGATTATGGGTATTGCTGAAATAGTTCTGAAACTGAAAAATTCAAAACCATTCTTTAAGGTGATGCACACCAGTGAAACAAGTACATGCAATCCTAACACGTATACGGTCTAATCAAGATGATGCCACTACTCTTTGGCTTTGCTCCATTGCAAGGCAAGGGAACAAGCAAACAATTAATGGCTCAAGCAGAAGGAGCAGCAAATCACAAGGTAGCTTAGCATCTAGGAACCTTAGAGAGGTGGAAAAAACTGAAAATGATAAGAGTTAGCTGGGTAGCCCTAATCCCGGAGAGACTTTTGCCTCACTGACTACTTGACTAGCACGATCGAGGACAAGGAGACGCCACCTCTCCCCGCCTTCTTTTCTCTCGTAAAGACAACGAGGCTCCACCTAATCGTACTACTAGTAGTATGGATGCTGTTCAGATTCTTGTGTTTTTCTTTTCAGTTAGCTAGGGCAGCACCATCTCTCTCTGTGTGTGGCTTTTCTTATCTGTGTCACCTACTGATTGTTTTGACAACACATTCCAGCAAGATGAACCACACCGTAGCTAGAAGAATGGAAGATGCTCTTGCTGCGTAGCTAGCTACAATGCGGTAAGCAACGGGTCGGAGTTTTGTTAAGCATACTACACTCTGTCTTGACATGACCGTTGAGCCTTGTCTAGTGGAAGACAGACTGTAGACTAGAGCCTGTGAGCAAGTAATGGTGATTAGGACAAGATAGCCGAATTTTGTGTGTGTGATGTGTTGAAAGAAGTTGTTGCCTTGTGTTGGTTGAGTTATTTTATACAAGTACTATATTGACATGGTTTTCAAGCTGACACTTCTGTCATTAACTATGCATGAAATAGAAAAGTTGGAACCTCACACCTCATAATTGCCCACACACTAATTACCATCTCACAGAGATAGCATCCATGAGTTTTTTAATCCATCCTTTAGCATCGCCTGACTCGGATAATCGCTCTCTTATTTTGTTTGCCAGTTAACTTCCCTCTAAATATCCTTACATTTCAGTTTCATTATACTCCATGAAGTGAAATATAAGCATATTTAGACTGAGATACTTCCTTTGAAACATAAGCATAGCAATTGTCTGCATCTGTCGGTACATAGAGGACCATATTTTGTATGATATCTCACATCTGGGTCGGTTGCATATTGTTTTGACAACACAATCCATCCTGATAAACCCCACCCTAGCCACAAGATGCTCAAGCTAGCAAAGCTATGCCTTAGCCACAATGCGGCAAGCAACGGATGGAGGTTAAGCACGCTACACTCTCTTGACATGACCGTTCGGTAATGGGTACCTTATCTACCGGGCAAGGCGACAGACTGTAGCTTAGAGTACATGAACAAGCAATGGTGATCAAGACAAGATAGCCGAAATTAATCTGTACTATGATGCGGCGAAAAACAAGAAGTGGTTCCCTTTTGTTGGTAGAATTGTTTTAGATGTTGGCATGGTTTTCAGGCTCACAATTTTCTTTTCTTTAGCAGTGTCCAAGATTTCAGGCTGCTACTTTGATCGTAACTTTCCACGTAAGTGTCCCTATGCGACAACTGCAAATGTCAGTGGCTTGTGTCGTTATGTGTGTTCATAAGGATGAGTGGTATATATATGTTTGTGAACATCTGTGTCTCTAGCTATTGTATTATATTTCACAAAAAAAAAGTTGGTGCCTTAGGGGGGATCGGCCGGGTCAATCCGTAGAAAGATTAGAATCTTTTGAGTTCCTCATAAGACCGACCGGACAATTTTACTACCCAATTCTGCGTGTCATGTGACTTATGTACTACCAGCGATGTATGCCTCATGTGCTTAGCTATCGGCGGAGCCGGGGATGGGAGGGCGGATACGAATGAGGACTCCTTGGCCAAGGCAATGCGTCGTAAAGCAGCGCATAACCTCGACAATACAGATATAATGTCATCATCCAAATCCTTTTTATCCTTCTCTGCTACTACAATTGCTTCAAACCTAAATAGTGTTGGTATTAGTATAGGTAGTAATGAGAAGGAAATTTCTGTTTTGACTAATGCTTTGCGACGCATGGAGTATGATCGGTTAAAGGATACTCCATTGGTTCCTAGCAAACACATTCCCTCTCATCTAGATGACGAGGAGCTGCATGCCACGGTAGATGGTCAGCTCCTAGCTCATGTAGTGGATGAACCTGGGCTTAGTTCATTGCATGAACTTACAGCATCCAGACGTAAGTCTAAAGCCTCATGTTCGAAAAAAAGGTCAAAAGTCCTCTAAGAGGGCCAAAATGTCTAGATCTCCCATTATTTCCTAATGAATGGCATGTTTAAATAGCAGAGGTCTTGGTGACTTGGCTATGTTAAACGACACATATACATCGTATCACCTGAACCTAGCCGGTCCCTTTCCTTGTACCCGAAGTCTAGAGATAGGGATAGAGATGGTTAGTTTGTATTCTCTGTTATCTTGTGTAACTAGATATATCTCTTCCATCTCTCCCAAGTTGTAATCTCAACCTCTTGTACGCGATCCAGGGAGTCGCGCCCCTGGCTATATAACACGCAGGCGTCGCCCATAGCTAGGGTACGACATTTCCCACATGGTAATCAGAGCCTAATTCTTCCCATCTAGCGATCCCTCCTCCTACCACCGAACCCCAGCAATATCGTCCTCGAGCGCCGCCAACTCCACCCTCTCCGCCAGATCACAGAGCTGCCTCACCCAACCAACTACGCCTTATGGCGCACCTGCATCACGCCACAGCTTCGGGGCAGGTGGTTCTTCACCACGTGGACGGCAAGATGCCGGAGCCGCCAAGGTCGCCGCAAGAAGGATAAGGATGGCAAGGAGGAGACCATCCCCAACCCGCTTCACTCTGTTTGGATCTGAGAGGATCAGCAGGTGCTTGGTTACTGTCGTGGAATTGTCACGGCAGATGTCCTCTTGCAAGGACTTAGTCGTGGAGCAATCGCAACTAGGAAGCTTAAAGGGGTTAATCGGGACAAAGGACACGAGAGTTATACTAGTTCGGCCCCTTACGGTGAAGGTAAGGCCTACGTCTAGTTGGGTTGGTATTGCTTGAGGTTTCGATAACCAGGAGCGAGATATGCTATGCCCGGCTCTCGAGGAGTTGTTTCTTGTCCTAAGCCGCCAGCCGGTCGCCCCTTATATACACGGGTGGACGCCTCATGTTCACAGAGTCCCGGCCGGCTCATAAACAGTGTCCGGCTCGGTGACTAGTTAATTATACCTTATGATACAAGTCATGTCATCATGGCGGTTTACCACTATGGGCTTTAAGCCGTCTGCGGGCCTTAGACCCTTTATTGAACCGCCATCTTCATGCTTGGCCTTGGGCTTCTTTTTGATGAGTCTTCTTTACGTAACCCGGCCCCTCCTGGGCGGCTTACACAAATAGTTATATCCCAAACATTAGGCCCCAGATTGATTTGAACCGGCTCATGTCAATCTTTAAATACCTTTAAGAAATAAACCTTCAGCCTTCTGCCTGTGCAAAGGTTTTTAACCCGCCATGACGTCATCTTCTGGATCCGTGTTAACCCGACGTGACGTCATCTTTACTTAAATTCTTATTTTACTCCGCCATATCCTCCAATGGATCTTTGCTTTTACTGACCATTCCGAAAACCAAGGCGTCGGGGCCGCTGGATAATGATGTCTGGTCTCCTCGTTTCTCGCGCCGCCTCAGTCGGCCTTCCCTTATAAATAGGTATGACCTAGGTCTTCCATTCTCCCCCCTTTCGGTCGTCTTCCTCCTCGCACTGTTTCTCCGCTGCTCAAGCTCTGCCGTCTCTGCCGCCGCAGATCTGCATTGCGGCCTCCCGAGTTCGTCGGTGTTCATCGCCGCCCGTTGCAAACCCTTAATATTTTTCCTTTCCAGTGCTCCTTTTTGATCTTTAGACAGCTATAACTACTGCGGTGGTTTTAGTTCTAGATCTCATTTCCCTTGTTTAAAGGCCTCCTTTGAGTGTATGAACTTCTCCGCACTAGTTTTAGTTCTAGAAATTTTTTCTTTTCCGAACAACCATTTGATCCAAAATAATAGCTACAACTTATGAAACCTGTTTGTTCCATACTTAGCTGAAAAACTGTATCTGTTAAATCTGCTTCACACGGTAGCTCATGTGGCCGGTTTAAGAAGACAACACTGATTGTCAGCTTTGCTTGCTTCCCGCAACTTAAGAAAATTTAACTGCCTTTGATACCTGTAGCGGCTTAAATATCACAGCATAGTTACCCATATGTCATTAGGCCCCTTCTTAAGCCGCCATCTTGAGTAGACTTTAAATGTTTTCCTCCGGGTTAAATTTAAACCGGAAACTCTTATTTTGTCATAGGCTTCAATTTATACAATGGCACCCAAGGCTCCCAAAGCTCCCGTGACCTGCAACTAGGTCAAATCCACTGTTACGGAGAGCACTTTGTCTGGATTCATAAAGTCCGGCCATCTACCTAAAAGGGAGGTCATGTCTTATCGTGCTCCTAACCCGTCAGAGGTGAAGCCTCAACCCAAGGAGGGGGAGGTGATCGTGTTTACTGATCACATGAACCGGGGCTTCGCTCCACCTGGTTCAAAATTCTTCAGGGATGTTTTGCTTTTCTTCGATCTCGCACCTCAAGACATCGGGCCCAATTCCGTATCAAATATTTGCAACTTCCAAGTTTTCTGCGAGGTGTACCTTGGAGAAGAACCCAGCATACTTTTATTCAGAGAATTGTTTTACTTAAACCGGCAGAACGAACGTGCCAACGGGCCCAGTCTGGAACTTGGTGGCATCTCGATTCAACGGCAGAGAGACTGCCTTTTTCCTTATGCTGAACTGCCAAGTCATCCAAAGGATTGGAATCATACGTGGTTTTACTGCCAGGACACTTCTCCGGCTGAGGAAAATCCTCTGCCCGGCTTCCGCGCCTTGCGCCTTGGATCCAACCACCATTGCCGGATAAACCGATCGTTGTTGAGCGCCCCGACACTTGCTCCCACCATTAGTAAAATCAAAGCTCTTTGGGAAATGGCTTAGATGGCATTGACACGGTCCGGTCCGGGTCGCTTGGCGAGTGATTCCGTTAAGCCGCCGCCCGCTTAATGTGCACCTACTCAAAGTAGAAGAATGACCCATGCGTCATAGTCCCGACGACTTACCAGATGATGTGGTGGAGGCTACGACCCAGACGTTGTTGAAAGAGGGCACGGTAACTAGTAATGCCTTTGGCTTACTTCCCTTCTGCAAGAAGAACCCGGCCCCCGCAGTGAGTCATCAACCTCAATGAATACTCTTTACTATATTCCACCTTGCTTTTACTCATAACCCCTCATCATTTTTCACAGGCCGATGACAACTTCTGGAAGGTCAAGTATGACCACGAGGCGGCCAAACAAGCCAGAGCGGCAAAAAGAGCCGAAAGGAAAGCCGCCAAGACTGGAACTTCGAAGAAGAGGAAGCCGAGCGCTTCAGATATGTTTAAACTTGACGATACTGATGATGATGATGAAGAAGAGGTAACCTTTAACTCCCTTGACTCTTTATCATCACCTTACTGACATTTAAATCCTTTCAGGAAGACACGGGGAACAACCAAGCCGTTGAGGAAGAGGTAACTATAATCTCCTCCGACTCCGAGCCCCTGCCGCGTCAGAAAATTCGAAGAGTAACCCGGAAAGTAAGATTTTCACATCCTTTGGCTTACCAAGATCCTCAATTTCTTTTTAAGCAACAACAATATGAAAGCCCGATGCATAAACGGACCAGCAAGGATGTAGAGCTCTCCTCCAGCTTACAGGCGTAACTGTGAAGCGTCGGGCTGAGGTTATCTCCGATTTACGTTCTGTTTACCCTTTGGCGGGTTTAATTCGTCAACCTCTCAATCCATCTGACTCCAATTATCAGGATACCTCTCCTTCCCCCGGCGAGTCTATGCAATCTAACATGCCGGCTTTCAAAACTGCCCCTAGGTAATATAATTTTGTTTACCTTATGCTTTACCTTACTCATGCTTTTGTACTCATCCTTCTGCCTTTGTCCACTGCGTACAAGTGAAAACCAGTAAGAGGGCAAAAAAGAGTAAGCCGTCCCAAGACCCGGTCGTGACTGAACCGGAGCTCGGGACAGCCGCTCTTGACAGTTCTACCCATCAGCCGCCACTTTGAACCAGCCTCGACATTCCATTACCAACCTATGATCCACCATCAAGATACTCTCTACAGCTCTGATAACCCGGAAGCTCCTAGCCCGGCCAAGACAATTGATCCGGAAGTTGAGATTCTGAAGACTCGGTTTGTTGAGCCGGGTCAGCCCACTGTCCTTGCCAAGTGCTCTGCCAAGGAGGAGCTTTTGGAGTGCCGAAAAGCCAAGTTAGACATTGCAGAATATACTCATTTGAGCATTGGAGAAATAGTCTCTGGCTATATCAATCAAGTACATAGCAGCCGTGACCTGGAAGTTAACATGGTGAAGCAAATACAGCAAAAATCTGAGGTATAACTTATACTACTTTTCCTAGTCATACTTACTGTATCAGCCCCCAAGTCTATTGCTTATGGATAAATATGTTGTAGACTTAGAAAACTGCTTAGCACTGCTTTGTCCGGTTTAGAAAGAAGATATTTAACCCGGTTGTAACATACCTTGAACTTGCGATACACATTAGCGCCCAAGTGTCAAGTATCTTTGCTTGCAAAGTGCTTGGGACTTAATTTCTATGAACCGGCATTGTAAGTTAAATTTCTTCAGCATACATTAGCCCCCAAGTGTCAAGTACCTTTGCTTGCTTGGGACTTAATGTTATCTTACCATGATTCTGACTATAACCCGGCATCAATGCAGGCCACCACAAGTCAATTTGAGTCGGAGATTGATGACCTGAAGAGCCGCCTGGCAGCTCAAGAACTTGAACTTCAAAAGGCCAACTCCAAATTTGAATTCAGCGTCTCTGAACAAGAGAAGTTGAAGAAGGATGCGGAGAAGAAAATCTGGGCTGATGAGAAGGCCTCACTAACAACCCGGGTCGAGACAGCAGAAACATCACTTGCAGAAGTAACAGCCGAGCTGTCCGGCTTAAAGCGCCAGATATCTCAAATGGTCTCAGCAATCTTTGGTAAGTTACTATATATAACCTCAAATATTGCAAACCTTCCTTTGATGACTATTTTAAGTGTTATCTTCGGCTCACCTTATGTTTATGAACGCAGGCCCCAGGAGCACAAACCTCAAGCAGAACATGTTGATCAAGCTGAAGGTGGTTTACACTCTGGTGGAACAGCTCTACACCGGGTCACAATGTGCTTTGCCGTTGTGGCTTTATCAAATGACGTTCCCCATCTCCTGCAAGATGTGCTAAAGCGGCTTGCCGTGCTACCCCAGCGGATCCAAGAGCTAAGACGGGCATCTGCCAGAACCGGGGCTATAGCTGCATTGAGCCGGGCCAAGGCGTTGCTTCCAGAATTAGACCTGGCAGACATTGCTCTTGGATATCCCAGCTTGAAGGAATACGACTCTTTATTTGACGAGACAGACTTTACCGCATGTGTGAAAGTCGTACATCCTGTGGCTACTCTCATTGGGAACGATATTGACCTTACCAAGTATCACCCGGGCTATGACAGCGAGAACCAGAGAATTCCAACACCTCACTATGATGACGTCAGTCTGATACCTCCAACTCGTAAGCATACCTTTGCCCCTGAAGTCGACCCAGCCGGTTTAATAGATGATGAAGCTGAGTTTGAAGCCTTGAGCGGCATTGACTGGCCTCGTCAACCTTCCGTGACAGGGCAGCAGACGGAGACGCGGAGAAGGATAACCCGGAATCTTCAAGCCAACCAAAGGAGTGAACCACCAGGCGTTTATGACTTTGTGAAAACAATGCTTCATTATTCAGACTCGGGGAGTCTTGTAATAGGATAGAAAAACTTCTCGATTGTTGTCATGCCTTCACGCATGTTTGTGGCGCTTAATACTTTCGTAAGCCGCCATTGCTACATACTTCCAGCCTATGTTGATCTTTCCGTGATGTTAAAAATTTGCTTGCCTTATCCTGCATATAAAACAAGCAGAATTCCCTTGGCGACTTATCGCATCGGGGGTCACATAAGGTATTGATAACCCAGAATGCGAACCAAAACATCATATAAAGGCCGGTTTATGATTATATTTGTTAAACATAATCACAATAGCATACCTACGATCCTTTTGTTAATCTCGCCGGCTTATGTGACCCAAATCATGAAGGTAATTTTAACTTCTGAAAGTTGGCACATATGATGCTCACCTGGCCCTTAACAACTGAAGTGACTAATATTAAACCGGTAGAACAAGAACTTCATAGTTCTTTCGGAAAGCCCTCATGATAGGCAAACATTGATACTTACAAAGTATGATGAATAATCAACAAAATTTAAAGGCCTCTGATTCGAATACGATCAGTGAACCGTTCCAAAGGGGTTAAGCTAAGATTCGGATACGATCATATAGCCCCTAGTGGCTTTGGCGATGCCGATCAAGTGGGTATCGACAGCTATGTTCTCTTTGGTTCGAATATGGCCTATGTTTGAACAGGAAGCCCCCAAGTGACCATAAGAGTTGTTTAATGACGCTGATTCAAATACGATCCACGTCAAACCCAAAGAGGTTAAGCTATGATTCAAATATGATCAAGATGCCCCCAAGTGGGTTTGGCAGTATGCCGATCAAGTGGGTATCGACAGTTATGTTCTCTTTGGTTCGAATACGACCTATATTTGAACATGAAGCCCCCAAGTGATCATGGCTAGATTCAGATATGATCATAAGCCGGACCACAGGGAAAGCCGGATTCAGATATGATCCGCTCCCTGTTGGTTGTTTCCACCACCTGATAAAGAAGACATGTAAACCTTTGAGGGTGAAAAGAAACAGAGGTCCTGCTTTATTGCTTCATATAATATATACATCGTAAAAAAATATATACATCTTCAGAGCCGATGGCTCAAGTATAGTAAGGCCGAAGATGGGCGATATTCCACGGCCGGCGGGTCTCCTCCTCCGACTTACGTGAGTCTTTGTGCTCTCGAACATCGATAAGGTAGTATGACCCGTTGTTCAGATTCTTGCTGACCACAAAGGGTCCTTCCCAAGGAGGGATAGCTTGTGCATATCGATCGATCTGGATGAGTCGGAGCACTAAGTCGCCTTCCTGAAAGGTTCTGCTTCTAACCCGGCGGTTGTGATAGCGGCGTAGGTCTTGCTGGTAAATCGCCGAGCGGGCTATTGCCAAGTCTCGCTCCTCATCCAACAAATCAAGTGCGTCCTGACGAGCTTTTTTGTTATCAGCATCAACGTAAGCCGCCACGCAGGGTGAGTCGTGCCGGATGTCACTTGGCAGGACTGCCTCTGCTCCGTACACCATGAAGAAAGGTGTGTAACCTGTAGATCTGTTAGGCGTAGTGTTGATGCTCCACAGTACAGAGGGTAACTCCTCCACCCAACAACTCGGAGTCCGCTGTAAGGGGACCAAGAGCCGGCGTTTGATACCCTTCAGGATCTCCTGATTAGCTCTTTCTGCTTGACCATTGGATTGAGGATGAGCAACAGCTGAAACATCAAGCCGGATATGTTCTCGTTGACAGAACTCTTCCATGGCACCCTTGGAGAGATTAGTGCCATTATCAGTTATGATCTTGTGTGGAAAACCAAAACGGAAGATCACCTTTTCATGAACTGAACCGCCGTGGCTGCATCACACTTCTTGACCGGCTCGCCTCAACCCACTTTGTAAACTTATCCACCGCCACTAGGAGGTGTGTCTTTTATCCTTAGACCTCTTGAAAGGTCCAACCATGGCAAGCCCCCGCATCGCGAACGCCAAGTAATTGGAATCATCCTCAACTCTTGAGCCGGCACATGAGCTCGTCGTGAGAATTTTTGACATCCATCACATTTGCTGACTAGATCCTCCGCATCAGCATGAGCCGTCAGCCAATAGAAACCATGACGGAAAGCCTTGGAAACAAGAGATTTTGAGCCCGCATGATGACCACAATCTCCTTCATGGATCTCACGAAGCATCTCCTGACCCTCCGCAGGCGACACACAACGTTGAAACGCCCCAGTGACACTGCGGTGATGTAATTCACCATGAACGATCGTCATAGATTTGGACCGCCTGATGATTTGTCTCGCCAAGGTATCATCCTCAGGCAACTCTCCCCGAGTCATATAGGCCAAATATGGCACTGTCCAATCCGGGATGACGTGAAGAGCTGCCACCAGCTGTGCCTCTGGGTCTGGCACTGCTAGATCTTCCTCCGTAGGCACCTTGACAGAAGGGTTATGCAAAACATCGAGAAAGGTGTTAGGCGGCACCGGCTTACGCTGAGATCCCAGCCGGCTTAAAGCGGCAGCCGCCTCATTGTTCCTTCGATCAATGTGCTCCACTTGATAACCCTTGAAGTGCCCAGCCATAGCATCAACTTCACGACGGTAAGCCACCATAAGGGGATCCTTGGAGTCCCACTTGCCTGACACCTGTTGAGCCACGAGATCCGAGTCGCCCAAACACCTTACCCAGCTCAAATTCATCTCTTTGGCTATCCAGAGTGAGGGAGTTCCGGACTAGGGGGTGTTCGGATAGCCGAACTATCATCATCGGCCGGACTCCAAGACTATGAAGATACAAGATTGAAGACTTCGTCCCGTGTCCGGATGGGACTTTCCTTGGCGTGGAAGGCAAGCTTAGCGATACGGATATGTAGATCTCCTACCATTGTAACCGACTACGTGTAACCCTAACCCTATCCAAAGGTCTATATAAACCGGAGGGTTTTAGTTCGTAGGACGGACAACAATCATACCATAGGCTAGCTTCTAGGGTTTAGCCTCTTTGATCTCATGGTAGATCTACTCTTGTAACACACATCATCAATATTAATCAAGCAGGACGTAGGGTTTTACCTCCATCAAGAGGGCCCGAACCTGGGTAAAACATCGTGTCCCTTGTCTCCTATAACCATCCGGCTAGACGCACGATTCGGGACCCCTACCGAGATCCGCCGGTTTTGACACCGACATTGGTGCTTTCATTGAGAGTTCCTTCGTGTCGCCGCCGATAGGCTCGATGGCTCCTTCGATCATCAACAACGACGCAGTCCGTGGTGAGACCTTTCTCCCGGACAGATCTTCAGATTCGCGGCTTTGCACTGGCCAATTAATTCGCTTGGCCATCCGGAGCAGATCGAAAGCTACGCCCGCCATCAGTCGATTTGGAAGTTTGAACTATACGGCCGATATTCGCGGAGACTTGATCTTCGACGGATTCGAGCCGCAGCCGAGCGTGCCGCACTGTTTCGATGGGCATGACCTAGCTCTGCAGCCGAACAGTGCCCTGGAGGCCGCACCAGCATCCGCTCCGACCCTTAATCCGGAGCCAGATTCCCCGATCGAGGACGAGTGGTTGGACACCGCCTCGGGGGCGACAATCCCTACGGCGATTGAGCCGAACCCTATCCCTGTCCTTTGCGAAGACCTCGACCTGTGGTGCCGGACTCCTCTCCGGACTCAACCTCAGCCCGCCAATCGAACCCGATTGGGCGCCCGTCATGGAGTTCATCGCGGACATCTTTCAAAGACTCGCCCTTTGGCGACATCCTGAATTCACTAAAGTCTCTCTTTATCCGGAGAGCCCTGGCCGGATTACGGTCAGGAAGGTTGGGATGCGGACGACGAAGAAATTCAACGCCCACCCACCACCCACTTTGTAGCCACTGTCGATGATTTAACCGACATGCTAGAATTCGGCTCCGAAGACATGGACGGTATGGACGACGATGCCGGAGACGACCAAGACCCAGCGCCTACAGGGCACTGGAAGGCCACCTCGTCATATGACATATACATGGTGGACATCCCAAAAGATGGGAACGGCGATGGAACAACGCAGGATGAGCCCTCCAAGAAGCAACCAAGCGCCGACGCCAAGAAGGCCGCTCTAAATCCCGCCACAGCAAAAACGGTGATTCCGGCACGGGAGATAATAACACCTCGGACAGTGCCGAAGAAAACCCCCTCCCGCAGGACTCAGCGCAGGAGGAGGGAGAAGCAAGTCCGCACGACAGTGCGATAGAAAGAGAGGTCGAGGACGATAATTATGTGCCTCCCTTCGGAGACGAAGCAAGCCTCGACGACGATGAATTCGTCGTGCCTGAGGATCCCGTCGAACAAGAGCGTTTTAGACGCAGGCTTATGGCCATGAAGAACAGCCTCAAGAAAAAGCAGCAACAGCTTAGAGCTGATCAGGATCTGCTAGCCGACAGATGGACTGAAGTCCTCGCGGCCGAAGAGCATGAGCTCGAACGCCCCTCCAAAATCTACCCTAAACGCAAGCTGCTCCCCCGATTAGAGGAGGAGGCTTACGAACCCGCATCACCAGGAGACAATACGGCTGACCGACCACCCCGTGGTCGCGACAGGGAGGCCTCTAGGCCCTTCACTAGAACTGCACGTACCCGGCATCGCTCAAAAGCACACGGCCACAGGAACGCTCCGGACCTGCGAGATATATTGGAGGACAAGGCAAGACAATCAAGATCGATCTATGGATCGCGTGGGCGCCACGATGCGTGGCGACAACCGTCGCGGCCGGACCTGATAGAAGTCCGCCGGGCGAACAAAACAGACAAAGCTCTTTTGAGCTCCGTCGTGATATCGCCAAGATGCAGGCGCCGGACACCCACTATGCTTCATGACGAAGTAATGGATCATCAAATCTCAAGGGTTTAAACCCGTCAATATTGAATCCTATGATGGCACAACAGACCTCGCGGTTTGGATCGAAGACTATCTCCTTCACATCCACATGGCCCGCGGTGACGATCTTCACGCCATCAAATACCTCCCCCTCAAGCTTAAAGGACCAGCCCGGCATTGGCTCAACAGCTTGCCGCCAGAATCAATTGGGAGCCGGGAGGACCTGGAAGCCGCATTCCTCGATAACTTCCAGGGCACTTATGTGCGACCACCAGACACCGATGACCTAAGCCACATAATTCAGCAGCCAGACGAATCGGCCAGACAATTCTGGACACGGTTCTTAACCAAGAAAAACCAAATCGTCGACCGTCCGGGATGCGGAGGCCCTCGCGACCTTCAAGCATAACTTCCATGACGAGTGGCTTGCCCGGCACCTAGGACAGGAAAAGCCGAAATCCATGGCAGCCCTCACATCACTCATGACCCGCTTCGCGGGTGAGGACAGCTGGCTAGCACGCAGCAACAACCTCAAAGAAAAATTCTGGCAGTCCGGACTTCAAGGACCGAAATGGCAGGCAGCGTCGTAATAAAAACAAACGCCCGCGTGCATTGGCGACAATATTGAGGATACGGCACTCAATGCCGGATTCAGAGGCTCTAAACCGGTCGTGGAAAAACCATTCAAAAGAACTACTCCGGGTCCGTCCAATTTGGACCGAATACTCGACCGCTTGTGCGGATACACGGCACCCCGAAAAGCCAGCTTAACCACACCAATGTGGACTGTTGGGCATTCAAGCAGGTAGGCAAGTTAATTGCGAAAACAGTGACAAGGGGCTGCATAGTGATGACGAGGACGAGACCCAACCACCGAACAATAGAGGACAGAAGGGTTTCCCCCCACAGGTGCGGATGGTGAACATGATATACGCAACGCACATACCCAAGAGGGAGCGGAAGCGTGCACTCAGGGATGTCTACGCAATGGAGCCAGTTGCCCCGAAGTTCAATCCATGGTCCTCCTGCCCGATCACTTTTGACCGAAGGGACCACCCATCAAAGATCCGCCACGGCGGATTCGCCAGACCGGTCTTACACCCAATCGTCGATGGATTTCACCTAACGTAGTCCTCGATGGATAGCGGCAAGAAATTTCTGAACCTGCTTTACTGTGGATACAAAGGCGCAAAATGGGCATAGACCCTCAAGGATTAAACCTACCAAAACGACCTTTAAAGGCGTCATACCAGGTGTAGAAGCCAATTGTACAGGCTCAATTACACTAGAAGTGGTCTTCGGATCCCCGGATAACTTTCGAAGCGAGGAGTTAATCTTCGACATAGTCCCGTTCCGCAGCGGCTATCATGCCTTGCTTGGACGTACCGCGTTTGCAAAGTTCAACGCGGTGCCGCACTACGCATACCTCAAGCTCAAGATGCCAGGCCCTCGAGGAGTCATCACGGTCAACGGAAACACTGAACGTTCTCTCCGCACGGAGGAACATACAACGGCTCTCGCGGCAGAAGTGCAATGCAGCCTCTTAAGGCAATTATCGAGTCCGGCCGTTAAGCGGCCAGACACAGCCAAGCGCGCCCGGAGTAACTTACAACAAGACCACAGCACGTTACGAGCATCGCGTAGCGATGCGGCCCCAACCCTAGCTCCCGCGAAACGTCAAAGCAGGTCCTTCGCATACACCATTACGCTCACGAAGATACCATGGGCATGGGGAGAGGGGCACGACCACGATAAACCCGGTGCGGCTCAACCACACCAGGGGCTCTCAAGTGTGTCGTTCCTTTTTCTTTTTCTTTTACCTTTTATTTTTTTACCCACAGGACTCCGCTTGTCGAGGCCCGTCCGCAGCAGACCTGCCGAACTCACGATGCAACAGCCAGGGAAGGATAAAGGCTACAACGAATATACAGGTGGTCTCCATTACGAGCATTTTTATACACCAATCTGCAGCCTACCCCCGGAGGGGGACATGTTTAACAGTCCCATACCTTGCTTATCGCACTATTTGTATCGTTCTGCATTCGTAGCAGCACTTATTGAATAAAACAATGCAGCACCTTTTTGCTTATAATTGCATTTCTTTTTCATACATATGTTCATTCACGGCATGTTGCATCTTCGGTACGACTAATATACACCAGGGGCTTATGTTTCCCGCATTATGGTACGATGAGTCCGAACACTTTCACAAGTGCGGCACCCCGAACTTATAGCACTATATGCATCGGCTCCGAATCATGTCTTGGGTCAATAGTTGGGTTTGCCCGGCTCCCATGTTTTGGTACCTTATGTTCCGTTATATCGGCTAAGGTAGCACTGGGAGAACCACTGCGATTCCGCCCCAGTTGAGCTGGGTTAACGCCTCAGTGGATAAAGCTAAAACTGACCGTCATGATGAGGCGAGAGCCGGTCGCTGTTCGAGAGGTTTTTTGCAAGTCCTTAAAGACTTATGCCGCTTAGAGCGAGGAGCCGGATACTGTCCGGTCAAGGCGTGGATAGCGCCCCAAATTCGCCTTCCGAAGACTAGGGCTTCGCCGAAATTTAAAATTATAGAATTCTATGGCTAAGTGAGAGTGTTCAAGCATTATAAGTCTGGTTGCCTTGTTCGCTGTGTTGAGCTCCTCCCTAGATGGACCCAAAAATGGGAACAAGAGCGCTCAAGTTTATCCGAACACCCCAAAGACACTGTGGCATGGGGGCTGAAGCCGACGACTTGCCATCTCTTAGATTTGATAAACAGCCGCCTGAAGGTAATATTTTAAATTAACAAGTGTTGCTTAGCGATATGAACTAAGTTTTCAGCGCAGGATAACAAAATGCGAGTCTACTCAAATATTACATCTTTGGAGCACTCACCCGCAATAGTGCGGGCGCCCTTCAAAGACACACTCTTATAATACATCTCGGGCGTGCGATGCTCCTTTCCCTCCGGGGGTGGGTCCGTCACGAGCTTCTGGGCATCCATCTTGCCCCAGTGCACCTTTGCGCGGGCAAGGGCCCGACGGGCACCTTCAATACAGGCGGAGTGCTTGATGACTTCAACCCACGGGCACGCATCCACCAGCCGCCGCACCAGGCCGAAGTAGCTCCCAGGCATGGCCTCCTTAGGCCACAGCCGAACTATGAGGCCCTTCATGGCCTGTTCGGCCGCCTTGTGGAGCTCGACCAGCTGCTTCAGCTGGTCGCTAAGGCACCGGATGTCCGCCTCAAAGATACTAAGACCGAGAAGACCTTCTCCGTCGAGCTCCCTCCTCGGCCCGGTAGAATGCGGCAGCATCGGACACGCTGCGAGGAAGATCCGCGAACGCCTCTGGAGAGCTCAATTCGGGTAAGCAACAGGTAATTAACACTCACATGCTTACTTTGCATGAAAAATGCCTTACCGCTGCTATTTTCTTCACCGCCTCAATCTCTGGAGGGCCTTGTAGGCTTCGGCCTTAGCGGCTTTGGCACTCTCAAGAGCCGTTGCAAGCTCAGACTCTCGAGTCTTCGAGTCACGCTCCAAGCTCTCATGTTTTTTCACGAGATCCTGGAGCTCTTGTTGTACCTCCACAACCCGCGCCTCCTGCTTCTCTCGCTCAGGCGCTCATGTCAGAGATTACATTCGGCCGGCCACCGCCTCCTTCGTGGTCGCCACCTCGTTAGTGGCCCCTACAATACCCACGTTATCCTTGTCATTTTCTTGCAACCAAATCCTTTTCTCAGAAGGTACAATTTTCATAAGGTATTACTCACCTTCTTTTTCCTCGAGCTGCTTCTTGGCATGGCCGAGCTTCGTTCTCGGACCGCTCGAGGTTTTCCTTCAAAGTATTGACCTCACATGATCGGTAGTGGCGAGGTCAAGACCTCCGCAATCCCATATTGACATATTTTTTATGCCTCCTGCGTTTATCTTTCTAAAGATCCTCAGTCCGGCTTTTCTTTCCGAACACCGAACCGAGCATCAGGTGCTACTGTCTATGCGGTACCATTTTACATATATTGAAATTCTTACCTCAAAGCCTGTTAGAAGGCTGCTGCAAGCTTCGGTCAGCCCGCTCTTGGCGAGCTGAACCTTCTGAATCACCGCACTCATAACAGTGTGGTGTTCCTCTTTGATGGAGGCGCCGTTGAGCGCCTTCAGCAAATTATCCGGCACCTCCGGTTGGACGGAGGCAGCCAGCATCGTGGTCTTGCCCTTCTTATGAAGGGGTCGCCCGCCGGACTCCGGAGCCACTGTGGCCTCCGGGGCTGAGTCCGTGCACAGTCCGGGGTGTCTGTGACACCTCCGGGCCTCCTCCTCTGGTGGGTCCTTTCGGGATCCCACCTCGGCGTCGTCTGCTGCACGAGGGGTGGAGGCAGTCGGAAGGAATCCATATCCGGCGCACTCCAAGGACCCGCTTCGGCGAAATGGGAAGATCATCCTTGGGCGGACTGCAGGGTTGTATGCGGCATTAGAAAGACATTATGTGGCGAAAAGAAAACCTTGAAGTTATTCGGGAGTCCGGATACTTACGATCTCGCCAGGGCTTGGCCCTTGGAGGCCGATCCTCGTCGTAAATCCTTTGGTGTTGGCGGAGCAGTCCGGGGAAGAGTTTTTCCCTTCTTGGACCCTTCGCCTCCCTTGTTGGGGAGGCCTTCCTTTTCTTCCCTCCTTCACCGGGGAGAGGATTTCTTCTTCTCCTCCTCGCCTTGGTGGGAGGAGTCGGCCGGATTCATCATCCGATAGCACCTGAAAATGGGAACTCTTAGAGTCCCGTGGCCGTCTTCTTGGCCTTCTTCTCCGGCACCACGTGGGGTGCCGGAGCCAAGAGCCCCGTTAGGCGGGCGTCCGCTGGGTCCTTCGGCAATGGGGCGGACAGATAGTCCGCTCGCCTTCGCCAGCCATTCCTATCAAAGGTAAAGGGAGTTTAGATCCCATAGAGCCAAACTATGGAAAACAAGTGGTGAAATCACTTACCTCGTCACCTGGACGCCATGCGGCGGAATCCGCGATCTTCGGTAGCGGATGCCGGAGCTTCGGCGCCCTTGAACAGCACCTTCCGGACATCTTCGTGACGTAGTGTCGAAGAGCCCGCCAGTGCAGTGCTGCGCCGGATCAAACTCCCACATGTTGAAGCCCCGTCGCTGGCACGGGAGAATCCGTCGAATGAGCATGACCTAGACTATGTTGACAAGCTTGAGCTTCTTGTCCACCAGCTTCTGGATACAGGCTTGGAGTCCAGTCAGCTCCTCCGAATCCCCCCAAATCCGGCCACTCTCTTTCCAGGAGGTGAGCCGTGTAGGATGCTGATCTGAATTCGGGGGCTGCCCAATCAGTCACGCGGCTCGGTGATGTAGAACCACCCGATTGCCACCCCTTGATGGTTTCCACGAAAGTGCCTTCCACCACGTAACGTGGGACATCCCGCCCACCATGGCGCCTCCGCACTCCGGCTTGGCTGCCCTTCACAACCTTCGCCGACTTGATGAAGGTCTTGAGCCTAAGTCGAAGTGGGGCTGGATGCGAAGGAAGGTTTCGCACCTGACGATAAACGCCGAGATGTTGAGGATGAAATTCAGGGCGATCATGGAAATCTAGGCCGTAGTAGAACATGAGCCCCGGACAAAGGGATGACGCGGGAAGCCCAGTCCGCGGAGGAAATGGGGAAGAAATACTACCCTCTCATGGGGCCTGGGGTTGGGGACGAGCTCTCCCTCGTCGGGGAGCCGATGCGCGATGTTGCTGGACAAATATCCGGCATTGCGCAGCTTCTGGATCTGCCCCTCCGTGACGGAGGAGGCCATCCACTTGCCTCCCGCTCCGGACATAGTTGGAGAAGGTTGAGGTGAGAAGTGCGGACTTGGGCGCTGGGGCTTGAGTTCGCGGAGATGGATAAGCCAAGGAGGAAGAAGGCGCAGGTAAAAGGGTTGGATCTTTATCCCCTTATATGGGCGAACAAAAACATGTGTCCCCACCGGCCTGGTAAAACTCGCTTATCTCCCAAGCGTCACAATCAACGGCGTGGTTGGGTTACCCACGTCCGTATTGATGGGAATCCCGGAATAAGGGGAACACGATCTCTGCTTCGACAAGACGTGCCAAGGAAACCGCTTCGCTAAAACGCGCTGAGGTGGAACAATAAAAACAATTTGAGTAAAGGCTTGGTAGTGGTGCGACGTCACGCCACAGAATCACGTCGTGATTGATCTTGTGTAATATTATTCTCTACGGTGGTATGTGGAATTTATTTTGCAGAGCGGACACTATCCCGGTGTTCACAATCTTCTATAAATTATTCGGAGGAAGAACCCGCCTTGCAATGCCGAAGACAACATGCGCGCGGACTCGTCATCATTGAAGCCTAGTTCAGGGGCTCTTGAGGGAGTTCCGGACTAGGGGTGTCCGGATAGCCGAACTATCATCATCGGCGGACTCCAAGACTATGAAGATACAAGATTGAAGACTTCGTCCGTGTCCGGATGGGACTTTCCTTGGCGTGGAAGGCAAGCTTGGCGATACGGATATGTAGATCTCCTACCATTGTAACCGACTCTGTAACCCTAACCCTATCCGGTGTCTATATAAACCGGAGGGTTTTAGTCCGTAGGACGGACAACAATCATACCATAGGCTAGCTTCTAGGGTTTAGCCTCTTTGATCTCGTGGTAGATCTACTCTTGTAACACACATCATCAATATTAATCAAGTAGGACGTAGGGTTTTACCTCCATCAAGAGGGCCCGAACCTGGGTAAAACATCGTGTCCCTTGTCTCCTGTTACCATCCGCCTAGACGCACAGTTCGGGACCCCCTACCCGAGATCCGCCAGTTTTGACACCGACACGGAGACCATGGAGTAAGGCCTCGTACTCAGCTGCATTGTTAGTACAAGGAAACATAAGTCGGAGCACATAACAAAATTTGTCACCTCGAGGGGAAGTTAAAACAACTCCAGCCCCCGAGCCTTCTAACTGCCTGGACCCATCAAAGTGAATAGTCCAATATGTGTTATCTGGCTTCTCCTCAGGTGCCTGCAACTCTGTCCAATCATTGATAAAATCCACCAGAGCTTGAGACTTGATAGCAGTCCGAGGCATGTATTTCAAACCATGAGGCCCAAGCTCAATTGCCCACTTGGTGACTCGTCCTGTGGCCTCTCTATTCTGTATGATGTTTCCTAAGGGGGCAGAACTTACAACAGTGATAGGATGACCTTGGAAGTACTGCTTCAACTTCCGGCTTGCCATGAACACTCCGTAAACAAGTTTCTGCCAATGTGGACACCTTTGTTTAGATTCAATGAGCACCTCACTGATGTAGTAAACCGGCCGTTGAACCGGATGCTCCTTGCCAGCCTCCTTGCGCTCCACCACGATGGCAACACTGACGGCTCGGGCGTTAGCAGCCACATATAACAGTAATGGCTCCCTATCAATGGGAGCCGCAAGGACTGGTGGCTCGCATAACTGTCTCTTTAAATCTTCAAAGGCAGTATTAGCGACATCACTCCGCATAAAAGTGTCCGTTTTCTTCATCATCTGATACAGCGGTAGGGCCTTCTCACCTAACCGGCTTAAAGCAGCAACATGACCCGCCAGTCGCTGAACATCATTGATGCACGCCGATTTAGCCAAAGAGGTGATTGCCTGGATCTTCTTCGGGTTAGCTTCAATGCCTCTGTTTGAGACCAGAAAACCTAGAAGCTTGCCTGCAGGCACACCAAATACACACTTGGCCGAGTTAAGCATCATCTTATAAACCCGGAGATTATCAAAGGTTTCCTTTAAATCAGATATCAAGGTTTCCTTCTCCCTGGACTTCACCACGATGTCATCCACATAAGCATGGACATTGCGCCCAATTTGATCGTGGAGACAGTTCTGTACACATCTCTGATAAGTCGCCTGGGCACTCTTGAGCCCAAATGGCATAGATACATAGCAGAAGGCTCCAAACGGAGTGATGAAAGCCGTCTTCTCCTGGTCCTTAACTACCATTTTGATCTGATGATAGCCGCAGTAAGCAGCCAAAAGCTCAATCGCCGTAACCCGCCGTAGCATCAATGATTTGATCAATACGGGGGAGGGCAAAGGGATCAGCCGGACAAGCCTTATTTAAGTCCATGTAATCCACACACATCCGCTAGGTGCCGTTCTTCTTGAGCACGAGCATCGGGTTAGCTAACCACTCCGGGTGAAAAACTTCAACAATGAACCCAGCCGCTAAGAGCCGGGCGACCTCCTCTCCAATAGCTTTCCGTCTTTCCTCATTGAATCGTCGAAGAAATTGCCTGACCGGCTTATACTTCGGATCAATATTAAGAATGTGCTCAGCGAGTTCTCTCGGGACACCCGGCATGTCAGAAGGTTTCCATGCAAAGATGTCCCGGTTCTCACGGATGAACTCGATGAGCGCTCTTTCCTATTTAGGATCCAAGTTGGCACTAATGTTGAACTGCTTAGAAGAGTCGCCTGGAGTAAAGTCAACAAGATTCATTTCAGCGGCCGATTTAAACTTCAACACCCGGTCATGCTCTGTAGTGGGCTTCTTCAGAGGGGTCATATCCGCCGGGTCAACATTATCTTGATAAAACTTTAGCTCTTCCGCTGCACAAACAGACTCAGCATAAGCCGCGTCGCCTTCTTCACACTCCAAGGCTACCTTTCGACTCCCATGCACAGTGATGGTGCCCTTGTGACCCGGCATCTTGAGCTGCAGATAAACATAACACGGCCGTGCCATGAACTTGGCATAAGCCGGCCGCCCAAACAGAGCATGATATGGACTCTTGATTTTGACCACCTCAAACGTCAATTTTTCAGCCATGGAATCATATTCATCTCCAAAGGCCACCTCCAATTCAATCTTACCGACCGGGTAGGCCGACTTACCAGGCACCACCCCATGGAAAACGGTGTTGGATGTCCTTAAATCATTGTCAGTCAAACCCATGCGTCGAAAGGTCTCGTAATAGAGGATGTTGATACTGCTTCCTCCGTCCATGAGTACCTTGGTAAATTTATATCCACCGACCTGAGGCGCCACCACCAAGGCTAACTGACCCGGATTATCAACCCAGGGCGGGTGATCTTCCCTGCTCCATACAATAGGCTGCTCTGACCACCTCAAGTAATGGGGAACTGCTGGCTCAATGGAATTCACGACCCTCTTACGAACCTTCTGGTCACGTTTGCACAAGCTAGTGGTGAACACATGATACTGCCCACTATTCAGCTGCTTCGGATGGCTTTGATAACCCGACTGCTGCTGCTGTTGTCCCCCTTGACCAGGTTGTTGTTGATTATAGCCGCTTTGATTTCCTTGAAAGCCGGAACTTGAACCGCCGCCCGGGCCATGAAAGTCGTCGGCTCCTGAGCCGCCGCCCGACCCATGATTACCATCAAACATGTTGGAATTCTTGAAAGCCTTCATGATCGCGTTGATCTTTCCGTAAGTGAGTGGCGGTCGTTCCGGTGCCGTGTCTCGGGCAAGGCTCATTGAGTAGCTGCTCAAGAGATGGGCCCGACCCGCCAGATCGAGGGGCGGTTTTCCTTATGTCTCGATTGTTACCCTGCGCATTGGCATTGTCCACAAACTCCGTGTTACCCTCAGCCTTACGCTTGTTGCCTCCTTGATTCATCGGGTTATGCTGCTGACCCTTTCCATTGTCGCTCTTCTTTCCCTTCCCTGTCTTTTCCTCATCAGACGCGGGATCCTTGGTACTATCAGAGTCTGCGTATTTGACTAAAGCTGCCATCAGCGTACCCATATCATTGCAATCACGCTTAAAGGCGTCCCGCCGCCTTTAGCGGCTCAAAGCGGCAATTCTTCTCCAACATGAGGACTACAGAGCCGACATCCATCTTATCAGACGAATGTATTATCTCCTTGACCCGGCGCACCCAATGAGTTGTGGATTCACCCTCCTCCTGCTTACAATTGGTCAAGTCCACAATCGACTTAGATTGCTTGCAAGTGTCCTTGAAGTTCTGGATAAACCGGTCCTTTAGCTCTGCCCATGAGCTAATGGAATTGGGCGGCAAACCCTTTAACCAAGACCGGGCCGTTCCATCCAACATCATGGTGAAGTACTTAGCCATTGCTGCGTCGCTGACCTCCAATAGCTCCATGGCCATCTCATACCTTTCGATCCATGCTCCGGGCTGTAAGTCGGCCGTGTAATTTGGCACCTTTCGAGGTCCCTTGAAGTCCTTGGGTAGACGTACATCACGCAGAGCTGGCACCAAACAAGGAACACTGCCGGTTCTAGTAGCCACTCCCGCTCCAATGGAAGTCGTCGGATACTCTGGGAGATCTTGATGAGCCGCTTTGTTGAGCCGCTTAGCCGAGCCGCCCGCCGTCCTCCCCGACGTATTCGGTCTTGTACCGGGTTATAGCCACCGGGCTGGTTACGGCGCTAGGCATTGCTTGACAAAGCTTCTGACTCCTTGTGCCTGCTGTAACTCGGACTCCGGTTTTGACGAGGCGGTGCTAACCAAGGCGGAGGGGTTGAATGAATTCTGTCCCGGCTATAATAATAAGTCTCTTGCTGAGCCAGGGCCGTCTGGACAAGTTCTCTGATCCTCCGGGTCTCCACTGCCGTCGGATCATCACCGTCCACTGGGAGAGCCGCCAAACGCGCCGATACTGCGATTAAGTTCTCCATGGGGTTGGAAAAGTGACCCGGTGGTATTGGTACATAGCGGGGCGGGGCCATACTCCCATGAGGAGGTGCCATCTCTCGAGGCTGAGCCGGTCCTCCCGCTCTGGCTGTCATAAACTGATTTGCTTCGGGCGGGTTGCTAGGACCGGCATCGGGTGTAGCAAAAAGGTTCCGAGGGTCGTAAACCGGAGGCAAACGGGATTGAGTTTTCTGGTGCCTCCTTCTCATCACCTCATTAGATGCATTCAGGCTCATATTAAGCTGGAAAGCCTCTGACTGGAGCTGCTGCGCCCGTGCATCCAAAGCCGCCTGTTCTGTAGCTAACCTGGTGTCCTCAGCGGCCAAGGCCTCCTTGGCCCAAGCTATCTCCTCACGCACCTGTGCCACCTCCGCGTTATGCTCATCTTGATTTGCAGGAATAACCGTGGCGGTTAATAGGGTCGTAAGCTTATCCATGAGATCCATCAGTATCTGAGCCGGCGGGCGCACAGGGCCTCCTGCCCCGGCGGCTCCTGACCCGGACGTTATTGCTGCAGCGGCCGTAGAGTTTTGGCCGGGTTGAGTCCCTGCCATGAAGACTCCTGCCCAGCTCGGCGGCTCATAGGGGTCCGGAATACTGGAGCCGTCAGAGCAGCCCCCAAGCGCGCCATCTTGCATTTGATACAACGAATCTGTTGAACCGGCGGATGAATCACCATCAGAGAGGACGGCCGTCTCACCGCCATCTTCAGATCCTTCAGGAAGTTCCTCTCCGTGGATGCAGCCCACGAAGGCACGCTTCATGACGGGTTGAACTTGGGCGGGTCTCGCACGCTGAGCCATCTCGACGAGGTCGGTGCGCTTGAAACCGCTCAGGCCCGGCCACCAATCCGCCGATGAAGACGTGGATTCCGGCCAAGGGGACCCGGTACCGACTCAATTGAGCGGCGTCGGGCCCCAGCCTTCGTCGTCGATGTAGATCTTGCCGCGGCGACTCTTGGTCATCCGGCCAACTACGTATCCCTTGAGCCCTTCGAAGCTGCCCTTCAAGAACTCAAATCCACCGTGCGCTGGCCCCACGGTTCGTGCCAACTGTCGTGTAATTGTCACGGCAGATGTCCTCTTGCAAGGACTTAGTCGTGGAGCCATCGCAACTAGGAAGCTTAAAGGGGTTAATCGGGACAAAGGACACGAGAGTTATACTAGTTCGGCCCCTTACGGTGAAGGTAAGGCCTACGTCTAGTTGGGTTGGTATTGCTTGAGGTTTCGATAACCAGGGAGCGAGATACGCTACCCGGCTCTCGAGGAGTTGTTTCTTGTCCTAAGCCGCCAGCGGGTCGTCCCCTTATATACACGGGTGGACGCCCTGCGGTCTACAGTCCCGGCCGGCTCATAAACAGTGTCCGGCTCGGTGACTAGTTAATTCTACCTTATGATACAAGTCATGTCATCATGGCGGTTTACCACTATGGGCTTTAAGCCGCTTGCGGGCCTTATACCCTTTATTGAACCGCCATCTTCATGCTTGGCCTTGGGCTTCTTTCTGATGAGTCTTCTTTACGTAACCCGGCCCCTCCTGGGCGGCTTACACAAATAGTTATATCCCCAACAGTTACCTTCTGAATAACCTCTCCAAAGAAGTGCTTGTGCAGGTGACCTCGATCGCCCACGCGAACGAACTCTGGACAGCGTTGGCGAGCATGTTCTTGTCCACATCGCTGCCTCGCGTCAACAACATCCGCGCGTCGCTCACGAACGCGCAGAAGGGACAGCAGTCGGTGGCCTCCTACTTCACATACATGCGGGGTTTCGCCGACGAGCTCGCCACAGCAGGCAAGCCCGTGCAAGATGACGAGCTGATCTCCTACATCCTCAACGGGTTGGACATGGAGTACCAACCGCTAGTCTCGCCCTCGACGCTCGGATCACACCGGTTACCCTTGATGAGTTGTTCTCAATGATGAGCAACTTCGATCAAAGGGTGGCCATCTACCAAGGAGCAGGCGCAGGAGGCGGCTTCAAGTCCTCTGGCAACGTTGCCACCCGCGGCCGAGGCGGGGGCTCTCGTCACCGAGGCCCTCCATGAAACAGCAAGGGCAAGGGCAGCAGCGGTGGAGGAAACAGCAGCGACAGCAATTCTGCATGCAATGGCGGCGGCGGCCGGCCCTCCTACACCAACAACAGGGGTCGGCACAACGGCAGCTCCTCCAACATCAGGTCTCGGCCCGACACGATCAGATGCCAAATCTGTGGGAAGCCGGGACACTCTGCCAAGGACTGCTGGTATCGTTTTGACGAAGACGATGATGATTCCTCTCAAGATGAAAAGGTGGCCGGAGCTACTGATGGCGTCGACACCAACTGGCGTGTTGACAGAGGCGCCACAAACCACATCACCGGCGAACTTTACGAGGTGACTATGCGAAAGAAGTATCGTGGCAAAGATCACATCCACACCGCCAGTGGAGAAGCTATGAAAATTAGTCACATTGGTCATTCAGTTATTAAAACCCCTCATAGAAAAATTCATCTCCGCAAAATTTTGCATGTCCCTAGTGCGTCTAAAAATCTCCTCTATGTTCATCGCATTGCCATTGATAATCATGTCTTTCTTGAATTTCACCCCTTCTTCTTTTTGATCAAGGATCAGGTAACGAGGAAGGTGCTATATCGAGGTAGATGCGTTCGTGGGCTTTACCCCTTGATTCCGGAGATTAGAAGATTGAATAAACAAGTTCTCAGTGCCACCAAAGTGTCTTCAACACGATGGCACGATCGATTAGGACATGCTTCATTTTCTTTAGTTGAAAGATTGCTTAGGAAAAATAAGCTCCCATATGTTGGTGAGCGCGATGTTGAAACTATTTGTGACTCATGCCAAAAGGCTAAAAGTCATCAACTACCGTATCCAATTTCCACTAGTGTTTCTACCATGCATTTGCAACTTATTTTTTCTGATGTGTGGGGGCCTGCACCCCCTTCTGTTGGTAGACACACATATTACGTGAGTTTCATTGACGACTATAGCAAATTTTCTTGGATCTACCTTCTTAAGAAACGATCCAATGTTGTCCAAGTTTTTCTCAATTTCCAAGCCTTGGTTGAACGAAAATTCAATAGCAAAATTATTGCCCTCCAGTCTCACTGGGGGGAGAGTACGGAAAATTAAACTCTTTCTTTCAAAAACTTGGAATTTCTCATCACGTGTCTTTCCCACAAGCCCATCAACAGAATGGATCTGCTGAGCGCAAACACAGGCACATTGTTGAAGTTGGCCTAGCACTTCTAGCTGGCGCCTCCATGCCTCTCAAATTCTGGGATGAGGCATTCCTTACTGCCGTACACATTATCAACATGTTGCCTAGTCGTGTCATAAAGAATGAAACTCCCATGGAAAGACTCCTTCACACAAAACCAGATTACAAAACACTTCGTGTTTTTGGGTGTGCATGCTGGCCCAATCTTCGTCCTTACAACAATCGCAAGCTTATGTTTCGCTCTAAGCAATGTGTGTTCCTTGGTTACAGCAACCAACATAAAGGTGTTAAGTGCCTTGACATACCTACAGGTCGAGTGTATATTTCCCGTGACGTTGTCTTTGACAAAACACAATTTCCTTTCTCTAAGCTTCATCCCAACGCTGGTGCACTTCTTTGTCAAGAAATTTTTCTCCTACCACAAAGTCTCACCGGCCTTGATCTAGGGGAAAATAATTCTGATGATCAATTGTTGACTAACTCTCATAACCATGAGCATGAGCTTTGTGATGATGCAGCAGAAAACGGTGAAAAAAACGGTGAAGAAAGAGCTCCAAGCGTGTCACATTTTATGTGTCCAGCAGCAGGGGACAAATCTTCCTCGGGATCGGCAGCGCAGGAGTCCCACAGTCGATCCTCCTCGGGATCGGAGGAGCGCCAGGACGGCAGGGCGCTGGAGGCCGTGTCGCCCGCCAGGCGTGGCGTCAGCAAACCAGCCAGCGGCACGCGGCGTCCCCTCATGGGCTCGGGAGCGGCCCCCAGCCCGCACCAATCTGGCACAGACACTTGGCCCACGGGGAGTCGCTGGGCCTCGAGCGGGCCCTGCCGCTACGTGCGGCGGCGGCATGAGCCGATCCCTCCACCACATGGACGCGGGAATGGCACGGATCCCGGCATCGATCCTGCCCTGTCTCCAGACTCGTGGCTCGGGGCAGATTCGCCTGGGACCAGTCCATCACTGCAGCATGATGGGCAACCTGGCGCAGGATCCTCTATGCCGCATGCAACGGAACCAGTGGCGTCTGGAGCCACAGAAGATCCGGTCGACCCGTCCGAGGGTGCTGCAGCAGCGCCGACAGGATCCGCCTCGGGATCGCCTCTCTCTCTCACGCGCCAGCAGGATCTTCTGCGTCTCCTACAGCTGCTGCTCCGCGTACACGCCTACAGAGAGGGGTAACTAAACCTGTGAATTACAAACAAGTTGTGAAATTTGGTTTGGCATGTTCAATAGGTGAACCTAGCACTCCCGAAGAGGCATTTAGCGACACACGGTGGAAGAAGGCCATGGAAGAAGAATACATGGCACTCCGGAAAAATCCAACATGGCACTTGGTTCCCCCACGGCGAGGTAAAAATTTGATTGACTGCAAATGGGTTTTCAGAATAAAGAGAAAATCTGATGGAACCGTAGATCGCTACAAGGCTAGACTCGTTGCAAAGGGTTTTAAACAGCGGTATGGTATAGACTATGAGGGTACCTTTAGTCTCGTTGTTAAAGCTGCCACTATTCGCCTTGTATTGTCTATTGCTGTTTCCAGGGGATGGTGCCTTAGACAGCTAGATGTCAAGAACGCGTTCCTTCATGGTGTTCTGGAAGAGGAAGTATATATGAAGCAACCTCCTGGGTTTGAAAGTAAAAGCAAACCATCCTATGTATGTAAACTTGACAAAGCTCTGTATGGACTGAAACAGGCTCCCAGCACGTGGTACTTACGACTGTGTCAGAAATTGCAGGCACTTGGTTTCCTTCCTTCCAAATCTGACACATCCTTGTTCATTTACAATAAGTCAAATACCTCCATATTTGTTCTCATCTACGTTGATGATATCATTGTCACAAGTTCATCTAATGAAGCTGTGTCAGGTCTGCTAAAGGATTTGAGTGCTGAGTTTGCCCTTAAGGACCTGGGAGATCTACACTTCTTTCTGTGTCGGGGGTTGGGTGCGACATATGCCAAAGGATGGCTTATCATGGAGGGGGCGAATAGAACGTCGCTGGTGCCTGGAAACGGGATGAGGCGAAGACATGCACGCCGCTGAATCTTACCCAGCTTCGTGGCTCTCCGAGGAGATAACACCCTCCGCTGCTCGCTGGGTCTCCGCATGATCACTATGGCAAAAAGTGGGTACAAGAGGCTCCTTGAGCTGTTCGGGGTGAGGAAGGAGAAGGGCACGGCTTGCTCTTCTCTCCCTCTATGTGTGTGTCTAGAACTACTAGCTTCCAACCCTTCGCATGGATGCCCCGGGGGTTATAGGTCTACCGGGGTACAACGGTAATCCGGCTGGTGTGGGTCCAAGCCAGAAGTCTCTAAGTCGCCGCCTTTCTCCGCCGACTCGGGCCCGCCGACTAGTGGGCTCGGCTGACGGCTCCAAAGCATGGGGCCGACAGCTTGTCCGCCATGGCGGGTCTTGCCGCTGCAGACATCGTAGCTGCTTCTAATGACGCGAAGCTTGGTCATGGGGTTATGGCAACAGCGTTGCTACCGGGCGGCGATCATCGCTGCCATTCCCTGCCTTGTTCGCTAATGGCGCGTGGATCCCGCGGGAGGAGCCGGCCGACTCCCGGAGGCCGACTCCATCGGGTCCGTCCTTGGGGTGCTCTTGCCGTCTTCGGTACTCCCGCCGACAGGCGGGTCCCGCCGTCTTCGGGTCGTACAGACAGGCCAACATGGGTACAGGAACCTGCCCACGGTGTTGATGTCAGGGCCGGCATGGCAACAGTGCTGCGCCGGACGGAGATCTCCGTCAGTACGACGCTCTGTAGCCATACCTGCCCTTTATGGACTGGGCGGGGATGGGCCGCGAGGCGGCTTTACCCCATAGTCGCCCAGGCGTGAGGTGGTGGAGGTCGCGGGCCGACTCCTTGTAGCCGGCCTCGCTGGAGGTCGCTGGCTTGGAGTCGGCTTGTCCTGAAGGCGACCTCCGGGACTCGGCCCAGAGGGGTAGTCGGCGACCCTGTTGCCGACTATCTGAAGGCGGCTCTTTGCCTTGGGGTCTTGAGGGGCGCAGTCTGCCCCGATGTTTTGAAAGGTTCAGGGCTCGGGTCCGCCACCCGTAGTCCATTACTCCGACAAGAGTCCCCGGCCGGGAGGCGCCGAGGGCAGCCCGTCGAGGAGCCTCGACATCTTCATCCCTTCGATGGAAGAATCTGGACTCGGCCCGCCGTCTCCGCCTGGAGTCGGCTTTGCAGGGGGCCGTCTTGCTCTTCAAAGGTTTCGAAGGTCGCAGCGGGATCCGGGCGGCGTGCTCGATAAAGCTTCGCAAGAGCCGCCCGTCAGGCCCGCCACGCGACGCTGACGCCGCTGGCAGGCTGCCGGCCAGCCACGCTGCGTGACAAGACAGGCCCATCAGCGGGCCCGCCACTACCATGCCCCTGCGTGCAGCGGATCCGCCGCGTCGCGGCGGGCGGTTGATTTCACGCCGTTATCGCGCGCAGAACGCCGTGGGTTAAATCGTGGCGTGAGGATGTGGGCGCGATTAATCCCACGCCCGCCTCGGCTTCGCAGCCTCAGGCGCCTATAAGTAGGCGGGGAGGAGGGGCGGCGACGCACGCGCACTCTCTCATCCCCGCCTCGCCTCGTCTTCTTCCTTGCTCCACCGCGCCGAGCCTCGCTTTCTTCCTCGCGCGGAGATGAGCTCCTCATCAGCCGCCGTGCCTCCCACCGCGCTACGGCGCAGGGACGGCTCCATCATCGGCATTTACGACATAATCGAAGTTCCTTCGCCGACGCTACGCATCCCGGCAGCCACCTAGTGCGAGCCCGCGCCACGGAGGGCTTAAATCACGCCGGGCGCCGAGGAGGGCGAGTGGGTGATCTTCCGCTCGCACCTCACGCTGCTGGCTGGGGCTGTCGGGCGGCGGCTTGTTCCGCGTTCTTGGAGTTCTTCGGCTCCAGCGCACCACCTCACCCCCAACACGGTGGTGTTGGCCGCCTTCGCATCCTTATGCGCGAAGGTTTCCTCGAGTTCTCCCCACCATCGAGCTGTGGGGAGTTCTTTCAAGCCGGCTCGGGACCCCGTCGCTCGCGTCGCGGCTCAGGCGCACGCTCATCGCCAAGAGGAGGCCGGTGCCCGAGAATCCTTTCCCGCCATCCCCTCATCAAGTCGGTGAAGATGTGGCAGCGCCAGATTTACGTCAAGAACGTCGCCTCGACGGCGACTGGAATCAACTTGCCGCCCTACGTGGGCGTGGCGAATCGCGGCCGACCCACCAGCTGGTCCTACAGGCCCGGACGCCGACCCTCGCAGCACCGCCGCCGCTGTTCGGCTGCGTGATGATACAATGGAGGGCCTGACCGAGCAGACTTGTCGCCTCCTTCGTGGCGCGCCGAAGTTCTCCCTCTTCAGGCCGCCCTCATCCGATCCGCCAGATGAGTTGCCACCGGACCCCAAACCGGCTGTGCTCCAAGGACATGCCCCACGCTGGGTGGTGGACACGTGAACTTATTGGCGAACTGCGACCTCACGGAGGAATGGCGTTCGGCAAGGAGCCATACTGCCGCCAATCCCCGCCGATTGTAAGTCGTCTCTTGCTTACATGTTTCCTTCCTTAGCCGGATCCGGCTCTTACTTTCCTTGGACCTTCGACTCGAGAATCCTCTCATGCCGCCTCGACCAAGATCAAGGCCGGCTCGCGATTTCGCCCCCGATCGGGCGGAGAGTGACGCCGACGACCCGACTTGGGCGTGGCGGCAATGGAGGCCGATGCGAAGGAGGGGAGGGCCGACGACTTCAGGCCCTCGGCCACTTTTGCAGACTGGCCTGATGATGAAGTCGCCCCTCGCCGCCAGCAAAGAGCCGGCCATCCAGGCGCGAGCTCCTCCGCCGCCTTGGGGGGCCGAGGCGGCGCGAAGAAGCACCGGGCCGGGCCGAGTCATCCAAGCGGCCATGCCAAGAGAATCAGGGGAGCGGCCGCGACTTCAGCTGAAGAAGCGGTCGCGAAGGCTAACCGCTTCCGCAAGGAGGTGAAGAAACCACCGCTGGTCTCCGCGTAAGTATCTTTTTATTCTGTCTTGTTTTCTTCTGGTCCATCTTGCCCAAGTCTTCTCATGTCCTTTTTTCTCATTAGGGCTCCCCTCACTTTGGAGAGGGTCACCGCCGCCTCCGTCATGGGTCGGCGGAGACGCTCGCCAGCCGGGCAGGTTGACCCTGCGGCCGCCCTCCGGGAGGCAACAGAGTGGAATGCGCAGGAGAAGCGCGACGAGGAGGCGGCCGCCCGTCGAGAGAAGGCGGCGGCCGAGAAGGCGGTCGAAGCCGCAACAGCAGCAAGAAGGCAAGCCGAGGAGGCCGCGCGCCTTCAATCGGCGCTGCTTGTCACTTCGCTTGAAGCCTGGCCGCCACCGCCGGAGTTCACGGGCAGTCGGAGGGAATCGGTGGTGAGGTCCCCGTCGCGAGGAGGGAAGGCGGCGAGGTCTCTTCGCCGGCGCGCGCCACCTCCGCCGCCTCCGCCGCAGTCTGAGGTCGCGCGAGGCAAACAGCCGGCGGACCCACCCATGCCGCCGACCGATGATGAAGCCGTGGCGCAGCTGCTTCTTCAAGTCGCCTCGCCAGCGCGGCGCGAGAAAGCAGACTCGGCGCCGCGCCCCTTGCAGACCGGTGCCGCCAGCTCGGTCATCCCCGACGCTGAAGCGACAAGCGCCGCGCCCGCTGGGTGGGTGCGAGGAGGCGGCACGGGCCTGCTGAACACGGCGCTCCTGGACGTCCAAGCGAAGCTGCGGGCCGAAGGTGCCGCCCTCCAGAACCTTTCCAAGGTGCACCTGGCGTCGCGATCCGTTGTGCGGGTATGTTTTATTACTGAATTTTCTTTTGGTCTTCTCTGTGGGGGCGCGCCAGCGCACCCACTGGGTGTAGTCCCCGAGTTTCGGGCCGGCTGCTGAGCAGGCGGCCCAGAACTTTATTTGCTTACTTCCAAGTTTTTATCTGTGTCTGGAATCCTTGTTACAGGAATATCACAACCTCCGCGCTACCGCCTTCAACCGCAACGTTGAAGAGCTGAACCAGCGGGCGGCTGACCTAGCGAGGAGCCGAGGTGAGTTTTCTTCTTCGCGGGGGCGCGCTTGCGCACCCGCGGGCTGTAGTCCCCAAGATTCGGGCGGCGCTGCTTTGATGGGCCGGATCTTCTGGCGACCTTCTTAACCGGCGACTTCAAGGCCCTTCTTCTTTTTATTCTTTAGAATCCAACGCCGCTCTGCGGGGGCAGCTGGGTACGGCCGAGACCGCCTTTCGCGCCAAAGAGGAGGAGTGCGGCAAACTCGCCGCAGAGCGCGACCTGCTGGCTACGCAGTTGGCGGAGCAGAGGGAGCTGCTCAAGGCGGCGCGGGCCAAGGCGGAGAAGAAAGAGGCCGCCCTCCTGGCCGAATTTGAGAGCGAGCGCTCCGCCTGGACCAACAGGGAGGCGCAGCTGACCTCCGGCTTTCATGAAATCGAAGATATCATCGATGGTAAGTTTGCTTTTACTTTCTCTTTTGGGTTGCCGACTATGGGTTAAGCCGACTCCTGTTTTTTCGAACTTGTTTTTTCTTCTTCTTGGCAGACTTCTTCCCTGGTCATACGCAGGCGGCCAATCAGGCCATCGAGGCCGAACGCGAGGCGCGGAGGGCGGGTGGCGCCGAGATCGCAGCCAACGCCCCCCGGACCCTTGACGAGCAGCTCCACGAGCATTGAGGCTCGTGCTGCGGCAAGACATCGGATGCTGCACCATCTTCAGCGTGTCGGGCCTAGGCGATTGCTGCCTGTGGCGGACATGCCGATTCTCACAGACTTCCTCACCGGACCGCCGACCGGGCTGGAGGTCGCGGCTGGGCGTCTTGAGGCTTGGAAGGGCTCCGCGGCTCAGCCGGAGCTCGCCGAGCCTCGGAGTTTGTCAAGGCGTGGTATCTGTGGCTCGACCTGACCGGCTGGCCGCTCCCGGTCCGAAGCCCAGTGAGCTGCAGCCGCGGGAGGGCGCCCTCGTCGAGTGTGCGGCGGCGATCGCCGACTATACGGACACCAGTGTCTTCGTCCCGGAGCGGGCTGAAGACGGTGGGGAGGCGAGTGGTTCGGGATGAACCCGGACTACGGCGAGGACTCGGCGGAAGTGATCGACTCCAGCACCGAGGATGAAGATGAGGCGGAGGACGGAGACGGCATGGAGGCGTCAGAAGACGGAGCGGGCGGCCAGCCTCACCGATCAAGGCCCAAAGAACGAGCCGCTACCATCCGAGCCAGCTGCCAGAGACGATCAAACCGAGACTGCCCAGCCAGCCGCCCCGACGCCTGATGCCACCGCCGCCTCCGGCCTTCCAACCCCATCCGCTGCTTCTTAGGCCGCTGCCTTGGCTTTATTTTATCCGCTTGTTTAGTCTTTCGAAAGAACTTTGTTAATTCGCACAATTCCACCCGCGGGGTGTATTCCGAACCTCTGTTCGAAGATCCGGCCATGGGCCTAAGTTTGTGTAAATATTATTCTAATTTCATGTTTCCTTGCTTAGTGCTCTTGTGGCTTTTCCCTTGCCACCTTCCCTTAGATGCCGCCTTGCCCGTCGGGCAACCGCTCTGCGGATTGTCGTCTAGGTCAAGTGCTTGGCTACTTTGAGAAGGCAAGTACTTGGCCATTTTAGAGTCGTTTAAGCGAGTTGGGTAGAAAACGGCAAGCCGGCTTCTTAAGAGTCGGTTTCACGAAACGGGCTGGGAGCCGATTTAAACTATGTTTATGCTTTGGGTCCTTAGCCATTTTGTCGTGTGGGCGCCCGCTCTACCTTACTCCTGCCCACCAAACAGTCGCTCTGCGAGTTGCGGCTTCTGACAGGAGACGGCTTGGGCACCGCACGCTACTTGTCTGACTTCAGAAGCACTTCATAGCTCAGCATGGCGAGTCCCGGGCCGACTAGTCGAGCCCGTGCCAAACAGCATAATCAAAAGGTAACATACTCAAAGGCATAATTCTTATCATACTGAGATAACAAAAGAGGGCAGTCCCCGAGCTCGTCTCGGGGGGCCCGGAGTCTTGGTATTTCAAACACAAAAGGGTGGCGTGGTACATACTGCATCAACTGTAAAATCTTCGGAGGAGATTCGCATTCCATGGCCGCTCCGTCTCTTTGCCGGAGTCGTCCCTTTTGCGTGCTTTCGGGCTTACGGCGTCGATCAGGTAGTAGGAGTCGCTTCCCAAAGACTTTCATCGATGATGAATGGGCCTTCCCAAGCCGATAACAGGCCGGGCTGTTCGCTGGATCAGCCGGAGCACAAGGTCGCCTTCTAGGAATGATCTTGGCTTGACCTTCTTGTTGTAGTAGCGGCGCAGGCTCTGCTGGTAGATGCTGGACCGGCTGAGTGCCAACAGCCGGCCCTCTTCCAGCAGATCGACGCCGTCTTGACGTGCTTCTTCTGCTTCCTCCTCGGTGTACATGGTGACCCGCGGGGAGTCGAACTCTATATCCGTTGGGATGATGGCTTCGGCACCGTAGACGAGGAAGAAGGGTGTGAAGCCAGTTGACTTGTTTGGAGTCGTGACGCAGACTCAGAAGGGCGGTAGCAACTCCTCAAGCCAGCAGCCGGCGAACGTTCCGGTGGTTCGACCAGACGAGGCTTGATGCCGACAAGATGAGGCCGTTCGCTCGCTTCCACCGGCCGTTTGACTGCGGATGGGCAACGGACGCTAAGTCCGGGCCGGATGCCCTGCGTCGCGCAGAAACGGGCCAGGGCGCCCTTGGCAAAATTTGTGCCGTTGTCGGTGATGATGCTGTGTGGTATGCCGTACCGAGTCGTGATGTCGGCGATAAAAGTCAATGCCGTAGGACCGTTCAACTTCTTGATGGGTTTTGCTTCTATCCACTTGGTGAACTTGTCCACCGCGACAAGTAGGTGGGTTAGGCCACCTCGTGCCGTCTTGAATGGTCCCACCATGTCCAGTGCCCCGCATGAAAGGGCAGGCGATGGGGATAGTCTTGAGCGCCGGCCGATCAAGCGGCTTGGAGCGGAACACCGCACCCTGCATTTTGAACTAATTCCTTGGCTTCTTCTAGGGCAGTCGGCGGAAGAAACCGTGTCGGAAGGCTTTGGCGACGAGTGCTCGAGGTCGCATGATGGCCAGACTCGCATACGATGGATGTCTTCGAGGATTGCTTGGCCTTGCTCTGATTCGACGCAGCGCTGGTAGACACCGGTGACGCTGCGCCTGACCAGCTCTCTGTTGATTATAGTATAGGCTGCCGCTCAGCGTTGCACTTGCCGAGCCAAGGTTTCATCAGTTGGTAACTCTCCGCTTACCAAAAACTTCAAGATGGGCTGGGCCCATGAGGGTGCTGCTATTTCTTCGATCGCCAAGATCGCTACTTGGACGAGGGCGCCGGGCCGGGAGGCGGCGGGTTGGAGTCTGCAGCAGCTTGCTGCGTTGAATAAGTCCCCGGGCCGATTGGCACAGTCCCCGGGCCGAGTACTGGAGTCTTTGCAAAGGTCGCCGTAGTCCCCGGGCCGGGTTCCGAAGTTCCCGGGCCGGCTTCGTCTGCCGCGTTCTTGGGGGCGTCTTCAAGGATTCTTGTGCCATCTGCCGAGGCTCTGGAGTCGGATCCGCCTTCTTCAGGGGGAGCTGGCACAAAAATGGAGTCTGATTCTGGTGACGGTTTGACGGATGGCTTGAGAAGGCGCTAAAGGGCGACGCCGGATGGTATTGCCTGTCGGGTGGAACCAATTCTTGCTGTGGCATCCGCTTGGTCGTTGTCGTTCCTTGGTACATGGACGAATTCGCATCCCTCAAAATATCCACTCAGCTGCTTTGTACGAAGCGGTAGCTCGCCATATTTGCATCTTTGGCGCCCCGATCGCGGATGACTGTTGGACCACCAAGTCGGAGTCGCCATAGCAGTGATCCGGCGAATGCCGAGTTCTTTGGCAAGCCGGAGCCCGTGGATGAGCGCCTGTATTCGACGACGTTGTTGGAGGCGGCGAAATGGATCTGCAGCGCGTACTTGAGCTTGTCGCCTTTAGGGGAAGTGAGGACCACACCGGCTCCCAAGCCGGTGCGCATCTTGGAGCCATCAAAGTGCATCCGCCAATGGGTGGAGTCGGGCGCTGGCGGCAGACATCGGTCTCGCCCAATCGACGAGGAAGTCGGCGGTGCTTGTGACTTGATGACGGTGCGGGGCTGGTAAAAGATGGTGTAGGGGCCAACTCTATGGCCCATTTGGCCACTCGGCTGAAGCATCTCGGCTTCGATGATCTCGCTAGTGGGGCCGTGCAAACCACGGTGATTGAATGCTCTTGAAAGTAAGGCTTCAACTTCTTGGCGGCAAAGTGCACGCCGTAACACATCTTCCGGTAGTGGGGTAGTTCTGCTTGGAGGTTTACGATGCCTCGCTCGGGTAATATCTCGGTCTCTGGATAGGTAGCGCCTTGCCTTCCTCCTTGCGTTCAACCACAATAACCGTCTTGACTACCTACTGGTGGCGGCAATATACAGGAGCATGGGCTCCTTTGGAGTCGGAGCTGCCAGCACTGGGGGAGTAGTCAGCATTCTTTTCAACTGGAGAAACGCTTCGTCCGCCTTGGAGTTCCATTCGAAGAAGGTGGTCTTCTTCATAAGCTGGTACAGAGGAAGGGCTTTCTCACCCAGCCGACTGACGAATCGACTGATAGACGCCAAGCAGCCGGTGAACTTCTGCACATCCAGCAGTCGGCAGGGCACTTCCATTCTCTCAATTGTCTTGATCTTCACGGGGTTGCACTCTATGCCGCGTTCGGATACCAGGAAGCCAAGGAGCTGGCCGGCTGGTACTCCAAGACGATTTCTTCCGGGTTGAGCTTGATCTGGAATCGGCGCAGGTTTTCAAAGGTCTCTTTGAGGTCTTCCAACAGTGTTCCTCGCCTCTCCGTCTTCACCACCACGTCGTCCACGTAAACGTGGGCGTTTCTGCCAAGCTGCTTGAGGAGGCACTTCTGCATGCAACGCTGAAAGGTGGCGCCGGCGTTCCTCAAGCCGAACGTCATGGTCAGGTAGCAGAAGGCTCCAAATGGCGTGATGAAGGCGGTCTTCAATCTGTCTGCCGGGTTCAAATTTGATCTGATGATATCCACGAATATGCATCTAAGAAGCTCAACAGCTCGCATCCGTGGAGTCTATCACCGATCAATGGGTAGAGCAAATGGGTCCTTGGGGCAGGCTTTGTTGAGGCTTGTGTAGTCAATACACATCTCGCAACGCTTGTTCTTCTTTAGTACCAGGACCGGTTCGCCAACCATTACGGAAAGAAAACTTCCATGATGAAACCGGCTGCAAGGAGCCGGGCTATCTCTTCTCCAACAACTCTTCTTTTCTCTTCCGACAGCGGCGCAAGGGCTGCCTCGACGGCTTCACATCAGGTCGGACATGTAACTTGTGCTCGGCGAAATCCGTCGGTACACTGGCATGTCTTTTGGGGACCATGCGAAGATGTCCCGATTCTCACGGAGGAAATCGACGAGCTCGCCTTCCTATTCTTTGTCGAGGTTCGCACCTATGACAGCGTGTTCTCTGGATGCTCCGGGTCCAAGGGTATCTTCTTGGTCTCTTTGGCCGGCTTGAACGAGCCCTCAGCTTCCGACTCCTTGGGGTCGGGCGATATCTCTGGCTGCTTGCCGGTCATCGCCACGACCCGATCCAGGAGCCGCTTCTCAGCTGCGATCACCAGGGACTCGGCTAGCCGGCTGCTTTCACCGCAGACAGCGGACGACTTTCTGTAGTCACCGCTACGTCAATCCCTTGGAACTCGGCATCTTCATCTTGAGGTAGGTGTAGTGGGGGATCGCCATGAACTTGGCCAAAGCAGGTCGGCCAAGCAAGGCATGGTAGGGGCTCTCGAGGTCCACCACTTCAACCAGACCGGCTCTCGGCGAAAGTGATCCTTGTCCCCAAAGAGGATGTCTATCGAATCTTGCCAATCGGTAAGCAGTGAAAGGCTGTACAATTCCGTGGAACACGGTCCGACTATGTCAAGCTGCCTCGCTTGATTCCTAGCTTCTCCATCGTATCCTTATGCAGGATGTTGATGCTGCTGCCTCCGTCTATCGATTACTCGCGAGAAGCGGCGGCCCGCCTATCCGTGGCAAGGGTGGCTCCCAAGACCAGGCGTGGAGCCGGATTCGGCATCACCTACGGGTGATCGGACGCAGCTCGGTGATGGGCTTCTCGGACGATGCATGAATTCCGGCGTTTGATGCTACGGCATTCACCTCTTCTTCTTCTTGCCGCCTGTTCTGGCGATCATCACCACGCTGGTAAACACGACATAGGCGCCGTGCTCTTCGGTTAATCGTATTATCTTACGACCGGGCCGGACAGCCGCCGCGGGCGGTGGAGGCGGCGGCCCAAAGGCGGAGGAGGGGCAAGGCCGTCTCCTTGGCGATCTGGTGAGCGATGGCACTTCCGGGTGGTGTGATTTGACGGCTTCGGCGCGCTGTGGAACTTGCGGTGGTCCGCCCGTAGTCTGCCAGAAGAGAAGGCGGCAACCAGTTGGACTTGCCGCCTTTACGCCGCTTGGAGGCTGCCCCTGGCCGCTGGTCTTCGATCACGCCACCGCCGGCTGTTGGAAGCCGGCTGCGGGGCCTTGCGCCAGGATCATTCTGCCAGTTGCCGCTGGCCGGGCGCCGCCAGCCAGAGTTCTGGGAGCATGAGGAGCTACTTTGCCAGTCGCACTGACTTCGATCTCCGTCTTCATGGAGGAGTCGGCAGTGGCGTACTTGTCTGCTATGACTAGCAACTCGTCGAGGGTCTCCGGCTCGTCGCAAAGGAGCTTGTGCTTGAGGATGGTGCCTTCTCTGCACCCGGCGGTGAAGTACTCGATTGCCTGCACCTCGTGCACTCCTTCGCAGGAGTTCGGAGCTCGCTAACGCGTGAGGTAGTCGCGAGTGGACTCGTTGGGGCCTTGTACGCACAAGGACAGCTGACGAGGCTTGGGAAGTCGCTTGTATGTGCTCGTGAAGTTGCGGACGAAGGCCTCGGTGAAGTCGACCCAGCCGTTGATGCTGCGGGGCTTCAAGCTGTTCAACCATGTCCGGGGCGTGCCCTGGAGCATGAGGCGCTTGTTGTCGTTCGCTATGCTGACGGCCGTGGAGTAGTCCACCAGCCAGTCCTCCGGCTTCACGGAGCCGGTGTATTTGGGTGTGTCTTGGGGGAGTGTGAATCCTCGGGGGAAGGGCTCGTCGCGGATGCGAGGTCCGAAACAGGGTGGGCCCAACTCATCTTCTTCTTCTAGCGCCAGGGATCGGTGGAGTCGCTCGATCCGGTGGCGGGCGTCGTTCTCTCCGTCTCCCTCTCGGCGGCCAAGGCGGTCACCGAGAGTCAGATGCTCGACGGGTGGCGGGGAGACTCGCCTTTCTCTGCGGGGAGGAGGAGGCTGATAGTCGTCCCGCCACTCCACCGCCCTGGGGTGGCCGTCTTCGTCGCGTTCGATGGAGATGTGAGTCCGGCTACGGCTAACAGCCGGATCCTGGTTCTTTCTTCCGCGGACGCCGGCAGTCGGCGTCCGAGATGTCGCGCCTTGATCTCGGCGAGGAGGCAAGTCGCCGTGTTGCCGTCGTGGCGCCTCCGTGCGGCAGCCGGCTTTGTCTTCTTGGCGGCGGCGCGTCGAGAGCTGCTGGACTCGCTCCGTCATCAGCGGCGCCTCGCCCTCGGTTATCCAGCTCGTCCGCCGCCCGCTGGGCAGCGTGAATGTTCTCCGGCCGGCATGGCGTATACAGGCGATCGCCCCAAACAGACCGGGCGAGGGTCAAGGCCCGCTGCCGCAGCGCTTAGGCGGTTAGGCCCGGCCGGAGCCGGGCGAAGCCGCCCACAGCGCGATCCATCTCGCTGATAGGCTTCCGACAAGCGTCTCATGCTTGCCAGCTTCGCGGCGCCCACGAGGAGCTGAAGGCGGCGCGCCCAGCCAAGGCCGTGGCGTCCTCGGAATGGAGGCGGTCAGTCTTGCGAACAGCGTCCGAGGGTCACGAGCCCTCACGGAGGGCTCGCCGTGGATCGATGACGAGTACTTACAGGACGGTGCTCCCGCCGCTCTCCGCGCGAGGGAGAGGCTCGTCAGAGACCACCACGTTGGTGGGAACGCGTCGGCGACGCGGTGTCGGAATCGACCAAAGATCGGGTCGGTGGAGCCCTACGGACTCCAGTCGGGCGGCAGGCTCGCCGTCGACGTGGAGCTGCTCGAGGAGGCCCGCGAGGAGGCTTCGGGGCCGTCCGTGCACTGCGTCGGGACGCAGCTCGTCGGAGGCGAACCTCGCCGACAAGTTCGGCGAGGCAACTTCGCCGCGCAGTAACCTCGGCGTCGTGCGGCGCGTCGGCGCAAACTCCATCTGGCGTGCGGGCTGGCTGCGCTTCGCCAGGGAGGAAGAGGGTTCTGCCTGCAGGTGTCTCCAGACGACGATGCACTGTGCCCCATGGTGGGCGCCAAATGTCGGGGTTGGAGTGCGACATATGCCAAAGGATGGCTTATCATGGAGGCGAGTAGAACGTCGGCTGGTGCTCGAAACGGGATGAGGCGAAGACATGCACGCCGGCGAATCTTACCCAGCTTCAGGGCTCTCCGAGGAGATAACACCCCTACTGCTGCTCTGCGGGGTCTCCGCATGATCACTATGGCAAAAAGTGGGTACAAGAGGCTCCTTGAGCTGTTCGGGGTGAGGAAGGAGAAGGGCACGGCTTGCTCTTCTCTCCCTCTATGTGTGTGTCTAGAACTACTAGCTTCCAACCCTTTGCATGGGTGCCCCGGGGGGTTTATATAGGTCTACCCCCCGGGGGTACAATGGTAATCCGGTGGGTGTGGGTCCAAGCCGTCAGGTCTCTAAGTCGCCGTCTTCTTCGCCGACTCACAGGGCCCGCCGACTAGTGGGCCCCCGCTTAACGGCTCAACATGGGGCCGACTGACCCTTGTCCGCCGCTTGGCGGGTCTTGCCGCTGCAGACATCTGTAGCCGTGCTTCTAATGACGCTGAAGCTTGGTCATGGGGTTATGGCAACAGTCTGCTACCGCTGGCGGCGATCATCGCTGCCATTCCTGCCTTAATACGGTTAATGGCGCGTGGATCCCGCGGGAGGAGCCGCCTGACTCCCGAAGGCCGACTCCATCGGGTCCGTCCTTGGGGTGCTCTCGCCGTCTTCGGTACTCCTGCCGACAGGCGGGTCCCGCCGTCTTCGGGTCGTACAGACAGGCCAACGTGGGTATAGGAACCTGCCCACGGTGCTGATGTCAGGGCCGGCATGGCGATCTTTGCGCGGACGGAGATCTCCGTCGGTACGGCGCTCTATAGCCATACTCGCCTTTTATGGATCAAGGGATGGGCCGCGAGGCGGCTTTACCCCATAGTCGCCAAGCGTGAGGTGGTGGAGGTCGCGGGCCGACTCCTTGTAGCCGGCCTCGGCCGGAGGTCGGCTGGCTTGGAGTCGGCTTGTCCTGAAGGCAACCTCTGGGACTCGGCCCAGAGGAGTAGTCGGCGACTCTGTTGCCGACTATCTGAAGGCGGCTCTTTGTCTTGGGGTCTTGAGGGGCGCAGTCTGCCCCGATGTTTTGAAAGGTTCATGGGCTCGGGTCTGCCTACCCGTAGTCCATTACTCCGACATTCTGGGAATTGAAGTAAAGAGACATGGCGACAGTTTGCATCTCTCTCAGGAAAAGTATGCCACTGATCTGGTAAGGAGAGTTGGGTTGCAAGGATGTAAGCCTTCACCAACACCACTATCTAGCACAGAAAAATTGTCACTCACTGATGGAAAAGTCTTGAGTCAGGAAGACAGTACCAGATACAGAATCTTAGTGGGAGCTCTTCAGTACTTGACTTTAACAAGGCCTGATATTTCTTTTGCTGTTAATAAAGTATGTCAGTTCCTTCATGCTCCCGCTACAACTCATTGGACTGCTGCCAAGCGCATAGTGAGATATGTCAAAGATACTATGAGTCTTAGTCTTACTTTCAGCAAGTCTTCTTCAACTCTTGTTAGTGCTTTCTCTGATTACATTGGGCAGGATGTCCAGATGACAGACGCTCCACTGGTGGTTTTGCAATATTTTTGGTCCAAACTTAATATCTTGGTGTGCTAAGAAACAAGCCACAGTGTCACGATCAAGTACAGAAGCTGAGTATAAAGCACTAGCCAATGCCACAATGAGAGATTATATGGGTTCAGTCCATGTTAAAAGAGCTCGGTGTGAAGCGCGCACGAACTCCATGTCTATGGTGTGATAATCTTGGTGCCACTTATCTCTTTGCCAATCCAGTGTTTCATGCCAGGACAAAACACATTGAGATAGACTTTCACTTTGTTCGAGAAAGGGTTGCCAATAAGCAATTGGAGATTCGTTTTGTGCATTCACGTGATCAGGTTGCAGATGGATCCACAAAAGCATTACCTGCAAGGAACCTTGAGGAATTCAAACGTAATCTCAACTTGACCAAGTTGTGATTAAGGGAGGGTGTTAAACGACACATATACATCGTATCACCTGAACCTAGTCGGTCCCTTTCCTTGTACCCGAAGTCTAGAGATAGGGATAGAGATGGTTAGTTTGTATTCTCTGTTATCCTGTGTAACTAGATATATCTCTTCCCTCTCTCCCAAGTTGTAATCTCAACCTCTTGTACGCGATCCAGGGAGTCGCGCCCCTGGCTATATAACACGCCGGTGTCGCCCAGAGCTAGGGTACGACGTTTCTCACGGGCTAAACATTTATTCATTGCGGATTGACTCTAGACGAATAGAAGATGCTCAAGCTGCATAGCTAGCTACAATGCGGTAAGCAACGGATGGGTTTTTTGTTAAGCATACTACACTCTGTCTTGACATGACCGTTGATTCTTGTCTAGTGGAAGACAGACTGTAGACTAGAGCCTATGGACAAGTAATGGTGATTAAGACAAGATAGCCGAATTTAGTTTGTGTGATGTGTTGAAAGAAGTTGTTGTCTTGTATTGGTTGAGTTGTTTCATATAATACATGGTTTTCAGGCTGACACTTTGATCATTAACTATTGATGAAAGAATAGTTGGAACCTCACACCCCCATAATTACCCACACACTAATTACCATCTTAGATGCATAGTAGTAATTGGTTAATCGCTCTCTTCGTCTCGTTTACCAGTTAACTTCCTTCTAAACATCCTTACATTCAGTTTCATTATATTCCACGAACTGAATTATAAGGATATTTGGACTGAAATACTTGCTCTGAAACATAAGCATAGCAATTGGTTAACCACTCGCTTATTATGTTTTTCTTTTTTTACAATTAGCCTCCTCTGTTCCGTGTACAGCATGCAGTTTTACACCCGACTGTTCTTTTAGACTTTCTCCCAGTTGCATTTGTCACTACATATTTTGTGCGATACACATCTCACATCTCGGTGGGTTGCATGTCGTTTTGGCAACACATTTCCAGCCTGATAAACCACACTCTATCCACAAGATGCTCAAGCAGGTAAAGATGCCTTAGCCACAATGCGGCAAGCAACCGATGGAAGACATGACCATTGGGCACGTTGTCTACCGGTCGAGGCGACAGTACATGAACAAGCGACGGCGATTAAGACAAGATAGCCGAAATTAATTTGTACTATGATGTGTTGGAAAAGAAGAAGTGGTTCCCTTGTGCTGGTCGAGTTGTTTTAGATGTTGGCATGGTTTTCAGGCTCACAATTTTCTTTTCTTTTAGCAGTGTTCAGGATTTCAGGGTGGCCCTTCCATCGTCACTTTCCATGCAAGTGTCTGTATGTGACAACTGCGAATCTCAATGGCTTGTGTGTTTTCATAAGGATGAGTGTGTACACGTGTTTGTGAACATCTGTGTCTTTACTATATCTCACAAAAAAGAAAATCCCTGTGGCTTAGGGGGAATCAGCCAGGTCAATCCGTAGAGTAGAGCGCTCAGAATCTTTTGAGTTCCTCGTAAGACCGACCGATGGGACAATTTTACTGCCCGACGATTTTGTTAGCAGCAGGCAGGCAGCAAGAAGCATCTTCAGGTTTCTGCATCAGCTGAAGATGGAGCTAGTAGTAAGGCTCCAAAACCAATGACCACCGAAGAATCCTCCTCGTAAGCCCAAGCCACGCACGTTCATGAGTTGATGCCATGAGCAGACAATTTAGCTCGGAATCTACCATGGCAGCAGCCTGCCTCATGGTCAATGGTGTCCTCTGGTACGTACCCTGATACGCGCCCACATGCCGCTGCCACCACCAAGCCACTCCACGTCGCCGCTACATGCTGCTGCAGTGGGAGGTTGGCGCATGCACATGGACAGTGAAACGTCGCCGGGTACGCGGCATATGTTAATGGTGGATGGGTCATGGATTGCCGTCCGTTTGAATAGATAGATATGTGCAAGTGCCGTCGTGTTTATTGTCGTCGTCCTCGCAGGGAGCATCCAATGGCACATGGATAAGCCCGGGGAAGGGACACCGCATGTTACTGCTGCTGGTACCACCCGATCGTATGCTCCCAACTGCCTGATCGATTTCATCAACTCTATTTATCAGGGGCAATTCAATTTTCTTTTCTTTTCTTTTCCAAATTGCGAGAGGTACCAGTAAACTATTCTTGTACCATTGGATGCGTATTGGCACCTTACACCATGAGTACATTCAAAGACAACTCTTGTGAACGTGTAAGTATATGACAAGGTGGATTTGAAGAACATGTACGTACACTGGCCTGCGGACTATTTTGCTCCTACAGTGGCAGTACAAGGAGGGAACGAATACCGACTGAATAATAATGCGCTTGTGGGTACTGGGTGAATAAAGCTTGTGCTGGGCAACAAGCCTGCTGTGTCCTCTCCATAGGCCCATTCCAGCCCAGATTGCTTCTGTCAGGACCCCCGCAGGATTCCATTAGATTGGCTCAAATCATTCTGACGGGATGTTTCTTCTCAGACAAAAGTTATGACGGGATGTTTCATATACTCAGCCGCATCGGAAAAAATTAGGCCAACAACTGCTTGGGAGGGCGGATTCCATACGATTGAGCAGAAAATTCTCACACAATCACCAATGAACAATACGGTTGCGCATCTTAACATTACAGGCTCACAATCACAAGATTACCACTACACTGAAAAAAATCTCTCGAATAGCAGGCAATCAGAGAGTACTCTCGAATGGCCGGGCTGGATCACATCACATCAGGTGTTAGATATCGCTTGACCTGATTTCACCAAAAAGGCTCGCCGGAGGTCTAGGACTTGCGGGGTCTGCCTCGGCCTCTCTTCCCACCGCGTCCCGAGCTTTCAGCCGGGCCCTCGGTTTTCTTTGGGCGGCCTCTGCCCCTCCCAGATGATTTCGGCTCTGGGGTAGCCTTCTTGGCTCCCCTGCCTCTGCCCCTGCCCGATGGTTTGCGGCCACGCTTGCCCTTTGCACCCCTCACATCGCCGTTCTCATCGTCTTCGCTATCATCCTCGTCCTCGTCCTCCTCTTCTGATTCGGAGAGGTCCTTGGTTTTCTTCCGCTTGTTGGACTTGGAATTGGCGCTAGCAGGCGCCTTCTTGGTCACCTTTGGCTCTACGGTCTCTTCTACTGCAGAGAAGAGTACAAAACCATCCATGAGCATATACAGGAAACACCAGGATGGTAATCGCGTAAGCAGGGTACAGTATTTTGGCAGTCAGCACAATTCCAACATAAACCAGCTCATTTGGGTTTTATGCATCGTGAAAATTGATCCTCAAACATACATCATTAATATAAATATTGTTGGACATGAAAGCAATGTCTTAACATAGTATTGGCCAGCATAATCAAGAACCTCTAAGCTAAACAGAACACAGCATATTCAGTGCAACAGAGGCTACTAGTATTGTCAAACATCATACCAACCAGGCAACAACCATATATGTGGTTTTGTTTTCTAGTGTTATACTGACTAACATGGCATTTGTGCTCCATGTCATGGCAAATCTAATGAACTACCCAAACGTTGCTAGAAAAGGGCCACACACTGGCCCAATGAGGTGCAAAGTGACAAGTTATTCAGTTAATAAGATCAAGGTATACAATTCTATATCCCAAGAGCTGCTAGTTGACATCATTGCAGTGCAACGGCAACAATAAAATTAAGTTAAATATCATCAATGCAGCAGACAATTGTCGAGTTCTTGGTATAAAAGCATTGCAAGATAACATTTACTCAATTAAAAATAAGAACTAAGCCGAGAATAAGTTTTTGAAAAGATAGCTAATTGTCTGACATGAAAGGAGAATATATATTAAAAAAGAGAGGATAAAGCTTTCTTTTGTAACAGATCAAACCAAAACAAACCAGGATTAGCTTTTGCCCATTACATGTTTCAAGTTTGCAGACCAATGCATATGTTCAATGATGTCATTGTAAAGCAAAATAAGATGAATACAAACCTGGGGTGGAGGCATCACCATCATAAATATCCAGCTGAGACAAAAACAAAACATGTACACACATATTAGCTGGGTAATGAAAGGATACATATTCTGAGGTTGACGTGCTCAAATATATATATTATTACTCTAATCACTACAACTACAAGAAACAGACAAAAGGGGCAAAGACCCCATGAAGAACAAGTATGGAGGATAAGAAGACACCATAAGAGGTACTCCCTAAATTCCTATAAAAGGGGTGTAATTTTTGTTTTGCAAAGACCAACGAGAAGTAATGTGGTCATTTATGATCTGCCCCTAATACACCTCACAATTAGCCTTACTTAGAACGCCACCATCGCCATTGAACTTTTTGCTAGAGGTGCTGCATCCACTCATTGTGCCCTAGCATTTACTTCCAGCACACTCCGTGCAAGGGAGTATTAAATCTGGGCGTGGTGCATGCGGCCTTTTCTTCCTTGGAAATCATACATGTGGCATTTAATCCCAGCACCTGGCAACAGGGAGGGCTGCCTTTCTTTTTCCCTTATCTGATCACGCATGCATGCTGATGCCCAATGGTTCAGCCACAGAGAAACTAAAATTGCACGGAACTAAAGGAGGGAACCCAATGTTTTCGGAATAATTTTTTCCCTACAAAAAAGTATGCCCCCTTTTCAGGAATGGAGGGAGTGTTATGTTAATGGATCGACGTGCGTGACACAATTTTTTCACTGTAACCTCCTAGTTTTACTTCAATCGTATGTAGCATACATATGTGACTGTTCACCTGGATCTATTACTAATATGCTATTTTAGTTGCTGAGGAGTGTTGTATATTATCGAACAGAGCTCAACTAAGGGGCTGCACGCCTAAAAGAAATGCCTGGAATCCAAAGGTTACACATAACATCTGATAGATGATGCAGACTAAATGAGGTTTTAGATATGAAAACTATGCTATAACATGCTAGTACCAGAAGTACAGCTGCTCACTGATCCAACCCAGTTTTATTGATTAGCTTTAGCAATACAAATGATATATTGCATTAAATTTTAGAGTCTAAGTAACTTCAAGCAGTTAAACAGTTCATGCATGAACACATATGTATAGTTACCTGATCAAGCTTATCACCAGCTTTTGCTCTGTCCACAATAATCAGAGACAGTCCGAATCCACAACCAACACTGCAGAAAGTGCTCTCAACTTAGTATTGACTATACTACTAACAAGAGATGCTAATAGATATACATAGTGATTCAGTGTAACTACTAATTACCCTGTAACATGCATTCCTTCAAGACTGTCAACCTTCTTAGGATTCGCAGATGACCTACGCATAGCAGTAACTTGTAAGAGAAGATTAACAGTTGAAAGCTTGAATAGCTACTATTTCATGTAACATCAGCATTTTAAATACACATACTTCTGTCCCATAGGACCGTAACCAAGCTCTCCATATTGGGCATTACCCCAGCTTATGCAAGAATCATCTGCACCAACAACGTGGTGCATGGTACCAGAAGCCATGCAGCGGATGTTCCAACCACTGAAGTAAACAAAATATCAATTAAACATATGGTTGAGGATAATGCTACTTCAAAAGGTAGCCAAATGTGGCAATAGTAAATAACAGAAAAATATAGCTAACGGTGTCGCTGTTCATCACTATATTATTCTGCAATTATTAACAGTTTGTAAGGAACCTCAAATCCATTAGTGGCTTCGGATACATCGTGTCATCGCCTGTACTCTTCATCTTTCCCCACATGTACAACTGCCCCCCACCTAATAATCAAATAAAATGATCAACAGTTAATGGTAATGTTTCAGTTATAAATGTTACAACATAACCAACACCAATATGGTTGGCAGAATTCAAGGTATATAATTAATATTTTTCACAAACCCTTTATAGTGGTATATGGTATGAAATCTCATCTAACTGGCAGAAGAAGAAGAAACTACTTGAAACTGTAGACCCAAGCACATGGGAAACTAGGTTGATGCATGTCATATTATAGTGCACCTAAACCCAAGCAGAGAACTTATAGACAAACAAAAATGTACATGTCTTCCATACTTCAGAAAACTACTTGACCATCAGAGTGATAAAGCCATACGCACACAAAACAGGACAATTTGGCTGAATGCTCAAAACATCAAGTGACCAGAAAACTTCATGAATAGCCTTGCTCTAGAAAATGCTTACTGAAACAAACAACCTGCTAAAGCAATTAACTGCCTCCAAGTGCATGTATGCAATCACAGAAACTATTCCTGGTACAATGATATTTGACAGGTTTGAAGAACAGTATCAATGTGCAGAAGGCTAGGTTCCATTACACACTCCATTAGCCTAAGCCATTTTCCTGAGATGCATCAATAATTGTACAATCACCTCATCCAGACAACATATAACCAATGTGCTACACAAACATAACTGAATACTTGGCCATCTACAAGCTCAAAACTGCTCCTTCCTAATATATTTTTGTGATAAAGCCCAATAATGAACTCCTAATAATTTATACACCAAAACGCATTATAAAATATTCTGTGCGTCACAGAAAGCTATATCATACCAGCAGTGCATGCACAATTTGCAGAACCAGCTGACAGAATAGCATTGGGAGGCAGAACATTGTGCCTTTGAAATATTTCAACGAGGCGAGGTTGCCACTCGTCCTTCTGTTCTCTGTGGCCCAACCTATGTAATAAGCAAGTGGTCAGATGAATATTGTTGGATATATCAAGATTATAGCAAATGCATGACAAGAACACCTTACCTTCCATATCCGCCATACCCCCATCTGGAAAAATAAAAAAGAAAAGAGTAAAACACAACTATTTGCATAAGAAAAGAGAAAACGGGACTTTAACAAGTTGTATGTAATAAAGGAAGGAACTTGGAACAACATATGTTAGACATTACAGTATAGGTCATAACTAGTGTGCTTTAACTGTGTCAAACAAATGATGGATAAAGAACATACGTGTAAACAAAGCCACTTGAATCAACTGCAACTGCAATAGAAGTAAAAAAAAGTGCGGGGATTAGTGTTAATCCAGACGATTCAAAAGAAATATTAAAAATAAAGAAACTAGAAAGTACCTGTATGGTTTGTTCCGCATGCAACTTTGACAATAGTTTTCTCAGATAATGTAGCTATTGCCCTGGGACGGGGCTGAGGATCATATGATAGCTTTACTGACGAATCTTTGGTATTGTACTGCAATAGCATGAATCAAAACAGAATTATTTGATGATGGTGATGATGATAATAATAAAATTGACAGGTTTGTTTTACGGGGTAGCAATAAACCTCATTGTCGGTTCCATGACCAAGTTGGCCATACTGAGGAAGGCCTGCTGTACTGAAAAAGCACAGAAGAATGAAACACTGCTTATATAACTGACAAACATCACTCGCTAACTACAACCAAAAAAATATCAATTGGAAGGAGATCAAGATGTTTAAGTTTCACAAATTTCAGTAGGACATACAGTATAGTAGAGCCCTCGACTGACGACAGCCAGACAGTAAAATCGCCACCACAAGCAACACCAGTCACTTCTGTCACAAGACAGGGCACTGGCGATGCCTCAATTTCTGCAGCAATTTTAGAACAACAGGGACAAGAAACAGTAGTGTAAGAACCAAAAGGTAAAATAAGCTGCTCATAATATTCTAAAATTTAGTCAGTCATCCTAAACAATTAAAAGACCTGGAACGTCTTACACATTTGTAAGATGTAATATGTTGCATGGGACAACTAAATTAGATCATTAACGGCTCGACAAGAGATAGCATGTTGAAAATTTTCAAGAAAACAAATATCAAGCATTCTCTAAGCAGACACAGCCATAATTGCCCAAGTAAAGATTATTTCTTCACACAATAATTTTACAATGCTGATGCCATATCAACCACAAAGAAATGAAAGAAGTACCAACCATTCTTTAGGGAACCTGTCCCCAACTGTCCAAATTTGTTGTGGCCAAATGCGAAGGACTTCCCGTCATCAGTTACAACCACTGTATGATTTTTTCCAACACTTGCTTTAATTATTTTATATCTGCACAATGAAAAACTGCTCATTAGCATTTAAACACACATTGAGGCAACCTTTACCACCTATAACCATTGCAACTAGACTAGAACTGCTCAGTTCGTGAATTATAGCAATAAAATATGCAGTACACAGCTATTAAAAAAGTCGTATGGAGGTAAGGAAATAGGTATTGCAGGCAGTTATCTTACTTTGATAGTTCAGAAACAACAGTCGGTAGGTTACGTTGAAGAGTATCCCCATGTCCCAACTGCCCCTTCTGCTAGAAAGTAATAGTGCTGAGTATCACATCAAACAAAATCAACTATGAAGCTATATTTATACCTCATTGCGACCCCATGTATAGCAACGCCCATCAGCACCCAAAGCAACACAATGGCAAGCGGCTGGCAAAATAAAAGAAATCATCAACAAAGTGCCAAGGTATGTAGGGTCCCCAAGTATGTAAAGCTGACAATAAGATATCAGTTGAAACTAAGGATGACAGAAGACAAACATGTCATGTTAAGAGAAGAAACCCTGTAACGATTCAAGAGAACAATCCCTGCCTCTCTCCCTCACTTACTCATTCCTGGGTTCATTTGGTTCTCAGGCTAGCATCCACCTAGTCCTGGCCTTGCTAGACAAGAGTGGCTGTTTGATATCACGACAAAAGCCTTGCTTTGCCTGACAAGATTGCTAGTGACAACCAAGAAAAGCTTGCATAGAAAGCAGTGTTAGTGTTGAGGGAAATCATTTTGTACCCTTCTGCAGTTACCTAGGTTACGCACCTCCCTGTGGCACTTATGGATGGAATTGTGAGGTTAATAAAAGGCAGAGGTGTCACGGTCTCAGGATTAGGAATGTAATAAGCACTACAAGGTCTGCTCGGCTGTCAACGAAGAGCTTGCCAGGCTGTGGAATCAGGGAATGACGCGTGGCAGATAGCAGGGTTGAGAGAAGAGAATGGGAATAAATATGGAGGTTATGCAGACAGAGACAACCTAGCAAATTCAGGTAGGTGAGTTATTTCGCTGCAACATGCAATTCAGGCAATGCCGTAAGACCACAAATGCCATTAAGGTTTGCGGAAACGACAAATATCTGGAGCGAACGTTCAGAAAAAAACAGCTTCATGCGCGGTAAGGACCATGCGGTTCCACGCTGTTCGATCTTGGGTGATGTTATCGCACGCTGCCGTTACCTAATGACGCAATAGCTGACACTGAAAAGCCTGCGGCAGCGCGCACGTCTCTCAGTCGGTCATGCTGTAGTGGACTCCTTGCTGAAAATGTCATATACATACATCACGGTACAGGGAGGCCTTGTGGCACAAACCTGCAGCATCGAGTTGCTAGCAACTGATTTAAAAAAAAATGCGGGAGCTAGCAACTGACATAAGGGCAGCGTCCAGACTAAGCTCCTCTAGAGCACCCACGAACGTGGAACTAGTAGAACTAGGGACCGATTCCTCACTTCCCTTCCACTTCTTCTTTTTTCGCGGTCACTAATTCCCTCACTTCACGCCCGCGCGGCTCTAATCACCCGATTACATTCGAAACATTTCGACGCGCGCCAGTCCCCATCCATCCCCCCAGAAAAAAAACTACGGAATCGTCACAGAACGCGGGGAGGGAAGGGGCGAAGGGGCTCACTGCAGCCGGAGGCGACGGAGACGATGTCGACGCCCATGAGCGAGCGCAGCCGCGTCGGGGAGACGAGGTTGCCCTGCATCCCGCCGGCCAGCTTCCGGTTGACGGCGTCGAAGTTGGTGGCGCCGCAGTAGAGCAGCTCCCCGCCGGACCCGGCGGCCTTCTCGGGCGCGGCGCTGGCCGACATTCTCGCCGGCGGCGGGGGGCGCGGGGCGATTTCGGGGGGCCGGAAACCCTAGATGCGGCGAGCAGGCGGAAAAGGGCAAGCGGAGGAGGAGGGCGGTTTTTGAAATCGAAAAACGATACCACCAACCTCCCGATTCGATTGAAACACTTTTCTGCGGCGGGATAGATATTTATCCCGCCGCAGCCGCAGCGCAGTGGGGCTCCGCTCGGCCAGTGAGACAAGATCGTGGAGGTTTTTGTGTGCGGTTGCTTGTGGTCTGAGGCTGGCCTGTGGGACCGTTCGGTTGTCGGGGCCACTCGTCATTGGGTTTGGTCGTGGTCTGTGGGAGGGCGTTTGCGTTTTTGGTTGAGGGCGCGGCTCGACTTTGTGGGTTTCCTTTTCGGTGGGGCGTGGGAGGCTGGCTTGTGGCCCCTGGGGCTTGTGGGGCACCCGTGTCGGGTTAAGCCGACGGGCAACGCGATGGTAGAACTAGGTGCTGCTAATTTTGTTGGTCAGGTGGTGTGATGCAGCGATGGGTTCCGGAATTTTCTGATAGTCCTAGATTTCTTTCTTGTGGTTGTGGGACCACGTGCTAAACCCTGTTATTCTTTTTTCTTTGAGAAGAGGATCATGTCTACCTTGTTGAAGAGTAGAACATGTAACACGGCATTATAAAATATCCTGATTAAAATGCCTACCATTTTGGCAAATGTTTGCGTACGACCAAACCGGCGAAAGATTGCGCCGGTCGCACGCAAGCCTCGCGATCGATCGTGATCATGCGGCTAGCAACAACGCACGCACCTCCCTTATCCGCATCATGTCTTCCTTCTTCCTCCTCCAACGCAACCCAGCTTCCCCTATCCCGCACCACCTGCGTCGCCGCCGCGACCCTCCTTCCCCCAACCCCGGATCACCCTTCCTTTTTGGCCAACGCTCAATCGTAATCCCCTAATCCCTGATGACCATCTCTCATCGGAGATGGACACAACAACAAGGGGAGCGTTGCGCGGACGGCAATGCTAGAACCAACATATGGTTTTGTTGCAACCGGTGACACCAGCAGTCACGCCATGCGACGGCTTTGGACAGTCTGCTGCAACCGGGCAGCCCAGTGCTACAACCGGCGACGGCGACAACTATCACCGGGTGACGGCATGGGTGTTTTGCTGCAACCAGCCAGTTTTAATGTTGGAACCGGCTAAACCAGAGTCGCAACCAGCAGCTACCACAAGCGACAACCGTTTTGCGCCGCCGCCGTTTTTGCTGCAACTGCAACTATGGATGCTGGAACAAGCAAACATGGTCGTTGCTACCGGTGGCGGTGATTTTTTTTTTTGCTGGATCCATGATGGGTGATGGTTTGCTAAGACACGACGACGGGATTTTTTCTACAATCGGTGACTTTTTTTTGCATGGTGAGTTTATGTATGTAGTGAATCACATGAAACGTCAACCAGTCATGCACATGATTAGCAGGGGTTGAGGGAAAGCAAACACCCGTGTCCAACGGGGCCTTGGAAAAATGACTACAACTGGCTTGCTAAGTGGCCTAATAAACATGAATGGGGGAAATGCATGAAACAGATTGTACTTTATGTTAGTACTTTTTTTGGTTGGAGTTAATGAATTGCTACAATGGGCGAGACAATGAAAAAAAGTTGCCTTGAGCTCCAATAACTTAAAATAGCATAAACTTAGGGCCTGTTCGGAAACTGCCCAGCTCCTGGCTTCTCGGAGTCATCGAACGGGTCAACTCCCAGAAGCAACTTCCCAGATCTAGGGCGGGTTGTAGTGCAAAAACGAGGAGCTAGTGTTTTGGCGATCCCAGGAATTGCAAAAAGTGGAGTTCAGGTTATTTACAGAGAGATGCCACTGCAAAGTGAAAGAAAACGATTCATACCAGGGAAGAATACAACGGAGCAAGTACTCGCTCCCTACCAGGCCAGAATCAAGGTTAATGGGCCAGACGGCTACCCAAGACTAGCGATCTGGATCTGGGAATTCTGTTATCGAACAATTTTTCTGATCCACGATTTTCGTCGGGAAACTGGAAGCGAGATCAAGGAGTCGGATTTGAGAATTTCTTGATGCTGGGCAATTGTCGAGCATGCCCTTAGAAGCTTTTTGCCCTTGTCAACTCGCTTATGTTTGCATACAACCTCATAGTGTGTGGATCAACACCAACAATAATGCTTTATTGCTCTATTACTTATTATGCACTTTTGCAATCTTTGGGGACAACCCCCTAATTGGGATAAATATACCATCATATTCAGTAAAATGTATTGACCTCACATCTACAACTAGCATGTCATTTTCGATGCTCTTGGCACAGATTTATGGATATAGTACAACTTGGTCATCCTCATTTCTTCCTTGCAAAAAGAGATATGTCCTTCTCCTTTTCAAGTTTATAAGTTTAGAACTAAAACATGATACAAAGCAAACATGCTTTCACACACTGTAAGTTTTTAACTTTAGTCAAATGTGTGTTTGCATCTATCTCTGTTTACTAACTACCCCCTCTGTAAACTAATACAAGACTTTTTAGATCACTTATAGTGATCTAAAAAAGTCTTATATTAGTTTACATATAAGTGATCTAAAAAGTCTTATATTAGTTTACACAGGGAGTACATGTCTTGTTTCTTGTGTTAAATAAAAGGTTTTTCTAAGGACTCAATCATACCGATAGGAAGTGTTGGAATTAGTTTTCAAAAAAAAAATTCTTTGGAACCTCCTTGTCTCAAGTATTAGGAAATATGCAAACATGTCAATTAAGTGGTTTAGGCATTCCCATGTCTGCCTGGCGCATAATTAAACAACCAGATGCCTTTTTGACAATTGTTGTCAACTCTAGACATTTCCCATATTCTTACTTCTGTTTGGGAAGCTAATCCCTTCATCATAAAAATTGCCTTTTGGTTTTTTGTTTTAAATGATTTTACTTTTTATGCTTGATGAATCACGCAAAACAACAACTAAGCATTTCAGCGCCAAAAAACATATGATAGGCTAGCGTTGAAACCAACCATATGCACACTGCTAGTTTTTTGGTGATATTTCAGTCCTTCAATTCTCTACTTACAAATTCCTCCCACTCCCATGTTAAGTTTGGTTTACCCCGGCCTCCCTAGACATTGTCAGCATGCTTATCCTTCTTTTATGCACCGGCGCTTCTGGAGGGTCCCGGGGGTCCACCAAGTGGGGCCACCAACCCCAGAAGGTTGCGTGGGCCAAGTGTGGGAGGGAACCAGCCCCAAAGGGGCTGGTGCATCAAAGAGGCCCAAGGCGCCAAGGGAGAGTGGGAGGGCAAACCTAGGCGAGATGGGCCCTAAGGCCCATCTAGTGGGCGCCTCCCTCTCCCTCCCTCTTGGCCGCCTCCCTTGATCCCATCTAGGGCTGCCGCCCCTCTAGGGGTGGGAACCCTAGAGGGGGCGCACCCTCCTCCCCTTCCCCTATATATATGAGGCCTAAGGGGCTGCCCAAAACACATGAGTTCTCTCCCTCTTGGTGCAGCCCTGCCTCTCCACCTCCTCCTCTCCCGTAGGTGCTTGGCGAAGCCCTGCAGGATTGCTACGCTCCTCCACCACCACCACGTCGTTGTGCTGCTGTTGGATGGAGTCTTCCTCAACCTCTCCCTCTCTCCTTGCTGGATCAAGGCATGGGAGACGACACCCGGCTGCACGGGTGTTGAACACGGAGGTGCCGTACGTTCGGCACTAGGATCTCCGGTGATTTGGATCACGACAATACGACTCCTTCAACCCCGTTCTATTGAACGCTTCCGCTTAGCGATCTACAAGGGTATGTAGATGCACTCTCCTTCCCTCGTTGCTAGTTTCTCCATAGATAGATCTTGGTGACACGTAGGAAAATTTTGAATTTATTCTACGTTCCCCAACAAAGTGGCATCATGAGCTAGGTCTATTGCGTAGATTCTTTGCACGAGTAGAACACAAAAGTAGTTGAGGCGTTGATGTTGTTCAATATGCTTACCGTTACTAGTCCAATCTTGTTTGACGGTATTGTGGGATGAAGCGGCCCGGACCGACCTTACACTTACTCTTACGTGAGATGGGTTCCACCGAATCGACATGCACTTGGTGCATAAGGTGGCTAGCGGGTGCCGCCTCTCCCACTTTAGTCGGAACGGATTCGATGAAAAGGGTCCTTATGAAGGGTAAATAGCAATTGGCATATCACGTTGTGGTTTTGCGTAGGTAAGAAACGTTCTTGCTAGAAACCCATAGCAGCCACGTAAAACATGCAACAACAATTAGAGGACGTCTAACTTGTTTTTGCAGGGTATGCTATGTGATGTGATATGGCCAAGAAGAATGTGATGAATGATATGTGATGTATGAGATTGATCATGTTCTTGTAATAGGATTCACGACTTGCATGTCGATGAGTATGACAACCGGCAGGAGCCATAGGAGTTGTCTTTATTTATTGTATGACCTGCGTGTCATTAAACAACGCCATGTAATTACTTTACTTTATTGCTAACCGATAGCCATAGTAGTAGAAGTAATAAGTTGGCGAGACAACTTCATGGAGACACGATGATGGAGATCATGATGATGGAGATCATGGTGTCATGCGGTGACAATGATGATCATGGAGCCTCAAGATGGAGATCAAAGGAGCAATATGATATTGGCCATATCATGTCACTACTATATAATTGCATGTGATGTTTATTATGTTTATGCATCTTGTTTACTTAGAACGACGGTAGTAAATAAGATGATCCCTTACACAAATTTCAAGAAGTGTTCTCCCCGACTGTGCATCGTTGCTACGGTTCGTCAGCTTCTAAGCACCACGTGATGATCGGGTGTGATGGATTCTTACGTTCACATACAACGGGTGTAAGACAGATTTACACAGCAAAAAACACTTGGGGTTAACTTGACGAGCCTAGCATGTACAGACATGGCCTCGGGAACACAGAGACCGAAAGGTCGAGCATGAGTCGTATAGTAGATACGATCAACATGAAGATGTTCACCGAGTCGACTAGTCCGTCTCACGTGATGATCGGACACGGCCTGGTTGACTCGGATCATGTAATCACTTAGATGACCAGAGGGATGTCTATCTGAGTGGGAGTTCATAAGATGAACTCAATTATCTTGAACATAGTCAAAAGACCTTTTGCAAATTATGACGTAAGCTCGCGCTTTAGTTCCTTTGTTTAGATATGTTCCTAGAGAAAATATAGTTGAAAGTTGGCGATGGCGATTATGCGGACGGTAAATAGCTTATGTCCTTAATGCACCGCTTCGATTGAGCTGAACCCCAAAACATCGTTTGTGGATGTTGCGAACATCGGACATACACGCTTTGATAACTACGTGATAGTTCGGTTAAGCGGTTTAGAGTTGAGGCACCAAAGACGTTTTTCGAAACGTCACGGAACATGAGATGTTTTGAGGGATGAAATTGGATTTCAGGCTCGTGCCCACGCCAAGAGGTATAAGACCTCCGACGATTTTCTTAGCCTACAAACTAAGGGAGAAAAGCTCAATCGTTGAGCTTGTGCTCGATTGTCAGAGTACAACAATCACTTGAATCGAGTGGGAGTTGATCTTCCAGATGAGAAAGTGATGTTTCTCCAAAGTCATTACCACCAAGCTGCTAAAGCTTCGTGATGAACTATAACATATCAGGGATAGATATGATGATCCTTGAGCCACTCGCAATGTTCGACACCGCGAATGTAGAAATCAAGAAGGAGCATCAATTGTTGATGGTTGGTGAAACCACTAGTTTCAAGAAGGGCAAGGGAAAGAAGGGACACTTCATGAAACGGCAAATCGATTCTTTGCTCGATTGAAGAAACCCAAGGTTGAACCCAAACCCGAGACTGAGTGCTTACGTAATAAGGGGAACAGCCATCGAGCAGCATTACCCTAGATACTTGGTAGATAAGAAGGCTGGCAAGGTCGAAAGAAGTATATTGGAAATACATTATGTTAATGTGTACTTTACTAGTACTCCTAGTAGTACCAGGTACTAAGATACCGGTTCGGTTGCTAAGTGTTAGTAACTTCGAAATAAAAGAACTACAGAATAAACGGAGACTAGCTAAAAGGTGAGCTGACGATATGTGTTGGAAGTGTTTCCAAGTTTGATATGATCAAACATCGTACGCTCCCTCTACCATCAAGATTAGTAATAAACCTAAATAATTGTTATTTGGTGTTTGCGTTGAGCATATACATGATTGGATTATGTCTATCGCAATACGGTTATTCATTTAAGGAGAATAATGGTTACTCTATTTATTTGAATAAAACCTTCGATGGTCTTGCACCTAAATAAATGGTTTATGGAATCTCGATCGTAGTGATAAACATTTTCATGCCAAAAGTATAAGATAGTAATGATAGTACCACTTACTTGTGACACTGCCATGTAAGTCATATTGGTGTAAAACGCATGAAGAAGCTCCATGTTGATGGATCTTTGGACTCACTCGTTTTTGAAAAGTTTGAGACATGCAAACCATATGCATTGGTGTATACGCATGATGAAACTCCATGCAGATGGATCGTTTAGACTCACTTGATTTTGAATCACTTGAGATATGCAAATCATACCACATGGACAAGATGACCGAAAAGCCTCGGTTTGATAAGATGGAACTAGATAGCAACTTGTTAGAAGTAACACATTTTGATGTGTGCGGTCCAATGAGTCTTTGAGGCATGCAGTGAATATCGTTATGTTACGACTTCACGGATGATTCGAGTAGATGTTGAGTATATTTACTTGATGAAACACAAATCTGAATTATTGAATGGTTCAAGTAATTTCAGAGTGAAGTTTAAGATCTTCGTGACAAGAGGATAGAATGTCTATGATATGATCATAGAGATGAATATCTGAGTTCTGAGTTTTGGCACACAATTAAGACATTGTGCAAATTGTTTCACAATTAATACCGCCTGGAACACCATAGTGTGATGGTGTGTCCGAACATCATAGTTGCACCCTATTGGATATGGTGCGTACCATGATGTCTCCTATCGAATTACCACTATCGTTCATGGGTTAGGCATTAGAGACAACCACACTCACTTTAATAGGGCACCACGTTACTCCGTTGAGATGACACCGTATGAACTATGGTTTAGAGAAACCTAAGCTGTCATTTCTTAAAGGTTTGGGGCTGCGGCTTATGTGAAAAAGTTTCAGGTTGATAAGCTCGAACCCAAAGCGGATAAAATGCATCTTCATAGGACACCCAAAACGGTTGGGTATACCTCCTAATTCAGATCCGGAAGCAATAGGGATTGTTTCTTGAATCGGGTCCTTTCTCAAGGAAAAGTTCGTCTCGAAAAGTTGAGTGGGAGGATGGTGGAGACTTGATGAGGTTATTGAACCGTCACTTCAACTAGTGTGTAGCGAGGCACAGGAAGTTGTTCCCGTGGCACCTACACCAATTGAAGTAGAAGCTTATGACAGTAATCATGAAGTTTCGGATCAAGTCACTACCGAACCTCGTAGGACGACAAGGACGCGTACTGCTTCCGAGTGGTACGGTGATCATGTCTTGAAGGTCATGTTGCTAGACAACAATGAACCTACGAGCTATGGAGAAGCGATGGTGGGCCCAAATTCCGACAAATGGTTAGAAGCCATGAAATCCGAGATAGGATCCATGTATCGTAACAAAGCATGGACTTTGGTGGACTTGCGGATTGATCGGCAAGCCATTGAGATAAATGGATCTTTAAGAAGAAGACGGACGTGGACGGTAATGTACCGTCTATGAAGCTCGACTTGTGGCGAAGAGTTTTCACAAGTTCAAGGAGTTGACTACGATGAGATTTTCTCATCCGTAGCGACTCTTAAGTCCGTCGGAATCATGTTAGCATTAGCTGCATTTATGAAATCAGGCAGATGGATGTCAAAACGAGTTTCCTTACCAGTTTTGTAAGGAAAGATTGTATGTGATACAATCAGAAAAGTTTTGTCGATCCTAAGGATGCTAAAAGGTATGCTAGCTCCAATGATCCTTTCTAAGGACCGGAGTAAGCATCTCGGAGTTGGAATGTGCGCTTTGATAGGATGATCAAAGATTTTGGGTTTATACAAAGTTTATGAGAAACTTGTATTTCCAAAGAAGTGAGTGGGAGCACTATGGAATTTACGATAACAATATGTTGTTGACATATTGATGATCGAGAAATGATGTAGAATTCTGGAAAGCATATAGGGTTATTTGAAAGATGATTTTCAATAGAAAACCTGGATTAGGCTACTTGAACAATAAGCATCAAGATCTATAAGATAGATCAAAATGTTTAATAATACTTTCAAATGAGCATGTACCTTGACATGATCTTGAAGGTGTTCAAGATGGATCGATCAAAGAAGGAGTTCTTGCACGAGATGTAAGGTATGAAGTTAAGACTTAAAGCTCGACCACGGCAGCAGAGAGAAAGGGCGAAGATCGTCCCTATGCCTTAGACATAGGCTCTACAATATGCTATCTTTGTGTACCGCACCGGAAGTGTGCCTTGCCATGAGTCGATCGAGGGTAAAAGAATGATCCAGGAATGGATCATTGGACAATGATCAAAATTGTCCTTGGAGTAAATAAGGACATGTTTCTCGATTATGGAGGTGATAAAGAGTTCGGCGTAAAGCGTTATGTCGATGCAAGCTTTAACACCTATCCGAAAGTGACTCGAGTAGCAAACCGGATACGTATAGTGGAGCAACCGTTTGGAATAGATCCAAGTGGAGCGTGGAAGCAGCATTTACAATATGACATGGAGAATTGCAAAGCACACACGGATCTGAAAGGTTCGGACCCGTTGACTAAAACCCGTTGACTAAAACCTCTCTCACAAGCAAAACATGATCAAACCTCGAACTCATTGAGTCTAAATCACATGATGATGTGAACTAGTTCTGAGACACTAGTAAACTCTTGGGTGTTGGTCACATGGCGATGTGACCTATCGATGTTAATCACATGGCGATGTGAACTAGATTATTGACTCTAGTGCAAGTGGGAGACTGTTGGAAATATGCCCTAGAGGCAATAATAAATTAGTTATTATTATATTTCCTTGTTCACGATAATCGTTTATTATCCATGCTATAATTGTATTGATAGGAAACTCAAATACATGTGTGGATACATAGACAACACCATGTCCCTAGCAAGCCTCTATTGGCTAGCTCGTTGATCAATAGATGGTTACGGTTTCCTAACCATGGACATTGGATGTCGTTGATAACGAGATCACATCATTAGTAGAATGATGTGATGGACAAGACCCAATCCTAAGCCTAGCACAAAGATCGTAGTTCGTATGCTAAAGCTTTTCTAATGTCAAGTATCATTTCCTTAGACCATGAGATTGTGCAACTCCGGATACCGTAGGAATGCTTTGGGTGTACCAAAGCGTCACAACGTAATCGGGTGACTATAAAGGTGCACTCTGGTATCTCCGAAAGTGTCTATTGGGTTGGCGAATCGAGACTGGATTTGTCACTTGTTAACGGAGAGGTATCTCTCGGCCCACTCGGTAGGACATCATCATGATGTGCACAATGTGACCAAGGGGTTGATCACGGGATGATGTGTTACGGAACGAGTAAAGAGACTTGCCGATAACGAGATTGAACAAGGTATCGGTATACCGACGATCGAATCTCGGGCAAGTACAATACCGCTAGACAAAGGGAATTGTATACGGGATCGATTGAGTCCTTGACATCGTGGTTCATTCGATGAGATCATCGTGGAACATGTGGGAGCCAACATGGGTATCCAGATCCCGCTGTTGGTTATTGACCGGAGAACGTCTGGCCATGTCTCAAGATGTCTCCGAACCCGTAGGGTCTACACACTTAAGGTTCGATGGCGCTAGGGTTATAAAGGAAGTTTGTATGTGGTTACCGAATGTTGTTGAGTCCGGATGAGATCCCGGACGTCACGAGGAGTTCGGAATGGTCCGGAGGTAAAGATTTATATATGGGAAGTCCTGTTTTGGTCACCGGAAAAGTTTGAGCGATATCGGTAATGTCTGGGTCCACCAAGTGGGGCCACCAACCCCAGAAGGTTGCGTGGGCCAAGTGTGGAGGGAACCAGCCCCAAAGGGGCTGGTGCGCCCACAAGAGGCCCAAGGCGCAAGGGAGAGTGGGAGGGCAAACCCTAGGCAGATGGGCCCTAAGGCCCATCTAGTGGGCGCCTCCTCTCCCTCCCTCTTGGCCGCCTCCCTTGATCCCATCTAGGGCTGCCGCCCCTCTAGGGGTGGGAACCCTAGAGGGGGCGCACCCTCCTCCCCTTCCCCTATAAATATGAGGCCTAAGGGGCTGCCCAAAACACATGAGTTCTCACCCTCTTGGTGAAGCCCTGCCTCTCCACATCCTCCTCTCCCGTAGGTGCTTGGCGAAGCCTGCGCAGGATTGTTACGCTCCTCCACCACCACCACGTCGTTGTGCTTTGCTGTTGGATGGAGTCTTCCTCAACCTCTCCCTCTCTCCTTGCTGGATCAAGGCATGGGAGGCGTCACCGGCTGTCACGTGTGTGTTGAACAGCGGAGGTGCCGTCCGTTCGCACTAGGATCTCCATTGATTTGGATCACGACAGTACGACTCCTTCAACCCCGTTCTCTTGAACGCTTCCGCTTAGCGATCTACAAGGGTATGTAGATGCACTCTCCTTCCCTCGTTGCTAGTTTCTCCATAGATAGATCTTGGTGACACGTAGGAAAATTTTGAATTTATGCTACGTTCCCCAACAGTATATACCCAAACCACCTCAGACAATTTTGTACAAACTTCTCTTCGATTGGTGCTACTCCAACTCTATCACGTTTCGAACCCGATCCTTTCTCGTGTGGCCACATTTCCATCTCAACATGTGCGTCTATGATACACTTAATTGTTGGACATGTCGACTTTTAATTGGCCAACATTATGTGCCAGACAACATCATAGGTCGAGTCACCGTGCTATAGAATATGCCGTTTACCTTCATGTGTGGCACTCTCTTGTCATAGAGGACGCTCCAAGCTTTGCGCGGCTTAGTCCATCATGATTTTGATCCGATGACCCACATCTTCGTAGAAGGTATGAAGATAATAGATTCATTGGGATTCTTCCCATGTTGGCCTAATTCCTAAGGATTCTTAGGGCTCCTTTGATTCAGAGGAATTCAATAGGATTTTTAAAGGATTGAAATCCTTTGGAATTTTTCCTATGTTTGTCCTTTGATTCATAGGATTAAATCCCATAGGAATTTTTCCTTTGAGATCTTTTGTACTGCATTTCATAGGAAATCTAACATCCACTCCATCCTCTTTTTACAATTCCTTTACTTTCATTTCATGTGAAATCAAACACTCCTTGCTAATCCTATAGAATTCAAGTGGGCATGACACTCCAATCCTATACTTTTCCTATTCCTACGCTTTCAAAATCCCGCGAATCAAAGAGGCCCTTAGTATTAGGTGATACCTATGAAAAATTCCTAAGAGCCTCTCTGGTTCATAGGATTCTAAAATGTGTGAATAGGAAAAAACATAGGATATGTTCATCCCAATCCTACATGATTTCCGGTTGGTTGATAGCATCATAGGAAAAACAAAGGATTCTTTCATAGAGGTTTGTGTGGATGCTAGAAATCATATGAAAAGTAGTACAAAAAATCCTTAGGAAAAATTCCTATAGGATTCAAACCCATGAATCAAACAACCAACATAGGAAAAAATCCTAAGGATTCTAATCCTACAAAATCCTATGAAAATCATTTGAATCAAAGGAGCCCTACTTGAAGTGGACATGACATCTTACTCATTAAGTTTACATGACTTCTAAATCAAAATAATAGAAATAGTGCACCACAACTTATGTTCAATGTTGATGTGACATTTCCATATGAAAACAACTCTGCAAATTGTGGCACCATTACTTGGAACGATAAAGGGGACTTCATCGCAACACGAAATCATCACTAAGCTTGGATTGCACGAAGCTTGTGCGTCGTTGAATAGAGGGGCTACTTTCCCTACCGTGGTTGCCCCGATCATTGGCGATGTTTAAGGAATTCTTATATTAAGCATTGTATGCGCGAGAAAAATAGCGTCACCCCACGAGCTAGCGAGCATGGCTAGGGTTTGTCTTCCGTCTTTGTGGATGGAGAACGGACCTCAGTCGATCCTTCGATAGATTGTGGATGATGTATCTCTTTTTGAGTTGGAATAAAACTAGTGATGATGGTGCCACCTAGAAAAAGCAAGTTTGACTCTGCTAGGTTTATCTTTTGCTTCAAGCCACACCAAGTAAACATTTCTGGCAATTTTGCTAACAACTGTGCTCACGTCGACAAAGTTAGTATCTCCCAAAGCGCCATATTACGTCTCGTACCCTTTAGGGTTTCCTTCTCCGAGGCGGCGGCCAAGGAGACCTCACAACCACGTCGAGGCTAGATCGGATCCTGCACCCGATCTTCAGCTAGGCGAGGTTCTCGCGATCCAATACGTACAACACGCGGGAACAACTAACCTAGGCGGGGAGACCATGGCGAGTGCTGACTCGTCCACGTCTAGGGTTGATGGGCGGAGGAACAAGGAGCGTGGGGAAGGGAAGGCGAAGATGAAGGGAGACTGGGGGTCGGAAGGGCCAAGCGAAGGCGATAAGGTGTCACAGGAGGACTCGTTGAACGACAAGCTTAAGTACATGAATCTCAGGGAAGATGAGGAGGAAGATGTGGTCTTGGAGGAAGATATGGAAGAGTTGGAAAAGGATCTTTGAGTTCATGGCGGCTGCTAGGGTTCATACCAATAAAAAGTTTAGCCATGGGGCCTTTTATGGAAACATGAGATCGGCGTGGAATTTGGAGCAGGAAGTAGAGTTTAGAGCCATTGAGGACAACCTGTTTTCGGTCCAGATGAGTTGCTTGGGAGATTGGGAGAGGGTGATGAACGAAGGACCATGGATTTTCGTGAGGCGCCTGATACATTGGCTCCGTATGATGGGTGGTCGGATGTGAACGAGGTTGACCTATATACTTACTAGGCGTGGATGAGGGTGATGGGGTTAAAGGAGAAGATGAGGTTCATGCAGTATTGCTAGGCAACTAGCGAAGAAGGCGGGGAAGTGGAGGCGAGTGGATGAGCGATCTGTCAAGGGGCAAGGTGGAGGGATTAGGGTGAGAGTCATTACGGATGTGCGGAAACCTCTGACGAGATGTCTGAGTCTCACGCTAAAGCAAAAGAAGGTGCACTTTGTTTTTGAATATGAGAAGATGCCGGTTTTTTGTGGAGTTTGTGGCTTGGTTAGTCATGTTGCTAAGGAGCATGGTAATGGGATCCATGAGGAAAGCGCTATAATATACCCTATTTCTCTAATTGCGCCGGAGTTTAGGAGAGATGAGCATTGGGCGCAAACGGGACATGAAGGAAGAGGGACAAAGGCCACTTTTGGAGGAAGAGGAGGAAGAGGGGGGGGGGGGACAAGGTTGGAGGAATCGGGTTGCAAAGGGAAGGAATGATGATGATTTATGAAAGTACAATGAAAGCAGTCCGGTGAAACACCCGAGCATCTCCCACACGGAAGGATCGTTTAAAAAGGCGCTTGGAGTTCGAGGAGAATCAAAAGGGGACGGGATCGCAGCTGTTGTTGACTGATGGTAAAGGGGATGAGGATGGTGCGGCGAATGAAGCTGGCAGAGGTGGTAGAGAGGGAGAGGAGGGGGATGACACTAACTCTCAAGGGAGTAAGAGGCACAAGGTGGACGAGACAGTAACTATGGACTTGGCAAACATTGGCGGCCCCTGGATTGGGGGACCGCCAGGCCCAATGATTCTTATAGGATGGAACTGTCGCGGGATGCGTCCGGTCCGGGCGATCTGTGCACTCTGGAGGTCCAGAGGTGCTACAAACCAGATGTGCTTTTCTTATGCGAAGCACATTTGTCTGCATGTGAGGCGGAGAAGTTGATGACCAAGTTAGGATTTCGGAGAGGTTGGTTGACCCGGCGATGGTAGGGCAGGAGGTCTAGTGATGTTCTGGAGACGGGGGTTGGATATCACAAAACTCGATGTAACGAGCAACTTTATAGATGTCATAGTTGATGATGGAAGGAAGTGGAGGTGTACAGGCTTTTACGGAGAACCGGCTAGAGAAAATAAACACAAATCTTGGGAGTATCTACGATCATTACATCATGTCATGGATATACCATGGATGGTATTTGGAGACTTTAATGAGATCCTTTTCGCTCATGAGAAGGAGGGGGGGAGCGGTGCGGGAGCAGCGCCTAATGCAAGGGTTCAGAGATGCTTTGGTGGTATGTCTGGACGATATGGGAGGCGTTGGGGGCAGTTTTACGTGGAAGCGGAGGGCGGATAAAGGAGCGATTGGACAGAGCTGTGTGTAACTCCCGATGGAATATTTTGTTCCCACATGTGGGAGTGCTGAATGGTGAAATGACAAAATCGGACCATCGACCCTTGGTGGTGAACACTGGATTTTATGCGGAGCAGAGCATGCCAAGGGGAGCGAAGCGAAGGTTCGAAGCAAGATGGTTAAAGGAGGAAACGGTGGAGGTGGTAGTAAGAACGGCGTGGCAACGTGCGGAGATGCTAGGGATCGGGCCGTTTAAGCCAAAGATTGATGCAGTACACGTAGAACTGCACAAGTGGGATAGAGACGTGCTGAAGAGGCCACAAAAGAGGATGGCGGCACTAAAGGCAGAGCTGGAGGATTTGAGGAGGGGGCCGGCTACGGATGCAACAATAGATAGACAAAAGGAGATACTGCTAGTTATTGAGAATCTATTGGAACAGGAAGAAATGGAATGGGTGCAAAGGGGCCGAGCTAATTGGCTAAAACATGGGGATAGAAACACAAACTTCTTTCACATGTATGCCTCAGCTAGGAGAAAGAGAAATACTATAAAAAGTCTACAGGATGAGAATGGAGTGGTGCAAGAAGGACAAGCAGAGATGGCGAACATTATACAGGCGTATTTTACTAACTTGTTTACTTCGCAGGTGCACATACCAAACGAGGAAGTAATACAAAAGGTGGTGCCCTAAGTGTCAACAAGAATGAATGAGGCCCTTAAAGCCTTTTAATGAAGATGGTGTCTTGAGCTCTCTTGATATAGGGGATTTCAAAGCCCCTGGACCGGATGGATTACATGCGGCGTTCTATAAGCGGTTTTGGAGTATGATAAAGGGCGATCTAGTGAAGGAGGTGTTGGAAGCCATAAACACAGGCGAGATACCTGATGGGTGGAATAGCACCACTATTGTCTTTGATCCCTAAGGTGGCGGCACCGACCAACATCACGCAATTTAGACCGATCAGTCTGTGTAATGTGGCCTACAAGATCATCTCGAAGATGTTGGCTAATCGGTTGAAAGGAATCCTGCCGGAGATCATTAGCCCGACGCAGAGCGCATTTGTCCCTGGGAGATTGATCACGGACAATATACTTATTGCGTATGAATGTATGCATTCCATCAAGAGGAAGCAAGGAAAGAGCAGGGCTCATGCGGTGAAGTTAGATATGCATAAGGCGACGACCGAGTGGAATGGTGTTTCTGAAGAGAATGATGGAGAGGCTGGGCTTTGATAATAAGTGGGTATCACCGATTATGGCATGTGTTTCATCGGTGTCATATAACGTGTGCTTTAACGGGTCCAAGACGGGTGTTTATCCTTGAGAGGGTTAAGGCAAGGAGATCCTCTATCTCCTTACCTATTTCTATTGTGTGCGGAGGCTTTGTCGAATATGTTGCAAAGGGAAGAGGACAACGGTAATCTTGTGGGGAGTGCGAGTGCAGAGAGATGCACCGCAAATCTCCACTTACTCTTGGCAGACGACTCCCTAATTACGATGAGAGAGCCGACGCGGCTAATGCACATGTCCGAGGGAGGTTTTGGATGCATCTTGTGAGAGCTCGGGGCAGGCTGGTTAGCGATCACGAAGTCCGGTGTGTTCTTTAGCTCGAACACGCCAAATGAAGAGAAGGTGGTGATATGCGAGAACTTGCGTATTCTTTGGAAGCCTTGAATGACAGGTATTTGGGATTACCAACAATGGTGGGTGCGGATAGGTGTGAAGCTTTTGAATATCTGATTGAACGGATCAACCAGTTGGTGAATGGATGGAAGGAGAAGCTACTTTCCAAGGGAGGGAAGGATATTCTTATTAAGGCTGTTGCCCAAGCCATGCCAGTATTCGCGATGTCGGTGTTTAATATCCCAAAAAAAATTTGCAAAGGGATGACGGATGCCATATCAAGGTATTGGCGGGGTGATGATGACAACCATAAGAGAATTCACTGGGCTGCTTGGTGGAAAATCTGCATACCGAAGAGCAAAGGGGAGCTGGGGTTTAGGGATTTACATAGTTTCAATCTTGCTTTGCTGGCCAAGCAGGTTTGGAGACTGTTAGAAAACCGAGTCATTGTGGCGCTAAATATTAAGAGCGAAGTATTACCCGGACGGAAAACTTTTGGAGGCAACGATGAAGAGTGGGTGTTCTTACACGTGGCGAGCATTTGTGCGAGGATCAATACCTTCAAAAGAGGAGCCATTTGGAGGATCGGAGATGGTTCTCGAGTTAATATTTGGTGCGACCCGTGGATTGCCGAGAGTGCGAGATGGGCGTGTAGTTACCCCGAGGAGCAAACACATTGTCAAAGATGTCCGATCCGATAGATCCGGTGGCAGTGTGTGGGATCAAGAACTTGTTATGGATACGTTTTGGCGAGTTGATGCAGAGAGAATCTTAGCGATTCGCTTGCGCGCTTGGTATGATGGAGGACTTTGTGGCATGGAGATTTACTAAGAACAACATGTTCACAGTCCGTCGGCGTATCATGCGGAGTGGGATCATCGATTTAGACGATGGTTTATGAGAACGGAAGGACAACAATCACAGCGCTATCCAGTTTGGGCGAAGCTTTGGGAGTCCTCATTGCCAGGCAAGATCAAGATACACGCTTGGAAAGTGTTGCATGGGTTCATACCATGCTTCGGAGTCCTGGCAAATCGACATATTGCTATGCCAGAGCTGTCCAATGTGTGCGGTGGATGTGAGGATATTAAGCATGTGCTCTTTACTTGCACAAGGCGGCGAAATATGGAGATGTCTCTGACTAGAGGGAGTAGTGGAGGAGGCGTGTAATGTGGACAGAGCTGGTTCTTCAGTTATGGATCATATTCTATGCATGCCGACGAGAGGGAGCCTGCTTCCAGAGGTGAGTGCTCAGACATTAATCCTCGTCGGGATATGGTATGTTTGGTGGGAGAGAAGGCAACGAGTCCATGGAAAAGAAGTTCAGACACCGGCTCGGTCGGCTTTGTCGATAGCAGCCCTAGCTGCAAACTACATGCATGCAAGGAAGTAGACCACGGGGGGGAGAAGGAGGGATGGAAAAAGCCCACGGAGGACTATGTCAAGCTTAACATCGATCGACTTTCCATGTAGAAACCCATGATGGAAGCGGTCGAGGCGATCTTGAGGATGATGAGGAGGATTCATTGCTGCGTCGAATGAAAGGTTGGAGCATGTGGCGGAATGGCAACAGCAGAAGCATATGCCTTGAGACAAGGGCTCCCTCTTGGCGCAATTGGTGGGCGTGACCAAGATGGTGGTGGAGGCGGACTGTTTGAAAGTAATTAACACGATGAACTTGGGCGGATTCACGGCGACAGGAGCGGCGGCAATTTATGCAGATTGTAATGTTTTGATAGTAGGTTATACTTGATTGTCTTTGTTACACTGCTCATGGGAGGCAAATTGTGTCTCTCATGAGCTAGCTAATTTGGCGACCTCAAACCCACCCTCGATGTGGGTCGAGGAACCACCGGCATCTATTGTAAAGTGGCTGGTGGATGATGTAACGGTGATTTGATCAAATAAAGAGGCCGAAGTTTCAAAAAAAAAGTTAGTATCTCCCAAACAAACAGGCTTTAAACCATGCACCCCATTTCCACCCTATCCAAATCGAGTCTGAGACCAGTTAAAGAAAACTTGTTTGAGACAGCAATCGCATTCATGCTAGATGGTACTCCATCCGTCTTACAATGCTAGATAGTACACCATCCTAGACACTTATTTGAGACGGGGGAAATATATATTTCCGTGATTCTTCCTGTAGCACCAGGAGCCCTCGAGACCCGAATAAACAAAGCTAATCTCGCAGCAGCAGTTACTAGCCCTTAGCACAATCAAGCTCCTAACCGAAAGCACCATGTCGCCACCGTAATCTATCTTATCCCGGCTAATCCGCGGAGATAAGCCCCCATTTTCTTCCTCAACCCCGCCGATCGGTCGACAGAGTCCCGTAAGATAAGATGCTTATCCTGGCGAGCCAGTAGCGTAGTTTATCCACGTCCCTTTCACATGCCCCGATACATAGTTGCTTGCTCCCAGCAACCAACACATGTTTCCGTCTCTTGCTCCCTCGGAAGCGAGTGTTTCCACATGCGCAAACACTCCAGACAGTAACGTAACAGAAATGCGTAGTAAGTAGGAGCAGCTCATTTGGTGATAAGACCGACGCTCTGTGCACGGCAAGGATAGGTCTGGTTTTACTTTTCGGCGCCGGTCAGTCAGTCGACGGAGTGCCTATCTGAACGAGCAAGACGCCCGTCTGCCCACGGCAACGGTGCTTTTTTTCTTTTTCTTTCTCCCCCACCCAAGAGGAGGGGGTCGCGTGTGCATATATGGGGTCCTCTCCTTTGCCATCCAAGCTCCCAACATCCCAAGCCAAGGGATAACCATTGCCCCTGCCTCCTCTTCAGTCCTGGAATGGATGAGGCTTGCAACAAGGCTCTGTGCCGCGAGGCCGCCTGCGTTTGCCAAGGAGGAGAAGATCACCCTGACGCTGCTTCTTATACCTCGCCCTCGGCCTCGGGAGCGTCCAGCGGGTCGTCGTCGTGCTCATTGGCGCCGAATCTGGGTGATGGGTTGGGTTACCCCCCATCCGAAGATCATTCTTCGGAGTCATCTTCAGCGTCGTCGAGCACCTTGCAGCTGGACTCCGAGGCCGAGGGGCCTCTCTACGAGCTGTCTTCGCTGCTAGCCCAGCTTCCCGCCAGGTACATACTTTGTGCCTTGATAACTTACTCGTTTGTGCTTCCCTACCTGTATGAAAACACCAAAACTTTGTCATCCTTTCCAAGAACATGCATGCTAACAGGCCTTCAAATGGGATGGCCAAATTTAAAATGACATGCTCCTAGGTGATAGCTTGTCGAGGTTCCACTTTGCACACAAAAAAAAATGCTTATGAACATTTTGCCTTGCTAAAATATAATATTGATTATTCAAAAAAGAGTACAGTACGATCTCTAACTAACTTAATTTCCACAGGAGAGGATTGTCCAAGTACTACCAAGGCAAGTCCCAATCATTCACATCGATATCTTATGCTACATGTCTTCAAGACCTCGGAAAGGAAGTTACCTACAACAAGAGGATGAAGACATGCAAAAGCAATACAGCAGGATCAGGCATGAACCAGCGGTCAAATCACATACCGAGGACATGCAACAAGATGATAGCCAAGAGGCCCTCAAAAAGTTCATTTGCTTGTCAAATGTCCAGAGCAAGCAGCACCAACCTCTTGTATAGGAGTGCCAATTTACCTGCACACCAGAACAAGGAAGATGTACAAATGCATATGAACTCTTAACTAGCTACAACTAGAATGCCAGGACCCCACTTCCCATGAACATACAGTACTTACTGTACACTTTCACATGGAAATTCAAACTAATTTCTCATTCTGAGATCAGCCTGATTTCTCTTATGTCTGATTTTATTTTAGTCCATATGAAAGTTAACTGTAAAAATGAATAAAGTGACACTTGGTCTAATCATAATCAGAAAAACTCAATAGACACAGCTCCTTGTGTTAAACTTGCCCGTGATGGTACACCATCTATTCTCTTCTTATACACACAACGCCACAAGTTAGGGGAACCATTTATTAAGGAACGATAAGAAATGTCCCTGAAAGCAACTGTACAAGTATTCTGTGGGAAATCAGTATTGCCATGAATGATCACAATGGCATGTTCATCAGAGTCAAGGGCCACAACATCCGCAAAAAAAATGGAGTCAAGGGCCACAAGAATATTTCTATTAGGTTATCACAAGTCGAAACATGTGATTTCACTTGGTGTTTGTCTAAACAAGCTCGTCTGGTTTTCTTTTCTGTTCACCTCCATGAAGGACACCTGTTAACAACAAGAGAAAGGCTCTCATAAAAACCAATGAAACTACTACAAGTGCATAGTTTTAAACTTCAAAACCAAATTACCTGAAGGAGATCAAATTTGCCACTCCAACACCCACATCCCTTTTCCAACATGCACAATGCACAAACCCTTTTGGTAGTCAGCCCTAAAGGATAGTATCACAAACTTGCGACTCTCCATAGTTCCCAGACCACAATACCTTGTCTTTTGCACATTCCATATATGACATCTCCTAGAATATCTGAAGCTCTCAATCATCACTCTCTTGCTAAAGAATGCTTCGTCATGTCAGTTGGATCACTTGTTGCTTAGCCATCTGGTATAGTCTCCAACCGCCTCAAGATCAGACTGCATAAGCAGACATATGACGCTTGTAAATACATTCTAGTCGTGGTGATGCTTTCTAAGCAAGCACAATAGAAAGATTAAATAAGGTACAAAATCGCAGCAGGGGATTCCCCTACTACATTCCTTTAAAAACAAAGAAGATGAAATAAGGTACAAAAGGAACAGAAAAAATGCAGTTCATTGACGGGAACAAATTCATACATCTTCAGTTAATCCGAGATGATCAAGTAGAACCCTTATACCACCACCTTTTGAAGCATTAAGGGGAACAATCTCAATTGCATTTGGCTGCTCTTTGATAACACATGCTTTCCCTTCTGTTAGTTCCGACCAATGCTGTGTGAGGACAGAAAAATCTTCATCCGTGTTGCCAAGGAAAAGCAACTTCTGCAAATGCAAGTAAACCATGTAAGTTCACTCTAAACAAAACTGATCCAAAGTAGGAAAACTCATCATCCTTATAAATGGCACATCCACTTTGCATTTGCCATAGTTACAATAACAAACCTGAATCAATGGATATTCCAAGAGGTCCTCAACTGAAGGCATCACTTTTACCTATGACAAAACCTCAATGTTGGTTGAACTGCTTAATATAGTTGGAAAGGAAGGAAAGAGAAGTTTATCTAGCAAAAAACTAAATATTGTACCTTGGTCTCATGGTGCACGGTGTGCAACAAGTCGACAGAAGGATGTTCAAACAAGGTCAAACATTGTTCCTCACAGTATGCAACAAGAGGAATTTTATGCTTCAAGGAGTACAAACATGCCTGCAAATGGAATGAAAGAAATTTAAATATAATATCTGACGATCTTATACACCGCTAGAAGGGGCACACAACCTTAACAAGTCAAAACTGATACGAAAATGAATCAAGCTCAATGATAGCACATTTCATGCCTAACATCCACATTCACGATAAAGAACTGACAAGACACAAAATGCCCCGCAAATCCTACTAATAAAAAGAACGGTAGGTAATATTAGAAGTTTGATGGAAGATGAGCAGGCGCAGCACTAAAATTCTGACAGAAGTACAGCAGAAAGTAATCAGCTGACATACTGTAAATCAACTACCTCCTTGCATATATCCACATCCAAGTTTGCTCCATAAATAAGCTGGCCATGCTCCCCATATACAAGTGAACCCTGCAGCGAACGGAGCAAAATATAACTTTATAAGGGTGAAATGTTGATTGAAAAAAGAACATATTCTTACTATTGCTCAAAGCCTCAAACAAGTATAAAGAATGACAATGACGAGGGCTCGACACTTACTTCCTTCTATCTTATCCCCGTCGATTGAAAAATAAACATATTTCTTTCTATTGTTGCAATCTAAAATTAGGGTGCCTGATTCAGTAGAGCAATTGGACACCTATGGACACACAAAATTTTTCTTCAAAATGTCCAGATGTGTCTAATTCAACAAAGAGGGATATGGGTGCCAAAAGAACACTTGCACAAAGCCATAAAGCATTGATAACCAACTTCCAAATTCGACAACTATTCAAGTAAGAATGGAGAGGATGTACCTGTAGAAATACACCAGGTGAATTCTCCGATATAAAATCACCTCTTCCTTCCATATTAAGAAGCTTGAAGGTTGCTATGGTGGAAACACGGGTCTAATTAAAAGGGATGAAAATCAAGAAAATGTTAGAAAAACATGCAATTATACTAAAAATGCAGCCATCTTATGTAGAAAGTAGAATATATATATGCTTTGCTTCTACATTCCTTAGGAAACTTCATAGTGTACTTAAGATTAATATCACAAGTTGAAATCATATTGCTTATTATTTGAATTCCATCTGAAATTAAACTGAACTAAGATAAGAAGCTACATAGAAAACACCCTACTGAAAATAATTTCCAACATTCATCAAGACTACTTCCACGTACTCTATGCTGTGGGAAAGTTACCCATATCATTGATAATCGGTAATATTGTTAAGGAAAGACTGAGAACTAGCCTTAACCTCAGTTCAGGGCCATTCACATTGGACGACCAGATATCCTTGCATTCATGACGAATGCTTAAGAGTAAAACCCACCTTGCCAGTAAGCATGATAACAGTTACTCCCTGTGATACTGCCTCTCTCAAAGATTCTATTGACTCTGAACGCAGGTGTCCTTCATAATCCACAACAGTACCTTAATAATTTTTGCAACGAAGTTACTTGCTAGAAGTTGGTAAGATCCAGCATAAACAGTATACTTCTTGATGTTTCATCACCTCACCATCTATATCACATACTATATGGGTCAATTTCGGCTGATGACCCCCCCGTAAACTCCTTTTCTCTATATCTCTATTGGCCTCTACATATTAAAAGTTCAGAGTACTCCAGTGAGAAGAAACAGATGACAACCCTTCACATAAAGAAAAACACACAACAATAATGTGCAAGGGCGACCTACCATCAGAATTTTCTGAATGATCCATATCAGTACTGAAATGATACGCACTCCTAATGAGTCCTTTTCCTATCCATTCAAGAGTATTTAATATTTGTTCTTCTTCCTGCTCCATCTCTTCTTCAGCCTCCTTGCTGAGTTCATGATCAAAGCCCAATAAATGCAACAACCCATGAACCTGATAAAGATTAAGTTGGTTAACACAGAATAGGCTCGCAATCAGCAAAGCTATTCCAACACTGAACAATCGCACGGAGGTTCTCTTCATAAGATACACCAGAAGTAGCATCGAAGTAATTATTTGTTCACAGAAGGTAGTCAAGCGATCAAGCCAATAGGCAAAACTTGAAGCTTTATCTTGGTATGCAAATTTCAACTTTCAAGCATAGCACTAATTCAAAATAAATCTCATGAAGTAAATACACACCTAGGGCGTGCTTCGTTTGCAACCCCATTTGCCCAAGCCAACGTTTGGGTAAGGCCGCCTCTTTGGCTAGTGACTGGATTGAGGCCAATCCATTGGTGCACTATGATGTTGCCTACCATTTGCCAACTAGCTCATAGCCAAAGTTGATTTGCCAAATTTTGGTATTGCAAGTGGCTGCCAACCAATTAGGCTATTACTGGCAAGTTTCAACATTGCCAAATATTGGCTTGCCCAAACATTGTCACTGGGGCTGCAAACCAAGCACATCTCCATCTTGCTATTACCTGGTGTGTTGTCAATATTCTTATATTCAACCAATTCTAAGTTTCAAAAACAATTTGATCCAATTTCCTTCATGTTTAATTTTGCTATTGTGACCGTCAAACTATAATATGAGCTAAAAACCACCATTATCAGACATCACTACTGGTACGGTCAATGATAGATCAGACGAGACCTACACAATACAAACAGAAGCACACACACACCCCAATAAGGAGAACAAAATGTGGTGCTAGAAATAAGTCAGAGAGACTAACCATGAGAATTCTTATCTCATCAAGAAGTGTATGGCCTCTTTCTTCTGCTTGCCGTCGGGCTGTCTCAACAGAAATTACTAAGTCACCTAGTTGCAGCTGTTGAACCAAAAGCAACAAGTAAATACTAAGATCTGACAGAAACATCTGTACCAAATAAACTAGTTCAACAGGACGTCTTACAACGGGAATTTGGAGCCCCGGGATATGCTGTGACATTGACAGAACGTCTGTCGCGTGGTCTTCACCCCTCCATTCCTTGTTCAGCTTCCTGATAAAATCATCATCACAAAGCAGCAGAGATACCTCAATGCTATCGTACTCATCCACATTGCTTATACAAGGGTCTCTGGTCTTGTACTCGGAGTTCCCCAAATTGTGGAATGCCAGCTTCATCGCCTTCCCAGCATCCGTTCGAAGCGTTTCTGCAATACTCTGCAAAGCAATTCGCAATTACAGATGCAGGCTAGGAATTCAACAAGTCCAGGGATTGAAAATCGCGTGCGGAAGCTATTATCACCAGGATGAGGGGGTCGTCGGGGAGGGCTTCTTCGATGCCAATCTGCACGCTAAGCTCGGCGGGGCCCTTCCGCCTGGCTCTCCTCCGCCTCGGAAACGTCGGCGGCGCCGAGCCGCGCCGCCGTCGCCTGGGTATGGATGACGCGTAGTGCCGCGAGGCGGCGGCGAGGAGAGGGGGTGGGCTGCGACCGTGGGGATGAGGAGGCGGCGGCGGCTGCGAGTGAAGCGGGAGGGTCGGGCGCGCTGAAAAGGGGGCCGGAGAAGGGCGGAGGAGGTGGTTGGAGGCGAGCGCGCGGGAGAGAAGGTGGTGGAGGCGCGCCATTGATGAGAGGAGGAGGAGGAGGAGGAGGCTGCGCGCGTGTGCAAAGTCGGAGAGGAGGAAGATAGGGTTAAACCATTCCATCTTTTTTTCTTTGAAGCTACTAGTACCATTTAGCGGGGCCGCGGCCCCAAATTGCGCCTCGCTCGCTGGTTCTAGGAAGGCGAGCGCTAGCTCGCTAGTTCTCTTGATCGGCTGGTTTTTGTTTTCCTGAAAAAAAAACGTTTTTTATTTTGAAAACTTTGATGACATCAAAAGTGTTCAGGTGATTTCTAAGAACTGTTCGGGGATTTAAAAAAGGTTCAATTTTTTTAAAATATTTAAAATTTTGATTGTTTTTGGAGATTTAGAAATGATAACGAATTTGAACGTGCATTTAAAAAGGCTTGTGAATACAAAAAAATAAATTTAAATAAAGTTCATGAGTTTGAAAAATGTTCCTGAATTTGAGAAAATTTTCATGAATTTTAAATATATGTGAATTTAAAAAATCATAAATTTAAAAAGTTCATGAATTAGAAAAAATAATGAATATGAAAATAGTTCAGGAAATTAAAAAAAGTTCAAGAATTTGGAAAAAGTGAAGGAAATATGCCCTAGAGGCAATAATAAAGTTATTATTTGTTTCCTTATTTCATGATAAATGTTTATTATTCATGCTAGAATTGTATTAACCGGAAACTTAGTACATGTGTGAATACATAGACAAAACAAAGTGTCCCTAGTATGCCTCTACTTGACTAGCTCGTTTATCAAAGACGGTTATGTTTCCTAACCATAGACATGTGTTGTCATTTGATGAACAGGATCACATCATTAGGAGAATGATGTGATGAACAAGACCCATTCATTAGCTTAACATTATGATCGTTACATTTTTATTGCTACTGCTTTCTTCATGACTTATACATGTTCCTCAGACTATGAGATTATGCAACTCCCGAATACCTGAGGAACACCTTGTGTGCTATCAAACGTCACAACGTAACTGATTAATTATAAAGATGCTCTACAGGTGTCTCCGATGGTGTTTGTTGAGTTGGCATAGATCGAGATTAGGATTTGTCACTCCATGTATCGGGGAGGTATCTCTGGGCCCTCTCGGTAATGCTCACTATAAGCCTTGCAAGCATTGTGACTAGTGAGTTAGTTGCGGGATGATGCATTACGGAACGAGTAAAGAGACTTCTGCTTGATAGCGAGATTGAACTAGGTATGAGGATACCGACGATCGAATCTCGGGCAAGTAACATACCGATGACAAAGGGGACAACGTATGTTGTTATGCGGTTTGTCGATAAAGATCTTCGTAGAATATGTAGGAACCAATATGAGCATCGAGGTTCCCCTATTGGTTATTGGGAGGCGTGTCTCGGTCATGTCTACATAGTTCTCGAACCCGTAGGGTCCGCACGCTTAACGTTCATTATTATGAGTTTATGTGTTTTGATGTACCGAAGATAGTTCGAGTCCGGATGTGATCACGGACATGACGAGGAGTCTCGAAATGGTTGAGACATAAAGATTGATATATTGGGCGTCTATATTCGAGACACCGTAAGTGTTAGGGTGATTTCGGAGAAAGCTGGAGTGCTTGGGAAGGGTTCTAGGAACCCCGGGAGAACTAATGGGCCACATGGGCCTTAGTGGAGAGAGAGAGAGGGCCGGTCAGGGCAGGCCGCGTGCCCCCTCCCCCTCTGGCCCGAATTGGACTAGGGAAGGGGGGGGCGCTCCCTTTCCTTCTCCCTCTCCTCCTTCTTTTCCCTGTCCTAGTAGGAGTAGGAAAGGGAGTCCTACTCCTACTAGGAGGAGGACTCCTCCTCTCTAACGCGCCCAAGGGCAGTAGGCCTCCCCCTTGCTCCTTTATATACGGGGGAAGGGGGCACCCTAGAACACACAAGTTGATTGTTCCCAGCCGTGTGCGGTGCCCCCTCCAACATAATCCACCTCGGTCATATCGTCGTAGTGCTTAGGCGAAGCCCTACGCCGGTAACTTCATCATCACCGTCATCACGCCGTCGTGCTGACGAAGCTCTCCCTCGACACTCTGCTGGACCATGAGTTCGTGTGACGTCACCGAGCTGAACGTGTGCAGATCACGGAGGTGCCGTACTTTCGGTACTAGGATCGGTCGATCATGAAGACGTACGACTACATCAACCGCGTTGTCATAACACTTCCGCTTACGGTCCACGAGGGTACATGGATAACACTCTCCCCTCTCGTTGCTATGCATCACCATGATCTTGCGTGTGCGTAGGAATTTTTTTGAAATTACTACGTTCACCAACAGTGGCATCCGAGCCAGGTCTATGCGTAGATGTTATATGCACGAGCAGAACACAAAGAGTTGTGGGCGATAATAGTCATACTGCTTACCAGCATGTCGTACTTTGATTCGGCGGTATTGTTGGATGAAGCGGCCCGGCCGACATTACGCCAGACGCTTCTGGCGAGACTGGTTCTACCGACGTGTTGCGCACACAGGTGGCTGGCGGGTGTCAGTTTCTCCAACTTTAGTTGAATCGAGTGTGACTACACCCAGTCCTTGTTGAAGGTTAAAATAGTACACTTGACAAAAAATCGTTGTGGTTTTGATGCGTAGGTAAGAACGGTTCTTGCTAAAGCCCGTAACAGCCACGTAAAACTTGGAACAACAAAGTAGAGGACGTCTAACTTGTTTTTGCAGGGCATGTTGTGATGTGATATGGTCAAGACGTGATGATATAAAAATTGTTATATGAGATGATCATGTTTTATAAAAGTTATCGGCAACTGGCAGGAGCCTTATGGTTGTCTCTTTATTGCATAAGATGTAAGCGCCATGTAATTGCTTTACTTTATTGCTATGCGATAGCAACAGTTGCAAAAGCAATAGTTGGCGAGATGACCATATGACGACACATTGATAGAGATCATGGTGTCATGCCGGTGACGATAGAAATCATGACGGTACTTTGGAGATGGAGATCAAAGGCACAAGATGATGATGGCCATATCATGTCACATATTTTGATTGCATGTGATGTTTATCTTTTATACATCTTATTTTGCTTAGTTCGGCGGTAGCTTTATAAGATGATCCCTTACTAAAATTTCAAGGTATAAGTGTTCTCCCTGAGTATGCACCGTTGCGACAGTTCTTCATGCCGAGACACCATGTGATGATCGGGTGTGATAAGCTCTACGTTCACATACAACGGGTGCAAGCCAGTTTTGCACATCACGAGAATACTCGGGTTAAACTTGACGAGCCTAGCATATGCGAGATATGGCCTCGAAACACTGGAGACCGAAAGGTCGAGCGTGAATCATCTGATAGATATGATCAACATAGTGATGTTCACCATTGAAAACTACTCCATCTCACGTGATGATCGGACATGGTTTAGTTGATATGGATCATGTGGTCATTTAGATGACTTGAGGGATGTCTATCTAAGTGGGAGTTCTTAAGTAATATGATTAATTGAATTTAAATTTATCATGAACTTAGTCCTGATAGTATTTGCATATCTATGTTGTAGATCAATAGCTGTAAATAGCTTCCCGTTTTATTTATGATATGTTCCTAGAAAACTAAGTTGAAAGATGACAGTAGCAATGATGCGTGCTTTGGTCCGTGATCTGAGGATTATCCTCATTCTTTGCTGCTGAAGAATTATGTCCTTGATGCACCGCTAGATGACAGACCTATTGCAGGAGCGGTCTGAGGCGCTATGAACGTTTGACAATGCTCGGTATGATGACTACTTGATAGTTTAGTGCACCATGCTTTACGGCTTAGAACCGGGACTTCAAAAATGTTTTGAATGCCATGGAGCATATAAGATGTTCCAAGAGTTGAAATTAGTATTTCATACTCATGCCCGTGTCAAGAGGTATGAGACCTCTGACAGTACTTTGCCTACAAGATGGAGGAGAATAGCTCAACCAGTGAGCATGTGCTTAGATTGTCTGAGTACTACAATCACTTGAATCAAGTGGGAGTTAATCTTCGAGATAAAATAGTGATTGACAGAGTTCTCTAGTCAACATCACCAAGTTACTGGAACTTCGTGATGAACTATAATATGCAAGGGATAACGAAAACGATTCCCGAGCTCTTCGTGATGCTGAAATCGACGAAGGTAGAAATCAAGAAAAGCATCAAATGTTGATGGTTGACAAGACCACTAGTTTCAAGTAAAAGGGCAAGGGAAAGCAAGAGAACTTCAAGAAGAATGGCAAGCAAGTTGCCACTCCCATGAAGAAGCCCAAAGCTAGACCCAAGCCTGAAACTGAGTGCTTCTCTTGCCAAAGCAAATGGTCACTGGAAGCGGAACTGCCCCAAATACTTGGCGGATAAGAAGGATGGCAAAGTGAACAAAAGTATATATGATATACATGTTATTGATGTGTACTTTACTAGTGTTCGTAGTAGCCCCTGGTGAAGGAAATATGCCCTAGAGGCAATAATAAAGTTATTATTTATTTCCTTATATCATGATAAATGTTTATTATTCATGCTAGAATTGTATTAATCGGAAACATAATACTTGTGTGAATACATAGACAAGCAGTGTCACTAGTATGCCTCTACTTGACTAGCTCCTTGATCAAAGATGGTTATGTTTCCTAGCCATTGACATGAGTTGTCATTTGATTAACGGGATCACATCATTAGGAGAATGATGTGATTGACAAACCCATTCCGTTAGCTTAGCACTTTCGATCGTTTAGTATTACGCTATTGCTTTCTTCATGACTTATACATGTTCCTATGACTATGAGATTATGCAACTCCGTTTACGGAGGAACACTTTGTGTGCTACCAAAGCGTCAACGTAATCGGGTGATTATAAAGGTGCTCTACAGGTGTCTCCAAAGGTACTTGTTAGGTTGGCGTATTTCGAGATTATGATTTGTCACTCCGATTGTCGGAGAGGTATCTCAGGGCCCACTCGGTAATGCACATCACTTAAGCCTTGCAAGCATTGCAACTAATGAGTTAGTTGCAGAATGATGTATTGCGGAACGAGTAAAGAGACTTGTTGGTAACGAGATTGAACTAGGTATTGAGATACCAACGATCGAATCTCGGGCAAGTAACATACCGATGACAAAGGGAACAACGTATGTTGTTATGCGGTTTGACCGATAAAGATCTTTGTAGAATATGTGGGAGCCAATATGAGCATCCTGGTTCCGCTATTGGTTATTGATCGGAGACGTGTCTCGGTCATGTCTACATAGTTCTCGAACCCGTAGGGTCCGCACGCTTAAAGTTCGATGACGGTTATATTATGAGTTTATGTGTTTTGATGTACGGAAGGTAGTTCGGAGTCCCGGATGAGATCGGGGACATGACGAGGAGTCTCGAAATGGTCGAGACATAAAGATCGATATATTGGACGACTATATTCAGACATCGGAAAGGTTCCGAGTCATTCGGGTATTTTTCGGAGTACCGGAGAGTTACGGGAATTCGCCGGGGAGTATATGGGCCTTATTGGGCTTTAGGAGAAAGAGAGAGAGAGGAGAGGCTGGGCGCCCCCCAAGGCCTAGTCCGAATTGGACTAAGGGGAGGGGCTGCGCCCCCTCCTTCCTTCTCTTCTCTCCCCCCTTTCCTTGGCTCCTACTCCTACTACTTGGAAGGGGCGTAATCCTACTCCCGATGGGAGTAGGACTCCTCCTAGGGCGCGCCATAGAGAGAGGGCCAGCCCTCCCCCTCCTCCACTCCTTTATATACGGGAAAGGGGGCACCCCTTGGAGACACAACAATTGATCATTGATCTTTTAGCCGTGTGTGGTGCCCCCCTCCACCATAGTCCACCTTGATAATATCGTAGCGATGCTTAGGCGAAGCCCTGCGTCGGTAGAACATCATCATCGTCACCATGCCGTCGTGCTGACGGAACTCTTCCTCAAAGCTCGGCTGGATCGGAGTTCGAGGGACGTCATCGAGCTGAACGTGTGCTGAACTTCGGAGGTGCCGTCGTTCGGTACTTGATCGGTCGGATCGTGAAGACATACGACTACATCAACGCGTTGTGCTAACGCTTCCGCTTTCGATCTCACGAGTGCGTGGACTCACTCTCCCCTCTCGTTGCTATGCATCACCATGATCTTGCGTGTGCGTAGGATTTTTTTTGAAATTACTACGTTCTCCAACAGTGGCATCCGAGCCAGGTTTTATGCGTAGATGTCATATGCACAAGTAGAACACAAGTGAGTTGTGGACGATATAAGTCATCTTGCTTACCAAAGCATGTCATACTTTGGTTGGCGGTATTGTTGGATGAAGCGGCCGGACCGACATTACGCCAGACGCTTACGCGAGACTGGTTTTACCGCCGTGCTATGCACACAGGTGACTAGCGGGTGTCAGTTTCTCCAACCTTAGTTGACCGAGTGTGGCTACGCCCGGTCCTTGCGAAGGTTAAAACAACACCAACTTGACAAACTATCGTTGTGGTTTTGATGCGTAGGTAAGAACGGTTCTTGCTCAGCCCGTAGCAGCCACGTAAAACTTGCAACAACAAAGTAGAGGACGTCTAACTTGTTTTTGCAGGGCATTTTGTGATGTGATATGGTCAAGGCATGATGCTATATTTTGTTGTATGAGATGATCATGTTTTGTAACCGAGTTATCGGCAACTGGCAGGAGCCATATGGTTGTCGCTTTATTGTATGCAATGCAAATGCCCTGTAATGCTTTACTTTATCACTAAGCGGTAGCGATAGTCGTAGAAGCATAAGTTGGCGAGACGACAACGATGCTACGATGGAGATCAAGGTGTCGCGCCGGTGACGATGGTGATCATGTTGGGGAACGTAGTAATTTCAAAATTTTTCCTACGATCACGCAAGACCATGGTGATGGCATAGCAACGAGAGGGAAGAGTGTCTGTCCACGTACCCTCGTAGACCGAAAGCGGAAGCGTTATAACAACGCGGTTGATGTAGTCGTGCGTCTTCACGATCCGACCGATCCAAGCACCGAGCGTCGGCACCTCCGAGTTACGCACACGTTCACTCGATGGCGATCCCGGACTCCGATCCGGCAAAGTGTCGAGGATGAGTTCCGTCGACGACGGCGTGGTGGCGATGTTGATGCTCCACCGACGCAGGGCTTCGCCTAAGCTCATGACGATATGACTTCTCTGGCGCGAGGCTTCGCTAAGCTCCTGACGATATGACGAAGTGGAATATGGTGGAAGGGGCACCGCACACGGCTAAGGAAAGATCCGTAGATCAACTTGTGTGTCATGGGGTGCCCCCTGCCTGTATATAAAGGAGCCAAGGGGAGGTGGCGGCCCAAGGGAGGCGCGCAAGGGAGTCCTACTCCCTCGGGAGTAGGACTCCCCTCAATCCTAGTTGGATTAGGATTCCGGAGGGGAAAGAGAGAGAGGGGCGGCCCACCTTTCCTAGTCCTAATAGGACTAGGGGAAGGGGCGTGGCCACCTAGGGCTGCCCTTCTCCTTTCCTCCAAGGCCCACTATGGGCCCATGTAGTTCCGGGGGTTCCGGTAACCTCCGGTACTCGGTAAATTCGATTTCACTCGGAACCTTTCCGATGTCCAAATGTAGGCTTCCAATATATCAATCTTTATGTCTCGACCATTTGAGACTCCTCGTCATGTCCGTGATCACATCTGGGACTCGAACAAACTTCGGTGCATCAATACTTATAAACTCATAATGAATCATCATCGAAGCGTTAAGCGTGCGGACCCTACGGGTTCGAGAACTATGTAGACATGACCTAGAACCATTCTCGGTCAATAACCAATAGCGGAACCTGGATGCCCATATTGGTTCCTACATATTCTCTGAAGATCTTTATCGGTCAAACCGCATAACGACATACGTTGTTCCCTTTGTCATCGGTATGTTACTTACCCGAGATTCGATCGTCGGTATCCAATACCTAGTTCAATCTCGTTGCGGTAAGTCTCTTTACTCGTTCAGTAATACATCATCTCACAACTAACTCATTAGTTGTAATGCTTGCAAGGCTTAAGTGATGTGTATTACCGAGAAGGAGTAGATATACATCTCCGTCAATCGGAGTGAGAAAACCTTTTCTCGAAATCGCCAACCCAACAAGTACCTTTGGAGACACCTGTAGTACTCCTTTATAATCACCCGATTACGTTGTGACGTTTGGTAGTACCAAAGTGTTCCTCCGCAAACGGGAGTTGCATAATCTCATAGTTATAGGAACATGTATGGGTCATGAAGAAAGCATTAACATACTAAGCGATCAAGTGTTAAGCTAACGGAATGGGTCATGTCAATCAGATCATTCAACTAATGATGTGACCTTGTTAATCAAATAACAACTCCTTGTTCATGGTTAGGAAACATAACCATCTTTGATTAACAAGCTAGTCAAGTAGAGGCATACTAGTGACTTCTTGTTTGTCTATATATTCACACATGTATTATGTTTCCGGTTAATACAATTCTAGCATGAATAATAAACCTTTATCATGATATAAGGAAATAAATAATAACTTTATTATTGCCTCTAGGGCATATTTCCTTGATCTCCCACTTGCACTAGAGTCAATAATCTAGATTACAAAGTAATGATCCTAACACCCATGGAGTCTTGGTGCTGATCATGTTTTGCTCGTGGAAGAGGCTTAGTCAATGGGTGCGCAACATTCAGATCCGTATGTATTTTGCAAATCTCTGTGTCTCCCACTTGGACTTGGTCCCGAATGGAATTGAAGCGTCTCTTGATATGCTTGGTCCTCTTGTGAAATCTGGATTCATTTGCCAAGGCAATTGCACCAAGATTGTCACGAGAAGATCTTCATCGGTCCCGATGCACTAGGTATGACACCTAGATCGGAAATGAACTCTTTCATCCAGACTCCTTCATTCGCTGCTTAAAGCAGCTATGTACTCCGCTTCACATGTAGATCCCGCCACGACTCTTTGTTTAGAACTGCACCAACCGACAGCTCCACCGTTTAATAAAACACGTATCCGGGTTTGCGATTTAGAATCGTCAGGATCGGTGTCAAAGCTTACATCGACGTAACCATTTACGACTAGCTCTTTGTCACCTCCATATATGAGAAACATATCCTTAGTCCTTTTCGGGTATTTCGGGATGTTCTTGACCGCTGTCGATGATCCATTCTGGATTACTTTGGTACCTTCCTGCCAAGCTTACAGCTAAGCATACGTCAGTCCGGTACACAACATTGCATACATGATAGAGCCTATGGCTGAAGCATAGGGAACATCTTTCATTTTCTCTCTATCTTCTCGCTATGGTCGGGCATTGAGTCGACTCAATCTTACACCTTTGCAACACAGGTAAAAACCTTTCTTTGCACGATCCATTTTGAACTTTTTCAAAACTTTATCAAGGTATGTGCTTTGTGAAAGTCCAATTAAGCGTCTTGATCTATCTCTATAGATCTTGATGCCCAATATGTAAGCAGCTTCACCGAGGTCTTTCATTGAAAAACTTTTATTCAAGTATCCTTTTATGCTATCCAGAAATTCTATATCATTTCCAATTAACAATATGTCGTCCACATATAATATCGAAATGCTCTGAGCTCCCACTCACTTTCTTGTAACACAGGCTTCTCCAAAAGTCTGTACAAACCCATATGCTTTGATCACACTATCAAAGCGTTTATTCCAACTCCGAGAGGCTTGCACGGACCATAAATTGATCATTGGAGCTTGCACACTTTGTTAGCACCTTTTGGATCGACAAAACCTTCAGGTTGCATCATATACAACTCTTCTTCTAGAAATCCATTCAAGAATGCAGTTTTACATCCATTTGCCAAATTTCATAATCATAAAATGCGGCAATTGCTAACATGATTCGGACAGACTTAAGCATCGCTTCTGGTGAGAAAGTCTCATCGTAGTCAACCCCTTGAACTTGTCGAAAACCTTTCGCAACAAGTCGAGCTTTGTAGACGATTATATTACCATCGGCGTCAGTCTTCTTCTTAAAGATCCATTTATTTTCAATGGCTTGCCGATCATCGGCAAGTCAACCAAAGTCCATACTTTGTTCTCATACATGGATCCCATCTCAGATTTCATGGCTTCCGACCATTTTGCGAATCTGGGCTCACCATCGCTTCTTCATAGTTTGTAGGTTCGCCATGGTCAAGTAACATGACTTCCGAATAGGATTACCGTACCACTGCAGTGCGTATTTTACTCTGGTTGACCTACGAGGTTCAAGAGTAACTTGATCTGAAGTTTCATGATCATCATCATTAGTTTCTTCACTAATTGGTGTAGTTGTCACGGGAACCATTTCTTGTGATGAACTACTTTCCAATAAGGGAGCGAATCTGATTATCTCATCAAGTTCTACTTTCCTCCCACTCACTTCTTTCGAGAGAAACTCCTTCTCTAGAAAGGATCCGAATTTAGCAACGAAAATCTTGCCTTCAGATCTGTGATAGAAGGTGTACCCATGATCTCCTTTGGGTATCCTATGAAGACACATTTTTCCGATTTGGGTTCGAGCTTATCTGGTTGAAGTTTCTTTACATAAGCATCGCAGCCCCAAACTTTAAGAAAGCGACAACTTTGGTTTCTTGCCAAACCACAGTTCATAAGGCGTCGTCTCAACGGATTTTGACGGTGTCCTATTTAACGTGAATGCGGCCGTCTCTAAAGCATAACCCCAAAGCGATAGCGGTAAATCGGAAATAGACATCATAGATCGCACCATATCTAGTAAAGCACGACACGACGTTCGGACACACCATTTCTATGTGGTGTTAGGGTGGCGTGAGTTCTTGAAACTATTCCACATTGTTTCAAATGTAAACCAAACTCGTAACTCAAATATTCTCCTCCACGATCAGATAGTAGAAATTTTATTTTCTTGTTACGATGATTTTCCACTTCACTCTGAAATTCTTTGAACTTTTCAAATGTTTCAGATTTGTGTTTCATTAAGTAGATATACCCATATCTGCTCAAATCATCTGTGAAGGTGAGAAAATAACTTGATACCCGCCAAGGCGTGCCTCAACATTCATTGGACCACAAACATCGGTATGTATGATTTCCAACAAATCAGTTGCTCGCTCCATAGTTAGGAGAAGCGGCGTTTTGGTCATCTTGCCCATGAGGCACGGTTCGCAAGTACCAAGTGATTCATAATCAAGTGATTCCGAAGCCCATCAAGATGGAGTTTCTTCATGCGTTTTACACCGATATGACCTAAACGGCGATTGCCACAAATAAGTTGCACTATCATTATCAACTCTGCATCTTTTGGTTTCAACATTATGAATATGTGTATCACTATCATCGAGATTCAACAAGAATAGACCATTCTTCAAGGGTGCATGACCATAAAATATATTACTCATATAAATAGAACAACCATTATTCTACGATTTAAATGAATAACCGTCTTGCATTAAACAAGATCCGGATATAATGTTCATGCTCAACGGCGGCACCAAATAACAATTATTTAGGTCTAAAACTAATCCGAAGGTAAATGTAGAGGTAAGCGTGCCGATTGCGATCACATCGACTTTGGAACCATTTCCAGCAGCGCGCCGTCACCTCGTCCTTAGCCAATCTTCGCAATCCGTAGTTCTGTTTCGAAGTTGCAAATATTAGCAATGTAACCGATATCAAATACCAGTACTCTGCGAGTATTAGTAAGGTACACATCAATAACATGTATATCACATATACCTTTGTTCACCTTGCCATCCTTTTATCCGCCAAATACTTGGGGCAGTTCCGCTTCCGGTGTCCGGTGCCTTGCGGTAAAAACACTCGATTTCAGGGCTTAGGTCCGGACTTGGGTTTCTTCTCTTGATCAAGCAACTTTCTTGCTGTTCTTTTTGAAGTTTCCTTCTTCTTCCCTTTGCCCTTTTTCTTGAAACTAGTGGTTTTGTTGATCATCAACACTTGATGCTCTTTCTTGATTTCTACCTCCGCAGCTTTTAGCATCGCGAAGAGCTCAGGAATTGTCTTAGTCATCCCTTGCATATTATAGTTCATCACGAAGCTCTTGTAGCTTGGTGGTAGTGATTGGAGAATTACATCAATGACACTATCATCCGGAAGATTAACTCCGGCTGAATTAAGTGATTGTTATACCCGGACATTTTGAGTATGTGTTCCTTGTGAGAACTATTCTCCTCCATCTTGCAGCTATAGAACTTATTGGAGACTTCATATCTCTCAATCCGGGCATTTGCTTGAAATATTAACTTCAACTCCTGGAACATCTCATATGCTCCATGACGTTCAAAACGTCGTTGAAGACCCGGTTCTAAGCCGTAAAGCATGGCACACTTGAACTATAGAGTAGTCATCGACTACCTGCTTTGCCGACGTTCACAACTTCGGCTCGGCATCTGCAGCGAACTGTCACCCGGGGTGCTTCGGGGCGTAATTTTTACGTGCAGCAATGAGGATAATCCTCAAGTTACGGACCCGATCCGTGTAATTGCTACCATCATCTTTCAACTTTGCTTTCTCAAGGAACGCATTAAAATTCAACGGAACAACAAAGACGAGCCATCTATCTACAAAGAAACATAGACAAGCAAAATACTATCGGTACTAAGTTCATGATAAATTTAAGTTCAATTAATCATATTAACAAACTCCCACTTAGACAGACATCTCTCTAGTCATCTAAGTGATCACGTGATCCATATCAACTAAACCATGTCCGATCATCACGTGAGATGGAGTAGTCTCAATGGTGAACATCATTATGTTGATCATATCTACTATATGATTCACGCTCGACCTTTCGGTCTCCGTGTTCCGAGGCCATATACATTTATATGCTAGGCTCGTCAAGTTTTAACCGAGTATTCCGCGTGCGCAACTGTTTTGCACCGTTGTATTTGAGCGTAGAGCCTATCACACCCGATCATCACGTGGTGTCTCAAAGACGAAGAACTTTCATAGCGGTGCATACTCGGGAGAACACTTCTTGATAATTTTAGTGAGAGATCATCTTATAATGCTACCGTCAATCAAAGCAAGATAAGATGCATAAAGGATAAACATCACATGCAATTAATATAAGTGATATGATATGGTCATCATCATCTTGTGCTTGTGATCTCCATCGCCAAGCAATCGTCATGATCACCATCGTCACCGGGCGCGACACCTTGATCTCCATCGTAGCATCGTTGTCGTCCTCGCCAACTATTGCTTCTACGACTATCGCTACTCCTTAGTGATAAAGTAAAAGCAATTACATGGCGTTGCATTTCATACAATAAAGCGACAACCATATGGCTCCTGCCCGATTGCCGATAACTTCGGTTACAAAACATGATCATCTCATACAATAAAATATAGCATCACGTCTTGACCACATCACATCACAACATGCCCTGCAAAAACAAGTTAGGCGTCCTCTACTTTGTTGTTGCAAGTTTTACGTGGCTGCTACGGGCTGAGCAAGAACCGTTCTTACCTACGCATCAAAACCACAACGATACTTCGTCAAATAGACTCCGCTTTAACCTTCTCAAGGACCGGGCGTAGCCACACTCAGTTCAACTAAAGTGAGAGAGACAGACACCACGGTCACCTTTAAGCAACGAGTGCTCGGAGCGGTGAAAACCAGTCTCGCAGAAGCGTCTGGCGTAATGTCGGTCCGGGCCGCTTCATCTCACAATACCGCTGAACCAAAGTATGACATCTTTGGTAGGCGGTATGACTTGTATCGCCCACAACTCACTTGTGTTCTACTCTTGCACATTACATCACCGCATAATACCAGGCTCGGATGCCTCTGTTGGGTAGCGTAGTAATTTCAAAATTTTTCCTACGATCACGCAAGACCATGGTGATGGCATAGCTACGAGAGGAAGAGTGTCCGTCCACGCACTCGTGAGACCGAAAGCGGAAGCGTTATAACAACGCGGTTGATGTAGTCGTACGTCTTCACGATCCGACCGATCCAAGCACCGAACGACGGCACCTCCGAGTTCTGCACACGTTCAGCTCGATGGCGATCCCGGACTCCGATCCGGCAAAGTGTCGGGATGAGTTCCACAAGACGACGGGCGTGGTGACGATGTTGATGCTCCACCGACGCAGGCTTCGCCTAAGCTCATGACGATATGACTTCTCTGGCGCGAGGCTTCGCCTAAGCTCCACGACGATATGACGAAGTGGAATATGGTGGAAGGGGCACCGCACACGGCTAAGGAAAGATCCGTAGATCAACTTGTGTGTCATGGGGTGCCCCTGCCTCAGTATATATAGGAGCCAAGGGGGAGGTGGCCGGCCCAAGGGGGGAGGCGCACCAAGGGAGTCCTACTCCCTCCGGGAGTAGGACTCCCCCTCCAATCCTAGTTGGATTAGGATTCCGGAGGGGAAAGAGAGAGAGGGGGGCCGGCCCACCTTTCCTAGTCCTAATAGGACTAGGGAAAGGGGGTGCTGACCACCTAGGGCTGCCCCTTCTCCTTTCCTCCAAGGCCCACTATGGGCCCATGTAGTTCCAGGGGTTCGGTAACCTCCGGTACTCAAATAAATTCGATTTCACTCGGAACCTTTCCGATGTCCAAATGTAGGCTTCCAATATATCAATCTTTATGTCTCGACCATTTCGAGACTCCTCGTCATGTCCGTGATCACATCCGGGACTCGAACAAACTTCGGTGCATCAATACTTATAAACTCATAATGAACTGCCATCGAAGCGTTAAGCGTGCGGACCCTACGGGTTCGAGAACTATGTAGACATGACCTAGAACCATTCTCGGTCAATAACCAATAGCGGAACCTGGATGCCCATATTGGTTCCTACATATTCTACTGAAGATCTTTATCGGTCAAACCGCATAACGACATCGTTGTTCCCTTTGTCATCGGTATGTTACTTACCCGAGATTCGATCGTCAAGTATCCAATACCTAGTTCAATCTAGATTCTGCGGTAAGTCTCTTTACTCGTTCCGTAATACATCATCTCACAACTAACTCATTAGTTGTAATGCATGCAAGGCTTAAGTGATGTGTATTACCGAGAAGGCCTAGAGATACCTCTCCACAATCGGAGTGACAAAACCTAATCTCGAAATCGCCAACCCAACAAGTACCTTTGGAGACACTGTAGTACTCCTTTATAATCACCCGATTACGTTGTGACGTTTGGTAGTACCCAAAGTGTTCCTCCCAGAAACGGGAGTTGCATAATCTCATAGTTATAGGAACATGTATGGGTCATGAAGAAAGCATTAACATACTAAGCGATCAAGTGTTAAGCTAACGGAATGGGTCATGTCAATCAGATCATTCAACTAATGATGTGACCTTGTTAATCAAATAACAACTCCTTGTTCATGGTTAGGAAACATAACCATCTTTGATTAACAAGCTAGTCAAGTAGAGGCATACTAGTGACTTCTTGTTTGTCTATATATTCACACATGTATTATGTTTCCGGTTAATACAATTCTAGCATGAATAATAAACCTTTATCATGATATAAGGAAATAAATAATAACTTTATTATTGCCTCTAGGGCATATTTCCTTCAGATCATGACGGTGCTTCGGAGATGAAGATCACAAGCACAAGATTATGATGGCCATATCATATCACTTATATTGATTGCATGTGATGTTTATCTTTTATGCATCTTATCTTGCTTTGATTGACGGGTAGCATTATAAGATGATCTCTCACTAAATTATCAAGGTATAAGTGTTCTCCCTGAGTATGCACCGTTGCGAAAGTTCTTCGTGCTGAGACACCACGTGATGATCGGGTGTGATAGGCTCTATGTCCAAATACAACGGGTGAAAAACAGTTGCACACGCGGAATACTCAGGTTAAACTTGACGAGCCTAGCATATAACAGATATGGCCTCGGAACACTGAGACCGAAAGGTCGAGTTGTTGGAAATATGCCCTAGAGGCAATAATAAAAGTATTATTATTATATTTCCTTGTTCATGATAATTGTCTTTTATTCATGCTATAATTGTATTATCCGGAAATCGTAATACACGTGTGAATACATAGACCACAAAATGTCCCTAGTGAGCCTCTAGTTGACTAGCTCGTTGATCAACAGATAGTCATGGTTTCGACTATGGACATTGGATGTCATTGATAACGGGATCACATCATTAGGAGAATGATGTGATGGACAAGACCCAATCCTAAGCATAGCACAAGATCGTGTAGTTCGTTTTGCTAGAGCTTTTCCAATGTCAAGTATCTTTTCCTTAGACCATGAGATCGTGTAACTCCCGGATCTTTGTAGGAGTGCTTTGGGTGTACCAAGCGTCACAACGAATCTGGGTGACTATAAAGGTGCACTATAGGTATCTCCGAAAGTATCTGTTGGGTTGACACGGATCGAGGCTGGATTTGTCACTCCGTATGACGGAGAGGTATCACTGGGCCCACTTTCGGTAGTGCATCATCATAATGAGCTCAAAGTGACCAAGTGTTTGGTCACGGGATCATGCATTACTGATGCGAGTAAAGTGACTTGCGGCAGCGAGATTGAGCGAGGTATTGGGATACCGACGATCGAATCTCGGCAAGTAAAATACCGATTGACAAAGGGAATTGTATCTGGGTTGTTTGAATCCTCGACATCGTGGTTCAACCGATGAAATCATCGAGGAGCATGTGGGAGCCTACATGGGTATCCAGATCCCGCTGTTGGTTATTGCCCGAGAGCCGTCTCGGTCATGTATGCGCATGTCTCCCGAACCCGTAGGGTCTACACACTTAAGGTTCGGTGACACTAGGGTTGTATGAATATGAGTATGCAGCAAACCGAATGTTGTTCAGAGTCGGGATGAGATCCCGGACGTCACGAGGAGTTCGGAATGGTCCGGGGTAAAGATTTATATATGGGAAGTCTTATTTTGGTCGCGGAAAAGTTTACGCACTTTATCGATATTGTACCGGGAGTGCGAAAGGGGTCCGGGGTCCACCTGCCCGGGGCCACATGGGCTGTGGGGTGCGCCTTGGCCTATATGGGCCAAGGGCACCAGCCCCAAGAGGCCCATGCGCCTAGAGATAAGAAAGAGGGAGAGTCCTAAAGGGGAAGGCACCTCCGAGGTGCCTTGGGAGGATGGACTCCTCCCTCCTTTAACCCTGACGCCTTCCTTGGAGGAAGGGGCAAGGCTGCGCCCCCCTCTCTTGAACCTATATAAAGGGAGGGAGGAGGGGTGGCCGCACTGAAGCCCTTGGCACCTCCCTCTCTGCTACACCTCCTCCTCCTCCCGTAGTTGCTTAGCGAAGCCTGCCGGAGTTCTGCTGCATCCACCACCACGCCGTCGTGCTGCTGGATCATCATCAACCTCTCCTTCCCCTTGCTGGATCAAGAAGGAGGAGACGTCATCCGCCTCCGTCGTGTGTTGAACGCGGAGGTGCTGTCCGCTCGGCACTAGGTCATCGGCGATCTGAATCACGGCGAGTACGACTCCATCATCCCCGTTCCATTGAACGCTTCCGCACGCGATCTACAAGTGGTATGTAGATGCAATCACTCTCCCATGACTCGTTGCTAGATGAGCTCATAGATGGATCTTGGTGAAACCGTAGGGAAAAATTTTAATTTTCGCAACGCGTTCCCCAACAGTGGCATCATGAGCTAGGTCTATGCGTAGTTCTCTATTGCACGAGTAGAACACAATTTTGTTGTGGGTGTAGATCTTGTCAACTTGCTTGCTGCTACTAGTCTTATCTTGCTTCAGCGGTATTGTGGGATGAAGCGGCCCGGACCAACCTTACACGTACGCTTACGTGAGTCCGGTTCCACCGACTGACATGCACTAGTTGCATAAGGTGGCTGGCGGGTGTCTGTCTCTCCCACTTTAGTTGGAGCGGATTCGATGAAAAGGGTCCTTATGAAGGGTAAATAGAAGTTGACAAAATCACGTTGTGGTTATTCGTAGGTAAGAAAACGTTCTTGCTAGAACCCTATTGCAGCCACGTAAAAGATGCAACAACAATTAGAGGACGTCTAACTTGTTTTTGCAGCAATTGTCATGAGATGTGATATGGCCATGTTGTGATGAATGATGAATAATATATTGTGATGTATGAGATCATGTTCTTGTAATAGGAATCACGACTTGCATGCCGATGAGTATGACAACCGGCAGGAGCCATAGGAATTGTCTTTATTTTTTGTATGACCTGCGTGTCATTGAAGAACGCCATGTAAATTACTTTACTTTATTGCTAAACGCATTAGCCATAGTAGTAGAAGTAATAGTTGGCGAGCAACTTCATGGAGACACGATGATGGAGATCATGATGATGGAGATCACGGTGTCATGCGGTGACAAGATGATCATGGAGCCCGAAGATGAAGATCAAAGGAGCTATATGATATTGGCCATATCATGTCACTACTTTATATAATTGCATGTGATGTTTATTATGTTTTATGCATCTTGTTTACTTAGAACGACGGTAGTAAATAAGATGAACCCTCATAACAATTTCAAGAAAGTGTTCTCCCTAACTGTGCACCATTGCTAAAGTTCGTCGTTTCGAAGCACCACGTGATGATCGGGTGTGATAGATCCTTACGTTCACATACAACGGGTGTAAGACAGTTTTACACATGCAATACACTTAGGTTAACTTGACGAGCCTAGCATGTACAGGCATGGCCTCGGAACACAAGAGACCGAAAGGTCGAACATGAGTCGTATGGAAGATACGATCAACATGGAGATGTTCACCGACAATGACTAGTCCGTCTCACGTGATGATCGGACACGGCCTAGTCGACTTCGGATCATGTAACACTTAGATGACTAGAGGGATATCAAATCTGAGTGGGAGTTCATTAAACAATTTGATTAGATGAACTTAATTATCATGAACTTAGTCTAAAGTCTTTGCAAAATATGTCTTGTAGATCAAATGGCCAACGCTCATGTCACCATGAACTTCAACGTTCCTAGAGAAAACCAAGCTGAAAGGCGATGGCAGCAACTATTCGGACTGAGTGCGGAACACGAGGATCATCCTCATAGCAGCCAAGAAACAATATGTCCTAGAAGCACCGCTAGGTGATGCACCCATCGAGAGAACCAAGATATTATGAATGCTTGGCAATCTCGCGGCCGATGATTACTCCCTCGTTCAGTGCGGCATGCTTTACAGCTTAGAACTGGGGCTCCAAAAGCGTTTTGAGCAACACGGAGCATATGAGATGTTCGAGGAGCTAAAAATGGTTTTCCAAGCTCATGCCCAGGTCGAGAGATATGAAGTCTCTGACAAGTTCTATAGTTGTAAGATGGAGGAAAACAGTTACATCGGTGAGCACATACTCAAAATATGCAGGTTGCACAACCTTTGTCCGGTTGGACATTAACCTCCCGACGAGGCGGTCATTGACATAATCCTTGATCGCTCCACCAAGCTACAAGAGCTTTGTGATGAACTACAATATTCGTGGGATGGTGAAGACCATTCCCGAAGTATTTTCAATCTTTGAAGTCGGCAGAGGTTGAAATCAAGAAAGAACATCAAGTGTTGATGGTCAATAAAACCACTAAGTTCAAGAAGGGCAAGGGAAAGAAGAACTTCAAGAAGGACGGCAAGGATGTTGCTGCCGCCTGCAAGCTAGTTGCCGGGAAGAAGTCAAAGAATGGACCCAAGCCTAAGACTGAGTGCTTTTATTGCAAAGGGAAGGGTCATCGAAGCGGAACTGCCCCAAATACTTAGCGCACAAGAAGGCGGCAACACTAAAGGTATATTTGATATACATGTAATTGATGTGTACCTTACAAGACTCGTAGTAACTCACAGGTATTTGATACGGTGCCGTTGCTCATATATGTAACTCACAGCAGGAGCTGCGGAATAAACGGAGGCTGGCGAAGACGAGGTGACGATCTTGGCGTCGGGAATGGTTCCAAGGTCGATGTGATCGCCGTCGACGCTACCTCTACATTTACCTACGGGATTAGTTTTAAACCTCAATAATTGTTATTTAGTGCCAAGTTTGAGCATGAACATTGTATCGGGATCTCGTTTAATACGAGATGGCTACTCATTTAAATCCGAGAATAATGGTTGTTCTATTTATATGAGAGAAATGTTTTATGGTCATGCTCCGATGGTCAATGGTTTATTGTTAATGAATCTCGAACGTAATGTTACACATGTTCATAGTGTGAATACCAAAAGATGTAAATTTGATAACGATAGTCACACATACTTGTGTAATCGCCGCCTTTGGTCACATTGGTGTCAAGCGCATGAAGAAGCTCCATCTTGATGGACTTTTAGAGTCTCTCGATTATGAATCATTTGACACATGCGAACCATGCCTCATGGTCAAGATGACCACGACTCCGTTCTGCGGAACAATGGATCGAGCAACCAACTTATTGGAAATCATACATACCGATGTGTGCGGTCCAATGAGTGTTGAGGCTCATGGAGGATATCGTTATGTTCTCACTCTCACCGGCGACTTGAGTAGATATGGGTATGTCTACTTGATGAAACACAAGTCCGAGACCTTTGAAAAGTTCAAGGAATTTCAGAATGAAGTAGAGAATCAACGTGACCGAAAGATAAAATTCTTGCGATCGGATCGTGGAGGAGAATATTTAAGTCACGAATTTGGTACACAGTTAAAGAAATGTGGAATCGTTTCACAACTCACGCCGCTTTGGAACACATCAACAGAACGGTGTGTCCGAACATCGTAATCGCACTCTATTGGATATGGTGCGATCTATGATGTCTCTTCTTGATTTACCGCTATCATTTTGGGGATACGCTCTAGAGACAGCTACATTCACTTTAAATAGGGCACCGTCTAAATCCGTTGAGACGACACCGTATGAATTATGGTTTGGGAAGAAACTTAAGTATCGTTTCTAAAAATTTGGGGATGCGATGCTTATGTCAAGAAACTTCAACTTGAAAAGCTCGAACCCAAGTCGGAAAAATGCGTCTTCATAGGATACCCTAAGGAAACCATTGGGTATACCTTCTACCTTAGATCCGAAGGCAAGATCTTTGTTGCCAAGAACGGATCCTTTACGGAAAAAGAGTTTACATCGAGAAAGGAGTAAGTGGGAGGAAAGTAGAACTCGATGAAGTACTACCTCTTGAACCGGAAAGTAGTACAGCTCAGGAAATGTTCCTGTGGTGCCTATACCGACTGGAGAGGAAATTAATGATGATGATCAAGGTACTTCGGATCAAGTTGCTCTTGAACTTGGAGTCCACTAGGACACGTTCCGCACTGCAGTGGTACGGCAACCCCGTCTCCGGAAATCATGTTGTTAGACAACGGTGAACCTTCGAACTATGAAGAAGCGATGGCGGGCCCAGATTCCAACAAATGGCTTGAAGCCATGCAATCCGAGATAGGATCCATGTATGAAAACAAAGTATGGACTTTGACAGACTTGCCCGATGATCGGCGGCGATAGAAAACAAATGGATCTTTAAGAAGAAGACGGACGCGGATGGTAATGTTACCATCTATAAAGCTCGACTTGTCGCTAAGGGTTATCGACAAGTTCAAGGGATTGACTACGATGAGACTTTCTCTCCCGTAGCGAAGCTTAAGTCCGTCCGAATCATGTTAGCAATTGCCGCATACTATGATTATGAGATATGGTAGATGGACGTCAAACGGCATTCCTTAATCGGTTATCTTAAGGAAGAGTGTATATGATGCAGCGGAAGGTTTTGTCGATCCTAAGAATGCTAACAAGGTATGCAAGCTCCAGCGATCCATTTATGGGCTGGTGCAAGCATCTCGGAGTTGGAACATTTGCTTTGATGAGATGATCAAAGCGTTTGGGTTTATGCAGACTTATGGAGAAGCCTGAGTTTACAAGAAAGTGAGTGGGAGCTCTGTAGCATTTCTCATATTATATGTAGATGGCATACTTTTGATGGGAAATGATATAGAACTCTTGGACATCATTAAGGCCTACTTGAATAAGAGTTTTTCAATGAAGGACCTTGGAGAAGCTGCTTACATATTAGGCATCAAAATCTATAGGGAGAGATCGAGACGCCTCATAGGTCTTTCACAAAGCACATACCTTGATAAGATTTTGAAGAAGTTCAAAATGGATCAGTCCAAGAAAGGGTTCTTGCCGGTTTTGCAAGGTGTGAAATTGAGTTCGGCTCAATGCCCGACCACGGCAAAAGATAAAGAAGAGATGAGTGTCATCCCCTATGCCTTAGCCATAGGATCTATTATGTATGCCATCTTTGTGTACGGACACTGATGTAAACCTTGCCGTAAGTTTGGTAGGAAGGTACCAAAGTAATCCCGCAAGGAACACCGGACAATGATCAAGAATATCCTGAAGTACACGAAAAGGACAAAGGACATGTTTCTCGTTTATGGAGGTGACGAAGAGCTCGTCAGAAGGGTTACGTCGATGCTATCTTCGACACAGATCTGGATGACTCAAAGTCACAAACCGGATACGTGTATATGTTAAATGGTGGAGCGATGGCTGGTGCGGTACCAAGCAGAGCGTCGTGGCGGGATCTACATGTGAAGCGGAGTACATGCAGCCTCGGAGGCAGCACATGAAGCAATTTGGGTGAAGGAGTTCATCACCGACCTAGGAGTCATACCCAATGCGTCGGAGCCGATCAAACTCTTCTGTGACAACACTGGAGCTATTGCACTTGCCAAGGAGCCCAGGTTTCACAAGAAGACCAGGCACATCAAGCGTCGCTTCAACTCCATTCGTGAAAATGTTCAAGATGGGGACATAGAAATTTGCAAAGTGCATACGGATCCGAATGTCGCAGATCCGTTGACTAAACCTCTTCCATGAAAGCAAAACATGATCAACACCGTAACTCTATGGGTGTTCGATTCATCACAATGTAACTAGATTATTGACTCTAGTGCAAGTGGGAGACTGTTGGAAATATGCCCTAGAGGCAATAATAAAAGTATTATTATTATATTTCCTTTGTTCATGATAATTGTCTTTTATTCATGCTATAATTGTATTATCCGGAAATCGTAATACACGTGTGAATACATAGACCACAAAATGTCCCTAGTGAGCCTCTAGTTGACTAGCTCGTTGGTCAGACAGGATAGTCATGGTTTCCTCGACTATGGACATTGGATGTCATTGATAACGGGATCACATCATTAGGAGAATGATGTGATGGACAAGACCCAATCCTAAGCATAGCACAAGATCGTGTAGTTTGTTTTGCTAGAGCTTTTCCAATGTCAAGTATCTTTTCCTTAGACCATGAGATCGTGTAACTCCCGGATCCCGTAGGGAGTGCTTTGGGTGTACCAAACGTCACAACGTAACTGGGTGACTATCAAGGTGCACTACAGGTATCTCCGAAAGTGTCTGTTGGGTTGACACGGATCGAGAGTGGGATTTGTCACTCCGTATGACGGAGAGGTATCACTGGGCCCACTCGATAGTGCATCATCATAATGAGCTCAAAGTGACCAAGTGTTTGTTCACGGGATCATGCATTACTGATGCAGTAAAGTGACTTGCCGCAACAAGATTGAACGAGGTATTGGGATACCGATGATCGAATCTCGGGCAAGTAAAATACCGATTGACAAAGGGAATTGTATACGGGGTTGTTTGAATCCTCGACATCGTGGTTCAACCGATGAAATCATCGAGGAGCATGTGGGAGCCTACGTGGGTATCCAGATCCCGCTGTTGGTTATTGCCCGAGAGTCGTCTCAGTCATGTCTGCATGTCTCCCGAACCCGTAGGGTCTACACACTTAAGGTTCGGTGACGCTAGGGTTGTATGAATATGAGTATGCAGCAAACCGAAAGTTGTTCGAGTGCAGGATGAGATCTCGGACGTCACGAGGAGTTCGGAATGGTCCGGAGGTAAAGATTTATATATGGGAAGTCTTATTTTGGTCGTAGGAAAAGTTTGCACTTTATCGGTATTGTAACGGAGTGCCGAAAGGGGTCCGGGGGTCCACCGGGGGGGTCCACCTGCCCCGGGGGGGCCACATGGGCTGTAGGGGGTGCGCCTTGGCCTATATGGGCCAAGGGCACCAGCCCCAAGAGGCCCATGCGCCTAGAGATAAGAAAGAGGGGAGAGTCCTAAAGGGAAGGCACCTCAGGGGTGCCTTGGGGAGGATGGACTCCTCCCCTTTGGCGCACCCCTTCCTTGGAGGAAGGGGCAAGGCTGCGCCTCCCCTCTCTTGCACCTATATAAAGGGAGGGAGGGAGGGTGGCCGCACCTGAAGCCCTTGGCACCTCCCTCTGCTACACACCTCCTCCTCCCGTAGTTGCTTAGCGAAGCCTGCCGGGAGTTCTGTGCATCCACCACCACGCCGTCGTGCTGCTGGATCATCATCAACCTCTCCTTCCCCTTGCTGGATCAAGAAGGAGGAGACGTCATCCGCTCCGCACGTGTGTTGAACGCGGAGGTGCTGCCTGCTCGGCACTAGGTCATCGGTGATCTGAATCACGGCGAGTACGACTCCATCATCCCCGTTCCATTGAACGCTTCCGCACGCGATCTATAAGTGGTATGTAGATGCAATCACTCTCCCATGACTCGTTGCTAGATGAACTCATAGATGGATCTTGGTGAAACCGTAGGAAAAAATTTAATTTTCTGCAACGTTCCCCAACACGAGCGTGAATCATATAGTAGATATGATCAACATAGTGATGTTCACCATTGAAACTACTCCATCTCACGTGATGACCGGACATGGTTTAGTTGATTTGGATCACGTGATCACTTAGATGATTAGAGGGATGTCTATCTAAGTGGGAGTTCTTAAGTAATATGATTAATTGAACTTTAATTTATCATGAACTTAGTCCTGGTAGTATTAGCACATCTATGTTGTAGATCAATTGCTCGCGTTTAGCTCCCCGTTTATTTTGATATGTTCCTAGAGAAAAACTAAGTTGAAAGATGTTAGTAGCAATGATGCGGATTGGATCCGTGATCTGAGGATTATCCTCATTGCTGCACAGAAGAATTATGTCCTTGATTCACCGCTAGGCGACGGACCTATTGCAGGAGCATATGCAGACGTTATGAACGTTTGGCAAAGCTCGGTATGATGACTACTTGATAGTTTAGTGCACCATGCTTTACGGCTTAGAATCGGGACTTAAAAAATGTTTTGAACGCCACGGAGCATATAAGATGTTCCAAGAGTTGAAATTGGTATTTCATACTCGTGCCCATGTCGAGAGGTATGAGACCTCCGATGATTTTGCCAATAAGATGGAGGAGAATAGCTCAACCCGGTGAGCATGTGCTCAGATTGTCCGAGTACTACAATTACTTGAATCAAGTGGGAGTTAATCTTCCAGATAAGATAGTAATTGACAAAGTTCTCTAGTCACTATCACCAAGTTAATAGAACTTCGTGATGAACTATAATATGCAAGGGATGACGAAAGTAATTCCCGAGCTCTTCGCGATGCTGAGATCAGCGAATGTAGAAATCAAGAAAAGAGCATCAAGTGTTGATGGTTAACAAGATCACTAGTTTCAAGAAAAGGGCAAAGGGAAAGAAGGGGAACTTCAAGAATAACGGCAAGCAAGTTGCTGCTCAAGTGAAGAAGCCCAAGTTTGGACCTAAGCGTGATACTAAGTGCTTCTACTGCAAAAAAGGACTGGTCACTGGAAGCGGAACTACCCCAAATAATTGGCGGATAAGAATGATGGCAAAGTGAACAAAAGTATATTTGATATACATGTTATTGATGTGTACTTTACTAGTGTTTATAGCAACCCCTCGGTACTTGATACTGGTTCAGTTGATAAAGAGTAGTAACTCGAAACGGGAGTTGCATAATGAACAGAAACTAGTTAAGGATGAAGTGACGATGTGTATTGGAAGTGGTTCCAAGATTGATATGATCATCGCACACTCCCTATACTTTCGGGATTAGTGTTAAACCTAAATGAGTGTTATTTGGTGTTTGCGTTGAGCATAAATATGATTTGATCATGTTTGTTGCAATACGGTTATTCATTTAAATTAGAGAATAATTGTTGTTCTGTTTACATGAATAAAATCTTATATGGTTACACACCCAATGAAAATGGTTCGTTGGATCTCGATCGTAGTGATACACATATTCATAATATTGAAGCCAAAAGATGCAAAGTTAACAATGATAGTGCAACTTATTTGTGGCTCGCCGTTTAGGTCATATTGGTGTAAAGCGCATGAAGAAACTCCATGCCGATGGGCTTTTGGAATCACTTGATTACGAATCACTTGATGCTTGCGAACCATGCCTCTTGGGCAAGATGACTAAAACTCCGTTCTCCAGAACAATGGAGCGAGCAACTGCCTTATTGGAAATAATACATCCGATGTATGCGGTCCGATGAGTGTTGAGGCTCGCGGCAAGTATCGTTATTTTCTGACCTTCACAGATAATTTGAGCAGATATGGGTATATCTACTTGATGAAACATAAGTCTGAAACATTTGAAAAGTTCAAAGAATTTCAGAGTGAAGTGGAAAATCATCCTAACAAGAAAATAAAGTTTATACGATCTGATCGTGGAGAAGAATATTTGAGTTACGAGTTTGGTCTTCATTTGAAACAATGCGGAATAGTTTCGCAACTCAACCCACCCGAACACCACAAAGATAATGGTGTGTCCGAACATCGTAACTGCATTTCTTTATTAGATATGGTGAAATCTATGATGTCTCTTACCGATTTACCACTATCGCTTTTGGGGTTATGCATTAGAGACAGCTGCATTCACGTTAAATAGGGCACCATCTAAATCCGTTGAGACGACACTATATGAACTGTGGTTTGGCAAGAAACCAAAGTTGTCGTTTCTTAAAGTTTGGGGTTGCGATGCTTATAAGAAAAAGTTTCATCCTGATAAGCTCAAACCCAAATCGGAGAAATGTGTCTTCATAGGATACCCAAAGGAGATAGTTGGGTACACCTTCTATCACAGATCCGAAGGTAAGATATTCGTTGCTAAGAATGGATCCTTTCTAGATAAGGAGTTTCTCTCGAAAGAAGTGAGTGGGAGGAAAGTAGAACTTGATGAGGTAACTGTACCTGCTCCCTTATTGGAAAGTAGTTCATCACAGAAACCGGTTCCTGTGACCCCTACACCAATTAGTGAGGAAGTTAATGATGATGATCATGAAACTTCAGATCAAGTTGTTACTGAACCTCGTAGGTCAACCAAAGTAAGATCCGCACCAGAGTGGTACGGTAATCCTGTTCTGGAGGTTATGTTACTAGACCATGACGAACCTACGAACTATGAAGAAGCGATGGTGAGCCCAGATTCCGTAAAATGGTTTGAGGCCATAAAATCTGAGATGGATCCATGTATGAGAACAAAGTGTGGACTTTGGTTGACTTACCCGATGATCGACAAGTGATACGTCTCCAACGTATCTATAATTTTTTATTGCTCCATGCTATATTATCTACTATTTTGGACATTAATGGGCTTTATTATTCACTTTTATATTATTTTTGGGACTAACCTATTAACCGGAGGCCCAGCCCAGAATTGCTGTTTTTTTGCCTATTTTGGAGTTTTGAAGAAAAGGAATATCAAACGGAGTCCAAACGGAATGAAACCTTCGGGAACGTGATTTTCTCACCGAACATGATCCAGGAGACTTGGAACCTAAGTCAAGGAAGCTTCGAGGAGGCCACGAGGTAGGGGGGGGGGCGCCCTCCCCCTTCCCCAGGCGCGCCCTCCACCCTCGTGGGCCCCCTGTTGCTCCACCGACGTACTCCTTCCTCCTATATATACCTACATGCCCCAAACGATCAGATACGGAGCCAAAAACCTAATTCCACCGCTGCAACCTTCTGTACCCACGAGATCCCATCTAGGGGCCTGTTCTGGAGCTCCGCCGGAGGGCGCATCCATCACGGAGGGCTTCTACATCAACACCATAGCCTCTCCGATGAAGTGTGAGTAGTTTACCTCAGACCTTCGGGTCCATAGTTAGTAGCTAGATGGCTTCTTCTCTCTTTTTGGATCTCAATACAATGTTCTCCCCTCTCTCGTGGAGATCTATTTGATGTAATCTTCTTTTTGCGGTGTGTTTGTTGAGAGCGATGAATTGTGGGTTTATGATCAAGATTATCTATGAACAATGTTTGAATCTTCTCTGAATTCTTTTATGTATGATTGGTTATCTTTGCAAGTCTCTTCAAATTATCAGTTTGGTTTGGCCTACTAGATTGGTTTTTCTTGCAATAGGAGAAGTGCTTAGCTTTGGGTTCAATCTTTCAGTGTCCTTTCCCAGTGACAGTAGGGGCAACAAGGCATGTATTGTATTGTTGCCATCAAGGATAACAAGATGGGTTTTATCATATTGCATGAATTTATCCCTCTACATCATGTCATCTTGCTTAAGGCGTTACTCTGTTTCCATGAAATTAATACTCTAGATGCATGATGGATAGCGGTCGATGAGTGGAGTAATAGTAGTAGATGCAGGCAGGAGTCGGTCTACTTGTCTCGGACGTGATGCCTATATACATGATCATACCTAGATATTCTCATAACTATGCTCAATTCCGTCAATTGCTCAACAGTAATTCGTTCACCCACCGTAAAATATTTATGCTCTTGACAGAAGCCACTAGTGAAACCTATGGCCCCGGATCTATCTTCATCATATTAATCTTCCAACACTTAGTTATTTCCTTTGCTTTTTTACTTTGCTTTTATTTTACTTTGCATCTTTATCACAAAAATACCAAAAATATTATCCTATCATATCTATCGGATCTCACTCGTAAGTAACTTTGAAGGGATTGACAACCCCTTATCGCGTTGGTTGCGAGGATTTATTTGTATTGTGCGGTCACGAGGGACTTGCGCGTAGCCTCCTCTTTGGATTGATACCTTGGTTCTCAAAAACAGAGGGAAATACTTACGCTACTGTGCTGCATCACCCTTTCCTCTTCAAGGGAAAACCAAGGCAGTGCTCAAGAGGTAGCAGCAGGCCATAGCAAATACATAGATCTTCAAGAGGAAGACGAACGCTGATAGTAGTGTTACTATCTACAAAGCTAGACTTGTCGAAAAAAGGTTTTTGACAAAGTTCAAGGTGTTGACTACGATGAGATTTTCTCACTCGTAGCGATGCTTAAGTCTGTCCGAATCATGTTAGCAAATTGCCACATTTTATGAAATCTGGCAAATGAATGTCAAAACTACATTCCTTAATGGATTTCTTAAAGAAGAGTTGTATATGATGCAACCAGAAGGTTTTGTCGATCCTAAAGGTGCTAACAAAATGTGCAAGCTCCAACAATCCATCTATGGACTGGTGCAAGCATCTCGGAGTTGGAATATACGCTTTGATGAGTTGATCAAAGCATATAGTTTTATACAGACTTGCGGTGAAGCCTGTATTTACAATAAAGTGAGTGGGAGCACTACAACATTTCTGATAAGTATATGTGAATGACATATTGTTGATCGGAAATAATGTAGATTTTTTCAGAAAGCATAAAAGGAGTGTTTGAAAGGAGTTTTTCAAAGAAAGACCTCGGTGAAGCTGCTTACATATTGAGCATCAAGATCTATAGAGATAGATCAAGACGCTTGATAAGTTTTTTCAATGAGTACATATCTTGACAGGATTTTGAAGTAGTTCAAAATAGAACAGTCAAAGAAAGAGTTCTTTCCTGTGTTGCAAGGTGTGAAATTGAGTAAGACTCAAAGCCCGACCATGGTAGAAGATAGAAAGAGAATGAAAGTCATTCCCTATGCCTCAGCCACAGGTTCTATAAAGTATGCCATGCTGTGTACCAGATCTATTATATACCCTACACTGATTTTAGCAAGGGAGTACAATAGTGATCAAGGAGTAGATCACTGAACAACAGTCAAAATTATCCTTAGTGGAATAAGAATATCTTTCTCGATTATGGAGGTGACAAAAGGTTCGTCGTAAAGGGTTACATCGATACAAGTTTTGGCACTGACCCAGATGACTCTAAGTCTTAATCTGGATACATATTGAAAGTGGGAGCAATTAGCTAAAGTAGCTCCGGGCAGAGCATTGTAGATATGGAAATTTGCAAAATACATACGGGTCTGAATATGGCAGACCCGTTGACTAAACTTCTCTCACAAGAAAAACATGATCACACCTTAGTACTCTTTGGGTGTTAATCACATAGCGATGTGAACTAGATTATTGACTCTAGTAAACCCTTTGGGTGTTGGTCACATGACGATGTGAACTATGGGTGTTAATCACATGGTGATGTGAACTATTGATGTTAAATCACATGGCGATGTGATCTAGATTATTGACTCTAGTGCAAGTGGGAGACTGAAGGAAACATGCCCTAGAGGCAATAATAAAGTTATTATTTATTTCCTTATATCATGATAAATGTTTATTATTCATGCTAGAATTGTATTAACCGGAAACATAATACTTGTGTGAATACATAGACAAACAGAGTGTCACTAGTATGCCTCTACTTGACTAGCTCCTTGATCAAAGATGGTTATGTTTCCTAGCCATTGGCATGAGTTGTCATTTGATTAACGGGATCACATCATTAGGAGAATGATGTGATTGACTTGACCCATTCCGTTAGCTTAGCACTGATCGTTTAGTATTACGCTATTGCTTTCTTCATGACTTATACATGTTCCTATGACTATGAGATTATGCAACTCCGTTTACCGTGAGGAACACTTTGTGTGCTACCAAACGTCACAACGTAATCGGGTGATTATAAAGGTGCTCTACAGGTGTCTCCAAAGGTACTTGTTGGGTTGGCGTATTTCGAGATTATGATTTGTCACTCCTATTGCTCGGAGAGGTATCTTCGGGCCCACTCGTTAATGCACATCACTTAAGCCTTGCAAGCATTGCAACTAATGAGTTAGTTGCGGAATGATGTATTACAGAACGAGTAAAGAGACTTGCCGGTAACGAGATTGAACTAGGTATTGAGATACCGACGATCGAATCTCGGGCAAGTAACATAACGATGACAAAGGGAACAACGTATGTTGTTATGCGGTTTGACCGATAAAGATCTTCGTAGAATATGAGGGAGCCAATATTAGCATCCAGGTTCCGCTATTGGTTATTGATCGGAGACGTGTCTCGGTCATGTCTACATAGTTCTCAAACCCGTAGTGTCCGCACGCTTAAAGTTCGATGACGGTTATATTATGAGTTTATGTGTTTTGATGTACGGAAGGTAGTTCAGAGTCCCGGATGAGATCGGGGGCATGACGAGGTGTCTCGAAATGGTCGAGACGTAAAGATCAATATATTGGACGACTATATTCGGACATCGGAAAGGTTCCGAGTGATTCAGGTATTTTTCGGAGTACCGGAGAGTTACGGAAATTCACCGGGGAGTATATGGGCCTTATTGGGCTTTAGGAGAAAGAGAGAGGAGAGGCTGGGCGCCCCCCAAGGCCTAGTCCTAATTGGACTATGGGGAGGGGCTGCGCCCCCTCCTTCCTTCTCTTCTCTCTCCCCTTTCCTTACTCCTACTCCTACTACTTGGAAGGGGGGGGGATTCTACTCCCGGTGGGAGTAGGACTCCTCCTAGGGTGCGCCATAGAGAGAGGGCTGGCCCTCCCCTCCTCCACTCCTTTATATATGGGGAAGGGGGCACCCCTTGGAGACACAACAATTGATCATTGATCTTTTAGCCGTGTGTGGTGCCCCCTCCACCATAGTCCACCTCGATAATATCGTAGCGGTGCTTAGGTGAAGCCCTGCGTCGGTAGAACATCATCGTCGTCACCACGCTGTCGTGCTGACGGAACTCTCCCTCAAAGCTCGGCTGGATCGGAGTTCGAGGGATGTCATCGAGCTGAACGTGTGCTGAACTCGGAGGTGCCGTACGTTCGATACTTGATTGGTCGGATCGTGAAGACGTACGACTACATCAACCTTGTTGTGCTAACGCTTCCGCTTTCGGTCTATGAGGGTACGTGGACACACTCTCCCCTCTCATTGCTATGCATCACCATGATCTTGCGTGTGAGTAGGATTTTTTTTGAAATTACTACGTTCCCCAACACCTGGGTATTTGATACTGGTTTAGTTGCTATGATTAGTAACTCGAAACAAGAGTTACAAAATGAACAAAGACTAGTTGAGGGCAAGGTGACGGTGTGTGTTGGAAGAGATTCCAAGGTTGATAAGATCACCATCGCACACTCCCTTTACCTTCGGGATTAGGCGTTGAACCTAAAATAAATGTTATTTGGTGTTTGCGTTGAGCATAATATGGTTGGATCATGTTTATTGCAATACGGTTATTTATTTAAGTCAAAGAATAATTGTTATTCTATTTACATGAATAAAACCTTCTGTGGTCATACACCCAAGGTGAATGATTTATTGAATCTCGATCGTAGTGATACACATATTCATAATATTGAAGCCAAAAAGATGCAAAGCTAACAATGATAGTGCAACTTATATGTGGCACTGCCGTTTAGGTCATATTGGTGTAAAGCGCATGAAGAAACTCCATGCTGATGGACTTTTGGAATCACTTGATGCTTGCGAACCATGCCTCATGGGCAAGATGACTAAGACTTCGTTCTCCGGAACAATGGAGCGAGCAACAGACTTGTTGAAAATAATACATACTGATGTATGCGGTCCGATGAGTGTTGAGGCTCGTGGTGGGTATCGTTATTTTCTACCCTCACAGATGATTTGAGCATATATGTGTATATCTACTTGATGAAACATAAGTCTGAAACATTTGAAAAGTTCCAAGAGTTTCAGTGTGAAGTGGAAAATCATCGTAACAAGAAAATAAAGTTTCTACGATCTGATCGCAGAGACAAATATTTGAGTTACGAGTTTGATCTTCAATTAAAACAATGTGGAATAGTTTCACAAACTCATGCCACCTGGAACACCACAACATAATGGTGTGTCCAAACATCATAACCGTACTTTATTGGATATAGTGCAATCTATGATGTCTCTTACCGATTTACCACTATCGTTTTGGGGTTATGCATTAGAGACAGTTGCATTCACGTTAAATAGGTCACCATCCAAATCCGTTGAGACGACTCCATATGAACTGTGGTTTGGCAAGAAACCTAAGCTGTCGTTTCTTAAAGTTTGGGGTTGTGATGCTTATGTAAAAAAGTTTCAGCCTGATAAGCTTGAACCCAAATCGGAGAAATGCGTCTTCATAGGATACCCAAAGGAAACTGTTGGGTACACCTTCTATCATAGATCTGAAGGCAAGATATTCGTTGCTACAAATGGATCCTTTCTGGAGAAGGAGTTTCTCTCGAAAGAAGTGAGTAGGAGGAAGGTAGAACTTGATGAGGTAATTGTAGCTTCTCCCGAATTGGAAATTATTTCTTCACTGAAATCAGTTCAAGTGATGCTTACACCAATTATTGAGGAAGTTAATGATGATGATCATGAAGCTTCGGATCAAGTTACTACCGAACCTCGTAGGTCAACCAGAGTATGTTCCGCACCAGAGTGGTACGGTAATCCTATTCTGGAGTTCATGTTACTTGACCATGACGAACCTACGAACTATGAGGAAGCGATGATGAGCCCAGATTCTGCGAAATGGCTTGAGGCCATGAAATCTGAGATGGAATCCATGTATGAGAACAAAGTGTGAACTTTGGTTGACTTACCCGATGATCGGCAAGCCATGGAAAATAAATGGATCTTTAAGAGGAAGATGGACGCTCATAGTAGTGTTACTATCTACAAAGCTAGACTTGTCAAAAAAGGTTTTTGACAAAGTTCAAGGTGTTGACTAAGATGAGATTTTCTCACTCATAGCGATGCTTAAGTCTGTCTGAATCATGTTAGCAAAATTGCCACATTTTATGAAATCTGGAAAATGGATGTCAAAACTACATTCCTTAATGGATTTCTTAAAGAAGAGTTGTATATGATGCAACCATAAGGTTTTGTCGATCCTAAAGGTGCTAACAAAATGTGCAAGCTCTAGCGATCCATCCATGGACTGGTGCAAAGCATCTCAGAGTTGGATTATACGCTTTGATGAGTTGATCAAAGCATATAGTTTTATACAGACTTGCGATGAAGCCTGTATTTACAAGAAAGTGAGTGGGAGCACTACAACCTTTCTGATAAGTATATGTGAATGACATATTGTTGATCGGAAATGATGTAGAATTTTCTGGAAAGCATAGAAGGAGTGTTTGAAAGGAGTTTTTCAAACAAAAACCTCGATGAAGCTGCTTACATATTGAGAATCAAGATCTATAGAGATAAATCAAGACGCTTGATAAGTTTTTTCAATGAGTACATACCTTGACAAATTTTTGAAGTATTTCAAAATGGAACAGTCAAAGAAGGAGTTATTGCCTGTATTGCAAGGTGTGAAATTGAGTAAGACTCAAAGTCCGACCACGGCAGAAGATAGAAAGAGAATGAAAGTCATTCCTATGCCTCAGCCATATGTTCTATAAAGTATGCCATGCTGTGTACCAGATCTATTGAATACCCTACACTAAGTTTGACAAGGGAGTACAATAGTGATCTAGGAGTAGATCACTGGTGTAACATCCCAAATTTTCAGTTTCGAATGTTATACATAGGTCATCCATGCATATCATATTTTATTTGCACCTTCGTTCTGAATCCTCGAAATCCTATGCAACTCAAGGACCTCGGAGAGAGTTTGGGCTTTTCCGGTTTTCATATTTGATTTTTATCAAATAGCGAAAACGAGGATATTTGATTTTAATTATTTTTCTCTCCAGAAAAATATTTCATATTAAAAATAAATGAGGGGAGATAATATGACTTCTCCAAAACAATTGAAATATTGGAGGAAAAATGTTAAAATCATTTGTTGGATTTTATTTGCGTTAGAAAAATTGCACGTTTTCAAAAATTGCATTTTAGGGCCAAGAAAATGCTCATCTCGTTCTAAATATTTCATTTAGATGGTGAAAATTTGTTTTGGCATTTTTTTTAGATTTTTATTTATTTTTCTAGGATTTTTCTAAGTCTCGGCGGAATTTATTTAAAAAACTCATGGCCTTCAAGACCCGATCGGGCCGAGGCCCAGCCAGCCGCCCAACCACCGCCGCTTTTCCTCAGCCGCCGTGTCCGAGGCGAACTCCGCCTCGGCCAGACCCCCTCTTTAAATACCGGAGCCCCGCCACACACCACCACCCGCCACCGCCTCGAGCCGGAGCCCGAGACCAAGCCCGAGCCTCAGCCCGCCTCGAGTCGCCGTCGCCGCCTCCCGTCGCTGCCGCCGCCGCCCCACGCCGAGCCCGAGCCCCGCCGGAGCCGAGCGAGGTAGAAACCCCGCCGCCCCAGTTTTCCAAAGAAAAACCGTTCGGTTTTTAGAAAACCCTAGGTTTTCGTTTTTTTATTTAGATCGTTTTATTTCTCCGGTTTATTTATTTAGTGAGCGTTCGCTCGTTCGTTCGTTTTAACAGACGCGTTCTCCGTTTAGATCCAGATAACGAACGTTCGTTTGTTAATCTGTTCGTCAGTTTTCTTTTTCTCGGATTTATTCCGTGATTTTTCTGATCGCGATTTCTGGTCCGATTTTCGATCTAGTATAACTTTTCGCTCGTTTATCGGAATCATGCGATTCAAGCGCCTAGAGTTTCGTCTCAAAACCCTCTTTCTGAATAATCAACTCAAACAAGTTTTTGCCTGTGTAAAATTTGACCTAGGTTCAGATTAGTAAATGGATCTTGTTTCTTTCGCAGTTTGAGTTTCGTTGCTCCGTTTGGTTTGTTTCTTTTTGTGAACCGGAGTTCTTAAGTTGAACTTTCTGGTCAGCCTCTTTTAGTTGAAGTTTTGCTTGTGCATCTTTGCTTGTTGCTTATGTATGTTATTGTTTGCTTGCGATAGAATTCCCGGAGTGCGAAGCGTGTTACTACGAGTCTCTAGGATTCGCGGATCGTAAGCAAGGGAAGTAACACTTTGATCATACCCTTTTCATACCCACTTTTTATGCATTAGCTCAATCCTCAAACATTTCATGATTAGGATGTCAATAACTTGTGGGTTGGGAAGTAGTAGTTGAGGTAGAACCTATTGCCCTGTTACTATCAAACCCTTGGGAGTTACTTCTATGTGTTGCTTATATTGCTATGCTATGCTCGTAGACGTGGTTGGGTTTGAGTGAATCCATGACAGATGTGAGATTGTTAATTAATGGTTTAATTTAAGGTGGCAACTTTAATACATATCTGGGTGGATTGAGTACCTGGGGAACCCAGTGTTGTCTGTTTTATTTTTTGGAAATCCCGGGGTACCCGTGTGATCTTCCTATGGACCGCCACCCATGCTCAAAGGGAACTCAGATTATTCATGCTAGAAACTTCCGTGTGCAGCCACAAGCTATTATGGGCTCTAGCATAGTTGAGTAGGTTACATGAAGCTCTTGAAGAGGTAGATCAGCAGGTAGTGGGTTTTGTAGGATTGGTATGGTCTACCCTGAGTAGAGAGTTAATGTTTCTGAAAGACTATGTCTCGGTCATCCGCTTTCTCAAACACCATGTAGTGCGAGAAATCAACGGAGGCGATCGAGTCTTGTGGGGAAAAGTGCGCAAACCTCTGCAGAGTGTACAATCTAATCATGGTTAGCCGTGTCCCCGGTTATGGACAATTTTGAGTATCTAGTATTTGAGTTATCACATGTATCTCATCACTCTTAATTAATATCATTGGGTTGTTAACTACTTTAATTGGGATTGAGTTGGGGTTATACCTTCTCTATGTTTCAACCACCATGATAGTTAAATAAAAATATATTCCTTTGTTGTAGGAAAAAATTGGCTTTTTCAAGAAAACTATAACCATAGAGCTTTCCACCACCATATATGCATGTAGTGATAGCATTATTCTGTTCTCGCTCTCTTGTGTTATATTGCTAGCATATTCCATGTGCTTGACCCGTTCTCGGGCTGCAATGTATTATGTTGCAGACTTTTCAGACGAGGAGTAAGGATCGTTAGGTCGTTGCTGCAGCTCAGCTATGCTGCTTGGAGTTGATGGACTCACTTTATCTTCTAAGCCTTCATTTGTTATCGCATTAGATGGCCTTAAGCCATATTATTGTAATAAGTTCTCTTTTGAGACATTCGATGTAATAAGTGTGTGATTGCTACTCTGTTATAAATCCTTCGAAATCGTGTGTGTCAAGACATCGATCCGGGGATGACACTAAAACACAGAGACTTGACCATCTGAGGTCGGGTCGCTACAAGATGGTATCAGAGCACACGTTGAATGTAGGACACGACCACTAAGATAAACCATATGTCACTCTTCTCTACTCATTTCTGACTCCTCTCCATTTTTCCACTCTTTAGGATGACAGAGATGAAGAACAAGTTTGCACAACCGGATGAAGACACACCTTTTGGACGCCACTTGAAGGAAGTCACTAGGTACTTGAACATTGGAATACCAAGCTTCACCGGACGCATAACGCCACCTTACCGTAAGAGGAGCGCTGGATGATTCAAGTACAAGTTCTAGGAAGGACGTTCTCGCCAACTTCTAAACCCATAGAATTTTCTTTCGAAGCACCCACCTGGAGTCTAGGAAAGAGCATGGCAGCCCACATTACCATGGGACACATTGGAGAAGTCTACAGCAGGGAGCTTAAGGACACCATCTATCAAATATGTGGGCGCTGAGACGAGCAATGGGAAGTAATCATCACCAAGAAGGATAGATCCATTGCAGCTTTCATCCAGGATCTAAACCAGCACATTCGACGTCAGGAGAACCAGATGTGCGCAAACATGATGGAGTTGAAGAAGGCGAAGACCAGGATCATCGAGCTGGAGGAAGAACTCAAGTTTACACGCGATGGATATGAGGAGGAAATCAAGACACTACTAGAGAAGAACGACGACCTAGTTAAGAAGATCGGAGTATTCATGGGAGGACCAGCACCGGAAGAAGAAGACGATGACCCCACTTGCCCGGGCAACTATATCATCATCGACGACACCGATTTCGATCCAAGTGATGATGACTACAAAGACGAAGCTGGAGCAGACATCATGGAGTCTTCCACCGATCAAAATTTCTAGATGACCACCATATATTAGTAGTATTTCCCCCATGCATCTAATAGTAGTTGAGCACTTATGCGATAGTCCTAGAGCGTTTGTATGCCCTTGCTTGATTGATTGAGTGAAATGATTGTGTTTGCCTCATATGCATATGGGTAGTGTTTTCTCATTAGACCCTTTTTCTATTCTGATCTCTCCCATCTAACCCATCAGATGCCTCCGAGACGTGACACCGGTTTTGCTTTCCCACCGGAGCTCACCCAGTTGATCCAGCAGCAGAATGCCTTAATGCAATTGCTAGTTCAGAACCAGGGCAACAACAAAAACAATAACCCGCCGCCAGTGGACAACTTAGCCCGTTTCCTAAGGTTACAACCGCCGGTGTTTTCCAGTAGCACCGAGCCAATAGTTGCTGATGATTGGCTACGCCGTATTGGAAGGGAGTTAACCACCGCAGGATGCACATATGCTGAGAAGGTGTGCTTTGCCGCACATTAATTGGATGGACCAGCAGCCGCATGGTGGGAGAATTACACGGCTACTTTTCCTATAGCCAATGTCACTTGGGACCAGTTTCAGCAAGCTTTTCGACGCACCCATGTCTCAACTGGAGCCATGCAGAGATGAAGAAGCGAGTTTCGCAACTTACGCCAGGGAACCATCAGTAGCTCAAGACGTGGATGATTTTAGCAAGTTATCACGCTATGCCCCGGCGATGATGTGGCCACAGATGACGCCAAGGTGAGAAGTTTATGGAAGGGCTGAATGATGAGATGAGCATGCAGTTGATGGTGGCAACTTTCAACAACTACCAGGAGTTGGTAGACAAGGCCCTTATGATTGAAGGAAAGCAAGAAGAAATTGAGAGCCGTAAGAGGAAGTACGGACAAGGGAAGTATAATTCAGGAGCTCAACAGAAGCCTCGCTTAACCCCGAACTCGGGAGGACTTGTTCATAATCATGGAGGTCACAACCACACTGGAGGAGGATCGCATAACCACAATGGTGCTAAGAATGGGAATGGGAACGGAGTTAATAACAATCAGAACCGCTCCAACCCAGCTACACCCGCCAAAAGGGACCTAAGTCAAGTTACTTGCTTTAAGTGCGGGAAGACAGGGCACTATGCCAATGATTTCCCTGAAGGAAGGAATGGAAACGGAAATGGGAGCGCTGGGAAGAAGCCCAATCCATTCAACAAAGGACAAGTGAACCACGTTAATGTGAAGGAAGTTGAAGAGCAGCCGGACGCGGTAATAGGTAAGTTTTTGGTTAAGTCATTTACCGCTCTTGTTCTTTTCGAAATCTTGGTGCATCACATTCATACATATCAAGGGGATTTGTGGATAAATTTAAGCTACCAACCCAAACCCTTAGGACCCCTCTCTTAGTGAGCTCGCCTGGAGCAGAGTACATGGCTAGCCGATGGTGTAGCCAGATACCCCTAACCATTGGCACACATGTTTTTCCGTCTGACCTAATTATCTTGGAGTCTCAAGGATTGGATGTGATATTAGGTATGGACTGGATGTCAAAGTATGGAGGAAGCATTGCCTGTGCTAGCAAATCAATCTATCTTACCACCCCGGAGGGAAAAAGGATTAAGTATGTATCTAGGCATGTGCCTAGGAGGAGCCAAGTGAATGCCCTCACGGGAGTTGTCCAGGAGGAAGTGCCTGTAGTAGAGGATTACCGGATGTTTTTCGGAGGAGTTACGGGCATGCCACGGATAGAGACATCAAGTTCTGATAGAGCTATTGCCGTGCAGGGCCAATATCCAAGAGACCCTATCGGATGCCCACAAATGATCCGGAGGAAATTAAGAAGCGAGATCAAGGAGTTATTGGAGAAAGGATACATTCAAGGAGTTCATCGCCTTGAGGAGCTCCAAAGATTTTTGGTCGAGAAGAAGGATAAATCTCGAGTATGGTTGTTGATTACCGAGCCTTGAATGAAGTAACGATTAAGAATAAGTACCCGCTACCGATGATCAATGATCTGTTTGGTCAGTTGCAAGGAGCTAAGGTGTTTTCGAAGATTGATCTACGATCGGGATACCATCAGTTGAAGATCTGAGAGAAGGATATACCAAAGATAGCGTTCACCACGCGTTATGGATTATACGAGTATACGGTCATGTCGTTTGGATTGACTAACGCCCCTGCATATTTCATGAGTATGATGAACAAGGTGTTCATGGAATATCTGGACAACTTTGTTGTGGTGTTTATTGATGATATTATGGTATACTCGAAGAACGAAGAGGAGCACAAGGTGCATTTGCGTTTAGTTCTCGAGAAACTCAGGGAACACCAGTTATATGCCAAATTCAGCAAGTGCAAGTTTTGGTTGAAGGAAGTTGGATTTCTTGGACATGTTATATCAGGAGAAGGCATAACAGTAGATCCCAACAAGGTTCGATCGATCCAACGAATGGTTGGCACCCACTTGATTGGCGAGATCATGATTTCCTTGGACTCGCAGGATATTATCCGAGATTCATTGAAATTTTTTCCAAGATTGCTAAGCCAATGACTGAATTGCTGAAGAAAGATACCAAGTTTAAATGGACAGAGGATTGCGAGGCAAGTTTTCAGGAGTTGAAGAAACGCTTGACTACAACCCCAGTGCTAACATTGCCAGATATATAAAAGGAGTTTCAAGTGTATTGTGACGCCTCACGCTTGGGACTTGGATGTGTGCTTATGCAGGACGGGAAGGTTGTTTCGTATGCCTCACGACAACTGAAGCCCCATGAGTTGAACTATGCCACACATGATTTGGAGCTAGCAGCCATAGTGCATGCATTGAAGACTTGGAGACATTACCTTATTGGGAACCGTTGTGATGTGTACACGGATCATAAGAGTTTGTGTCGGTGTTCTGGGAACGGGGGTCCCCAGACTTGCCTGCCTGCGGCCTGCGGCGTGGCTCAAAGGGGGGCCCATCACGGCCCATCTTCATCAACACAAGCTCAAGACCCTCACGAGGGGCCAAGCCTCGCGGGGCGGACGACATGGAGCTTCCTCAGGCACGACCTCATCAGGTTGGCTCGCGAGGAGGCGGAGAGATCAAGGCGGGGTACCTCACGAGGTGCCCATGACGCAAGCCATGACGACCAAGGGCGCCAGGCGGGCGCCAGCCCGCGCAGTGTCCTCCTTTCCTCTTTGGTGCAAAGGGAGCAAGCCCAGGCGAGAGCATCAAGCAAAGGCATCCATTTCGGTGCAACAAGACCAAGACCAGCCCAACGGCAGGAAGGAAGTCATTGTGGAGCCCAAGCAGGCGTCACCACCAGAGCCTTTGACAGGTGAGGACCAACTTTATTCAGGATAAGTGTACCAGATGTTCCCCTTCAAAATGGCCAATTGTTGGCGCCCTTCCCGCTCAATATTTGGGGAGAGGCCCAGGGCCTTTGCCTATAAATAGGACTAGCCACCCACAGGATAGAGGAGAGAAAGGAGAGAGAGAAGGATAAGATTGAGAATCGGATCAAGTAGCATCTCAAAGAGAGAGAGAGAGAGAGAAAGGTGGCTGAACTCCTCCTAGCAGTTCACTGCCCCGGCCAAGAACAGACCCTCGCGAGGCTGTTCTTCCTTGTATTGTTCATCACCATTAGCCCAAGAGGCAATCCAGCACACCACAAACTAGAGTAGGGTATTACACCACAATGGTGGCCCGAACTAGTATAAACCTTGCGTCTCTTGTGTTGTTCCTTTCATAGTTTAGATCCTAGCGAGGCGGCGGGCATGTGTAGGTAGAGGGCGAGATATCCGCGCACCCCATTGTTCGAACCTCAAGGGTGCGGAACCCGAATCCGACATTTGGCGCGCTGTAGTAGGTGCACCGGAATTCGCCTTCCGCCGCCCTATTCTCTGTCGACCACCGCATCCATGTCCGACGCCATCGGGCCCACGCCGAAGCGCCGAGCCGCTTCGCTTCCTGCCGCCTGTGACGGGTTCCCTGCCGGCGGGCGCCTGCCGTTGCTCACCGTCGCATGCCGTCAACGCCGCCACCAGCCCAGCGGGGAATGAGCAGCAAGCATCGTCCCAACATCCCTCCGTGAGGCAAGACGGCCGCACTGCTACCCCCTCACTCGCCCCAGCTGGTTCTTCGTCTCGCGCATTCCGCGCGCCCATGGAGGCTTGAGCTGCACTCATTGCGGCAAACGAGCTCCTGCGCTACCGTCCAGTCGACAACGTCTACGAAGAGTGGCTCGACCGCATCACCGAGCTCGTCCGCGCCGCAGGGGGCTCCCCCGCGCCGTCCGTCCCGCTGCACCGCACCCGCCTGCGCTGGCGACAAAGCTCGGGGCGCCAGCTGCCCCCCCTCAAGAAGGCGCCACAGCCCCAAGGCGCGTAGTCCTCGGCAGAACCCGCTCCGTCCGGCGCCCGCTGCAAGAGCAGAGCTGCGGAAGTCCTCGCCGCAAGAAGCTGCCTGAGTGCTCCCCGCTCCAGCTCGTCGCGACCACGCTCCTGCTCCAGCACGTCAAGACCAGCAGCGCATGGGGACCCGCAAGACCAAGCTCTTCATCACCCAAGGCCTCCCGTTGCCACAGCAGGCTGCCGTGCCTTCACCATCGAGCTGCGCAGCGTCGCGTGGCCCGGCAAGTTCAAGCCAGACCTGCCTCCTCGCTACGATGGTACGGCTGACCCCGCAGAGTTCCTCCAGCTCTACGAGCTGGGCATCGAAGCCGCCAATGGAGACGAGAAGGTCATGGCGAACTGGTTTCCCATGGCGCTCAAGGACGGGGCCGCACTGCTCTCGAACACTGGCTCTGTGCACGATCTCCTCCTCGGGACGAGATGCGCACCCTCTTCATCGCCAACTTCCAAGGTACTCGTGGATCGGCCACCGCCGTGAGCGACATGCGCCGCATCAAGCGACAACTGGGGAGACCTGCAGAAATACATCCAACGCTTCAACAACGCACGCCTCAAGATTCCCAAGGTGACCGAGGAGGCCATCATCTCCGCCTTTCTCCGATGGTGTGTGCGACGTCAAGATGAAGGAGGAGCTGGCGATGCATGAAGACTTGTGCACTTCCTTGGAGCTGTTCAACTTGGCGACCAAGTGCGCGCCAGGTCGAGGAAGGGCGCCTCTCCTCCTCGAGCTGCCCGCCGCAGACCCGAAGAGAAGAAACCCAAGGCCAAGGATGTGAAGCGCAAGGGGCTGCCGTGCTCGTGGCGTAACCGGACACCAAGCGGGCAGAGATCAACCCGAGTCTTCCAAGGGTAGATCACCGCGTGTACCATGACCTCCACACCCACAACACCAATGAATGTCAAGAGCTCCGAGCCGTGCGAGAAGGGAGGATCGGCCGACGCCCCGACCGCAACGATTGGGGCTACGACCGAGGAGGAGGAAGGAACGCAGGACGTTGGGAAGACTGCGGCCCTCGCCAAGGGTGGCGCGACCGACCTCGCGAGGATCGCTGGCAGGACCCACCTCGCGAGGGAGGCCGGAGGGATCAGCCTCACGAGGATCGCCATAAGGCAACACAGGCCTCCCTCTGTGCCACCGCAGCCAAGGAGAAATGAAGACCATCATCGGGACGAGGGGTTGTGGGCTTCCGTGAGCCGCGCGATCGCTTACATCTGGGCGGAGCTCAAGCCCCAGCCTCTCAACGCATCTTCAAGCAGTTCGCTCGCGAAGTGAATGCAGTCCTCCCCAAGCTCAAAGCCACACGCCCTCTCAGGTGGTCGGCGTGCGCCATCACGTTCAGCTCAGCAGATCAACTCAAGTGTGCGGCATAGCGGAGTCCTCCCGATGCTTTGCTCCCCAATCATCAGCAACGTGCTAGTCACCAAGACCCTCATCGATGGCGGGGCAGGGCTCAACGTCCTGTCCGTCGAAACGTTCAACAATCTCCAAGTGCCTTACAATTAGCTTCAGCCGACCAAGCCTTTCTCTGGGGTCACCGACGGCTCCACGGTCCCGATTGGGCAGGTTCGCCTCCCTGTCACCTTCGGCGCGTGCGACAACTACCGCACCGAGCTCATCGACTTCGACGTCGCCCACATTCGCCTGCCATACAACGCCATCCTCGGGTACCCAGCGCTGGCCAAGTTCATGGCCGTAACCCACCACGGCTACAACGTCCTCAAGATGCCTGGAAGTGGCGGAGTCATCACGGTGCCCTGCGAAGAGAAAGACGCGGTGTGCTCCCTGGAGCGAGCCTTTCAGGCCGCATCACTGGAAGACCCGGATCGCAGGCGAGAGACTTCCAAACCGCCCCAGTGAAGAGGAAGACATCGTCCGCCCGGCCCCTCGGGAGGCAGGCCCTCGAGTCCGCCTTTGCTCGGGGAACCTTCTTCTATCGCGTAGGAAAGCACGCCCGACGCCCTCCTCAGGCAGGGCTCGGGGGCTCCCCCCTGGAGGGCCACCGACCTTGCTAAGGTCACGAGGGAGGCGCTTGGGCACCACTTGGAGGCGTGTTTCGAAGCACGTTTCCCTTAAGAAGGAGCAAGGCAAGGAGGATCAAACCCTCAGGAATTCGTCAGCAAGATCATTCAGTAGCTGCAGGAGTCAAGAGTCATGAGTGCCAGCCGCCGCTTACCTGCGGTAGCTCCCCATCCAGGCGAGGATGGTGGGCTGCGCGTCTGCATCGTCATACCGAGGCTCAACCGAGCCGCCTCTCGAGAGCGCCTGCCCTCTCGCGTGGGGCGCTGCGAAGGTCCACCCACAGCTACGTTCGCATGCCTTACGGCTTCAACGCGGCAGGCCTGCCACGCCACGCCTCATGAGGAGCACCACGAGGCTCAAGAGGCCAGGCGTTCCGCAGCCCTGGCAGAGATGGAGATGGTCCACGAGGAGCCACCAGCGCCTTCGGAGCCTCCCGAGGCCCCTAAGCCTGGGGGCTCGTGAGGATCGGCTCCCGCAGCCCATCGAGTCTGCTGCACCAACACCCTTTCGTCTTCAACGCTATCATGTGACATCTTTCAAGTTTCTTTTCTAGCTGGGAGCGCCCCCCAGGGCTGCATTATTCCCAGGCCGCGTGGGTCCGTCCCTGCGGCGTGTATCCCTTTTACTTCATGTTCCTAGCTTACCTTGTTGGGGCGCCTCGGGCTGCATCATCCCCAAGTCGCCGGGCTGCACCCGTGGCATGTATCCCTCTTGCGTTTATTTCGTGTCATGCGTTCGACCCATCATGCTTGTTATTTGATGAAAATCCATGGCACCTTTTCTTCATTCATGTCGACCGCTAGCACGTTAAGGGGGGGGGGGTACCTGAGCATCGCGACTCAGGGCTCCTACTGGCTCTCCAGCCCTCACCCTCTAGCCTTGTCCACGGCATCGCGACCTGGCATACCAGCGACGGCTGAGACCAGCTCGAGGGCCGGGACCCGAGGACGTAGAGCACCAACATCTAACCAAATCTGCAGGAACACATCACAAGATAAGGCCCAGTGCCAGGCGCAACCCGCCTTGAGGTAGGGCCCCGTGAGTCCCGCGCTGGCTCACGGGTGCCCAGATACACCTCGTCAGGCCCTACCGTGCCAGCCACGTGTCAGGGCGGGGCTGGCCTGCGCCCAGGGGCTCCTCCCGAGGGGAGCCCCTCCCACGCACAAGTGGAAGCACCATGCTCCGCTGGCCGACGACACCGCCGAGGAGCGGCTATGCCCGCATACACGGAAGCGCTATGCTCCGCTGGTGATAAACAATCGAGGGTGGCCTGGGCTGCATCAACCTCGGGGAGCCCAGGCTCAGTGTCTGGCCTCATCGCAACGCCTCCCCTCGGGAGTGCCGTGCGAGGGGGCTGGGCACGGGGGCTGCGCCTGGGTCACACCCAGACGCGCGCCACCCAGCCAGGCCCCTCGGGCCTGGTGCGTCGCACGTCCCTCCCCGAGCGGAGCCAAGGTACGAAGGCTGTTTGAGCGTCAAGGGGGACTCCTGAGCATCGCGACTCAAGAGCCTAACTGGTCACGTAGCCCATCACTCCTTAGTTCCGAAAGGCTAACGGCGGTTGAGGTATGCGCGGGGCCGGGCTCTGCAGCCGTAGAACGGTAGATCCACCCACATTTCACCTCCTACTTGTTGTTTGTGCGCCAAGGGGGACTCCTGAGCATCGCGACTCAGGAGCCTAACTTGTCATGTAGCCCCTCACTCCTTGGTCCCGTCCTGGTTTCCGGTCGGGGCTAGCAATTGAGGTATCTTGTGAGGGCGGGCTCTGCCGGCGAGAACATAAGCAAGTAGGAAGGAAAAGCATAATTTCAAGGAATTCAAAAGCAAATATTACAGTCCATAAGCTTATCACAACGGCATAAATGCAACTTTAAACGCCTCCCGAGGCATGATACATGTGCAGGAATTAAAAGCGTAACATGAGCCACAATGGAGTCACTTGTCGGCGGTGGAGCTGCATGAGCAGGTTCGCCTTGTGGAGCCGCAGGTTGGCGGCGCTACCCGGCTTGGTCTTGAAGGCCGGAACTTCCCAATGAGCCTCCAGACGACCCTTCACGGCCTCAAGGCTGACAAATGACAAGCTCGCCCTTCATTGGCTGCTCCAAAGTGTCGAGGTCGACGTTGGGATCGCGAAGGTCGATGTGGGTGAAGACCCGCGTCAGCGCTGCAGAATACAAGACACGCGCCTCGGCCTCAGTCGTAGGGCCAAGGCCAAGGGTGACATCTTCAAGAGCGCGAACCAGGAAGGGAAGCAGCTTGGCGGGGCCGTCCTCTGCGCCGGCCAGCGGGCTCTCCAGGCCGCTCTCATAAAGCGTCCTCAGCAAGGTGCGAGCCTTCACCTCCATCTCCGTGAAGGCCACGCGATCCTCGGCAAGGACCCGTGCCTTGCCGTCCAGCTCGACCTTCCTTGCCTCCAACTCTTGCTCCAGCGCGCCTAGGCGGTCACAGCGCTTCTTGAGCTTGGCATCCCGGTCCTTGACAGCCACCTCGCGAGCTTTCATGCCTTCCTCCTGCTATTGGCGAAGGCGGGCCTCCTTGGCGAGCTGGTCCCGCAAGCCCTGCAGCTCGCTCTCCAGCGCCCTGCAGCGACCTCGGACATCGGCTACCTCCCCCAAGGCGGCGTCGCGAGCAGCCTTCACCCCAAGGACGGCCTGCTTCTCCTCGTCGCAAGCCGTCGAGGCCTGGACCAGCCCCGCCTGAATCGAAGCGTCGGAGTGAATCCAGCCAGAAGCCAGCTCCAAGCACCCGGCCACTAGACGAGGGTCGGCGCCCAAAAGATCCTGCCGCAGCCGGTCCAGTTCGGCAGCAGCACGATCCAGAACGGTAGAAGGAATCGGAGAGACAGCAGTCGGTGGGGTAGGAGGAGAAGGCGGCAGTGTAACCACAGTATCCTGAGGCGGAGCCTGCTGTGCCCCAACGACTGTGGTGGCAGCATCAGGCAAGGGCACCTCAGGAGTCGCTTGGGCCGTGAAGAGCTCGCCCGGCCCGGCTCGGCCCGGGCCTCGTGAGGACAACCGGGCAGGAGAGGCCCGTGCATTGCGGTCACCTTCTTTCGCGGCAGAGGCGCTGCCCCAGACGGAACCTCAGGAGATCCCTTCGGCTTCTTTACCGCGGGCGCCAGCCTAGCCAAGAGATACAGACGTCAAGCCTCGTGACAAAACAAGAAATAAGATAGGAATCGAGCACTTCATCGTGGTCGCCGTCATGGCTCGAGCAACCTCCGGCCATACTTGAAGCCCGAGAGCCGGCTGCAAGGATCAGCCTCAAGGAGCTCGGGAGCGGAGGCGCGCCACGGATCGCCTCGGGGCAGGCGAGACCAGCGGGATCAGCCCGGTCTGTCCTTCTTCGGGATCGGGGGCAAGCTCCCGCCGCCCTGCTCGTCATCATCCTCGTCGTCGTCGTCGCTTGGTGAGAGGCGGAGAACGCGGGACTTGCGCCGAGGGATGGGAGCCCTCGACTCTCCGTCGGTCGCCTCGGAGTCGGGCCCTCCTTCCTGCTCCCCTTCTCCCTTCTCTTCGCTGGAGTCGCCGGAGGACACGTCCACCGGGTCCTCAGGAACCTCCGCGGGCACGGGCCCGTCCCCGTTGAAGACGAGCATGGACTCCACTACCTGCTCCCGGTCGCCAGCGGAGGAACAGGCGCGAGGCGCCCTCCAACCTCGCCACGTCGCCCCCGACCAAAGATTGGAGAACCGCAGCCAGGTCTTCGTCGGCCTAGACCGCTGGGCTCGGGTGGGGCCTCCACATCGAAGTGAGTAATCTTGTGAAGCGGAGCCAGTGGTGCTCCAGGAATTCCCTCAGCAGCGAAGCGCCGGTCAGCTTCGCCGCGCCGCCATGCTGGCCGGCCTCAGATCCGTGTCCATCTTCTCCAACACCGGCCTCGCGCGGGGGTCCACGAGCTCCACTCGAGACCAATCGTCGGAGCTCGTGGGGTGCTCCGTGGGCAAGATTAGCCGAGGGTGGATGCGCCCAACATCTACCAAGACCCACTTGCTCCTGAAGCCCTCAATCCTCTTCCCGGGGTTCGAAATGGCGATGGAGCTACCGTACGCAACAAAGCTCGCGCACGCAGAGATGGGACCACGAGAGGTCCGGAGGGAGAAATAGTGGCGCAGCAGGGCCACCAAGGGCGGCACCCCGACGTGAGCCTCACAATAGTAGGCGAAGATTGCCAGAAGGAGAACAGAGTTGGGGTGGAGATGCAGAGCTTGTAGCTTGTAATGGCAGAGGACAGAGAAGAAGAACTCGGAAAAGGGAGGCACCAGACCGGCAACAATGGCGCTTACAAAGAGCGGATAGAAGGTACTCCCTTGGCCCCCAGGGAGGGCGGAGCCGGCCTTGAACACCTTCGCCCCGTCGATGCCTTGTGCCGCCACCATCTGGCGCTCGAAGCAAGGCTCGCCTCACACGTTCAGCGAGTCCAGGGCAGGCAAGTACCAAGCTCCGGCCGGGGTCTGGCGAGGTGCCATGTCTTGCTAGGGTGTGCGGTCAAGTGGATCTGAAGATTTCGGAGGCAGGAAGGAAAGGCGCAAGAAAGGGGATCTGAGCAGTAACCAGAGAAAGCAAAGGAAGCAAAGCCTAGGCAGATGCCGCTCCTTTATCAACTCTTGATTCTTCGGGCACCCACGCCCAATCAACCGCCACGCTGGCGCCAAGGTCAAGAAGTGTTAGGGCCCTGGCGCTTTGCACTTGCCCTTTCGATTCTCCGCTCGGCCAAGTCCGGCGCGCCTTGGGCCCGGGGCTCTGTCGGCGTTCGGGAACGGGGTCCCAGACTTGCTCGCACTGCGGCGTGCGGCGTGGTTTCAAAGGGGGCCCATCACGGCCCATCTTCATCAACACAAGCTCAAGACCTCGCGAGGGCCAAGCCTCATGGGCGGACGACGGGGAGCTTCTCGTGCACGGCCTCATCAGTGGCTCGCGAGGAGGCGGAGAGATCAAGGCGGGGTACCTCACGAGGTGCCCATGACGCAAGCCATGACGACCAAGGGCGCCAGGCGGGCGCCAGCCCGCGCAGTGTCCTCCTTTCCTCTTTGGTGCAAAGGGAGCAAGCGCAGGCAAGAGCATCAAGCAAAGGCATCCATTTCGGTGCAACAAGACCAAGACCAACCTAACGGCGGGAAGGAAGTCATTGTGGAGCCCAAGCAGGCGTCACCACCAGAGCCTTTGACAGGCGAGGACCAACTTGAGTCAGGATAAGTGTACCAGATGTTCCCCTTCAAAATGGCCAATTGTTGGCGTCCTTCCCGCTCAATATTTGGGGAGAGGCCCAGGGCCTTTGCCTATAAATAGGACTAGCCACCCACAGGATAGAGGAGAGAAAGGAGAGAGAGAAGGAGAAGATTGAGAATCGGATCAAGTAGCATCTCAAAGAGAGAGAGAGAGAGAGAGAGAGAGAGAGAGAGAGAGAGAAAGGTGGCTGAACTCCTCCTAGCAGTTCACCGCCCCGGCCAAGAACAGACCCTCGCGAGGCTGTTCTTCCTTGTATTGTTCATCACCATCAGCCCAAGAGGCAATCCACCACACCACAAACTAGAGTAGGGTATTACACCACAATGGTGGCCCGAACTAGTATAAACCTTGCGTCTCTTGTGTTGTTTCTTTCGTAGTTTAGATCCTAGCGAGGCGGCGGGGTACAAGTAGGTAGAGGGCGAGATATCCGCGCGCACCCCAGTGTTCAAACCTCAAGGGTCTGCCGGAACCTGAAATCCGACAGTTTGAAGTACATTTTCACACAGAAGGAGTTGAACCTTAGACAGAGAAGATGGTTGGAACTTATAAAGGATTATGACATGAAGCTACACTACCATCCAGGAAAGGCCAATGTCGTAGCAGACGCTTTGAGCCGGAAGAGTTACGCTAATATCCTTGAAAGTAAGGGATTGCCAAAGGAGTTAGCTGAAGATATCATGGAACTTCGGTTGGAGATTGTTCCAAGAGGTTTCATTGCAACAATGGAAGTTCAGTCTACATTGTTGGACAAGATTCGAGAAGCTCAGAAGGAAGACAAAAAGATTGCTTGAGATAAAGGAGAAGATGAGCAAAGGAAAGGCCAAAGGTTTTCGCGAGGATGAGCATGATACCTTATGGTTTGAGGATTGAGTTTATGTGCCTAATAACCCGTAAATCAGGAAGTTAATACTTGGAGGCTCATGACTCACCATACTCGATACACCCGGAAACACCAAGATGTATTTGGATTTGAAAGAACGTTTACGGTGGATTTGGTATGAAGAAGGATATTGCCGAGTATGTAGCTGTATGTGATGTATGTCAGAGAGTGAAGGCAGAGCATCAGAAGCCAGCAGGACTATTACAGCCTATGCCGATACCCGAATGGAAGTGGGATAAACTTGGCATGGACTTTATCACTGGATTGCCCAGGACCAAAGCAGGATATGACTCAATATGGGTAGTAGGGGATCGCTTGACCAAAGTGGCTCACTTCATCCCAGTGAAAACAACTTATACAAGTGCAAGGTTGGCTAAGATATATATGTCCAGGATCGTATGTTTGCATGGAGTTCCGAGGACCATCGTATCAGATAGAGGAACACAATTTACTTCAAAGTTTTGGCATCAGTTACACGGACCACAGGTACGAGATTGGAGTTCAAGACAACATTTCACCCGCAGATGGATGGATGCAGAGAGAGTCAACCAGATTCTGGAGGACATGTTGAGAGCCTGTGCGCTAGATTATGGATCTAGTTGGGATGACAATTTGCCCTACGCAGAGTTCTCATACAACAATAGCTACCAGGCCAGTTTGAAGATGGCACCGTTCGAAGCTCTGTATGGACGCAGATGTAGAACACCGCTGATGTGGGATGAGGTAGGAGACCGACAATTGTTTGGACCAGACTTGATCAAGGAGTCAGAAGAGAAGGTTAAACTGATCCGTGATAGACTGAAGATTGCTCAGTCCAGGCAGAAGAGTTATGCAGACACAAAACGCAAGGAGTAACCTATGAGATTGGAGACAGAGCATAACTGCGCGTATCACCCTTGCACGGAGTGAAACGTTTTGGAGTTAAGGGAAAATTAGCTCCGAGATTCATAGGACTGTACCGTGTTTTGGAACGGATGGGAGAAGTTGCCTACAAGCTGGAGTTACCTGAAGGATTGTCAGGAGTTCACGATGTGTTCCACGTCTCACAGTTGAAGAAGTATCATGCTGAGATGGCCGATATACCATTAAGAGATCTGATACTCGGAGGCGATTCAATTGGACAGTAATTTGACTTATGAGGAGAAGCCAGTAAAGATTCTTGACTTTGCCAGCCGAGTCACTCGCAGCAAGGTTATCAAGTTTTGCAAAGTTCAGTGGAGCCACCATACCGAGGAGGACGCAACCTGGGAACGAGAGGATGATATTCGAAAGGACCACCCGCACCTATTTTCTAGCCAACCCGAATCTCGAGGACGAGATTCATCTTAAGGGGGGTAGGTTTGTAACATCCCAAATTTTCAATTTGGAATGTTATACATAGGTCATCCATGCATATCATATTTTATTTGCACCTTCGTTCCGAATCCTCAAAATCCTAAGCAACTCAAGGACCTCAGAGAGAGTTGGGGCTTTTTCGGTTTTCATATTTGATTTTTATCAAATAGTGAAAACAAGGATTTTTGATTTTAATTATTTTTCTCTCCGGAAAAATATTTCATATTAAAAATAAATGAGGGGAAATAATATGACTTCTCCAAAACAATTGAAATATTGGAGGAAAAATGTTAAAATCATTTGTTGGATTTTATTTGATTTTATTTGGATTTTATTTGCGTTAGAAAAATTGCACGTTTTCAAAAATTGCATTTTAGGGCCAAGAAAATGTTCATCTCATTCTAAATATTTCATTTAGACGGTGAAAATTTGTTTTGGCATTTTTTTAGATTTTTATTTATTTTTCTAGGATTTTTCTAAGTCTCGGTGAATTTATTTAAAAAACCCATCACAAGGCTGCTCAAGACCCGATCGGGCCGAGGCTCACCAAAGCCGCCCAACCGCCGCCGCCTTCCTCAAGGCCGCCCGCCAGTGTCCGAGGCGGACTCCACCTCCTGTCGCCGCCGCTTGCCCCTCCCCAAGCCGCCTCACCCCCTCTTTAAATCTGGAGCCCCCCGCCGCCACACACCACCACCCGCCACCGCCCAGTCGGAGCCGAGCCCCTCCGCCTCGCCGAGTCGCCGCCGCCGCCTCCCGTCGTCGCCGCCGCCACCCCACGCCGAAAGCCCGAGCCCACGGAGCCGAGCGAGGTAGCCGCCCCTCCGCCCCGGTTTTCCAAAGAAAAACCGTTCGTTTTTTTAGAAAGCCCTAGGTTTTCGTTTTTTTATTTATATCGGTTTATTTCTCCGGTTTATTTATTTAGCGAGCGTTCGCTCGTTCGTTCATTTTAACGAACGCGTTCTTCGTTTATATCCAGATAATGAATGTTCGTTCATTAATCTGTTCGTCAGTTTTCTTTTTCTCGGATTTATTCCGCGATTTTTCTGATCGTGATTTCTGATCCGATTTAGATCTAGTATAACTTTTCGCTCATTTATCGGAACCAGGCGATTCAAGCGCCTAGAGTTTCGTCTCGAAACCCTCTTTCCGAATAATCAACTCAAACAAGTTTTTGCCTCTGTAAAATTTGACCTAGGTTCATATTAGTAAATGGATCTTGTTTCTTTCGCCGTTTGAGTTTCGTTGCTCCGTTTGGTTTGATTCTTTTTGCGAACCGGAGTTCTTAAGTTGAACTTTCTTGCCGGCCTCTTTTAGTTGAAGTTTTGCTTGTGCATCTTTGCTTGTTTCGTATGTATGTTATTGTTTGCTTGCGATAGAATTCCCGGAGTGCGAAGCGTGTTACTACGAGTCTCTAGGATTCGCGGATCGTCAGCAAGGCAAGTAACACTTTGATCATACCCTTTTCATACCCAGTTTTTATGCATTAGCTCAATCCTCAAACATTGCATGATTAGGATGTCAATAACTTGTGGGTTGGGAAGTAGTAGTTGAGGTAGAACCTATTGCCCTGCTACTATCAAACCCTTGGGAGTTACTTCTACGTGTTGCTTATATTGCTATGCTATGCTCATAGACGTGGTTGGGCTTGAGTGAATCCATGACATATGTGAGATTGTTAATTAATGGTTTAATTTAAGGTGGCAACTTTAATACACATCTGGGTGGATTGAGGCACCTGGGGAACCCAGTGTTGTCTGTTTTATTTGTTGGAAATCCCGGGGTACCCGTGTGATCTTCCTATGGACCGCCACCCAGGCTCAAAGGAAACTGAGATTATTCATGCTAGAAACTTCCGTGTGCAGCCACAAGCTATTATGGGCTCTAGCATAGTTGAGTAGGTTACGTGAAGCTCTTGAAGAGGTAGATCAGCAGGTAGTGGGTTTTGTTGGATTGGTATGGTCTACCCTGAGTAGAGAGTTAATGTTTGAAAGACTATGTCTCGGTCATCCGTTTCTCAAACACCATGTAGTGCGAGAAATCAACGGAGGCGATCGAGTCTTGTGGGGAAAAGTGCGCAAACCTCTGCAGAGTGTACAATCTAATCATGGTTAGCCGTGTCCCCGGTTATGGACAATTTTGAGTATCTAGTATTTGAGTTATCACATGTATCTCATCACTCTTAATTAATATTGTTGGGTTGTTAACTACTTTAATTGGGATTGAGTTGGGGTTATTCCTTCTCAATGTTTCAACCACCATGATAGTTAAATAAAAATATATTCCTTTGTTGTAGGGAAAAATTGGCTTTTAGAAAACTATAACCATAGAGCTTTCCACCAGCCATATATGCATGTAGTGATAGCATTATTCTGTTCCTGTTCTACTGTGTTATATTTCCCGCATATTCCATGTACTGACCCGTTTTCGGGCTGCAACGTATTATGTTGCAGACTTTTCAGACGAGGAGTAAGGATCGTTAGGCCGTTGCCGTGCAGCTCAGCTATGCCATTGGAGTTGATGGACTCACTTTATCTTCCAAGCCTTCTGTTGTTATCGCATTAGATGGCCTTAAGCCATATTATTGTAATAAGTTCTCTTTTGAGACATTCGATGTAATAAGTGTGTGATTGCTACTCTGTTATAAATCCTTCGAGTACTGTGTGTGTCAGCATTACTGATCCAGGGATGACACTGAAACACAGAGACTTGACCATCTGAGGTCGGGTCGCTACAACTGGACAACGTCAAAATTATCCTTAGTGGAATAAGGATATGTTTCTCGATTATGGAGGTGAAAAAAGGTTCATCGTAAAGAGTTACGTCGATGCAAGTTTTGACACTGATCCAGATGACTCTAAGTCCCAATCTGAATACATATTGAAAGTGGGAGCAATTAGCTTGAGTAGCTCCGTGCAGAGCATTGTTGACATAGAAATTTGCAAAGTACATACGGATCTGAATATGCCAGACCCGTTGACTAAACTTCTCTCACAAGAAAAACATGATCACACCTTAGTACTCTTTGGGTGTTAATCACATGGCGATGTGAACTAAGATTATTGACTCTAGTAAACCCTTTGAGTGTTGGTCACATGGCGATGTGAACTATGGGTGTTAATCACATGGTGTTGGGGATATAGTTATTGAGTTAACCCGTCCAAGAGGGGCCGGGTTATATTCATGGCGACTCATAAAGACAAAGCCCAGGAAGGAATTGAAGATGGCGGTTCATGAGGATAACTTATGAAGGGCCCAAAGCCCAAAGGCGGCTTAAGGCCCGTAGGTGTAAACCGCCATATGTGTATAACTTGTACGGCAAGGCAATTGTAGTTAAAGTCACCGAGCCGGACACGTTTATGAGCCGAGCGGGACTCTGTAAGCCACCAGGCGTCGACCTGAGTATATAAAGGGACGACCCGGCGGCGAGTTAAGGGCGAGAAAGAAGAGATCGAAAGCTAGGTCAAGCGTATTCGCTCCCTGGTAATCGAGACATAAGTAATTCCACCTCAACTGGATTAGGCCTTTACCTTCACCGCAAGGGGCCGAACCAGTATAAACTCCCTGTGTCCTTTGTCCCGTTTTAACCCCTTTAAGCTAATCTCGTTGTGATGGCTCCACGACTAAGTCCTTGCACTAGGACATCTGCCGTGACAATCCCACGACAGTTGGCGCCCACCGTGGGGCTATCGCACGATGGTTTCAAGTTCTTAGAGGGCAACTTCAAAGGGATCAAGGGATACGCTGTGGGTCGGATGACCAAGAGTTGTCGCGGCGAGCTCTACATCCACGACGCAGGCTGGGGCCCCAAGGTTGGATCAGTTGAGTATGGGTACCGGGTCCCCTTTGGCGGAATCCACATCTTCATCGGCAAGATCGGCGAGCCGGGCCCCGAGCCGGACATCTGCACCGACATCATCGAGATGGCTCAGCGTGCAAAACCCGCTCGAGCTCAGCCCGCCATGAATCGTGCCTTCGTGGGATTCATCCATGGAGCAGGATATGAGGATAGATCGGTATCTGGTGATGAGAGGGTTGTCTACTCTGACGGCGAGTCGTCCACCGGTGAGACCGAGTCATTGTATCAACTGCAGGACGACCGACTTGGGGGTTGTTTCGATGGCGACAGTATTCCGGACCCCTTTGAGCCGCCGAACCGGGTTGCGATCTTTATGGCTGGTACGCAGCCCGTGCAGCACTCGTCGACTGCAGCTAAGATGATTTCCGGGTCAGCAGCGGCAACGGCTGCCGGGGCAGGAGGCCCTGTGCGCCTGCCGGCTCAGATCTTAACTGACTTGCTGGATAAGCTGACAATATTGTTAACAATAGTGGTTAACCCCGCGGATCAGGATCAGCATAATGCGGCGGTCGCAAAGTTGCGTGATGAGATAGCACAGGCCAAGGAGGAGATGAACGCAGAAAACACTAGGATGGCCGAGGAGCGGGGTGCTTTGGATGCTCAGGCGCAGCGGATTCAGTCAGAGTCCTTCCGGCTCATGCTGGATCAGAACGCTTCAAACGAAGTCATGAGGAGGAGGCATCAGACTCGCCTACCTCCGGTTTATGAGGCGATAAATCCCTTTAACACGCCCGGAGCAGGGACCAGTAACCAACCAGTTATAAACCGGGTTGAAATGCCTGGGACGGGAGCGCCAGCTCAGCCGCGCACAACGGACCCACCTCGTCAGGACAATATCCCGCCGCAGCATGTGCCGACGCCACCGAGTCATTATTCTAACCCCTTGGATAACATGATCGCTGCAGCATCACGATTGGCAGCCCTCCCAGTTGAAGGCGAGTCTCCAACGGCGGTTGAAACGCAAAGGGCTAGAGAGCTACTTCAGACAGCATTGGTGCAGCAGCGGGCTTATTCTTACAGTCGTGACAGGATTCATTCAACCCCTCGCCCGAGTCGAAGTTATAGCAGGCATATCGAGGAACCAACCGTGTCAAGTAGTGGGCGGAACGGCAACCCGCCTCGTGGACATAACCCGGCAGGTGGTGGGGGTAATGCCCAGAACATGGTGGATCAAGTAAGAGCGCGTCGGGAGGCCGAGCTGGCGGCTCAGTATGAGGCTCATCAGCATTCCCCGGTTCATCCGACAACTTCAGTGGAGATAGGTGTTATTATCAAGACTTTGGGTGTGCCGTGTTTGGCTCCGGCTCTACATAACGTACGATTACCCAAGGATTTCAAAGGTCCCCGTAAGGTGCCCAACTACACTGCCGACTTACCCCCTGAAACATGGGTTGAGAGTTATGAGATGGCGATGGAACTGCTGGATGTTGACGATGCTGCATGTGCTAAGTACTTCACCATGATGTTGGAAGGGACGGCTCGTACTTGGTTGAAGGGGTTGCCGGCCAACTCCATTGGATCATGGGCCGAGTTAAAAGCCCGGTTTATCCAGAATTTTAAAGATACGTGCAAGCAACCCATGTCAATTGTGGATTTAGCCTCCTGTGTCCAAGAAGAGGGTAAGTCGACAACCCATTGGGTGTGCCGGATCTCAATAATCCTGCACTCGTCGGATCGCATCAATGCCGATTCAGCAGTCTTAATGTTGGAAAACAATTGTCGGTTCACGCCCCTGAAGCAGAAGTTAGGGCAGCTTAAACGCCACTGCAACGACATGGGGACACTCATGGCGGCTCTCGTTAAGTACGCTGACTCTGACGGTACCAAGGAACCCGAGTCTGACGAGGAAAAGTCGGGAAAGGGAAAGAAGAGTAATAGCACCAGAGGGCAGCAGCATAATCCGACGAGTCAGGGAGGCAATGGTAAGCGCAAAGCTGATAATAGTTTGGACTTTGTGGCTAACACCAACACACAGAATAATGGCCAGCGTCGTAAAGGTAAACCGCCCCCACGGACCGGAGGATCAGGCTTTAATCTTGAGCAGATGTTGAATCAGCCCTGCCCAAGGCATGGTACATGAGAAAGACCGTCTGGCCACCTCTGGAAGGATTGCTTCATTATGAGGAGTATAAAAATTCTAATCTTTTTCAAGACAATCATGGGCCGGGTGGTGGCTCAGGATCTGGCTCTCATGGACCGGGTTACGGCGGCAGCCGTTCTAGCTCTGGATTCCAAGGCAATCAAGGCAATCAGGGTGGCTACCATCAACAGTTAGATCAGGGGAATCAACAGCAGCAATCTGGGTATCAGAGTAACCCTAAGCAGTTGAATAGTGGGCAGTACCACGTCTTCACCACAAGTTTGTGCAAACGGGATCAGAAGCTTCATAAAAGGGCAGTGAACACCATTGAACCGGCAGTTCCCCGTTACTTGCGCTGGTCTGAGCAACCCATTGTATGGAGTCGGGAGGATCACCTGCCCCGGGTTGATAACCCGGGTCATTTAGCTTTGGTGTTGGCGCCTCAGGTGGGAGGATATTACTTCACTAAGGTACTCATGGACGGAGGAAGCAGCATCAATATCCTATATTATGAAACCTTCCTCGCATGGGGATGACTGATAAGAATCTGAAGCCATCGAACACTGTTTTCCACGGCGTGGTGCCGGGTAAGTCGGAGTACCCGGTTGGTAAGATAGCTCTGGAAGTTGCTTTTGGAGACGATCATGACTCTAGGTCGGAGACATTAACCTTTGAAGTGGTGAAGATCAAGAGCCCTTATCATGCTCTGTTTGGACGACCGGCTTATGCTAAGTTCATGGCCAGGCCTTGCTATGTTTACCTGCAGCTCAAGATGCCGGGTCACAAGGGAACTATCACTGTTCACGGGAGCTGGAAGATCATTTTAGAGTGCGAGGAGGGTGATGCAGCCTATGCTGAGTCGGTCTGTGCAATAGAGGAGTTGAAATTTTACAAAGATGATGTTGACCCGGCAGACATGACATCTTTGAAAAAGCCAACTACGAAGCATGAACCGGCCCTGAAGTCTAAATTGGCAGATGATACCAAGATGGTGGATTTTGTTCCTGGCGATTCATCCAAGCAGTTCAGCATCAGTGCTAATCTGGGTCCGAAATAGGAAAGCACGCTCATTAAGTTCATCTCTGAGAACTGGGACATCTTTGCATGGAAACCTTCTGACATGCCAGGTGTACCGAGGGAACTTGCTGAACACACTCTTAATGTTGATCCCAAGTTTAAACCGGTCAAGTAGTTTCTTCGTCATTTTAATGAAGAGAGGCGTAAGGCTATTGGTGAAGAGGTATCCCGGCTTTTGGCGGCTGGGTTTATTGTTGAAGTTTTTCATCCTGAGTGGTTGGCTAACCTGGTGCTGGTGCTTAAGAAGAACGACACTTGGCGTATGTGTGTGTACTACATGGATTTAAACAAAGCTTGTCCGCCTGATCCTTTTGCTCTCCCTCGTATTGATCAGATTATTGATGCTACGGCAGGTTGTGAGCGCTTGAGTTTTTTGGATGCTTATTCCGGTTATCATCAGATCAAGATGGCAGTTAAGGACCAAGAGAAGACAACTTTTATAACTCCCTTTGGAGCCTTCTGCTATGCGTCTATGCCTTTTGGGCTCAAGAGTGCCTAGGCGACTTACCAGCGATGTGTGCAGAATTGTCTTCATAATCAGATTGGGCGCAATATTCATGCTTATGTGGATGATATTGTGGTGAAATCCAGAAAGAAGGAGACATTGATAGATGATTTGAAGGAAACCTTTGATAATCTTCAGGTTTATAAGATGATGCTTAACCCGACCAAGTGCGTTTTTGGTGTGCCGGCAGCAAGCTCTTGGTTTTTTTTTAGTTTCTAACAGAGGCATTGAAGCTAATCCGGAGAAGATCAAAGCCATTACTTCTTTAGCTAAGCCGGTGTGCATCAATGATGTTCAATGTTTGGCGGGTCGTATTGCGGCCTTAAGCCGGTTCATAAGCCGCTTGGGAGAGAAGGCTATCCCTCTGTATCAGATGATGAAAAAGACGGATAATTTTGTCTGGAGCGATGCCGCTAATGCAGCGTTTGAGGACTTAAAGAAGCAGCTGGCTGAGCCGCCCGTTCTTGCTGCCCCTATTGATAAGGAGCCATTGCTGTTGTATGTGGCTGCTAATGCCTGGGTTGTGAGCGTAGCCATTGTGGTGGAACAGAAGGAGACAGGCAAGGAATATCCGGTTCAAAGGCCGGTTTACTACATCAGTGAGGTGCTTATCGAGTCCAAACAGAGATATTCGCACTGGCAGAAGCTTGTATATGGAGTGTTCATGGCCAGTCGGAAGCTTAAGCAATATGTTTTGGGCCATCCTATCACTGTGGTAAGTTCTACTCCCTTAGGGGATATTATTCAGAACAGAGAAGCTACAGGTCGAGAAAAGTGGGCCATTGAGCTTGGACCTCATGGTTTGAAGTATATGCCTCGCACGGCAATCAAGTCTCAAGCACTGGTGGATTTCATCAATGACTGGACAGAGCTGCAGATGCCCGAGGAAAAGCCAGATAACACGTATTGGACTATTCACTTTGATGGGTCCAGGCAATTGGAGGGCTCGGGGGCTGGAATTGTGCACGCTTCCCCTCGAGGTGATAAATTTTGTTATGTTCTTCGTTTGATGTTCCCTTGTACCAACAAAGCAACTGAGTATGAGGCCTTGCTCCACGGTCTTCGGATGGCTAAAGAGATGAACTTAAGCCGGGTAAGGTGCTTTGGCGACTCAGACTTGGTAGCTCAACAAGTTTCTGGTACCTGGGATTCTAAGGATCCACTCATGGCGGCTTATCGTCGAGAGGTTGATGCTATTGCGGGTCATTTCAAGGGTTATCAGGTTGAGCATAGTGATCGAAGGAAGAACGAGGCGGCTGATGCTTTAAGCCGGCTGGGTTCTCAGCGTAAGCCGGTGCCACCTAATACTTTCTTGGATATTCTGTATAACCCCTCAGTCAAGTTGCCTACGGAGGAGGATCTTGCTATTCCTGACCCAGAAGCACAATTGGTGGCGGCTATTCATGCTATTCCTGATTGGACAGTCCCTTATTTGGCTTATATGACCCAGGGCGAGTTACCTAAAGATGAAACCTTAGCTAGGCAGATAACCCGGCAGTCTAAGTCAATGACAATTGCCAATGGTGAGCTGCATCACTGCAGTGTTATAGGGGCTTTTCAATGTTGTGTTTCTCCAGAAGAGGGCTGTGAGATCCTGCGTGAGATTCATGAAGGAGACTGTGGTCATCATGCCAGTTCAAAGTCTCTCGTGGCTAAAGTTTTTCGTCATGGATTTTATTGGCTGACGGCTCATGCTGATGGTGAAGACCTGGTCAGTAGGTGTGATGGATGTCAGAAATTTTCACGACGAGCCCATGTGCCGGCTCAAGAATTGAGGATGATTCCAATTACTTGGCCATTTGCAGTTTGGGGGCTTGATATGGTTGGACCTTTCAAAAGGTGCAAGGACAAAAAGACACATCTCCTGGTGGCGGTTGATACAAAGTGGGTTGAGGCTGAGCCGGTCAGTAAATGTGACACGGCAACAACGGTTCAGTTCATTAAAAAGGTGATTTTCCATTTTGGCTTTCCCACAGTATCATAACTGATAATGGCACTAATCTATCCAAGGGTGCTATGAAAGAATTTTGTCAACGTGAGCATATCCGGCTTGACGTGTCGTCAGTGGCTCACCCCCAATCTAATGGTCAAGCTGAGAGAGCCAATCAAGAGATCCTGAGAGGCATCAAAGCCCGGCTTATGGTTCCCCTACAGAGGACGCCGGGTTGTTGGGTGGAGGAGTTACCTTCCGTGTTATGGAGCACTAATACCACCCCCAACAGATCTACGGGTTACACGCCCTTCCTCATGGTTTATAGAGCAGAGGCGATTCTCCCTAGTGACATCCGTCACGACTCACTGCATGTGGCGTCTTATGTTGAAGCTGACAATGAGAAGGCACGTCAGGAAGCACTTGACCTGTTAGATGAGGAGCGTGACATCGCGGCGGCTCGTTTGGTGATCTACCAGCAAGATCTGCGCTATTATCACAGCCGCCGGGTTAAAACCAGAACTTTTTAAGAAGGTGATCTGGTGCTCCGACTTATCTAGGATCAAACTGATATGCACAAATTATCCCCACCTTGGGAAGGACCTTTTGTGGTCAGTAAGAATCTCAACAATGGGTCCTTCTACCTTATCGATGTTCGAGAGCACAAAGACTCACGTAAGTCAGAGGAGGTGACCCACCGGCCGTGGAATATTGCTCATCTTCGGCCTTACTACACCTGAGCCACTCGCTCTTCTGATGTACATATTTTGACAATGTATATATTATGATCAATATAATAAAGCCGGCATCCCTGTTAAAGCAGGGCCTCTGTCGTTTTCTCTTTAAATAACGAGTTTTTGGTCACTTGGGGGCTTCTGCTTTATAAAGCAAAGTTATGATTACCCTTTGAGCCGGCTTATAGGCCATAAAAAAACTTGGGGGCTTGCTACCCAAGTTAAAGGGACCAAAGAGAGTCTGTTGCAAAAGCACAACTCAAACATAGGCGCCCATTGAGCACATCTCAAAAATATTGCTTGGGGCCTTTTTGTTCTAAAGAACAAGAGTTTTTATGACCCTTGTAATAGGCTTAAAAGCCAGGCTTGGAAGCCAGGTGTATTCACCTAAAACCCTGCTTATCCTACCTTTTTAAGTCTGCCACTCCGCCCAGGTAATCCTAGAACGACCCGCCGTACTTTTGACAAGTCAATCTTATACAGACCCTGAACTTGTCAAAGTTAAAATGACGATTAGTTGTGTGAGGTCCGGCTTATACGGTTTGTATGAAGGTTTAACTCAGTGGCTGTGCGGCCCATGAAAGTACTTGAGTTTTAGGCCTGGCCGCCTATGAAAGCCTTGATTTTTTGTTGTTTGATTTGAACATTTTTTGAAGTTTTTTCTCCTGTGACATAGTAATACATGGTTAAAAAGCCGATAAGGGCTGTGATGCCTTATGGTTTATACATGAAACTACCCGGTGTTTATTAACCCGGCCTGGCTTTCGACTATAATTCGCCAGTATGATATAAGATAATATCTGGTGTTTATTAACGCGGCCTGGCTTTCGACTATAAGTCGCCAATATGCGATAAGATAATATTCGGTGTTTATTAACCCGGCCTGGCTTTGTTCATAAGCCGGTAATATATGATAATTACCAGTGCTCAAATTTTCGGTTATCACTCTTACTACACTGGCTTGGTAAACCAACAGTGTGATCAAATATCACAGGTATGATAAATTTTAAATTATATATGGTTATTATTAAGTCCAGCCTTGGTTATAAACTATGTTAGTTTCCCATGGCTTTATATTGGGCATTATAACCCGTCCAGCGGTAAACCGCCAGGACACTTTTAAATATGTTGTATGCAGGAACATATTCAAATTGCCGATATTATAAGCACAAATGGCAGACCTTCAATTGGCAGATCAACAATATAATGCAAAACAAAATATGCGCGATGGCATAGCAGGTCAAGAGTTTAAGCTAGCCTATTACAAGGCATCAGATGGCCCAACCAGATTAAGCAGTCATCAAAGTTATCAATACAGCAAATTCTTCTGATAAGTACACCAGCTTATGATTCTTGGTGGGTTGAAAGCTCGGGATCTTCTGGCACCTCTTCCTCATCTTCACCTACTTGCTTATCCATCATCTAAAAGTTAGGCGTAGCCCAGTTGATACCGGTCAACGCTCTAAACACAGCTTCATCGTCAATAAGATTTGATGGGTCAATGTCAGGGGCAAAGGTGTGCTTACGAATCGGAGGAATAAGATTTGTTGGTTCATGAACCGGCGCACCAATCTTCTTGTTGTCAGCGTCATAAGCCACCTGGTATGTGAATAAGCTAGTTTCATCAGCTAGCTTGCTTGCTAATGGGCTCATAGCTCTTGCTATTTCTGCAAAGTCATTAGCGTTGAAATCAGATCCATCTTCCTTAACACTGGGGCAGCCGTTGGCCAAATCTTCTGGGTCAAGATCGGCCTGCCATGCTTTGTCCCGGCTTAAAGCAGTTAAAGCACTAGCCCTAGCGGCTCCCCGTTTTAAGTCATCAATTCTTTTGGGCAGCACTGATAATTGCTTCAAAGTATCTTGGATGAGTGTTGAAGGAGTCTTCTTGTGCATCGTAGCAGCGATGGTTCGTTGGGCACCAGTATATAGTTGTTCTACAAGAGTGTAGACAGCTTTAAGCCGGACGCACATATCTGAGCCCAACTTCGCGCTCCGAGAACCTGCATAAATGACGTTATAGGTAAGCCGGCAGCAGTTTCTAATATGATCCTTACAATTACAAGGGGAGTCTGTTCTTACCAAAGATGGCTGCTGACATATGGTTAATCTGCTGCTTTAAACCGGATAACTCCTCAGTTACTGGCTTAAGCACAGCCTCAGCGTCCTCAGCTCTCTTCAGCAGGGCTGACCTATCTATATCCCAACCTGCTTCTTTAGCCTTAAATCTTTCCTTCAATTTTTCCATTACTGCTAAGGCATTGGTCAGTTCATCTTTGGCTTTGGAGGTTGATACGTCCATTTTGCATCATGCTTTTATATCAATATTTATTGCATTATGGGCTGTTATTACACTTTATGTCACAATACTTATGCCTATTCTATCTTATTTTACAAGGTTTACATAAGGAGGGAGAATGCCAACTGGAATTACAATGGAAAAGGAGCAAATATTAGAGACCTATTCTGCACAACTCCAAAAGTCCTGAAACTCCATGAAAGTTATTTTTGGAAATAATAAAAAATACTGAGCGGAAGAAATACGTCAGGGGGGCCACCACCTATCCACGAGGGTGGGGGGGGGGCGCCCCCTACCTCCTAGGCCCCCTGTTGGCCCTCCGGTGGCCATCTTATGCTATATGAAGTCTTTCATCCGAAGAAAAATCATAAGAAACCTTTCGGGACGAGACTCCGCCACGAGTGGAACCTTGGCGAAACCAATCTAGGGCTCCGCAGAGGCTGTTGTCAGGGGACACTTCTCCTAAGGGGGGAAATCATCGCCATCGTCATCACCAACGCTCCTCTCACCGGAGAGGGCAATCTCCATAAACATCTTCACCAGCACCATCTCCTCTCAAAACCCTAGTTCATCTCTTGTATCCAATTCTTGTCTCCAAGTCCGGATTGGTACTAGTAGGTTGCTAGTAGTGTTGATTACTCCTTGTAGTTGATGCTAGTTGGTTTATTTGGTGAAAGATCATATGTTCAGATCCTATATGCATATTAATACCCCTCTGATTATGAACATGAATATGCTTTGTGAGTAGTTACGTTTGTTCCTGAGGACATGGGAGAAGTCTTGCTATGAGTAGTCATGTGAATTTGGAATTCGTTTGATATTTTGATGAGATGTATGTTGTCTAGCCTCTAGTGGTGTTATGTGAACGTCGACTACATAACACTTCACCATTATTTGGGCCTAGAGGAAGGCATTGGGAAGTAATAAGTAGATGATGGGTTGCTAGAGTGACAGAAGCCTAAACCCTAGTTTATGCATTGTTTCGTAAGGGCTGATTTGGATCCATATGTTTCATGCTATGGTTAGGTTTACCTTAATACTTTTGTTGTAGTTGCGGATGCTTGCAATAGAGGTCAATCATAAGTGGGATGCTTGTTAAGTAAGAACAACACCCAAGCACCGGTCCACCCACATATCAAATTATCAAAGTACCGAACGCGAATCATATGAACGTGATGGAAACTAGCTTGACGATAATTACCATGTGTCCTCGGGAGCGCTTTTCTCTATATAAGATTTTGTCCAGGCTTGTCCTTTGCTACAAAAATGATTGGGCCACCTTGCTGCACTTTATTTACTTTTGTTACTTGTTGCTCGTTACAAATTATCTTATCACAAAACTATCTGTTACCACTTATTTCAAGATTTGCAGAGAATACCTTGCTGAAAACCGCTTATCATTTCCTTCTACTCCTCGTTGGGTTCGACACTCTTCCTTATCGAAAGGACTACGATAGATACCCTATACTTGTGGGTCATCAAGACTCTTTTCTGGCGCTGTTGCCGGGGAGTGAAGCGCCCTTGGTAGGTGGAATTTGGTAATGAAAATTTTATATAGTGTGCTGAAATTTACTGTCACTTGTTACTATGGAAAGTAATCCTTTGAGGGGCTTGTTCGGGGTATCTTCACCCCGACCAGTAGAGCAAAGAGTTGCTCCTCAACCTACTGAACCTACTGAAAATGAAAATGTTCCCTTTGAAGTTCCTTCGGGTATGTTAGAAAAACTGCTAGCTAATCCTTTTGTAGGAGATGGAACAAAGCATCCTAATGAGCACCTAATATATGTGGATGAAGTTTGTGGATTATTTAAGCTTGCGGGTGTGCCTGATGATGTTATTAATAGGAATGTTGAGGGAGTCCTGGATTAGGGGGTGTCCGGATGGCCGGACTATTACCTTTGGCCGGACTCCTGGACTATGAAGATACAAGATTGAAGACTTCGTCCCGTGTCCGGATAGGACTTTTCTTGGCATGGAAGGCAAGCTTGGCGATACGGATATGTAGATCTCCTCCCATTTGTAACCGACTCTATGTAACCCTAACCCCTCTCGGTGTCTATATAAACCGGAGGGTTTTAGTCCGTGAGGACGAACAACAATCACACCATAGGCTAGCTTCTAGGGTTTAGCCTCTCGATCTCGTGGTAGATCTACTCTTGTACTACCCATATCATCAATATTAATCAAGCAGGAGTAGGGTTTTACCTCCATCGAGAGGGCCCGAACCTGGGTAAAAACATCGTGTCCCTTGTCTCCTGTTACCATCCGCCTAGACGCACAGTTCGGGACCCCCTACCCGAGATCCGCCGGTTTTGACACCGACATTGGTGCTTTCGTTGAGAGTTCCTCTGTGTCGTCATTTTAGGTCCGATGGCTCCTCCGATCATCAACAATGACACGGTCCAGGGTGAGACTTTTCTCCCCAGACAGATCTTCAGATTCGGGCGGATTTGCTGCGGGCAATTCGCTTGGCCATCTGGAGCAGATCGAAAGCTATGCCCCTGGCCATCAGGTCAGATTTGGAAGTTTGAACTACACGGCTGACGTCCGCAGAGACTTGATCTTCGACGGGTTCGAGCCACAACCGAGCGCACCGCACTGTTATGATGGGCATGATCCAGCTCTGCCGCCGAACAGTGCCCTAGAGGACGCACCCGTGTCCGCTCCGACCCTCAGCTCGGAGCCGACTGCGCCAATCGAGGACGGGTGGCTGGACACCGCCTCGGGGGCTGCAATCTCTACGGCGATCGAGCCGAACATCAGCCTGGTCCTTTGCGAAGCTTGTGACTCCAAGGTGCCGGACTCCGAACCTTCCACGCCCCTGCCAATGGAATCCGATTGGGCGCCGATCATGGAGTTCACCGCGCGGACATCTTTCAAAGACTTCGCCCTTGGCGACATTCTGAATTCACTGAAGTCTCTCTCTCTCTCTATCAGGAGAGCCCTGGTCGGACTATGGTCAGCAAGGTTGGGATGCAGACGACGAAGAAATTCAAAGCCCACCCACCACCCACTTCGTAGCCACTGTCGATGATTTAACCGACATGCTCGACTTTGACTCCGATGACATCGACGGTATGGACGCCGATGCAGGAGACGACCAAGAACCAAGCGCCCTACGAGGCACTGGAAGGTCACCTCGTCGTATGACATATACATGGTGGACACCCCAAAAGAAGGGAACGATGATGGAACAACGGAGGATGACCCCTCCAAGAAGCAGCCTAAGCGCCGGCGTCAGCGGCGCCACTCTAAATCCCGCCAAAGCAAAAACGGTGATTCCGGCACGGGAGACAATAACACCCCGCACAGTGCCGAAGAAAACCCCCTCCAGCAGGATTCAACGCAGGAGGATGGAGAAACCAGACCTCATGAGAGATCAGCAGACAGAGAGGTAGAGGACAATAATTACATGCCTTCCTCCAAAGACGAGGCAAGCCTCGATGACGACGAATTTGTCGTGCCTGAGGATCCCATCGAACAAGAGCGTTTCAAACGCAGGCTTATGGCCACGGCGAGCAGCCTCAAGAAAAAACAGCAAACAACTTAGAGCTGACCAAAACTTGCTAGCCGGCAGATGGACTGAAGTCCTTGCGGCCGAAGAGTACGAACTCGAACCCCCCCCCCCCAAGAGCTACCCAAAACGCGGGCTGCTACCCCGATTAGAGGAGGAAGCACCTAGACCTACATCACCAGTGCATGATGCGGCCGACCGGCCACCTCGTGGCCGCGTCAGAGAGGCCTTGTCAGGACCCCGATTCCAAGTCACATCGATCTAGCCGGTAACACCTCATATCACTTTGTGGCCTCACGCACGGTATTCCCACAGGTGTCGCCTTACCATGGCCCGGGACCGCTTATGCCTTTTTGGCTCACGTATATGATAGTGTCGCTAGCATCCATATGACGGAGAACCCGGGCCGACATGGCTAGTCGTGAACCCAAAGCGGCACTAACCCATGGGGACAGGCATACATGAATCACATCGAGCATGTCGGTCATCAACGTATGAATCCGGGCTGTAGCACTGGCCTAACAGGGTAACCCGGGCTGTAGCAGGCTAGGCAGGACTCCGGATATCACCGCGTGACATTTCCCGAAGGACGGACATATAGACGAAGTGAAACACATGCGGCCAGATCAAGTGTCCAAAGCGGTAGTCTTTGGGCTAGCAGGACTCCGGTGAACCGGCCAGAAGCGGACTACTATCGCTCAGAAGCACTAGACTACATTTCCCCCTATGAGAGGCTGCCAAGGATAAACAACTAGATTGTCGGATCCCACACATACCAAGCATTTCAAACATACACACAATATGCTCAATATGTGTAAATACAACATGGCATCACAACATAACTCCACGACTCAAATATTTATTCATTAGGCTCCGAGGAGCGAGATATTACAAACATGGGTCTCATGACCCAACACTCGAAGCATACAAGCAACAAGCACAAGCGGAAGCTTAACATGTCGACTACTGAGACATCTACAAATGAAAAAGGCCGAGAAGCCCGACTATCTACTGTAACCTGCCGAGGGCACAAGATCGTAGCTGAGGTAACAAGCTAAACGTCAAGTCCAAGCGGAACTACTAGCGAGACCGACGCCTCTCTCTCGCAAAACATAAATAAGCAAACGTGAGTACAAACGTACTCAGCAAGACTTACATCGTAACTATCTACATATGCATCATTATCAACAAAGGGGTGGTGGAGTTTGACTGCAGCAAGCCAGCTTTGACTCGGTGGCTATCTGAACTACAATTGCAAGTAACTCTTTTGAGGTGGCGCACACGAGTCCACATATTCACCATATCAATACACCACTATGGATCCGCTCCCGTCTCGCTACGAGAACGCCATCCATAGCACTCACGCTTATCTTGCGCATTTTAGAGTATCCATTTTCACTTGTCTATGAACTATGCAAGGGGTCCAAGTTTCCATATCCGAGGAATCCGGCTATTCGAATAGATAATGATAACCCTGCAGGGTGTACTTCTTCACACACGCTCGCCACTTATCGCCTGCACATCGTCATGTACCTCGGCAACCTTCAAGCGGAAGCCGGGCGAGGAGTCGGCCACGACCTGACTAACCACACAAGTCTCTAGTCCAGTTTATCGCCTATTCGGGTTCCATCCGCAAGGAGATCCGCCGGGTGTCGCCACGGCCCCAAACGATGTGAGCAGGGTTCCCAAGCCCACCAACCGGGTGCCACTTGGTACACCGACCCTGTGCCTAGTCTGTCCCAAGCCCACATGCACTGGGTGCCACTTGGTAGACTACTAACACTACCTACAAACACCGAAACTAGTTGTAACTCCCGGACAGAGGTCAAGTTGATTAATAAGTCGAGAGAGCTTGAGCGCCGGAGCCCAATGTGTGGTAGTAACTGTTCATGGATCACAAACACAGAACTCAGTTCACGAGGGCGGCTGCAATGAGACAACCCACCATGTACTCCTACATGGCCTCTCACCGCTACCTTTACCAAATCGTGTTCACACACTTAGCTCTCACACAAGAGGACATGTTCACGCACCTCCAATTCATCCCCGATGAATGGACCTGACTCAACTCTAAGCAAGAGCAGGCATGACAAACAAGCATGAATGAGTAGGCACAACAGGGCTCAAACAACTCCTACTCATGCTAGTGGGTTTCATCTATTTACCGTGGAATGACAGGTCATGCAGAGGATAAAGGGGTTCAGCTACCGCAGCAAGTAACAGATGAATCGTTGTTGTCCTAATGCAGTAAAAAAGAGAGCAGGAGCGAGAGAGTGGGATTGTATTGGAATGAACAAGGGGGTTTTGCTTGCCTGGCACTTCTGAAGATAATATAGTTCTTCATCCGTGTCATCGAACTCATCGCCGGTACGTCGTCTACTGAGAGGGAACAAATACCGGCAAACAAAGGAGAACACAATCAATGCAATGCAACAATATGATGCATGAATGTGACATGGCAATATGCTGTGGTTTGAGCTAATGCAACTAGCAGCAGTTTAAATGGAGCTGGTTTGAACACTAGGTTCAAATTCAAACTCCATGTAAGGCATTTCAAATGCCATTTATTCAAATTGTCTTATACAGCAACTTTAAGTTGTACAAACATGCATGGAAATGGTACAGGTGGATAGATTGCATTTTTCTGATCATTTTTCATATATAAATTATTTTAATCTGAGTTACGCTTGAATTTATATGAATTTTTGAAGTTTATACTAATTTCTGGAATTTCCTGAATTATTTAAATTCCAGAAAATCATTAACTGCGTCAGCATGACGTCGGTGTGACGTCAGCAAGTCAACAGGGGCGGTCCAGGTCAAACTGACCTGTGGGCCCTGCGTGTCAGTGTAATTAGATTAGCTAAAAACAATTAGTACTAATCCTAACTAATTAACAGGGTCGGGCCCCACCTGTCATAGAGTCAGGGGAAGTCAACCTGGGTCAAACCTCGTCGGTCAACACGGTCAGCCTGGCCGGCAGCATTTACGTAGACGCAAGGCGGCTCGGAATGCTCTCTGAGGCACCATTCGATGCGCGAAGTTGCACCTATGGGTTCACAGGAGTGAGGCGCATCCATTGGTGGCGGTGATAGGAGCTGCGGTGGTCGGGATCGACGGCGGCGACCAAATCGGCGGCGGAGCTCGGGTGCTCGCGTATGGCGATGCTACAATGCACTAGAGGAGATACCGGAGGGTGCTACGTGCTCCTGGGGGTTCGCTGAGCACGCTGACGAGCTCCGTTCGGCTTCTTGGTATGTGTACAGGCTGCGCCATGGCCGGCGGCGAGATGCTTCGATCATGGTTGGGGATCGGGCTAGAGCACGCGAGGGACGACGTGGCAAGGGGAATCGGGTCAACGGCTCATCATGAGCTGCAGGGATGGTTAGTGGGCTCGGGAGGCCGGAGTGGCCGAATCGACGGAGGCATTCGGGCGGCCGTGGTCGGGGAAGAAGCCGCAGCATCGCCTTGGGGCATCCGGGCTTGGTGGGTCGACGAGAGGGGCTTGGGGTCCGGGCGGAGCTGGGTCACGGCCATGGTGCAAGGAACGGGCGGTGGGCAGCGGCAAAGGAGCGGGCGGCGGGCTGCCGGTGGTTGCAAGGCAGAGAGGCAGAGGAGGGGAGAGGTGCAATGAAAGTGAGGGAGAGGCGAGAGGGGCTTCGAGGCGTCTCGAGCAGTCAAGCTCATGGGCGCTGCAGCCACAAGCAGGAGGTGGAGGCCTCCGGTCTTGGCGTCAGCCGGGCCATCTTGGCAGAGGAAGACGACGAGCGAGGGGGGTAAGTGGGCTGCTGGGCTGGGCTGCTGGGCTGGCTCTGGTGGGCCGCACAGGTAAGTCCAGGTGAGCTCTTTCTCTCTCTCTCTCTATTTTAATTCCTGTTTTCTATTTTTCTGCAGCTTTGTGGCTTTATTAAAAATACTAAATCAATCCCAAAAATCATGCAACTGCTCATGACCACTGTTGGAAATATATCCTACAGTAAACATTTCAGTTTGGGATTATTTGAGCATTTAAATATTTTATAGTATTTAAATGCCCAAATGCAAATAAGTAATGATTTAATTCAAAAATCCAGAATAGCCTCCAAAATATGAAATCATTTTTGGCAAGAGGGTTTAGCCAGGACCAAAGATGGTGAACATTTATGAAGGGCATTTTGGGTTCATTGAGAATATTTTTATTTGAACCTAGTTGATTTGGTTTGGTGCTAGGGTTTGAGCAATCCCCATTTCAACTTTCAAATAAATTAGACATGATGCAACATCCAAGCTATTCCTAGTGCATAGCAAGGCTAGGGACGTGACAGGCCTCTCGGCCCTCCACTCAGGCCGCACCCCGGCATCACTCAAAGAATACCAAGGCACGGGGAAATGCGCCAGACCTGCGAGATATATTGGAGGACAAGGCAAGGCAAACAAGATCGATCTATGGATCGCGTGGGCGCCCCACGACACGTGACGATAACCGTCATGCCGGATATGGTAAATCCGGCCGGGCTGAACAAAGTAGACAAAGCTCGTTTGAGCTACGTCGTGATATAGCCCAGTACAGAGGTGCCGCACACCCACTATGCTTCACAGATGAAGTAATTGATCATCAAATCCCTGAGGGTTTCAAACCCGTAAACATCAAATCATACGATGGCACAACAGATCCCGCGGTATGGATCGAGGATTATCTCCTTCATATCCACATGGCCCGCGGTGATGATCTACACGCCATCAAATACCTCCCACTCAAGCTTAAAGGACCATCTCAGCATTGGCTTAACAGCTTGCCTGCAGAATCAATTGGTTGTTGGGAGGACCTGGAAGCCGCATTCCTCGACAATTTCCAGGGCACCTATGTGCGACCACTAGACGCCGATGACCTAAGCCACATAATTCAAGAGCTGAGGAATCGGCTGCACAATTACGGACACGGTTCCTAACCAAGAAAATCAAATAGTCGACTGTCCGGACGCAGAGGCCCTTGCAGCCTTCAAACATAACATCCGTGACGAGTGGCTTGCCCGGCACCTAGGACAGGAAAAGCCGAAATCCATGGCAGCCCTCACAACACTCATGACCCGCTTTTGTGCGGGAGAAGACAGCTGGCTAGCTCATAGTAATAACATGACCAAGAGCCCTGGTAATTCAGATACCAAGGACAGCAATGGCAGGTCGCGTCGCAACAAGCACAAGCGCCACATTAACGGCAACAATGCTGAGGATACGACAGTTAATGCCGGATTCAGAGGCTCTAAACCCGGTCGTGAAAAAGCCATTTAAAAGAAATACTCCGGGCCCGTCCAGTTTGGACCAAATACTCGATCGCTCGTGCCAGATACACGACACCCCCGAAAAACCAGCCAATCACACCAACAAGGATTGTTGGGTGTTCAAGTAGGCAGGCAAGTTAAGTGCCGAAAACAGAGACAAGGGGCTGCATAGAGATGACGAGGAGGAGCCCCGGCCGCCGAACAATAGGGGACAGAAGGGATTCCCCCCACAAGTGCGGACGGTGAACATGATATACGCAACCCACATCCCCAAAAGGGAGCGGAAGCGTGCACTCGTGGGGCGATATGTGTTGGAGCCATCGCCCCAAAGTTCAACCCATGGTCCTCTGCCCGATCACTTTTGACCGAAGGACCACCCCACTAGCATCCGCCATGGCGGATTCGCCGCATTGGTTCTAGACCCAATCATTGACGGATTTCACCTCACTAGAGTCCTTATGGACGGCGGCAACTGAACCTGCTTTATCAGGATACAGTGCAAAAAATGGGCATAGATCCCTCAAGGATTAAACCCACAAAGACGACCTTTAAAGGCGTCATACCAGGTGTAGAGGCCAACTGTACAGGCTCGGTTACACTTGAGGTGGTCTTCGGATCCCCCGATAATTTATGAAGCGAGGAGTTAATCTTCGACATAGTCCCGTTCCGCAGTGGCTATCACGCACTGCTCGGACGAACAGCATTTGCAAAGTTCAATGCGGTGCCGCACTACGCATACCTCAAGCTCAAGATGCCAGGCCCTCGAGGAGTCATTACGGTCAATGGAAACACTGAACGCTCTCTCCGAACGAAGGAGCATACGGCAGCCCTCGCGGCAGAAGTACAAAGCAGCCTCTCAAGGCAATTCTCCAGTCCGGCTATTAAACGTCCGGACACCGTCAAGCGCACCTAGAGTAACCTACAACAAGATCGCCTGGCACATTCCGAGAAAGCGTAGCAATGCGGCCCCAACCCCAGCCCTCGCGAAATTGCGAAACCAGTACTACGCGTACATAACTACGCTCTGGAAATACCATGGGCATAGGGGGAGGGGCACGACCACGACATGCCCAAAATGCGACTCAACCGCACTAGGGGCTCCCGATTTTGTCTTTCTTTTTCTTACTTTCAGGACTCCACTCTACGGAAGGCCTGTCCAGCAGTACAATCGCCGAACACACGATGCAACAGCCAGGGAGGCAGAAAGCTACGTCGAGTGTACAGGTGGTCTCTATAACGAGCAGTATACTTGTTTCACATATCATCCCGCAGCTCACCCCTGGAGGGGGACATGTCAAATAGTCCCATCTCTTGCTTATTGCACTATTTGTATCGTCCTGCTTTTACCGCAGCCTTTTCGAATAAACAATACATAGCTTTTGTCTATTATTGCATTCCCTTTTTTATCTATATATGTTCATTAATGACATCTTGCACCCGTACAATTTGGTACGGCCAAATACACTGAGGCTTAAGTACCCCAACATACGGTGTGATAAGTCCGAACACTTTCACAAGTGCGGCACCCCGAACTTATAGCATTATATGCATCGGCTCCGAATCATGTCTTGGGTCAATAGTTGGGTTTGCCCGGCTCCCATGTTATGGTACCTTACGTTCCGTTATATCGGCTAAGGTAGCGCTGGGAGAACCACTGCGATTGTGCCCCGGTTGAGCTGGGCTAAGCACCTCAGTGGACAAAGCTAAAACTGACCGTCATGATAGGGCGAGAGCTGGTCGCTGTTCGAGAGGTTTTCGAGTCCCTAAAGGCTTATGCCGCTTAGAGCGAGGAGTCGGCTTTGTCCGGCCCAGGCGTGGATAGCGCCCCGAACTCGGTCTTCCGAATACTAGGGGCTTCGCCTAAATTTAAAATTATAGAATTCTATGGCTAAGTGAGAGTGTTCAAGCATTATAGCCCGATTGCCTTGTTCGTTGTGTTGAGCGCCTCCCTCGAAGGACCCAAGAATGGGAAAAAGAGCGCTCAAGTTTATCCCGAACACCCCAAAGATTTCATGCGGCATGGGGGGGACCAAGTTTACGACTCGCCATCTCTCAAATTTAATATACGGCCGCATGAAGGTAATATTTTAAATTCAAAAGCGTTGCTTAGCGCATATGAACAAGTTTTCAGCGTACAGGATCACAAATGCGAGTTTACTCAAAAATTACATCTTTGGAGCATTCATCTGCTATAAGCGGGCACCCTTCAGGATGCCCTCATAATACATCTCAGGCTTGCGATGCTCCTTGCCCGACGGTGGTCCATCCGTCACAAGCTTCTCAGCGTCCAGCTTGCCCCTGCAGCATCAGAAGACGGGCAAGGCCCCACGGGCACCTTCGATGCATAAAGAGCGCTTGATGACTTCAAGCCATGGACATGCATCCACCAGCCGCCTCACCAGCCCGAAGTAGCTCCCAGGCATGGCTTCCCCAGGCCACATCCGGACTATGAGACCCTTAATGGCCTGTTCGGCCACCTTATGGAGCTCGACCAGCTGCTTCGGCTGGTCGCTCAAGGGCACCGGGTGTCCGGCCTCAGCATACTGAGACCAGAACACCTTCTTCGTCGAGCTCCCCTCTTCAGCTCGGTAGAAAGCGGCAGCGTCGGACACACTCCGGGGAAGATCTGCGAATGCTCCTGGAGAGCTCCGGACTCGGGTAAGTAACAAGTAATTCACTTTTCACGTGCTTGCTTTGCATAAAGAATGCCTTACCTGCCGCTATCTTCTTCATCGCCTCAATTTCCTGGAGGGCTTTTTGGGCTTCGGCCTTGGCAGATTTGGCGCTCTCAAGGGCCGAGGCGAGCTCGGACTCTCGAGTCTTTGAGTCAAGCTCCAAACTCTCGTGTTTTTCCACGAGAGCCTGGAGCTCTTGCTGCACCTCCGCCACCCGCGCCTCCTGCTTCTCTCGCTCGGTGCGCTCCACGGCTGCCTTGTCTTCGGCCTTGGACAACGCTTCCTTCAGGGTCGCCACCTCGGTTGTGGCCCCTATAATACTCATGTTGGTCCTGTCATTTTTTGCAACCACATCTTTTTTATATACTTACATAAGGTATTACTTACCTTCCTTGTCTTCGAGCTGCTTCTTGGCAAGGCCGAGCTCGTTCTCGGACCGCTCGAGGCTCTGCTTCAATGCATCGACCTCCATGATCAAGGTCGGGCAGAGGTCGACAGCGCAGCCTGCATTCCCATATTGACATACTTATGTTAGACTCCTGCGTATATCTTTTGATCCTCGGTTCGGCTTTTCTTTCCAACACCAAACTGAGCATCGGGGCTACTGTCTATCTGATAATATTTTTACATATCTTAAATACATACCTCAAAGCTTGTTAGAAGGCTGGCACAGGCTTCCGTCAGCCCGCTCTTGGCAGACTGAACCTTCTGGATCACCACACTCATAATAGTGCGGTGCTCCTCGTCGATGGAGGCGCCGTTAAGCACCTCTAGCAAATTATCCGGTGCCTCCGGTTGGACGGAGGTCACCGGTGTCGTAGGCTTTCCCATCTTAGTAGGGGGGCGCCTGCCGGACTCCGGAACCACTGAAGGTTCCGGTGCGGTGTCCGGCCTAGGGCCGGACTTGGAGCCCTTGGGGGTTTTGTCCCCTTTGTTCCTGGAGTCCGGGAGGTCGCCTTGCGGCGCCTCCAGGACCACCTCCTCCGGGCTTGGCCCCTTTTGGGACTCCACCGCGGCATCATCCATGGCCTTGAGGAGAGGAGGCGGCCGGAAGTGAAGTGCTATTCACATCCGACGAACCTAGGGAGCCGCTCGACGAAGCATCGAGCCCGGCCTTGGGCGGACTGCATGATTATATTCGGCGTCAGAAGATACTGTGCAACAAAGGAACGCCATGAGTTATTCTGGTATCCGGATACTTACGATTTTGCCAGGGGCTTGGCCCTGGATGGCCACTCCTCTTCGCCGTCGTCGGCATTGGTGGAGTAGTCCGGAGGAAGGGTCCTTCCTTTTCTTCTCTCCCCCTGTTGGGGGAGAGACCTCTTTTTCCACCTCCTCGTTTTCGCGGGAGGAGTCCGCCTCGGAGTCATCGGACGATGAGTTCAACACCACCAGGCGCCGGGAACTCTTTCGAGTTCCCGTGGCCTTCTTCTTGGCCTTTTTCTCCGGCACCACGCAGGTGCCGGAGCCAAGAGCCCTGGCTAAGCGGGCGTCCACTGGAGTCTTCGGCAAGGAGCCGGACAGTCAATATGCCCGGACGTCTTCTGCCAATCCTGTCAAAGGAAGGGGAGTTTAGATCCCGCATAGAGTCAAACTATGAAAAACAAGTATCCCTTAAAGGGTAAAATAGCTTACCGCGTTGGCTTGATGCTGCGCTGAACTGCGTGATCCTCGGTAGCGGATGCGGAGCCTCGGCGCCCTTGAACAGCACCTTCCAGCGTCTTCGTACATAGTGTCGAAGAGCACGCTTTCGAGGTTCCGGTGCTGTGCGGATCAAACTCCACAAGCTGAAAGCCCGTTGTTGGCACGGGAGGATCCGGCGGATGAGCATGACCTGGACTACGTTGACAAGCTTGAGCTTCTTGTTCACCAGGTTTTGAACGCAAGTTTGGAGTCCGGTCAGCTCTTCCGAATTACCCCACGACAGGCCCGTCTCTTTCCAGGAGGTGAGCCGTGTAGGGATGCCAGATCAGAATTCCGGGGCCGCTGCCCATTTAGGGTCACGCGGCTCGGTGATGTAGAACCACCCCGATTGCCACCCCTTTATGGTCTCTACGAAGGAGCCCTCAAGCCATAGGACGTTGGGCATCTTTCCCACCATGGCACCTCCGCACTCCGCTTGGCGGCCGCCCACTACCTTCGGTTTGACATTGAAGGTCTTCAGCCATAAGCCGAAGTGGGGCTGGATGCAGAGGAAGGCCTCACACACGACGATGAACGTCGAGATGTTGAGGGTGAAGTTCGGGGCCAGATCGTGGAAATCCAGGCCGTAGTAGAACATGAGTCCCCGGACAAATGGGTGAAGTGGGAAACCTAGTCCGCGGAGGAAATGGGTGAGGAACACCACCCTCTCATGGGGCCTGGGGGTGGGGATGAGCTGCCCCTTGTCGGGGAGCCGGTGCACGATGTCATTGGACAAGTATCCAGCTTTCCTCAGCTTCTTGATGTGTTCCTCCGTGACGGAGGAGGCCATCCACTTGCCTCCCGCTCCGGACATGGCTGGAGAAGGTTGAGGTGGGATGTGCGGACATGGGCGCTGGAGCTCGAGTGCGCGAAGATGGATAAGCAAAGGAGGAAGAAGGCGTAGATGAGAAAGGTGGATCCTTATCCCCTTATATGGGCGGACGAAACTATGTGCCCCCCACCAGCCTGGAAAAACTCGCTTATCTCCCAAGCGCCGTAATTAATGGCACGGTTGGGTTACCCACGCCCGTATTGATGAGAATCCCGGAATAAGGGGACACGATCTCTGCTTCGACTAGACGTGCCAAGGAAACCGCCTCGCTAAGTGCGCTGAGGTGGGACACTAAAAACGATTCGAATAAAGGCTTGGCCGTGGTGTGATGTCACGCTGCGGAATACGTCAACATATTGGATTTGTGTAAATATTATTCTCTCTACGGTGGTATGTGGAATTTATTTTGCAGAGCCGGACACTATCCTTGTGTTCAAAATCTTCTATGAAGTATTCGGAGGAGGAACCCGCCTTGCAATGCCGAAGACAATCTGCGCGACGGACTCATCGTTATTGAAGCCTGGTTCAGGGGCTACTGAGGGAGTCCTAGATTAGGGGGTGTCCGGATGGCCGGACTATAACCTTTGGCCGGACTCCTGGACTATGAAGATACAAGATTGAAGACTTCGTCCCGTGTCCGGATAGGACTTTTCTTGGCGTGGAAGGCAAGCTTGGCGATACGGATATGTAGATCTCCTCCCATTTATAACCGACTCTATGTAACCCTAACCCCCTCCGGTGTCTATATAAACTGGAGGGTTTTAGTCCGTAAGACGGACAACAATCACACCATAGGCTAGCTTCTAGGGTTTAGCCTCTCTGATCTCATGGTAGATCTGCTCTTGTACTACCCATATCATCAATATTAATCAAGCAGGAGTAGGGTTTTACCTCCATCGAGAGGGCCCGAACCTGGGTAAAATCATCGTGTCCCTTGTCTCCTGTTACCATCCGCCTAGACGCACAGTTCAGGACCCCCTACGCGAGATCCGCCGGTTTTGACACCGACAAAGGTCTTCCGTTTATCTTTAAAGGGTGACGCGTCGACATGGTATAGGCTATGTGATGATACGGGATCGTGGAACTTCAAACGATTGAAATTGGAATTTCATCAGAAGTTTTATCCTATGCATCTTGTTCATCGTGATCGCAGTTATATATATAATTTTTGGCCTCGCGAAGGAGAAAGCATCGCTCAAGCTTGGAGGAGGCTTAAATCAATGTTATATTCATGCCCCAATCATGAGCTCCCAAGAGAAATAATTATTCAAAGTTTTTTATGCTCGGCTTTCTGATAACAATCGCACCATGCTCGATACTTCTTGTGATGGCTCTTTTATGATGAAGACTATTGAATTCAAATGGGATTTATTGAATAGAATTAAACGCAACTCTGAAGATTGGGATCTCAACGAAGGTAAGGAGTCAGGTATGACACCTAAGTTTGATTGTGTTAAATCTTTTATGGATACCGATGTTTTTCGTAAATTTAGCACTAAATATGGACTTGACCCTGAGATAGTAGCTTCTTTCTGTGAATCTTTTGCTACTTATGTTGATCTCCCTAAGGAGAAGTGGTTTAAATATCATCCTCCCATAGAAGTAAAAGTAGCTGCACCTATTAAAGTTGAAGAAAAGACTATCACTTATAATGATCCTGTTGTTCCTACTTCTTATATTGAGAAACCACTTTTCCCTGTTAGGATAAAGGATCATGCTAAAGCTTCAACTGTGGTTCGTAAAAGCAATATTAGAACTTATAGACCTCCTGAGCAAATCAAAGTTGAACCTAATATTGCTATTGTTAAAGATCTCTTGGCTGATAATATTGATGGGCATGTTATTTATTTCATGTGAAACTGCTAGAGTTGCCAAACCTTGTGCTAAAGATAAACATAGACCTGTGGTGGGCATGCCTGTTATTTCTGTTAAAATAGGAGATCATTGTTATCATGGCTTATGTGATATGGGTGCTAGTGCTAGTGCTATACCTCATGACTTATACAAAGAAATTATGCATGAAATTGCACTTTTCTTTGAGATAGAAGGTATTGATGTTACCATCAAACTTGCTAATAGAGATACAATATCACCCATTGAAATTGTTAGAGATGTTGAAGTCTTGTGTGGGAAAACTAAATATCCTACTGATTTTCTTGTTCTTGGTTCCCCACAAGATAGCTTTTGCCCCATTATATTTGGTAGACCCTTCTTGAACACAGTTAATGCTAGGATAGACTGCGAAAAGAATGTTGTTACTATTGTCTTGGGTGATTTGTCTCATGAGTTTAATTTCTCTAAATTTAGTAGACAACACCGTGAAGAGGAATTACCTAGTAAGGATGAAATTATTGGTCTTGCTTCTATTGTCGTACCTCCTAGTGATCCTTTAGAAAAATATTTGCTAGACCATGAAAATGATATGTTTATGAATGAAAGAAGGGAAATAGATGAAGTGTTCTTTAAACAGGAACTATCCTGAAACACAATTTGTCTGTTGAAATCCTAGGGGATCCTCCTCCAGCCAAGGGTGATCCCGTGTTTGAGCTTAAACCATCACCTGATACTCTTAAATATGCTTATCTTGATGAGAAAAAGATATATCCTGTTAATATTAGTGCTAACCTTTTAGAGCATGAAGAAGAGAGATTATTGAAAACTCTGAAGAAGTGATACGTCTCCAACGTATCTATAATTTTTGATTGCTCCATGCTATATTATCTATTGTTTTGGACTATATTGGGCTTTATTTTCCACTTTTATATTACTTTTGGGACTAACCTATTAACCGGAGGCCCAGCACAGAATTGCTGTTTTTGCCTATTTTAGTGTTTTGAAGAAACGAAATATCAAGTGGAGTCCAAACGGAATGAAATCTTCGGGAACGTGATTTTCTCATCGGATAAGATCCAGGAGACTTGGACCCTCGGTCAAGAAAGGAGGGAGGCGGCCACGAGGGTGGAGGGCACGCCCCCCTAGGGCGCGCCCCCTGCCTCGTGGGCCCCTCGAAGCTCCACCGACGTACTCCTTCCTCCTATATATACCTATGTACCCCCAACAGATCAGATACGGAACCAAAAACCTAATTCCACCTCCGCAACTTCCTGTATCCACGAGATCCCATCTTGGGGCCTGTTCGATGAAGTGTGAGTAGTTTACTTCAGACCTCCGGGTCCATAGTTAGTAGCTAGATGGCTTCTTCTCTCTTTTTGGATCTCAATACAATGTTCTCCCCCTCTCTCGTGGAGATCTATTCGATGTAATCTTCTTTTTGCGGTGTGTTTGTTGAGATTGATGAATTGTGGGTTTATGATCAATATTATCTATGAGCAATACTTGAATCTTCTCTGAATTCTTTTATGTATGATTGGTTATCTTTGCAAGTCTCTTCGAATTATCCGTTTGGTTTGGCCAACTAGATTGGTAGTTCTTGCAATTGGAGAAGTGTTTAGCTTTGGGTTCAATCTTGCGGTGTCCTTACCCAAAGGATGTAAAGGGTTGCAAGGCACGTATTGTATTGTTGCCATCGAGGATAAGAAGATGGGGTATTTATCATATTTCATGAATTTATTCCTCTACATCATGTCATCTTGCTTACATGCGTTACTCTGTTTTCATTAACTTAATACTCTAGATGCATGTTGGATAGCGGTCGATGAGTGGAGTAATAGTAGTAGATGCAGGAGTCGGTCTACTTGTCTCGGACGTGATGCCTATATACATGATCATACCTAGATACTCTCATAACTATGCTCAATTCTGTCAATTGCTCAACAGTAATTCGTTCACCCGCTGTAAAATACTTATGCTCTTGAGAGAAGCCACTAGTGAAATCTATGGCCCCCGAGTCTATTCTCATCATATTAATCTTCCTACTCTTTATTATTGCTTGCTCTTTACTTTGCCTTTTATTTTACTTTGCATCTTTATACCAAAAATACCAAAAATATTATCTATCATCTCTATTAGATCTCACTCTCGTAAGTGACCGTGAAGGGATTGACAACCCCTATTCACGTTGGTTGCGAGGAGTTATTTGCTTTGTGTAGGTACGAGGGACTTGCGCGTGGCCTCCTACTGGATTGATACCTTGGTTCTCAAAAACTGAGGGAAATACTTACGCTACTCTGCTGCATCATCCTCTCCTCTTCGGGGAAAACCAACGCAAGATCAATACGTAGCAAGAAGGATTTCTGGGGCCGTTGCCGGGGAGTCTACACAAAAGTCAACATACCAAGTACCCATCACAATCCCTTATCTCTCGCATTACATTATTTGCCATTTGCCTCTCATTTTCCTCTCCCCACTTCACCCTTGCCGTTTTATTTGCCCTCTTTTTCCCAATCTCCTCCTCTCTTTCCGTTTGCCTTTTTCTCGTTCCCTTGTTTGCTCGTGTGTTGGATTGCTTGCTTGTCACTATGGCTCTACCTATATTTGGTGATCTTCACCTTAAAAGGTTGGAAGAGATAGAGAGCAACGTCATGAGTTTTATGGTTTTGTAATTTGAGCATAATAATTTCTTCAGAAACGAGCTTAAGGAACAAATAAGTTTTATGAATTATTTGAATAAAGAGCTCGATGATATGTCTAAAGAATTTGAAGGTTTAAGATCCCAAATTTCTCGTCTTGAGAAATTGACTACTGAAATATCTGATAAGCAAGCTACCTTGGTCAATAAGATGGCTGCTAAACCTGATTTCCATGAAAATCAAGATGAAGATCTAAAAGTTATTGATGTGTCCCCTATCAAATCCTTGTTTTGCAATATGAATCTTGATAATGATGAGATTGAATATGAGTCACCTTTACCTAGAAGGCATTCTAAAAATTCGTAGCTTTTAGAGTATGATGCTAAAATTGATAAAGTGGGATTGAAGAAAGTAAAACCTTAGATGTTGCTAAACCCACTATTTTGGATTTGAAGGAATTTAATTATGAAAGTTGCTCTTTAATTGATTGTATTTCCTTGTTGCATTCCGTGCTAAATTCTCCGCATGCTTATAGTCAAAATAAAGCGTTTACTAAACATATCGTTGATGCCTTGATGCAGTCTTATGAGGAAAAACTTGAGTTGGAAGTCTCCATCCCTAGAAAACTTTATGATGAGTGGGAACCAACTATTAAAATTAAGATTAAGGATCATGAATTATATGCTTTATGTGATTTGGGTGCTAGTGTTTCCACTATTCCCAAAACTTTGTGTGATTTGCTAGATTTCCGTGATTTTGATGAATGCTCTCTAAACTTGCACCTTGCGGATTCCACTATTAAGAAACCTATGGGAAGAATTAATGATGTTCTTATTGTTGCAAATAGGAATTATGTGCCCGTAGCCTTTATCGTTCTTGATATAGATTGCAATCCTTCACGTCCTACTATTCTTGGTAGACCTTTCCTTAGAACGATTGGTGTAATTATTGATGTGAAGGAAGGGAATATTAGATTCCAATTCCCATTAAAGAAAGGCATGGAACACTTACCTATGAAGAAGATAAAATTACCATATGAATCTATTATGAGAGCCACCTATGGATTGCCCACCAAAGATGGCAATACCTAGATCTATCTTTGCTTTTATGCCTAGCTAGGGGCGTTAAACGATAGCGCTTGTTGGGAGGCAACCCAATTTTATTTTTAGTTTTTTGTTTTTGTTTCTATTTAGGAATAAATAATCCATCTACCTTCTGTTTAGATGTGGTTTTATGTTTTAATTAGTGTTTGTGCCAAGTTAAACCTATAGGATCTTCTTGGATAATAGTTATTTGATCTTGTTGTAAATTCCAGAAACTTTCGGTTCACTAAAACAATTTTTAAAAATCACCAGAACGTGATAAAATAGTGTTTCCAATTTCTGCTGATCAATACACGAATTTCCTAGGTCTTCCTATTTTGGCTGAATTTTTGGAGTTACAGAAGTTTGCGTTAGTTACAGATTACTACAGACTATTCTGTTTTTGACAGATTCTGTTTTTCGTGTGTTGTTTGCTTATTTTGCTGAATCTATGGCTAGTAAAATAGTTTATAATCCATAGAGAAGTTGTAATACAGTAGGTTTAACACCAATATAAATAAATAATGAGTTCATTACAGTACCTTGAAGTGATCTTTTGTTTTCTTTCGCTAACGGAGCTCACGAGATTTCTGTTGAGTTTTGTGTTGTGAAGTTTTCAAGTTTTGGGTGAATTTTTTTGATGGATTATGGAACAAGGAGTGGCAAGAGACTAAGCTTGGGGATGCCCATGGCACCCCCAAGATAATCCAAGGAAACCAAAAGTCAAAGCTCGGGATGCCCGGAAGGCATCCCCTCTTTAAATCCACCTCCATCGGTAACTTTACTTGGAGCTATATTTTTATTCACCACTTGATATGTGTTTTGCTTGGAGCGTCTTGTATTATTTGCGTCTTTGCTTGTTAGTTTACCACAATCATCCTTGCTGTACACACGTTTTGAGAGAGCCATACATGAATTGGAATTTGTTAGAATACTTTATGTGCTTCACTTATATCTTTTGAGCCTTATAGTTTTGCTCTATGTGCTTCACTTATATCTTTTGAGCCTTATAGTTTGCTCTAGTACTTCACTTATATCTTTTAGAGCACAGTGGTGGATTTGTTTTAAAGAAACTATTGATCTCTCATGCTTCACTTAGATTATTTTGAGAGTCTTAAATAGCATGGTAATTTGCTTAAAATAATAATATGCTTGGTATTCAAGATTTGTAAAACTTTCTTTTGAGTGAGTTGAATACTAAGAAAAGTTTGATGCTTGATAATTGTTTTGAGATATGGAGGTGATAATATCAAAGTCGTGCTAGTTGAGTAGTTGTGAATTTGAGAAATGCTTGTGTTGAAGTTTGCAAGTCCCATAGCATGCACATAAGGTAAACGTATGTAACAAATTTGAAACATGAGGTGTTATTTGATTGTCCTCCTTATGAGTGGCGGTCGGGGATGAGCGATGGTCTTTTCCTACCAATCTATCCCCCTAGGAGCATGCGCGTAGTGCTTTGGTTTTTGATGGCTTGTAGATTTTTGCAATAAGTATGTGAGTTCTTTATGACTAATGTTGAGTCCATGGATTATACGCACTCTCACCCTTCCATCATTGCTAGCCTCTTCTACTGCGTGCATTGCCCTTTCTCACATTGAGAGTTGGTGAAAACTTGGCGGTGCATCCAAACCCCGTGATATGATACGCTCTTTCACACATAAACCTCCTTATATCTTCCTCAAAACAGCCACCATACCTACCTATTATGGCATTTCCATAGCCATTCCGAGATATATTGCCATGCAACTTTCCACCATATCGTTCTTCATGACACATTCATCATTGTCATATTTCTTAGCATGATCATGTAGTTGGCATAGTATTTGTGGCAAAGCCACCATTCATAATTCTTTCATACATGTCACTCTTGATTCATTGCATATCCTGCACATCACGGAGGCATTCATATAGAGTCATACTTTGTTCTAGTATCGAGTTGTAATCATTGAGTTGTAAATAAATAGAAGTGTGATGATCATCATTTTCTAGAGCATTGTCCCAAAAAAGAAAAATAAAAAGAGAAAGGCCAAAAGAGAAAAAAAAGAAGCCCCCCCCCAAAAAAAGAAATAAAAAGGGGCAATGTTACTATCTCTTTTTCCACACTTGTGCTTCAAAGTAGCACCATGTTCTTCATATAGCGAGTCTCATATATTGTGCTTCAAAGTAGCACCATGTTTTTCATATAGAGAGTTTCATATGTTGTCACTTTCATATACTAGTGGGAATTTTTCATTATAGAACTTGGCTTGTATATTCCAACGATGGGCTTCCTCAAATGCCCTAGGTCTTCGTGAGCAAGCAAGTTGGATGCACACCCACTTAGTTTCTTTTGTTGAGCTTTCATACATTTATAGCTCTAGTGCATCCGTTGCATGGCAATCCCTACTCCTTGCATTAACATCAATTGATGGGCATCTCCATAGCCCGTTGATTAGCCTCGTTGATGTAAGACCTTCTCCTTTTTTGTTTTGTCCACATAACCCCTATCACTATATTCTATTCCACCCATAGTGCTATGTCCATGGCTCGCGCTCATATATTGCGTGAAAGTTTATAGGTTCGAGATTACTAAAGTATGAAACAATTGCTTGGCTTGTCATCGGGTTGTGCATGATGAGAGCATTCTTGTGTGACGAAAATGGAGCATGACTAAACTATATGATTTTGTAGGGATGAACTTTCTTTGGCCATGTTATTTTGAGAAGACATAATTGCTTAGTTAGTATGCTTGAAGTATTATTATTTTTATGTCAATATGAACTTTTGTCTTGAATCTTTCGGATCTGAATATTCATACCACAATTAAGAAGAGTTACATTGAAATTATGCCAAGTAGCACTCCGCATCAAAAAATTCTCTTTTTATCATTTACCTACTCGAGGACGAAAGGTGAATTAAGCTTGGGGATGCCTCGATACTTCTCCAACGTACCTATAATTTTTGATTGCTCCATGTTATATTATCTATTGTTTTGGACTATATTGGGCTTTATTTTCCACTTTTATATTACTTTTGGGACTAACCTATTAACGTGAGGCCCAACCTGAATTGCTGTTTTTTTGCCTATTTCAGTGTTTCGAAGAAACGGAATATCAAACGGAGTCCAAACGGAATGAAATCTTCGGGAACGTGATTTTCTCATCGGATAAGATCTAGGAGACTTGGACCCTCGGTCAAGAAAGGAGGGAGGCGGCCACGAGGGTGGAGGGCGCGCCCCCCTCTAGGGCGCGCCCCTGCCTCGTGGGCCCCCCGAAGCTCCACCGACATACTCCTTCCTCCTATATATACCTACGCACTTCAACAGATCGACACGGAGCCAAAAACCTAATTCCACCGCCGCAACTTCTTGTATCCACGAGATCCCATCTTGGGGCCTATTCTGGAGCTCCGCCGGAAGGGGACTCCACCACGGAGGGCTTCTACATCATCATCATAGCCTCTCCGATGAAGTGTGAGTAGTTTACTTTAGACCTTCGGGTCCATAGTTAGTAGCTAGATGGCTTCTTCTCTCTTTTGGATCTCAATACAATGTTCTCCCCTCTCTCGTGGAGATCTATTCGATGTAATCTTCTTTTTGCGGTGTGTTTGTTGAGGTCGATGAATTGTGGGTTTATGATCAAGATTATCTATGAGCAATATTTGAATCTTCTCTGAATTCTTTTTATGTATGATTGGTTATCTTTGCAAGTCTCTTGAATTATCCGCTTGGTTTGGCCAACTAGATTAGTAGTTCTTGAAATGGGAGAAGTGCTTAGCTTTGGGTTCAATCTTGCGGTGTCCTTACCCAAAGGATGTAAAGGGTTGCAATGCATGTATTGTATTGTTGCCATCGAGGATAACAAGATGGGGTATTTATCATATTGCATGAATTTATTCCTCTACATCATGTCATCTTGCTTAAGGCGTTACTCTGTTTTCATTAACTTAATACTCTAGATGCATGTTGGATAGCGGTCGATGAGTGGAGTAATAGTAGTAGATGCAAAAGCAGAGTCGGTCTACTTGTCTCGGACGTGATGCCTATATACATGAACATACCTAGATACTCTCATAACTATGCTCAATTCATCAATTGCTCAACAGTAATTGCTCACCCAATCGTAAAATACTTATGCTCTTGAGAGAAGCCACTAGTGAAATCTATGGCCCCCGAGTCTATTCTCATCATATTAATGTTCCTACGCTTTATTATTGCTTGCTCTTTACTTTGCCTTTTATTTTACTTTGCATCTTTATACCAAAAATACCAAAAATATTATCTATCATCTCTATTAGATCTCACTCTCGTAAGTGACCGTGCAGGGATTGACAACCCCTATTCGCGTTGGTTGTGAGGAGTTATTTGCTTTGTGTAGGTACGAGGGACTTGCTTGTGGCCTCCTACTGGATTGATACCTTGGTTCTCAAAAACCGAGGGAAATACTTACGCTACTCTGTTGCATCATCCTCTCCTCTTCGGGGAAAACCAACGCAAGCTCAAGACGTATCAAGAAGCACCGTGCTGCTATTGTATATACTCTTGATGATCTTAAGGGCATTAGTCCCACTCAATGTCAACATAAAATAAATTTGGAAGAAGATGCCAAACCAGTTCATGATCATCAACGACGGCTGAATCCTAAGATGAAAGAAGTGGTAAGAAAATAAATACTAAAGCTCCTTGAGGCAGGTATAACTGATCCCGTTGCTGATAGTCAGTGGGTAAGTCCTGTCCATTGTGTCCCTAAGAAGGGAGGTATTACCGTCATTCCTAATGATAAAGATGAATTGATTCCGCAAAGAATTATTACAGGTTATAGGATGGTAATTTATTTCCGCAAATTAAATAAGGCTACAAAAAAAGATCATTACCCCTTACCTTTTATCGATCAAATGCTAGAAAGATTATCTAAACACACACATTTTTTCTTTCTAGATGGTTATTCTGGTTTCTCTCAAATACCTGTGTCAGCCAATGATCAATCAAAAACTAATTTTACTTGCCCTTTTGGTACTTTTGCTTATAGACGAATTCCTTTTGGTTTATGTAATGCACCTGCTACCTTTCAAAGATGCATGATGGCTATATTCTCTGAGTTTTGTGAAAAGATTTGTGAGGTTTTCATGGAGGATTTTTCCGTCTATGGATCCTCTTTTGATGATTGCTTGAGCAACCTTGATCGAGTTTTGCAGAGATGTGAAGAAACTAATCTTGTCTTGAATTGGGAAAAGTGCCACTTTATGGTTAATGAAGGTATTTTCTTGGGGCATAAAGTTTCTGAAAGAGGTATTGAAGTTGATAAAGCCAAGATTGATGCTATTGCAAAGGTGCCATGTCCCAAGGACATTAAAGGTATAAGAAGTTTCCTTGGTCATGCCGGATTTTATAGGAGGTTCATTAAGGACTTCTCAAAAATCTCTCGGCCTCTGACTAATTTATTACAAAAAGATATACCATTTGTCTTTGATGATGATTGTGTAGAAGCATTTGAATTACTTAAGAAAGCATTGATCTCTGCACATATCATTCAGCCACCTGATTGGAATTTACCCTTTGAAATTATGTGTGATGCTAGTGATTATGCTGTAGGTGCCGTTCTAGGGCAAAGAGTTGATAAGAAATTAAATGTTATTCAATACACTAGTAAAACTCTAGACAATGCTCAAAGAAATTATGCCACTACTGAAAAGGAATTCTTAGCAGTTGTATTTGCTTGTGATAAGTTCAGGCCTTATATTGTTGATTCTAAAGTAACTATTCACACTGATCATGCTGCTATTAAATATCTTATGGAAAAGAAAGATGCTAAACCTAGACTTATTAGATGGGTTCTCTTGCTACAATAATTTGATTTGCATATTGTTGATAGAAAGGGAGTGGAGAACCCTGCTGCGCATAACTTGTCTAGGTTAGAAAATGTTCTTGATGACCCACTACCTATTGATGATAGCTTTCCTGATGAGCAATTAAATGTCATAAATGCCACTCGTAGTACTCCATGGTATGCTGATTATGCTAATTATATTGTTGCTAAATTTATACCACCTAGTTACAAATACCATCAAAAGAAAAAAGTTTTTCTATGATTTGAGACATTACTTTTGGGATGACCCACATCTTTATAAAGAAGGAGTAGGTGGTGTTATTAGACGTTGTGTACCTGAGCATGAACAGGAATAGATCCTACGCAAGTGTCACTCCGAAGCCTATGGAGGACACCACGCTGGAGATAGAACTGCACATAAGGTATTGCAATCCGGTTTTTATTGGCCCACTCTCTTCAAGGATGCCCGTAAGTTTGTCTTATCTTCTGATGAATGTTAAAGAATTGGTAATATTAGTAGACGTCAAGAAATGCCTATGAACTATTCACTTGTTATTGAACCATTTGACGTTTGGGGCTTTGATTATATGGGACCTTTTCCTGCCTCTAATGGTTATACACATATTTTAGTTGCTGTTGATTACGTTACTAAGTGGGTAGAAACTATTCCAACTAGTAGTGCTGATCATAACACCCCTATTAAGATGCTTAAGGAAGTAATTTTTCCGAGGTTTGGAGTCTCTAGATATTTAATGACTGATGGTGGTTCACATTTTATTCATGGTGCTTTCCGTAAAATGCTTGCTAAGTATGATGTTAATCATAGAATTGCATCTCCGTATCACCCACAGTCTAGTGGTCAAGTAGAATTGAGTAATAGAGAGCTCAAATTAATTTTGCAAAAGACTGTCAATAGGTCTACAAATAATTGGTCCAAGAAACTTGATGATGCATTATGGGCATATAGAACTGCATATAAAAATCCTATGGGTATTGTCGTGGAATTGTCATGGCAGATGTCCTCTTGCAAGGATTTAATCGCGGAGCCATCGCAACTAGGAAGCTTAAAGGGGTTAATCGTGATAAAGGACACAAGAGGGTTTATACTAGTTCGGCTCCTTACGGTGAAGGTAAGCTACGTCTAGTTGGGTTGGTATTACTTGAGGTTTCGATGACCAGGGAGCGAGATACGCTATGCCCGGTTCTCGAAGTGTTGTCTCTTTCCCTAAGCCGCTGCCGGGTCGTCCCCTTATATACACGGGTTGACGCCCTGTGGCTTACAGAATCCCGGCCAGCTCATAAACAGTGTTCGGCTCGGTGACTAGTCAAGTCTACCTTATGATACAAGTCATGCCATTATAGCGGTTTACTACAACGGGCCTTAAGTCGCCTCTGGGCCTTAGGCTCCTTGTTGAGTCGCCATCTTCATGCTTGGACTTGGGCTTTCGTACGGTAACTATTTACGTAACCCGGCCCCTCCTGGGCGGCTTACACAAATAGTTATATCCCAAACATTAGGCCCCAGATTGATTTGAACCTGTTCATGTCAATCTTAAAATAACTTAAAACATAAATCTTCAATCTTCAGGCTGCGCAAAAAAGACTTTCTTTAACCCGGCGTGACGTCACTCTTTGGATCCGTGTTAACCCGTCATGACGTCATCTTTCCTTTAATTCCGCCGAATCGGCCCAACGGATCTTTGTCTTTATTGCCCGTTCCGAGAATCGAGGCGTCGGGGCCGCTGGATAGTAATTCTTATCTCCTTGTTTCCCGCCATTGCCTCGGTTACCCTCTCCCTATAAATAGGCGCGACTTTTAGGTTTTTCATTCTTCTCCTTCCGATCGTCTTCTTCCTCTCTTCTCTCGTCACTCAAGCTCCGCGCCGCCTATCGTCGAACCTCTCGCCTTCATCGACCTTGGCCGCTGCATCAACTTGAATCCGACCAGAGAACAAGGCGCCCTCTCCGCACAGATCCAAAGACTGTAAGTTTCCCCTTTCTGCATCTTGCATCTATGCTAGGGTTGATAGTTCTTCTGTACTGTTCGCAGTTCATCCCCTAATCTTCGTATTTCCTCTGTCGGGGCTTCTTTTGATCCCACAGTAGCACAAACCTCGTGCGGTACCTATTCCGCATCCATTTTATATACTAGCAGATCTTCTTTTCTTGCAAAGAATCCTCATTAGGATGCATGAACTCCTCTGTATCATGTTCCAGGTCTAGAAATTTTTCCTTTCTGAACGACCATTTGATCCAAAATAATAGCTGTCATCCGTGAAACTTGTTTCTATCACCCAGAACACTTCTTATGTTAAATGCCTTCAACATGACTATCCAAATGTCCGGTTTAAACGCATCCCACTTGGTCTGTAAACCTTGGCACCTTCTCAGGTTTTAAAAACTTTTGAACTGTCGCTAACACTTGTGGCGGCTTAACTAATCCTGCCCAATTATCCTTATGTCATTAGGCCCCTTTAAACCGCTACCATTCAGCAATTTGAATATCTTCTTCCGGGTTAAAATTTAAGCCGGAACTTCTTATTTTGCAATAGGCCAATCTGTCGTCATGGCGCCTAAGCCAACCAAAGCTCCTCAGAATCGCAATCGGGTTCCATCCACTGTCACCAAAAGCAAGCTGGATGAATTTGTGAAGTCTGGTCACTTGCCAAAGAAGGAAGTCATGTCTTATCGTGTTCCCGACCCATCCGAAGAAAAACCTCAACCAAAAGACGGGGAAGTGATAGTTTTCACGGATCACATGAACCGGGGATCTGCCCCTCCCGGCTCAAAAAATTTCAGAGAAGTTCTGAATTTCTTTGACCTTAGACCTCAAGACATCGGGCCCAATTCCGTGTCAAATCTCTGCAATTTTCAAGTTTTCTGTGAAGTGTACCTGGGAGAAGAACCAAGTCTGCTATTATTCAGGGAACTTTTCTACATGAACCAGTAAAATGAACGTGCCAACGGGCCGAGTCTTGAGCTTGGCGGCATCTTAATCCAGCGACGGAGAGATTGCCTTTTTCCTTATGCTGAGCTGCCGAGTCACCCAAAGTCTTGGAACCAGACGTGGTTCTACTGTCAAGATACATCACCGGCTGATGAGAAGCCTCTGCCCGGCTTTCGCGCCCTGCGCCTCGAATCTAATCATCCATTGGCAGATAAGTTATCCGCTGTTGAGCGCCTGCCCCTCAACCCCACCATCAAGAAGATCAAAGCTCTTCTATGGAACGGTTTGAACGGCATCGATCTGGTTCGAGTCTGGGTCACCTGGCGGATACTACCATTAAGCCGCCGCTCCGGCTTAATGTGTACTTACACCAGCGAAAAAGATGACTCGATGCGTCATAGCTCTGATGATTTATCCGACGATGCGGTAGATGCTACAGTCCAATCTCTGTTGAAGGAAGGCATCATGTCGAATGCCTTCGCTTACTTCCCTTACGCAAGAAGAACCCGGCTCCATGATAAATTACTAGTCTTCACAAATACTCTTGTATATGTTACCTTCTTATACTTATGATTCTTTATCTGTTTCCACAGGGCGGTGATGACTTCGGAAGGTCAAATATGACCATGAGGCTGCTAAATGTGCTGTATGCCAAGAAGACTGAAAGGAAAACCACCAGGACGGGCACCTCTAAGAAGAAGAAACCCAGCGCCTCTGATATGTTTAAATTGGACGACTCTTCTTCGGATGAGGAAGAGGTAATCTTTTCCAATGTTCTTTAAGTCCTTTGCCATTACTTTTACTGACATTTGATCCTTTCAGGAGGATACTGGAAACAGATCAAGCGGTGGCGAAGAGGTAACTATAATTTCCTCCGACTCAGAGCCTTTGCCAACACAAAAAATCCGAAGGGTGACCCGGAAAGTAAGGTTTTCACACCCTCTAGCTTACCAAGATCCTGAATTTCTTTTGAAGCAACAACATCTTGAGAACCGGAGGCAAACTCGGGCCACTCAAGACGCAGAGCTCTCCTCCGGCTTACCCGATATAACCAGGAAGCGTCGAACTGAGGTCATCTCCGCTTTACGTTCTGTTTATCCGTTGGTGGGTTTATTTCGTCGACCCCTCAATTCATCTGACTCCAATTATCAGGATACCTCTCTGTCTTCATGAGTTGATGCAATCAAACATGCCGGCTTTTAAAACAGCTCCCGGGTAATGCCACCTTTCTCACTTTAAGTTTTTCCATACTTATTCATTGGTACTCATCCTTCCACTTTGACTAACAGCCTGCAAGTGAAGCCTAGCAAGAAGGCCAAAAAGAATACTTTGTCCCGAGACCCGGCGATCACTGAACCGGCAATTGACTCATCCGTTCCTGATAGCTCCACTCACCAGCCACCGCCTGAACCGGCTTTTGATATTCCGGCGTCAACATCTGACCCGCCTGCAGAAGACGTTGTCCACGATTCTGATAGGCTGGAAATTCCTAGCCCGGTCCAGACAAATGAACCAGAAGTCGCGTTCTTGAAAATCCAATATGTTGAGCCGGACCAACCTACTGTCCTTGCTCGATGCACTGCCAAGGAGGAGTTTGCCCAACGTCGGAAAACCAAGCAGGACATCACTGATTATACTCACCTGAGCATTGGTGATATAGTCTCGGGCTATTTGAACCAAGTGCACAATAGCCGTGACCTGGAAATTGACATGGTGAAGCAAATACAACATAAATCTGAGGTATACTTTTAACCTTAGTTACTGTATCAGCCCCCAAGTCTATTGCTTATGAATGAATATGTTGTAGACTTAGAAATCTACTTACTGTTAATTTTGTCCGGCTTAAACTGAATATATTTAACTCGATGATAGCATGAAACTTTGAATTTGGGTAACACATTAGCCCCCAAGTGTCAAGTGCCTTTACTTGTAAAGTGCTTGAGACTTAATATACATGACCCGGTAAAATAGGTTAAGAAATTCTTTAAGCATACATTAGCCCCCAAGTGCCAAGTATCTTTACTTGTAAAGTGATTGGGACTTGAATGTACTCTTACCGTGATCCTTACCATAACCTGATGTCAATGCAGGCCGCCATAAGTCAATTTGAGACGGAGATTGCTGATCTGAAGAGTCAGTTGAAAACCCAAGAGCTTGAAACTCAAAAAGCCAACTCCAAGTTTGAATTCAGTGTCTCCGAACAAGAGAAACTGAAGAAAAATTTTGAATCAGAGAAGAAAACTTGGGTTGAAGAGAGGGCTTCACTGGTGACTCGGGCTGAAACAGCAGAGGCATCTCTTGCCGAGGCAACCGCCGAGCTGTCCGGCTTAAAGTGCCAGATCTCTCAAATGGTCTCAGCAATATTTGGTAAGCTACGATGTATAACTCTGAATATCACAATGGTTCCTTCGATGTCTATTTTAATTGTTAATTCCGGCTCACCTTATACGTATAAACACAGGCCCCAGGAGCACGAACCTTAAGCAGAATATGCTGGTCAAGCTGAAGGCGGTGTACACGCTGGTGGAACAACTATACACCGGGTCACAACGTGCTTTAGCCGTTGTGGCTTTATCAAATGATGCTCCTTATCTCCTGCAAGATGTACTCAAGCGGCTCACCGTGTTACCTCAACGGATTCAAGAGTTAAGGCGAGCATCTGGCAGAGCCGGGGCCATAGCTGCGTTAAGCTGGGCCAAAGCATTGGCTCCAGAGCTAGATTTAAACGACGTTGCTCTTGGATACCCCAGCTTAAAGGAAGACGGATCTGCCTTCAGTCAATCAGACTTCACCACCTGCGTGAGAGTCGTACGTCCGGTGGCTACCATAATCGGCAACGATGTTGATCTTACAAAGTACCAGCCAGGTTATGACAACGAGAACCGGAGGATTCCCACTCCGCATTATGATGACGTCAGCCTGATCCCTCCAACCCGTAAGCATACCTTTGCTCCTGAAGTTGACCCGGCCAGTTTAATAGATGATGAGGCTGAATTTGAAGCCTTAAGCGGCATTGACTGGAACTCGTCAACCTTCTAGGACAAAACAACCGAAGGAGAGGCGGGGAAGTATAACCTGGAGTCATCAAGCCAGCCGGAGGAATGAGCCGCCAGATGTGTTATGAATTTTACAAAACAATGCTTCACTTACTTTAGACTCGGGGAGTCTTGTAATAGGATAGAAAAAACTCCTTAACTCTGTCATGCCTTCGCGCATGTTTTGCTGTGTTTTAACAATGTCTCAAGCCGCCAGCAATATGCACTGCCGGCTTACTTGAATCATCCAAAAGCTTTCTGCTTTACTCTGCATAAAACAAAAATTTCCTTTGGCATCTCACCACATCCGGGGTTATGTAAGATAACGTTAATCTGGAATAAGAACCAAAACATCAGGAGTATCAGCCGGTTTGGGGCGTACCTTACCGGCTTACTTGATCCCAAAAGAGCAGACAGTTATACTTAACTTCTGTAAATTGGCACATATAATGTTTACCTGGCCCTTAGTATTATTTACTCTTATAAAATAAACCTGATTTTCAAAGGCCTCTGATTCGAATACGATCAATAGAACCGTTCCAGAGGGGTTAAGCTAAGATTCAGATACGATCATATAGCCCCCAATTGCTTTGGCGATGCCGATCAAATGGGTATCGACAGCTATGTTCTCTTTGGTTCGAATACGACCTATGTTTGAACAGGAAGCCCCCAAGTGACCATGAGAGTTGTTTAATGACGCTTGATTTGAATACGATCCACGCCAGGGCCCAAAGAGGTTAAGCTATGATTCAAATATGATCAAGAAGCCCCAAGTGGGTTTGGCGGTGTGCCAATCAATTGGGTATCGACAGCTATGTTCTCTTTGGTTCGAATACGACCTATGTTTGAACAGAAGCCCCAAATGACCATGGCTTGATTCAGATATGGTCATAAGCCGGACCAAAGGGAAAGCCGGATTCAGATATGACCCGCTCCCTGTTAGTCATTTCCATCACCTGGTCAAGAAGACACATAAACCTTGTAGGATGGAAAAGAAAGAGGTCCTGCTTTATTGCTTTATATAATATATACATTGCTAAAAAAGAAAAAATAAGTATACTCTGAAAGCCAGCGGCTTAAGTATAGTAGGGCCGGAGATGCGCTATGTTCCACGGCCGGCGGGTCTCCTCCTCCGACTTACGTGAGTCCTTGTGCTCTCGAACATCGATGAGATAATATGACCCGTTGTTGAGATTCTTGCTGACCACAAAAGGTCCTTCCCAAGGAGGGGACAACTTGTGCATATCAGTTTGATCCTGGATGAGCCGGAGCACCAAATCGCCTTCCTGGAAGGTTCTGCTTCTAACCCGGTGGTTGTGATAACGGCGCAGGTCTTGCTGGTAAATCGCCGAGTGGGCTATGGCCAAGTCTCGCTCTTCATCCAACAAGTCAAGTGCATCCTGTCGAGCTTTTTCATTATCAGCCTCAACGTAAGCCACCACCCGGGGTGAATCATGCCGGATGTCACTTGGTAGAACCGCCTCGCCTGCATTACACCATGAAGAAAGGTGTATAACCAGTAGACCTGTTGGGCGTTGTGTTGATGCTCCATAGCACAGAAGGTAATTCCTCCACCCAACAACCCGGAGTTCGCTGTAAAGGAACTAAGAGCCGGGGTTTGATACCTTTCAAGATCTCTTGATTAGCTCTTTCTGCCTGACCATTAGACTGGGGGTGAGCAACAGCCGAAACATCAAGCCGGATGTGCTCTTGTTGATGAGAACTCTTCCATGGCACCCTTGGAGAGATTAGTGCCATTATCAGTTATAATACTGTGTGGAAAACCAAAATGAAAGATCACCTTTTTGATGAACTGAACCGCCATGGCTGCATCACACTTACTGACCGGCTCTGCCTCAACCCACTTGGTGAATTTATCCACTACCACCAACAGGTGTGTCTTCTTATCTTTAGACCTTTTGAAAGGTCCAACCATATCAAGCCCCCAGACTGCAAATGGCCAAGTAATTGGAATCATCCTCAATTCTTGAGCCGGCACATGAGCTCGTCTTGAGAATTTTTGACATCCTTCACATTTGCTGACCAGATCCTCCGCATCAGCATGAGCCGTCAGCCAATAAAAACCATGGTGAAAGGCCTTGGCTACTAGAGACTTTGAACCGGCATGATGACCGCAATCACCTTCATGAATCTCACGAAGTATCTCCTGACCCTTCGTAGGTGATACACAACGCTGAAATGCCCCAGTGACGCTGCGGTGATGCAACTCGCCGTGAACAATCGTCATGGATTTGGACCGCCTGATTATTTGTCTTGCCAAGGTCTCATCCTCAGGCAACTCTCCCCGGGTCATATAGGCTAAGTATGGAACCATCCAGTCCGGGATGGCATGGAGAGCCGCCACCAGCTGCGCCTCCGGGTCTGGCATTGCAAGCTCTTCCTCTGTAGGCACTCTGACAGAAGGGTTATGCAAAACGTCAAGGAAAGTGTTAGGTGGCACCGGCTTATGCTGAGACCCCAGCCGGCTTAAAGCATCAGCCGCCTCGTTCTTCCTTTGATCAATGTGCCCTACTTGATAACCCTTGAAGTGCCCAGCCAGCGCATCAACTTCACGATGATAAGCCGCCATAAGGGGATCCTTAGAATCCCACGTTCCTGACACCTGTTGAGCCACGAGGTCCGAATCGCCCAAGCATCTTACCCGGCTTAAGTTCATCTCCTTGGCCATCCGGAGGCCATGGAGTAAGTCCTCATATTCCGCTGCATTGTTAGTACAGGGAAACATAAGCCGGAGCGCATAACAAAATTTGTCACCTCGAGGGGAAGTTAAAACAACTCCAGCCCCCGAGCCTTCCAACTGCCTGGACCCATCAAAGTGAATAGTCCAATACGTGTTATCCGGCTTCTCCTCTGGTGCCTGCAACTCCGTCCAATCATTAATAAAGTCCACTAGGGCTTGAGACTTGATAGCCGTGCGCGGCATATACTTAAAACCATGAGGCCCAAGCTCGATGGCCCACTTGGCAACTTGTCCTGTGGCTTCCCTATTCTGGATGATGTGGCTGAACTTACCACAGTTATAGGATGACCCAGGAAGTACTGTTTTAGCTTCCGGCTTGCCATGAACACCCCATAAACCAGTTTCTGCCAATGCGGACACCTTTGCTTGGACTCTATGAGCACCTCACTAATGTAATAAACCGGCCGCTGAACCGGATGCTCCTTGCCAGTCTCCTTAAACTCCACCACAATAGCCACACTAACAGCACGTGAGTTAGCAGCAACATACAATAGCAATGGCTCTTTATCAATCGGAGCTGCGAGAACCGGCGGCTCAGCCAATTGTCTCTTTAAATCCTCAAAAGCAGCATCAGCAGCCTCACTCCAGACAAAGGTGTCTGCTTTCTTCATCATCTGATACAACGGTAAAGCCTTCTCCCCTAACCGGCTTATGAATCGACTTAAAGCAGCAACGCGACCCGCCAGTCGCTGAACATCATTGATGCACGCGGCTTAGCCAGAGAGGTAATCGCCTTGATCTTCTCTGGGTTAGCTTCGATGCCCCTATTTGAGACCAGGAATCCCAAAAGTTTGCCTGCAGGTACACCAAATACGCACTTGTCCGGGTTAAGCATCATCTTGTAGACCCGGAGATTATCAAAGGTTTCCTTTAAATCGGAGATCAAGGTTTCCTTCTCTCTGGACTTTACCACAATGTCATCCACATAAGCATGAACATTGCGCCCAATCTGATTGTGGAGACAATTCTGCACACACCACTGATAAGTCGCCTGGGCACTCTTGAGCCCAAACGGCATAGACACATAGTAGAAGGCTCCAAATGGAGTAATGAAAGCCATCTTCTCCTGGTCCTTAACTGCCATCTTGATCTGATGATAACCAGAGTAAGCATCCAAAAAACGCAACCGCTCGCAACCCGCAGTGGCATCGATGATTTGGTCAATGCGGGGCAGAGCAAAGGGGTCAGCCGGACAAGCTTTATTTAGGTCCATGTAATCGACACACATCCGCCAAGTGCCGTTTTTCTTGAGCACAAGCACCGGGTTAGCCAACCACTCCGGGTGAAAAACTTCCACGATGAACCCTGCCGCTAAGAGCCGAGCGACCTCTTCCCCTATAGCCTTTCGCCTTTCCTCATTGAATCGCCGGAGAAACTGCCTGACCGGCTTATACTTGGATCAATATTAAGAGTGTGCTCGGTGAGTTCTCTCGGGACACGGCATGTCGAATGTTTCCATGCAAAGATGTCCCGGTTCTCACGGATGAACTCGATGAGCGCACTTTCCTATTTGGGATCCAAATTGGTATCGATCTTTGAATCGCTTGGAAGAGTCACCTGGAGTGACGTCAAACAATTTTGTCTCGGCGGCCGACTTAAATTTCAAAGCCGAGTCTTGCTCAGTGGTTGGCTTCTTTAAAGAGGTCATATCTGCCGGGTCAACATTAGTTTGATAAAACTTCAGCTCCTCTTCAGCACAAACGGATCCAGCATAAGCCGCATCTCCTTCCTCGCACTCCAAGGCCACCTTTCGACTCCCATGCACAGTGATGGTGCCCTTGTAACCCGGCATCTTGAGCTGCAGATAAACATAACACGGCCATGCCATAAACTTGGCATAAGCGGCCGTCCAAACAGAGCATGATATGGGCTTCGATTTTGACTACCTCAAACGTCGACTTCTCAGCCCTGGAATCGTATTCGTCTCCAAAAGCCACTTCCAGCTCGATCTTTCCAACAGGATACGCCGACTTACCGGGTACCACCCCATGGAAAACGGTGTTAGATGTCCTCAAGTCTTTATCAGTCAGACACATACGACGAAAGGTCTCATAATAGAGAATATTGATGCTGCTTCCGCCGTCCATGAGCACCTTAGTGAATTTATATCCACCAACCTGAGGGGCCACCACCAAGGCTAATCGACCGGGTTATCAACCCGGGGTGATATTCTCTACTCCAAATGATAGGCTGTTACGACCACCTCGGATAACGGGAACCGCGGTTCAACCGAATTTACAGCCCTTTATGAACCTTCTGGTCACGTTTACACAAGTTAGTGGTAAACACATGGTATTGCCCACCGCTTAACTGTTTTGGATGGCTCGATAACTCGATCGCTGTTGTCTTGTCCTCCTTGACCGGACTGCTGCTGACTATAGCCCCCTTGACCACCTTGAAAACCGGAACTTGAGCCGCCACCCGGGCCGTGGAAACCACCTGCTCCTGAACCGCCGCATGACCCATGATTGCCATCAAACATGTTTGAATTCTTGAAGGCCTTCATCATCGCACAGTCCTTCCATAAGTGGGTGGCAGGATTTTCTCGAGTACCGTGTCTTGGACAAGGCTCATTCAAAAGCTGCTCAAGAGATGGACCTGAGCCACCAGATTGAGGAGGTCCTCTCCCCTTACTCTTCTTGTTATTACCTTGAGCATTAGCATTGGCCACAAACGCCGGGTTACCGTCAAACTACGCTTGTTACCACCTTGACTTGCCGGCTGTTCTGCTGACCCTTTCCGTTGCCGTTCTTCTTTCCCTTCCTGTCTTTTCCTCCTCGAATCACGGGATCTTGATGAGTATCAGAATCGGCATATTTAACCAAAGCCGCCATCAGCGTACCCATGTCATTGCAATCACGCTTAAGGCGCCCGGCTTCGCTTCAGTGACACAAAACGACAATTCGATGGAGCATAAGTATCAAGAGACGGCATCCATCTTATCGGATGAATGTATTATTTCTTTGACTGGCGCGCAATGAGTTGTGGACTCACCCTCCTCCTGCTTATAATTGGTCAAGTCCACAATGGACATAGATTGCTTGCAAGTATCCTTAAAGTTCTGGATAAACCGGGCCTTTAACTCGGCCCATGAACTGATGGAATTGGGGGGCAAGCTTTTCAACCAAGTTCGGGCCGTTCCATCTAACATCATGGTGAAATACTTGGCCATTGCCGCGTTGCTGACTTCCAATAACTCCATGGCCATCTCGTAACTTTCAATCCACGCCCCCGGTTGTAAGTCGGCCGTGTAATTCGGCACCTTTCGAGGAGCCTTGAAATCCTTGGGCAGACGCACATCTCGAAGAGCCGGCACCAGACACGGGACACCGCCGGTTCTAGTGGCCACCCTCGCTCCAACAGAAGTCATTGGATACTCTGGGAAACCATCATACGCCGTCTGCTGAGCCGCCAATTGAGCCGCCCGTTCATCCTCCTAACGCAATCGATCCTGCATCGGGTTATGGCCGCCGGGTTGGTTGCGACGCTGGGCATTACTTGATAAAGCCTCTGACTCCATGTGTCTGCTGTAACTCGGACTCCGGTTTGGTCGAGGTGCCACCCAAGGCCGAGGAGTGGAATGAATCCTGTCCCTGCTGTAAGAATAGGCCTCTTGCTGTGCCAAGGCCGTCTGAAGAAGCTCCCTAGCCCTCCGGGTTTCCACCGCTGTCGGGTCGTCACCCTCCACTGGGAGAGCCGCCATACGCGCCGATGCTGCTATCAGGTTCTCCATCGGGTTAGAAAAGTGGCCCGGAGGGGTTGGTATGTATCGGGGCGGAGCCATGCTTCCGTGAAGAGGTGTTGTCTCTCGAGGCTGAACCGGCCCTCCGGGTGTCATAAATTGATTGGCTTCAGGCGGGTTGCTAGGACCAGCTCCGGGTGTCGTGAAAAGATTCCGAGGATCGTAAGCCGGAGGCAGACGGGACTGGGTTTTCTGATGCCTCCTTCTCATCACCTCATTGGATGCATTCAGATTCATGTTAAGCTGGAAAGCCTCCGACTGAAGTCGCTGCGCCCGTGCATCCAAAGCCGCCCGCTCCGCAGCTAGCCTGGTGTCCTCAGCCGCCAAGACCTCCTTGGCCCGGGCTATCTCCTCACGCACCTTTGCCACCTCCGCATTATGCTCATCCGGATTTGCAGGAATAACCGTGGAGGTTAACAAGGTCGTCAACTTGTCCATAAGATCTATCAGCACCTGAGCCGGTGGGTGCGCGAGGCCTCCTGCCCCGGCCGCTCCTAACCCGGACGTTATTACTGCCGCAGCCGTCGAGTTTTGGCCGGGTTGGGTACCAGCCATGAAGACTCCTGCCCAGCTTGGCGGCTCATAGCAATCCGGAACGCTAGAGCCGTCAGAACGGCCCCCTAGCATACCTTCTTGGACCTGATACAGAGAATCTGTTGAGCCGGAGGACGACTCATCATCTGATGGGACGGCCATCTCTTCGCCATCTTTAGATCCTTCCGAAAGTGCCTCTCCATGAACACAGCCCACAAAGGCATGCTTCATCATAGGTTGAATCTGAGCGGGTCTCTCACGCTGAGCCGTCTCAATGAGGTCGGTACAGCTGTCCGGCTCTGGGCCCGGCTCACCAATCCGGCCGATGAAAACATGAATTCCGCCAAAGGGGACCCGGTAACCGTACTCAATTGAGTCGGCGTCGGGGCCCCAGCCTTCGTTGTCGATGTAGATCTTGCCACGACGACACTTGGTCATTCGGCCCACTGCGTATCCCTTGAGCCCTTCGAAGCTGCCCTTCAAGAACTCAAATCCACCGTGCGCTGGCCCCACGGTGGGCGCCAACTGTCGTGGAATTGTCACGGAAGATGTCCTCTTGCAAGGACTTAATCGCGGAGCCATCGCAACTAGGAAGCTTAAAGGGGTTAATCGGGACAAAGGACACGAGAGGGTTTATACTAGTTCGGCGCTTTACGGTGAAGGTAAGCCTACGTCTAGTTGGGTTGGTATTGCTTGAGGTTTCGATGACCAGGGAGCGAGATACGCTATGCCCGGTTCTCGAAGTGTTGTCTCTTTCCCTAAGCCGCTGCTGGGTCGTCCCCTTATATACACGAGTTGACGCCCTGCGGCTTACAGAATCCCGGCCGGCTCATAAACAGTGTCCGGCTCGGTGACTAGTCAAGTCTACCTTATGATACAAGTCATGCCATTATGGCAGTTTACTACAACGGGCCTTAAGTCGCTTTGTGGGCCTTAGGCTCCTTGTTGAGTCGCCATCTTCATGCTTGGACTTGGGCTTCTGTCTGGTAACTATTTACGTAACCCGGCCCCTCCTGGGCGGCTTACACAAATAGTTATATCCCCAACAGGTATGTCTCCATATAAAATGGTTTATGGAAAAGCATGTCACTTACCTCTCGAACTAGAACATAAGGCTCATTGGCTATTAAAGAGCTCAATTATGATTTCAAACTTGCCGGTGAGAAGAGGTTATTTGATATTAGCTCACTTGATGAATGGAGAACCCATGCTTACGAAAATGCCAAGCTGTTTAAAGAAAAAGTTAAAAGATGGCAGACAAAAGTATACAAAAGCGTGAGTTTAATGTAGGTGATTATGTATTGCTATACAACTCTCATTTAAGATTTTTTGCAGGAAAACTTCTCTCTAAATGGGAAGGCCCTTACGTTATCGAGGAGGTCTATCGTTCCGGTGCCATAAAAATCAACAACTTCGAAGGCACAAATCCGAAGGTGGTGAATGGTCAAAGAATTAAACACTATATCTCAGGTAATCCCATAAATGTTGAAACCAATGTTATTGAAACCATAACCCCGGAGGAATACATAAGGGACACTTTCCGAAATGTTTCAGACTCCGAAAAGGAATAGGTATGTGGTACGGTAAGTAAACCGACTCCAAAACAATTTTAAGGCAATATTTCTCCGTTTTGGAATATTTAGAAAAATAGAAAAATAAGAAGCAGTCCGGGAAGGACACGAGGCCTCCACGAGGGCGGAGGGCGCGCCCTACCCTACTGGGCGTGCCCCCTACCTCGTGGGCACCTCGTGTGCTCTCCGGACTCCGTTTTCTTGCACGTTACATATTTTGGTCGGTAAAAATTCATTATATATTCTCCTGTAGGTTTTGACCATCGTATCACGCAAATATCCTCTGTTCTTGTTTCGAGCTGTTTTTCTGACAGATCTAGATTATCATGACGTCTCCAAGTGCCCCCAAGGACAAGTTATTCGAGAAGTCCATCAACCCTTACCTCGCGGAGGTGCTGCGACACCCTCAAACCATTGAGATGCGTGATGGGTTGCTGCACATCCGCGATGTTGAGGGACCGAAGGGGACCGAAAGCGTGGAGACGAGGCTCAAAGCAATGGAGCAACAAGTTTTCAAGTGCCAAGGGATGGTGGAATGTGGACTCAACTCCAACCACATGATGATCGTGGAGTTCACCAATAACCACAAGCTGGATGCCAACAACATCAGGGAGACCATCTTCAAGCTTCAAGAGAAGATCGAGCACCTTCAAGCCCAAATCTATGACCTGCAAAACCAAAACTGTGAGTATGAATATATATTCAAAAGGATGAGTTTGGCTGCAGATTTGAGGATCCCGGAGACTCGATCATCCTTCTATGATGGTGAGCCTATGCCTTGGAAGATGGACAACAAGCCTGCATCATCAACTACCCCACCTTCTTCACCAGCAAAGGAGACATAATCACATGGGTATGGGCACTCCCCTTGGCAACTGCCAAGCTTGGGGGAGATGCCCCGGTATCGTATCACAACCACATCTCCTCTCTTTACCGTTTTTCCAGTTCGATCCTATTAGTAGTATTTTGATCCAGTAGAATAAAAGCTTTGGCATGATCTAGTTTTGAGTTTTGCTTTATGATCTCTCTATGTAATCGAGTCCGTGAGCTATATAATAAAGATTAGTGTTGAGTCAAGGGCTTGATTATCTTGCTATGATCTTGAGTGAATAAAAGAAAAGAGAAAAGAATGAAAAGAAATAAAGAGTTCATATTGATCTTATTGAGAGTAATGACTTCACATAGAAAGATGATGATTAAAAGTTGTTGGGAGTTGGCAAACATAGCTTTGGTCATCGTTGCAATTAATAGGAAGTAATAGAGAAAGAGAGGTTTCACATATAAATACACTATCATGGACATCTTTTATGATTGGGAGCACTCATTAAAATATGACATGCTAAAGAGTTGATGTTGGACAAGGAAGACAACGTAATGGGTTATGTTTTCTTATATCTGAGATAAAGCATATTGTCATGGATCATCCAACATGTTGAGCTTGCCTTTCCCCCTCATGCTAGCCAAATTCTTAGCACCAAGTAGAGATACTACTTGTGCTTCCAAAAACCCTTAAACCAGTTTTTCCATGAGAGTCCACCATATCTACCTATGGATTGAGTAAGATCCTTCAAGTAAGTTGTCATCGGTGCAAGCAATAAAAATTGCTCTCTAAATATGTATGATTGATTGGTGTGGAGGAAATAAGCTTTATACGATCTTGTGATGTGGAAGAAATAAAAGCGACGGACTGCATAATAAAGGTTCATATCACAAGTGGCAATATAAAGTGACGTTCTTTCGCATTAAGATTTTGTGCATCCAACCCTGAAAGCGCATGGCAACCTCTGCTTCCCTTTGCGAAGGGCCTATATGTTATTATTATCTTCTACCTTATGCAAGAGTCATGGTGATCTTCACCTTTCCTTTTTATATTTTATCCTTTGGCAAGCACAGGGTGTTGGAAAGATCCTGATAGATATATCTAATTGGATGTAAGTCAGCATGAGTTATTATTGTTGACATTACCCTTGAGGTAAAAGGTTGGGAGGCGAAACTATAAGCCCCTATCTTTCTCTCGTGGTCCCATTAAAACTCCATAACCACAAGTATTGCGTGAGTGTTAGCAATTATGAAAGACTAAATGATAGTTGAGTATGTTGACTTGCTAGAAAGCTCTGACATAGACTCTTTCTAATGTTATGATAAATTGCAATTGCCTCAATGACTGAGATTATAGTTTGTTAGTTCTCAATAAAGTTTCTGATTCGTACTTTTGCATTGTGAATGGATTATTACTTGAGCATAAGAAATCATATGACAATATCAATATATGTTGCTATTATGAAAATAATCATGATGCCCTCATGTCCGTATTTTATTTTATCGACACCTCTACCTCTAAACATGTGGACATATTTATCGTTATCGGCTTCCGCTTGAGGACAAGCGAGGTCTAAGCTTGGGGGAGTTGATACGTCCATTTTGCATCATGCTTTTATATCAATATTTATTGCATTATGGGCTGTTATTACACGTTATGTCACAATACTTATGCCTATTCTCTCTTATTTTACAAGGTTTACATAAGGAGGGAGAATGCAAATTTGGAATTACAGAATTTGGAAAAGGAGCAAATATTAGAGACCTATTCTACACAACTCCAAAAGTCTTGAAACTCCACGAAAGTTATTTTTGTAAATAATAAAAAATACTGAGCGGAAAAAATACGTCAGGGGGCCACCACCTGTCCACGAGGGTGGGGGGCGCGCCCTACCCCCCAGGGCGCGCGCCCTACCTCGTGGGCCCCCTGTTGGCCCTTCGGTGGCCATCTTCTGCTATATGAAGTCTTTCGTCCGAAGAAAAATCATAAGCAACCTTTCGGGACGAGACTCCGCCGCCACGAGGCCGAACCAATCTAGGGCTCCAGCAGAGCTGTTCTGCCGGGGACACTTCCCTCCGGGAGGGGGAAATCATCGCCATCGTCATCACCAACGCTCCTCTCATCGGGAGAGGGCAATCTCCATCGACATCTTCACCAGCACCATCTCCTCTCAAAACCCTAGTTCATCTCTTGTATCCAATTCTTGTCTCCAAGTCTGGGATTGGTACTAGTAGGTTGCTAGTAGTGTTGATTACTCCTTGTAGTTGATGCCAATTGGTTTATTTGGTGGAAGATCATATGTTCAGATCCTATATGCATATTAATACCTGAGGGAGTCCTGGATTAGGGGGTGTCCGGATGGCCGGACTATAACCTTCGGCCGGACTCCTGGACTATGAAGATACAAGATTGAAGACTTCGTCCCGTGTCCGGATGGGACTTTCCTTGGCGTGGAAGGCAAGCTTGGCGATACGGATATGTAGATCTCCTCCCATCTAACCGACTCTGTGTAACCCTAGCCCTCTCCGGTGTCTATATAAACCGGAGGGTTTTAGTCCGTAGGATGAACAACAATCATACCATAGGCTAGCTTCTAGGGTTTAGCCTCTATGATCTCGTGGTAGATCTACTCTTGTACTACCCATATCATCAATATTAATAAAGCAGGAGTAGGGTTTCACCTCCATCGAGAGGGCCCGAACCTGGGTAAAAACATCGTGTCCCTTGTCTCCTGTTACCATCCGCCTAGACGCATAGTTCGGGACCCCCTACCCGAGATCCGCCAGTTTTGACACCGACATTGGTGCTTTCATTGAGAGTTCCTCTGTGTCGTCATCTTTAGGCCCGATGGCTCCTCCAATCATAGACAACGATGCGGTCCAGGGTGAGACTTTTCTCCCCAGACAGATCTTCGTACTCGGCGGCTTTGCACTGCGGGCCAATTCGCTTGGCCACCTGGAGCAGATCGAAAGCTATGCCCCTGGCCATCAGGTCAGATTTGGAAGTTTAAACTGCACGGCTGACGTTCGCGGAGACTTGATCTTCGACGGATCCGAGCCACAGCCGAGGGAGCCGCATTGTGTCGATGGGCATGATTTAGCTCTGCCACCGAACAGTGCCCTGGAGGCCGCACCCATGTCCGCTCCGACCCTTAGCTCGGAGCCGACTGCGCCAATCGAGGACGGGTGGCTGGACCGCCTCGGGGGCTGCAATCTCTACGGCGATCGAGCCGAACACTAGCTTTGTCCTCTGTGAAGCTCGTGACTCCAAGGTGCCGGACTCCTCTCCGGACTCCGAACCTTCCGCGCCCCTGCCGATCGAATCCGATTGGGCGCCAATCATGGAGTTCGCCGCCACGGACATCTTTCAGCACTTGCCCTTCGGCGACATTCTGAATTCACTAAAGTCTCTCTCTTTATCAGGAGAGCCCTGGCCGGGCTATGGTCAGCAAGGTTGGGATGCGGATGACGAAGAAATTCAAAACCCACCCACCACCCGCTTCGTAGCCACTGTCGATGATTTAACCGACATGCTCGACTTCAACTCCGAAGACATCGACGGTATGGACGGCGATGTAGGAGGCGAAACAGAACTAAGCGCCTATAGGGCACTGGACAACCACCTCATCTCATGATGTATACATGGTGGGCACACCTAAAAGAAACGACGACGAGGAACAAAGGGACGCAACGAGGGATCGTTCCCTCGAAAAGCAGTCAAAGCGGCGGCGTAAGCGCTGCTCCAAACCCCACCTCGACAGAGACAGCAGCCATACAGACCCAGCCATAGAGCAGGGAGGACCGGCGGACGATGAACATGCCATCGAGCAACCGTCCGAACAGGGCAACTTGGATGAACAAACCGAACAACCCGTCCCCGGCGAAGATAACAGTCCGGACGACCTCACGCCGGACAAGTTGCTGGAGCAGAAGAATCTCCACAAAAGGCTGCGCCGCTTGGCGTAGCTTTGAAGAAGCAGAAGCGGAAGCTCAAAACAGCAGAAGATGCACTCAGAATTAGATGGAGCAAAGTACTCAACACCGCAGACAAACACGGCGACAGTCGCCACACAAAGAGCTATCCGAAGCGAAAATTACTGCCGGAATTTGATGAGGAGGACTTAGAGCCCCCACAATCAATAAAATAAGGAAGCCACCCGGTCGGGTAAACAACCCGATGGCCAACATAGAGCGGTGAGGGAGTCCCGGACAAGGGGGTGTCCGGATAGCCGGACTATCATCACAGCCGGACTCCAAGATTATGAAGATACAAGATTGAAGACTTTGTCCCGTGTCCGGATGGGACTTTCCTTGGCGTGGAAGGCAAGCTTGGCGATACGGATATGTAGATCTCCTACCATTGTAACCGACTCTGTGTAACCCTAACCTATCCGGTGTCTATATAAACCGGAGGGTTTTAGTCCGTGGGACGAACAACAATCATACCATAGGCTAGCTTCTAGGGTTTAGCCTCCTTGATCTCGTGGTAGATATACTCTTGTACTACCCATATCATCAATATTAATCAAGCAGGAGTAGGGTATTACCTCCATCGAGAGGGCCCGAACCTGGGTAAACATCGTGTCCCCGTCTCCTGTTACCATCCGCCTAGAAGCACAGTTCGGGACCCCCTACCCGAGATCCGCCGGTTTTGACACCGACATTGGTGCTTTCATTGAGAGTTCCTACGTATGCGTCACCGATAGGCCCGATGGCTCCTTCGATCATCAACAACGACGCGGTCCAGGTGAGACTTTTCTCCTGGACAGATCTTCGTGATTCGGGCGGGTTTGCACGCGGGTCAATTCGCAGCCATCCGGAGCAGATCGAAAGCTACGCCTGGCCATCAGGTCAGATTTGGAAGTTTGAACTATACGACCGATATCCGCGGAGACTTGATCTTCGACGGATTCGAGCCGCAGCCAAAACGCGCCGCTTGTCTCGATGGGCATGATCTAGCTCTGCGGCGAGCGATTGCCACGGAGGCCGCACCAGTATCCGCTCCGACCCTTAATCCAGAGCCGGATTCCCCGATCGAGGACGAGTGGTTGGACACCGCCTCGGGGGCTATAATCTCTACGGTGTTCGAGCCGAACTCCATCCCTGTCCTTTGCCAAGACCTCGACTCCAGGGTGCCGGACTCCTCTCCGGACTCCGAACCCTCCGCGCCCCTGCCAATCGAATCCGATTGGGCGCCGGTCATGGAGTTCACTGCCGCGGACATCTTTCAGCACTCGCCCTTTGGCAACATCCTGAATTCACTAAAGTCTCTCTCTTTATCCGGAGAGCCCTGGGCGGACTACGGACAGGAAGGTTGGGATGCGGACGACGAAGCAATTCAATGCCCACCCACCACCCACTTTGTAGCCACTGTCGATGATTTAACCGACATGCTAGACTACGACTCCGAAGACATCAACGGTATGGACGACGATGCCGGAGACGACCAAGACCCAGCGCTTACAGGGCACTGGAAGGCCACCTCGTCATATGACATATATATGGTGGACATCCCAAAAGATGGGAACGGCGATGGAACAACGGAGGATGACCCTCCAAGAAACAGCCGAAGCGCCCGACGTCGTGGCGCCGCTCTAAATCCCGCCACAATAAAAGCGGTGATTCCGGCACGAGATAATAACACCACAGGCGGTGCGAAGAGAACCCCTCCAGCAGGACTCGGCCAGGAGGAGGGAGAAGCAAGCCCGATGACGGTCGCAGCAGAAGGAGAGGTTGAGGACGATAATTATGTGCCTCGCTCCGAAGATGAGGCAAGCCTCGACGATGACGAATTTGTCGTGCCTGAGGATCCCGCCGAACAGGAGCGTTTCAAACGCAGGCTTATAGCCATGGCAAGCAGCCTCAAGAAAAAGCAGCAACAACTTAGAGCTGATCAAGTCCTGCTAGGCGGCGGATGGACTCAAGTCCTCGCGGCGAAGAGTATGAACTCAAACGCCCCTCCAAAAGCTACCCCAAACGCAGGCCGTTGCCTCGACTAGAGGAGGAAGCCCCCAAGTCACCAGCGCATGACATGGCAGACCGGCCACCCCGTGGCCGCGACAGAGAAGCCTCTCGGCCCTCCGCTCAAGCCACACCCCGACGCCGCTCAAAAAGTACCAAGGCACGGGAAAACACGCCGGACTTGCGAGATATATTGGAGGATAAAGCAAAACATACAAGATCGATCTACGGATCGCGTGGGCGCCCAGCAATGCGGGATGATTACCGTCGTGCCGGATACAACAAACCCGGCCGGGCCGAACATAGTAGATAAAGCTCATATGAGCTACGTCGTGATATAGCCCAATATAGAGGCGCCGCACACCCAATATGCTTCATAGATGAAGTAATGGATCATCAAATCCCCGAGGGCTTTAAACCCGTAAACATCGAATCATACGATGGTACCACAGATCCTGCGGTGCGGATCGAGGATTATCTCCTCCATATCCACATGGCCCATGGAGATGATCTACATGCCATCAAATACCTCCCACTCAAGCTTAAAGGACCAGCTCGACATTGGCTCAATAGCTTGCCGCCAGAATCAATTGGTTGTTGGGAGGACACGGAAGCCGCATTCCTTGATAACTTCCGGGGCACATATGTGCGACCACCAGACGCCGATGACCTTAGCCACATAATTCAGCAGCGGAAGAATCGGCGGACAATTACGGACTCGGTTCCTAACAAAGAAAAATCAAATCGTTGATTTGTCCGGATGAAGAGGCCCTTGCAGCCTTCAAACATAACATCCGCGACGAGTGGCTTGCCCGACACCTAGGACAGGAAAAGCCGAAATCCATGGCAGCCCTCACAACCCTCATGACTCGCTTTTGTGCGGGAGAGGACAGCTGGCTAGCTCGAAGTAACAACTTGGCCAAACATCCTGATAGTTCGGATACCAAGGACAGCAATGGCAGGTCGCGTCGCAACAAGAACAAGCGCCGCATTAACGGTGATAATACTGAAGATACGGCCGTCAACGCCGGATTCAGAGGCTCTAAACCCGGTCAGCGGAAGAAGCCATTCAAAAGAAATACCCAGGGCCCGTCCAACTTGGACCGAATACTCGACCGCTTGTTCCAGATACATGGCACCCCTGAAAAACCAGCCAATCACACCAACAGGGATTGTTGGGTGTTCAAGCAGGCAGGCAAGCTAAGTGTCGAACTCAATGACAAGGGGCTGCATAGCGATGCCGAGGAAGAGCCTCGGCCGCCGAACAATAGAGGACAGAAAGTTTTTCCCACACAAGTGCGGACGATGAACATGATATACGCAACCCACATACCCAAAAGGGAGCGGAAGCATGCACTACGGGACGTATATGCGATGGAGCCAGTCGCCCCAAAGTTCAACCCATGGTCTTCCTGCCCGATCACTTTCGATCGAAGGGACCACCCCACTAGCATCTGTCACGCGGCTTCGCCGCATTGGTTCTTGACCCAATTATTGACGGATTTCACCTCACCAGTCCTCGATGGACGGCGGTAGCAACTGAACCTGCTTTATCAGGATACAAGGCGCAAAATGGGCATAGACCCCTCAAGGATTAAACCTACAAAGACAACCTTTAAAGGCGTCATACCGGTGTCGAGGCCAATTATGCGAGCTCGATCACACTCGAAGTGGTCTTCGGATCTCCGGATAACTTCCGAAGCGAAGAGTTAATCTTCGACATCGTCCCATTCCGCAGCGGCTATCATGCACTGCTCGGACGAACCGCATTTGCAAAGTTCAATGCGGTGCCGCATTACGCATACCTCAAGATCAAGATGCCAGGCCCTCAAGGAGTGATCACGGTCAATGGAAACACCGAACGCTCTCTCCGAACGGAGGAGCATACGGCGGCCCTCGCGGCGGAGGTGCAAAACAGCCTCTCACGGCAATTCTCGAGTCCGGCCACTAAGCGTCCGGACACCGCCAAGCGCGCCCGGAGTAACCTGCAACAAGACCACCTGGCACGATTCAAGCACGAGTAGCAATCCGGCCCCAACCCCAGCCCTCGCGAAAGTGCGAAGCTAGTATTACGCGTACATAATTACGCTCTGGAGATACCATGGGCATATGGGGAGGGTCAAGACAACGGCACGCCAAGAATGTGGCTCGACCGCACCAGGGGCTCCCGTTTGTGTCATTTCCTTTTCTCTTCCTTTTTTTTACTTTCAGGACTCCGCCTTTGAGAAGTCCTGTCCGGCACTTGAATCGCCGAACTCACGATGCAACAGCCAGGGAAGCGGAAAACCATGTCGAGTGCTCAGGTGGTCTCTATTGCGAGCATTATACCTGTTTTACATATCATCCAAAGACTTACCCACGGAGGGACATGTTAGATAGTCCCATCCTTTGCTTATCGCACTATTTGTATCGCTCGCTTCCATTGCAGTACCTTTTTGAATAAACAATACATAGCTTTTGCTTATTATTGCTCTACTTCCTTTATATATACATATGTTCATTTCACGACATGTTGCAACCATACACTTTGGTACGGCCAATACACCAGGGGCTTAAGTATCCCAAAATTATGGTGTGATAAGTCCTAACACTTTCATAAGTGCGGCACCCCGAACTTATAGCATTATATGAATTGGCTCCGAATCATGTCTTGGGTCAATAGTTGGGTTTGCCCGGCTCCCGTGTTTTGGTACCTTACGTTCCGCTATATCGGCTAAGGTAGCACCGGAGAACCACTGCGATTGTGCCCCAGTTATGCTGGGTCGAGCACCTCAGTGGAGAAAGCTAAAACTGACCGTCATGATAAGGCGAGAGCCGGTCGCTGTTCGAGAGGTTTTTTCGAGACCCTAAAGACTTATGCCTCTTAGAGCGGGGAACCGGAATTGTCCGGTCAAGGCGTGGATAGCGCCCCGAACTCGGTCTTCCGAATACTAGGGGCTTCGCCGAAATTTAAAATTATAGAATTCTATGGCTAAGTGAGAGTGTTCAAGCATTATAAGTCCGGTTGCCTTGTTTGTTGTGTTGAGCGCCTCCCTAGATGGACCCAAGAATGGGAACAAGAGTGCTCAAGTTTATCCCGAACACCCCAGCACTAGTGGCATGGGGGCTGAAGCCAACGACTTGCCATCTCTCAAATTTGATAAACGGCCGCACAGAAGGTAATATTTTAAATTAATAAGCGTTGCTTAGCGCACATGAACAAGTTTTCAGCGTACAGGATAACAAATGCGAGTTTATTCAAAAATTACATCCTTGGAGCACTCATCCGCTATTCGGCGGGCACCCTTCAGGAGGACCTCATAGTACATTTCGGGCGTGCGATGCTCATGGCCCTTCGGTGGCCCGTCCGTCACAAGCCTCTCCGCATCCAGCTTACCCAAGTGCACTTTAGCGCGGGCAAGGGCCCGACGGACACCTTCAATGCAGATGGAGCGCTTGATGACCTCAAGCCGCGGACAGGCATCCACCAGCCGCTGCACCAAGCCGAAGTAGCTCCCGGGCATGGCCTCCAATGGCCACAGCCGCGCTATAAGGCCCTTCATGGCCTGTTCGGCGACCTTATGGAGCTCGACCAGCTGCTTGACTGGTCGCTCGAAACACCGGATGGTCGGCCTTAGCATCTTGAGACCAGAACACCTTCTCCGTGGAGCTCCCTCTCTGGCGCGGTAGAATGCGGCAGCATCGGGCGCCTCACGGGCAAATCTGCGAATGCTCCTGGAGAGCTCCGAATCCGGGTAAGTAACAGGTAATTGACTTTTACATTCTTGCTTTGCATAAAGAATGCCTTACCCGCCGCTATCTTCTTTAGTGCTTCAATTTCTTGGAGGGCTTTTTGGGCCTCGGCCTTAGCAACTTTGGCACTCTCAAGAGCCGAGGCAAGCTCGGACTCTCGGGTCTTGAGTCACGCTCCAAACCCTCGTGTTTTTCACGAGAATCTGGAGCTCTTGCCGCACCTCCGCCAGCTCGCCTCCCCTTTCTCTCGCTCGGTGCGTTCATGAGCCGCTTTGTTTCGACCCACGGACACCGCTTCCCTCGTGGTCGCCACCTCGTTCGTGGCCCTGCGATACCCATGTTATTCCTGTTATTTTTGCAACCAAAACCTTTTCTATAAGGTATTTCTTTAATAAGGTATTACTTACCTTCCTTGTCCTCGAGCTCCTTCTTGGCTTGTCCGAGCTCGTTCTCGGACTGCTTTCGAGGTTACGCTTCAATGCATTGACCTCCACAGTCGGTCTGTGAGAGGTCGATGGCGCAGCCTGCATTCCCATATTGACATTCTTATGTTAGACTCCTGCGTATATCTTTTTAGATCCTTAGTCCGGCTTTTCCTTCCGAACACGAACTAAGCATCGAGAACTCTTGTCTATGCGGTTATATTTTTACATATTCTAAAACTTACCTCAAAGCACATTAGAAGGCTGGTACGAGCTTGATCGATCCGCTCTTGGCGGACTGAACTGTCGATCACCGCACTCATAACGATGCGGTGCTCCTCCTGATGGAAGCGCCGTTAAGCGCTTCCAAGATGCTATCCGGTGCCTCCGGTTGGACGGAGGACACCGGCGTCTTACCCTTCTTCCGAAGGGTCCGCTTGCCGGACTCCAGAACAACTGAAGGTTCCGGCATGGAGACCGGACAAGGGTCGGGCCTAGAGCCCTTGGGGGTCTTACCCCCCGCGCGCCTGGAGTCCGGGAGGTCGCCTTGTGGCACCTCCTGCGCTACCTCCTCTTGACCAAGCCTGTCTTGGGGCCCCGCCGCAGCGTCGTCCGCAGCGTGAGGCGAGGAGACGGTCAGAAGCGAGGTACTCTCCATTTCCGATGAGCCCAGGGACCCGCTCGATGAATCGGCGAACTCGCCCTTGGGCGGGCTGCACGGTTGTTCGACATTAGAGAACACTCTACAATAACAAAAATCCATGGGTATCCGGACACTTACGATCTCGCTAGGGGCTTGGCCCTTGTAGGCCAATCCTCGTCGTCGTCGTCAACGTTGGTGGAGAAGTCCGGAGGAAGGGTTCTTCCCTTCTTGGACCCTCCGGCCTCCCCAGTTGGGGCGGCCTTCCTTTTCTTCTCCTCCCCCGCTGGGGGAGGAGCTTCTTCTTCTTCCTCCTTGTCTTCAGGAGAAGATTCCGCTTCGGAATCTGACAGCACCTGGCGTCGGGAGCTCCTTCGAGTTCCCGTGGCCTCCTTCTTGGCCTTCTTCTCCGGCACCGCATGGGGTGCCGAGCCAACAGCCCAAATCAACTAGGCGCCGCTGGGTTTTTACGGCAAAGGAGCCGGACAGCTAATCTGTCCGGACGTCTTGACCGATCTGCCAAAAAATAGGGAGTTTTTAGATCCCACATAGAGTCAATATATGGAAAAAGAGTCCCGTGAAGGGTAAAATAACTTACCTCGCCGGCTTGACGTTGCGAGCTGTATCCGCGATCTTTGGTAGCGGTTGCTGGGGCTTCGGCGCCCTTGAACAGCACCTTGCAGGCGTCTTCGTATGTAGTGTCGAAGAGCCGGCTCAAGGTTTGGTGCTGTGCTGGATCGAACTCCCACAAGTTAAAGGCCCGTTGTTGGCATGGGAGAATCCGGCGGATGAGCATCACCTGGATTACGTCGATGAGCCTAAGATTCTTGGCCACCAGGTTTCGGATGCATGTTTGAAGTCCGGATGTCTCATCCGAATTCCCCCACGTCAGGCCCGTCTCTTTCCATGATGAGAGCCGTGTGGGGAAGCCAGATCTGAATTCGGGGGCCGCCACCCATTTGATGTTGCGGGGCTCGGTGATGTAGAACCACCCCGATTGCCACCCCTTTATTGTTTCCACGAAGGCGCCTTCGAGCCATGGGACTTTGGCCATCTTGCCGACCATGGTGCCTCCGCACTCCGCTTGACGGCCGCCCACTACCTTCGGCCGGTCTTGAAGATCTTCAGCCATAAGCCGAAGTGGGGCTGGATGCAGAGGAAAGCCTCGCACCTGACGATAAACGCCGAGATGTTGAGGATGAAATTGAGGGCCAGATCGTGGAAGTCCAGGCCGTAATAGTACATGAGCCCCGGACAAACGGGTGAAGTGGAAAACCTAGTCCATGGAGGAAGTGGGGAGAAACACTACCCTCTCATGGGGCACAGGGGTTGGAATAAGCTGCCCCGCATCGAGCAGCCTGTGCGCGATGTTGCCGGACAAGTATCCGGCTTCCCGCAGTCTTGTGATGTGCCCCTCCGTGACGGAGGAGGCCATCCACCTGCCTCCCGCTCCTGACATGGTTGGAGAAGGTTGAGGTGGGATGTGCGGACTTGGGTGCTGGAGCTCGAGTGCGCGGAAATAGATAAGCAAAGGAGGAAGAAGGCGTAGGTGAAAAGGCGGATCCTTATCCCCTTATATGGACGGACGATGCTATGCGTCCCTCACCAGCCTGGTAAAACTCGCTTATTTCCCAAGCGCCGTAATCAATGGCGTCGATGGGTTACCCACGTCCGTATTGATGAGAATCCCGGAATAAGGGGGCACGATCTATGCTTTGATAAGACGTGCCAAGGAAACCACCTCGCTAAACACGCTGAGGCGGAACAATAAAAAATGATCCATATAAAGGCCTGGCCGTGGTGTAATGTCACGCCGCGGAATACGTCAGCAGATCTGTGCAAAAATTGTTCTCTCTACGGTGTTATGTGGAACTTGTTTTGCAGAGCCGGGCACTATCCTTGTGTTCAAAACCTTCTATGAAGTATTCGGAGGAGGAACCCGCCTCGCAATGCCGAAGACAATCAACGCGCCGGACTCATCGTCATTGAAGCCTGGTTCAGGGGCTATTGAGGGAGTCCCGGACTAGGGGGTGTCCGGATAGCCGGACTATCGTCACGGCCAGACTATCGTCACAACCGGACTCCAAGATTATGAATATACAAGATTGAAGACTTCGTCCCGTGTCTGGATGGGACTTTCCTTGGCGTGGAAGGCAAGCTTGGCGATACAATATGTAGATCTCCTACCATTGTAACCGACTCTGTGTAACCCTAACCTATCCGGTGTCTATATAAACCAGAGGGTTTTAGTCCGTAGGACGAACAACAATCATACCATAGGCTAGCTTCTAGGGTTTAGCCTCCTTGATCTCGTGGTAGATCTACTCTTGTACTACCCATATCATAAATATTAATCAAGTAGGAGTAGGGTATTACCTCCATCGAGAGGGCCCGAACCTGGGTAAAAACATCGTGTCCCCTGTCTCCTGTTACCATCCGCCTAGACGCACAGTTCGGGACCCCATACCCGAGATCCGCCGGTTTCGACACCGACAAGCGGCAAACGGCGCCGCACACAAGCCAGCACGCGATCTGCACAAGGATTCACATCAAAAAGATGGCCCAGCTAGATCAATCTACGGGCCAAGAAAGCAAGCTTTAGTAAGCAATGCAACGCAACAAGTATCCAAACATCACGGCACACCCAAATATAGGGGTGCCGCACACCCCCTATGTTTCACCGATGAGGTGCTGGACCATGAATTTCCAGCGGGATTCAAGCCTGTAAACATAGAGGCATACGACGGAACAACAGACCACAGAGTGCGGATTGAGGATTACATCCTCCACATACACATGGCTAGAGGAGATGACCTCCACGCCATAAAATACTTACCCCTCAAGCTCAAAGGGCCAGCCCGACATTGGCTTAAAAGCCTTCCCGAAAACACCATTGGAAGTTTGGAAGAGCTCGAGGATGCTTTTCGAGCAAATTTTCAAGGGACCTATGTCCGACCTCCGGATGCAGACGATTTAAGTCACATAACTCAACAACCTGGAGAGTCAGCCCGGAAATTCTGGAACAGATTCCTTACTAAAAAGAACCAGATAGTCGACTGTCCGGACGCCGAAGCCTTAGCAGCTTTCAAACACATCGTCCGAGACGAATGGCTCGCTAGACACCTCGGCCAAGAAAAGCCAAAAAGAATGGCCGCATTAACAAGCCTCATGACCCGCTTTTGCGCAGGAGAGGATAGCTGGTTGGCAAGATGCAGTACTAGTGACCCAAGTACATCCGAAGTTAGGGATGGAAAATGGGAAACCGCGACGCAGCAAGGACCAGCGCCGGACCAAGGGAAACAGCCCGAAGAGCACGACAGTCAACGCCGGATTCAAAAGCTCTCGGCAGAATCAGAAAAAGTTGCCCCTCAAGGATAACAGGGACGAGCTATCTAACCTAAACAAAATCTTGGACAAGATATGCCAAATCCACAGTACTCCCGGGAAGCCTGCAAACCATACCCACAGAGATTGTTGAGTCTTCAAGCAATCCGGCAAACTCAACGCTGAACACAAGGGGCTCAACACACCAAGCGAGGACGATGACGAACCCCACAATCAGAGCATCGGAAAACAAAAGAATTTCCCACAAGAAGTCAAAACAGTAAACTCACTTCACATGACAAAAGGGAAAAACAGAGTGGCACCTATAGAGATATGCGCCATACGGCCTATCCCAGAGGAGTCCATAATCGGTTGTTAAAACCAATCACCTTCGACCATCATGATTACTCTAGAAGTATCCGAAATGCAGGCTGGACTGCCTTGATATTAGATCCGATAATTGACGAACTCCACTTTACACAAGTCCTAATGGACGGCGGCAGTGATCTAAACCTGCTATCTCAGGACACAATCCGCGAAATGGGGATAGACCCAACAAAAATTCACCATAGCAACACTTCCTTTCAAGGGGTAACGCCAGGCCCAGATGCCCATTGTACGGGCTCTCTCCTGCTAGAAGTTATGTTCGGCTCCCCGACAACTTCCGCCAAAAGCTAACCTTCCACATCGCCCCATTTACAAGTAGATATCAAGCACTCTTGGGGCCTTGAAGCTTGCCCGCTTTAACACAATACCACATTATGCATCTCTTACACTTAAAATGCCCGGTCCGCGAGGCATCATCTCATTAAAGGGAAATATCGAGTGTTCCTCGAGCACGGAAGATTGTGCGGTTGCCTTGACAGCCACACACTAAACCGGCTTCACTAATCAAAGCACCTAAATAGGTCGTTCAGACCCCGGACATGGCTAGACAAGTCCGGCGTAAACATACAAGGGCTTACTAGCCGCATACCCCCGTACAAGGGGCTCCGCGCATGTACAACAAGAGACAATAAAGCTCAATTTTATTCATTTTTTGAATTATACTTTGTTTATTTAATATAACGTACATTTTCGCACGATCTTTTTGAACTAAGTTCCTCTCTTTTACAGATGAACACCGTGCTACACCCGTCCAGGATACGGCACAACGGAGACACAGGCGCAGACGTGCAGTAGGGACCCGTTCCTTGGGACCCGTTCCAAGGATTCTTTTTAGATTAAGACCCTGCGTAAACCTTTTTTACTGTCTCTTGTTGATACACATCCCCCGGTTTCGTGATATAACCGAGGAGGAGGCTGGCGTCTTGGCATTTGGCCACGTCAGAATTTTGCGCGTAGCAGGACACCGGGGGCTTATTACCAAGGGCGTTGTTCAGCCCGTTTTCATAAAGACCGAATACCTTAGGGAGTGTTCGGCGTCGCGAGTTTGGCCTTATATGCATCAGCTCCGGATCATGTCTTTGGTCAAATGTTGGGTTTGCCCGGCTCCTGTGTTTTGCTGCCTTACGTTCCGCTCTATCGGCTAAGGCGGCACCAGGAGAACCTCTGCGATTGTGCCCCGGTTCGCCCAGGCGAGCACCTCAGTAGAGAAAGCCGAAAACTGCTGTCATGATATAGCGTGAGACTGGTCAACCACTCGATGACCTGCCGGAATCTTTAGGATTCCTCCGCATTAACGAAGGGCCGTTTCCCGGCCAGGCACACACGCGCCCCGAATTCAGGTGAGCGCGGTGCCCCTAGGGGCTATATAGTAGCCCCACTGTCAAACTCCTATGGCTAAGTGAAAGTGATAAAGCATTATAGTCCGGTTGCGACGTTGGATCAAGTGTGAAAATGCGCCTTTTGCGAACACCCCCGCATTATATGCGTGGGGGTGAAGCCGAAGACTGCCATCTTTCAGGTTATATATACATATACATTAACGGCTGCACATGAGGTATTTTAATTCTTGAAGGCACAAGTATAAAAAGCTTTTATATTCCCCCGAAACATTGTTTTACAATAATACATGTTATTCGAACATAATATCCTTCAAGCACTGCGTCTCTATTAAACGAGCGCCTGCAGAACTTCACGAAAATAGTGCTCGGCGGTACTCGGCTCTGTCCGAATCTTGGGATGCAACAGCGGCCTTCATCTCCGCCCAGTATGTCTTGACACGGGCAAGAGCCATCCGCGCACCCTCTATGCACGCTGACCTTTTCATTGCATTGATATGCGGCACCGCACCAAGGAACTGCTGCACCAACCTAAAATAACTCTTCGGCTCGGGCCTTTCCGGCCACAAATGACTGACGACATACTTCATGGCGAGTCCGGATAACCTATTCAGCTCTGCCCATGCGGCCAAACGATCGGTTAATGGAAGTGGGCGCTCTGGATTGTGGAACTGTGACCAAAAAAGCTTCTCCACTTCGTGATCCTTTTGATCTCGGAAGTGTTCGGCCGCGTCCGCGGCACTCGCCGCCAAGTCCAGATAAGTGTCCGCCGCACTCCACAGCCGGTCCAACGGAGCATATTTAGGATCCCCGAACTTCATCCGCGGCATAAAGGGCTTTCCAGCCGCGATATCTCCGGCCTGACGTAGCTCCTCCTTCATAGCTCTCATCGCAGAGCGAGCATCCTTGGCCTCGGTAGTGGCCATCTTGAATCATACATTCCGCCCGATCTTCTTTTTCAAGAAGCTCGCAGCGGTCGGCAACATTTTTCAACTTCACAGCCATCTCGGACATTTCCTTCTTGCTTTGGTAGTGAGCAGCCTGTTCGGCTTTCAGCTCTTCAGCCGCCTTCAAGGCAGCCGCATCGCTTTTCCTGGCCTGCTCCTTGGCTCGGGCAAGTTCCGCCCGAAGGTTCTGCATGGCAGCGACACCATCTGCATCAAGCACACATGTTGTAAGATACGGGCATCAAGCTCCTCTTACCAGGTGTCTTCAGAGAAATTACATACCTTGTGCCTCGTCAATCCGCTTGTTGACAAGCGCGATGTCGGCATCTGCCACGTCAAGTTGCCGCTTTTGCTCGGCAAATTCATCAGTCCGGCTAGCCACCGAACACTTCGCCACCTACATACGAAGGGCGACATATTATACCTGGTGTCAGTGTCAAAACCGGCGGATCTCGGGTAGGGGGTCCCGAACTGTGCGTCTAGGCGGATGGTGACAGGAGACAAGGGACACGATGTTTTTACCCAGGTTCGGGCCCTCTCGATGGAGGTAAAACCCTACTCCTGCTTGATTAATATTGATGATATGGGTAGTACAAGAGTGGATCTACCACGAGATCGAGAGGCTAAACCCTAGAAGCGAGCCTATGGTATGATTGTTGTTCGTCCTCACGGACTAAAACCCTCCGGTTTATATAGACACCGGATAGGGTTAGGGTTACACTGAGTCGGTTACAATGGTAGGAGATCTACATATCCGTATCGCCAAGCTTGCCTTCCACGCCAAGGAAAGTCCCATCCGGACACGGGACGAAGTCTTCAATCTTGTATCTTCATAGTCCAGGAGTCCGGCCAAAGGTGATAGTTCGGCTATCTGGACACCCCCTAATCCAGGACTCCCTCAGTAGCCCCTGAACCAGGCTTCAATGGCGATGAGTCCGACGCGTAGATTGTCTTCGGCATTGCAAGGCGGGTTCTTCTCCAAATTCCATATACTTGTCAAATAGTGTCCGGCTTCTGATAAATGCTGCGCTTCTTGGCTTCCACGCCCAATAATGGCCATCTTCCATGTGTTTGAATGAATGCGAAAAGCCAGGGTATTTTTACACTTATCCCCCTAGCTACGCAAATGAGCCGCCTATAAAAGGGACGAGGATCTAGATCTGAGTCACACCATCCCCCCACCGCGAGTTTTCATCGGAGCGCCTTTGACAAAAATCCATTCCATCATGGACAGTCGACGCGGCTCCTCCTCTCATGCTCCCAGCCCTCAGCCTGGAAATTGGGAGAGATGCTCAGTCCCGCATAGCGAGCTAGTGACACTCCAAACCAAGGGATTTCTTCCCCCGGCCTTCATGGTTCCGGTTCGAGTCGGACTTGCCACCTACAAGGGCGGAAAGCAAGCGGAGAGTGTCCCCGATCCCTCTAAAGGAGAGCGGGTATGCTTCATCTCTTATCTAGTAAGAGGACTCGGATTTCCAATTCATCCGTTTCTCCGGGGGCTCTTGGAGTTCTACGGCCTCCAGTTGCACCACCTTACGCCTGCCTCCATTTTGCACATCGTGGGCTTCGTGGCCCTTTGCAAACTGTTCTTGGGCGTCGAGGCTCATTTTGCGCTATGGAAGAGATTATTCTGCCTTGTACCCCGTTCTCATGAGGGGTCAATATATCAAGTGGGCGGAGCCGAACTATGGCGCATCGCCGGGACCGGATACCTATCCGGAACCCCGAAGAAGGTGTCCGAAGACTGGCCTTCGGAATGGTTTTATATGGAAGACGTCCCGCTGCCGGATCCTGTTCGGATCGGTCTCCCGGAGTTCAGCAATGCTCCTTTGAAGAAACGCCTGAGTTGGCGCCCGAGGAGCTCCCAGAGGGAAGACGACAGGGACGTCCTATACCTGATGAGCCGGATAAGATTGTTAGCTCATTCCGGACTGACCATGATCGGTGTCATGGCCACATGTATTATGCGGGGGGTGCAGCCGCTTCAGTATAGGGGCCACCCCATGTGGGATTTCAACAGGGAGGACGATGCCACCTGTCATGGCCGTAAGGGGCCGGGATCGGTCGCCGATCTGGTGAAGATCTTGTCCGCGCTGTACAAGAGAGAAGAGGAAGATTTTCTCCGCGTCAGCCCATTGAACGGATTTTCTATGAACAACCCCCGAAGCTGGGTAAGCGGACGTTTCTTCTCTGCACATCCGATCTGTATTCCCATGGTTAGGTATCTCATTTTGTGATTTTGACGCAGGAACTGCGCCAGGCCGTAAAGGACATAAACAGCCCGCCTCCACAACCCGAGGATCCGCAAAGGCTCCTCGATCCGGCCTCCCAAGAGGATCCGGACATATTGGTGGAGCTGATTGATGGGGTATATCACCAACTGAGCATCGATAATGCCTTGGTTGCCATTACGGCCGATTACCCCGGAATACTTCCAGCCTCACAGTGTAATGGCGAGACCGAGGTCCCAATACTCGATAATGACCCATCCGTGCTTATTTTTATCACCGTATACCAATGGTGTTTCAGGGGGTGCCTTCGAGGCAGGAGGCCGAGCTCAAGTGACTAGCCAACAAGGCAAGACGGCCCCGCAGTGCTAAAAAGAAGTGCGGTCTGGATCGAAACGCCGCCGCAACGGTATGGCGCGTCACCATATTCCCAGGATTGATTCCTGGAAGGCGTACTAATGCTAGTGCCCTTTTCTGGAAAAAGAGTGCTCGCCAGACTGTGTCCGGAGAGGTTGCCAATCGAGCCTCCGCCAGTCCGGCTCCAAAGCCGGGTCCAGAAGCGGAGGCGAGCACGAGCCGTGCGTCGGACGTTCCTCCGACAGAGGATGCCGACAGATTGTCCGCCACCAACTCCGAGGTGGAGAGCGCCATGAATCACAGGCGCCGCCGGACAGTTCTTCGTGACACATGTTTCTCCCAAGAGGCATTGAATGCCTTCAATTCAGGAGATGCGCACCTCCGTGCCGCTCAAGATGGTCTAGCCAGAGCCACGGAGCAGTATGTAAAGGACATACGGGTGAGGAAATTTGACGGTTATATATGCCAGTAGCCCCCGAGACTTAAAGTAGTTAGAATAACTGATTTAAGGATCATTTGTTATGCAGGATCTTATAAAAAACAATACCCGGTTGTCCCAGGAGCTTGAAGAATGCAAGGCCCAACTTGAGGCCGCACTAGCCGCTACAGGGGGATCCACAGAGACCCCCTCTGGTAATATATGCTTCAAAAGATAAGTAATTTGTGAAGTGCGGCGTGTGTGTAAACTGACAATAATATTGCAGATGGCGCCGGACTAGATCCGGACAAGCAATAGCTCTTGCGCCGGTTGAAGGCCGGCGAGAATGTGCTTACAAGGGTGAGGCAAGAGAAAAATAATCTCCAAGATGCCAACACCCAGCTGGGTGAGGAACTAAAGGATGTTCGTGCCCAGCTGTCTGACTCCGTGAAGGAGAATCGGCGACTTCGTCGCGGCATTTATAGTAAGTGCTTGAGCAAACTTTGAAAAAGAGTTCGGCGAGGAAGTCAACTAACAGAGTTATGTCTGTAGGTATGCTCACGGGTCGTCCTGAAGAGGAAATGCCCGGTTCTACGGGTGACCTTCTTCCCGAGCTATTGCAACTGCATGAACGAGTTCGGCAGGTGATGAAAGGCGTCGCCCAGGCCTTGTGGCCATCTATCTCCCTGCCCGAAGGCCTTGGAGAGCTTGCAGAGAAGCTTCAGGGAGCACGGTGGCGCTTCCGACTATGGAAGATATCGGCCTATCATCAAGGCACCAGGGAGGACTGGGCCATGGTGAAGACGCGGTACACGAAGGCGGACCCAAACCACATGGCCGAGGTCGGACCTGTGGGGCCCGACGGGAAGGAGATCCCTGTGAGCTTAGTGTACGGCCAAGTAGAGTTGGCCGCATAAAGTATTCCCAAGCAGGATCGTAAACTAGACAACCTATTAGACGGCATTGAAGAGGAATACAATCAGTCAATTTGACTATGTAATTTAAAATGACATGTAAAATTCCTTCTAGCCGGATTGTAGATCGTTTGTCTTAGCGGACCTTTTCGCTTCAACCTCGGGACCCAATAGTCCGGAGTGTGTCCGAATACCTCGCGGTTATGTAAAAACCGGGGCATGCGTGGAGACCAGGCGTAGGGGTCATGAGTGCTTTATCGGACAAGTGCCCAACTAGTTATGTTATATTACATGGTTAGTAAGAAACATCTTCCGGGAGAATAGTTCCGTTAGGGGTTCCTTTCCACAGGAGGCATGCCCTAAAGTGCATGTCCGGACTGCAAAAAAGCAGAAAACGATCCGGGGCAGATAAATGAAAAATAAAAATCGTCTTTTGGTTCACCGACCGAATATTTCCTTAAGAACGCTTAGCTTCGACTTCACCCAGTCCGAGGTACACGTCCGCTGACCGCGGTAATAATCAGAGAGGTGCTCCTTTACCACCTAGCCGAACAATCGAGAACGTAGGGGTAAGCATGTGAGCCGTGCAACCCAGCTTGGCCAAAACTTAAGTCATATCGATGCATATAATGGTGAATAAAAGGTACATGCGGAAGTGTGTCACATGTGTTGGGCATAAAGCCCGTATAAATAAGCTTCTGTTAAAGAAGCCCCCAGGTATAATGAGCGCGGATAGCGCGTCAAGTGTGTGCGAACAGTGCGCAAACGAGCCTTTAACGGCTTCGGGAAGAAAAAGGGAGGGAGAAGGAGAGAAAGAAAAGACATCTTAAAGTATAAAATATAGACAGAGGAAGGAGACGAACTCAGAATCCGGCGCTAGGCGTAGAATCTTTGGAGACGGGCTGCGTTCCATGGGTTCGGCTCGAGTCGGTTATCCGATGCGTTTCGTAGACGGTACGCTCCGCCGGTCAGGACTTGGTCGATGATGAAGGGACCCTCCCATTTGGGCTTGAGTTTGTCCTTTTTCTTGTCCGGCAGGCGTAGAACTAGTTCGCCAACATTGTAAGCTTTGGCCCGTACTTCCCTGCTTTGATATCTTCGAGCCTGCTGTTGATAGAATGCGGAACGGACTTTTGCCACATCACGCTCCTCCTCCAAGGCGTCCAAGCTGTCCTGCCCATCGAGCTCGGCTTCTCTTTCTTCGTACATGCGCACGCGAGGTGAGTCATGAATTATGTCGCAGGGCAAAACTGCCTCTGCGCCGTATACCATAAAAAATGGTGTGAATCTGGTAGTGCGATTCGGCGTGGTCCGCAGCCCCTGTAGTACGGAGTCGAAGCTCCTCAACCCAAAGGCGTGTTAGATTCCTTGAGGGACCGCACTAGTCTGGGTTTAATGCCGCTCATGATTAGACCGTTTGCTCGCTCAACTTGACCGTTAGTTTGGGGGTGATAGACTGAAGCGTAGTCGAGCTTGATGCCCATGTTTTTACACCAGAGTTTGACCTCATCGGCCGTGAAGTTCGTGCCGTTATCAGTGATGATGCTATGGGGGACGCCGTAACGGTGTACTACCCCTGATATGAAGTCTATCACCGGTCCGGATTCGACCGTCTTCTGAGCTTGGCCTCTATCCATTTGGTGAATTTATCCACCATGACCAATAGGTATTTTTGCTTGTGGGTTCCTCCTTTAAGGGTCCAACCATGTCAAGCCCCTAGACCGCGAAGGGCCAGGTGATGGGTATAGTTTTGAGGGCGGTGGGTGGCATGTGGCTTTGATTAGCAAAGAGCTGGCAACCGACGCATCGTTGGACTAAGTCCTGAGCATCTGCCCGGGCCGCCGACCAATAAAATCCTGTATGGAAGGCCTTGCCTACAAGGGCCCGGGCTGCGGCATGGTGCCCACCGAGTCCGGCATGAATTTCAGCCAGGAGATTCCGCCCTTCCTCTTTGGAGATACACCTTTGAAGGACTCCGGTTGTGCTTTTCTTACAAAGCTCTCCCTCATGGACTTTATAGGCTTTAGACCGCTGCACTATGCAGCGGGCCTCGTTTTGGTCTCCGGGAAGTTCCTGCCTAGTTAGGTAGGCTAGGAATGGTTCTGTCCACGGGGCAATGACTGCCATTATTGCGTGGGCTGACGGTGTTATTTCGTTGGCGGAACCACCAACTATGTCGGAGTGTTCGGTGTGGGGCAGTGTGGTTGGGTCCGGGTTGTTATTTCCGGACTCTCCCTCCCATAGTAATGCGGATGGCTTGAAAAGCCTCTCTAGGAAGATGTTGGGGGGGCGGCATCGGCGCTTATGCCAATGCGTGCCAACACGTCTGTTGCCTGGTTATTATCCCGGGCTATATGGTGAAATTTGAGCCCCTCAAACCGAGCTGACATTTTTAGGACGGCATTGCGATAAGATGCCATTTTCGGATCCTTGGCATCAAAGTACCAATTTATTTGGGATATCGCGAGGTTCGAATCCCCGCGCACCTCTAGGCGTTGAATGCCCATGGAGACTGCCATCCGGAGACCATGTAGAAGGGCCTCGTATTCGGCTGCGTTGTTGGAGTCCGTGTACATTATTTGAAGTACGTATTGGACTGTATCTCCGGTTGGGGACGTTAGAGCGACGCCAGCCCCCAGGCCGGCCAACATTTTGGAGCCGTCAAAGTGCATGATCCAGTTGGAATATGCGCCATACTCTTTAGGGAGTTCGGCTTCAGTCCATTCGGCGATGAAGTCAGCCAAAACTTGCGACTTAACAGCTCGTCGTGGCTTGTAGGTTATGTTGAACGGGAGGAGCTCAATGGCCCATTTAGCAATCCGGCCTGTTGCGTCGCGGTTGTTTATAATGTCATTAAGAGGTACTTCACAGGCTACTGTTATCGAACACTCTTGGAAGTAGTGTCGCAGCTTCCGGGATGCCATGAACACCGCGTATGCTATCTTTTGATAATACGGGTACCATGACTTGCATGGAGTTAGGACAGTGGACACGTAGTAAACTGGTTTTTGGAGAGGGAACTTGTGTCCGTCCGTTTCTCATTTGACAACGAGCACCGCGCTTACAACTTGATGGGTTGCTGCGATGTATAATAGCATTGGTTCGCCCATGTTGGGCACGGCCAGGACCAGATTTGTTGCCAATACGGCTTTGATTTCTTCGAGTCCGGCCGTGGCAGCATCCGTCCACTCGAAGTGTTCGGTGCGTCGGAGGAGGCGATAAAGGGGTAATGCCTTTTCTCCTAAGCGGGAGATAAAGCGGCTTAGAGCCGCCACGCATCCAATCAAATTTTGTATTTGTTTGAGGTCTTTGGGGATATCCAATTGTGACAGAGCTCGGATCTTGGCTGGGTTTGCTTCAATTCCTCTACCGGATACAATGAAGCCCAAGAGCTTTCCGGCTGGTACGCCGAAAACACATTTTTCCGGGTTGAGCTTGATGTCATATGTTCGGAGATTATCGAATGTGAGCCTCAAGTCGTCGACTAGGGTTTCGACATGCTTGGATTTGACGACCACATCATCTACGTATGCCTCCACTATTTTGCCGATCTGGTTTGCAGGACATATACGATCTTGTTGATATGTTGTGCCGGCGTTTTTGAGCCCAAAGGGCATTGTGTTGAAGCAGAATGGGCCGTATGGAGTGATGAATGCCGTTGCGGCTTGGTCTGGCTCTGCCATCTTAATTTGGTGGTAGCCGGAGTATGCATCAAGGAAACACAATGAATCGTGTCCTGCGGTAGCGTCGATGATTTGATCGATGCGGGGGAGAGGGAAGGTATCCTTTGGGCAGGCCTTGTTAAGGTCCTTAAAATCGACACATAGGCGCCCGGATTTGTCCTTCTTTGGTACCATTACCAGGTTTGCTAGCCAGTCTGGATGTTTAATATCTCTGATGAATCCGGCCTCCAATAGTTTAGCTAGCTCCTCTCCCATGGCCTGTCTCTTGGGTTCGGAGAAACGCCGAAGAGCTTGTTTGACTGGTTTGAATCCTTTTAGGATATTTAGGCTGTGCTCTGCCAGCCGGCGTGATTCTGGCATGTCTGAAGGGTGCCGGGCAAAAATGTCCCAATTTTCGTAGGAATTCTCGTAGTCTGGCGTCTACATCGGGGTTTAATTGTGCCCGATGGAGGCCGTTTTGTAGGGTCCGTTGGATGGACTTGGAATTTGACTATTTAAATGCGCGGTTTAAAGAGGTGGACTTGGATCTCTTATCGAGTATCACATCGTCCCTGTTCATATAGTGAGTTCCTCTGCCGCTAGGGCTTCGGATAGTGCCTCAAGGGAAAGTGCGGCTGTTTTATTTTCGGCGCGGAGTGCTATGTCCGGGTCACTAGCGAGAGTGATAATTCCGTTGGGTCCAGGCATTTTGAGCTTCATGTACCCGTAATGGGGTATAGCTTGAAAAATTGTGAATGCCTCTCGCCCTAATAGAGCGTGGTATCCGCTGCTGAAGGGGGCCACTTGGAATGTGACCTCCTCGGACCTATAATTGTCCGGCGTGCCGAACACCACATCTAGTGTGATCTTTCCTGTACAACATGCTTCCCGACTGGGGATTATTCCTCTAAAGGTTGTGCTGCTTCGCTCAATGCGGCTCGATCTATTTCCATTTTGAAGGGTTTCCTCGTAGATGAGGTTTAATCCACTGCCGCCGTCCATGAGTACCTTGGTAAGGCGAAAGCCGTCCACTATTGGACCGAGGACCAATGCGGCTGGTGCTCGGGCTGTTCGGAATTGAGGTTCGTCACTGGCGTTAAAGGTAATAGCCGTGTTACTCCATGGATTTATTGTTGCTATCTGGTAGACTTCGGCAAGGCTGCAGAGTGTTCGTTTCCACATATTATTTGATGCGAAAGTCTCGAAGACTGTTAATACCGTACTGGTATTGCTGGGCTGGTGCTCTGGAGCTAAGAGCTCTTCGCCACTTTTGGCCACCTACCGTAGTATCCAACATGCTCTAAGGCTATGAGTTGGAGTGGCGCCCTCTGTGCTATGAATTTTGCAGGGTCCATTGAGCCATCCCTCCAAAGACGGTTCCATGCCCTTTAGGGTTTTTGCTTTTTGGTATGTAACCCAGGTGCCTGGTGATGATGCACACTTTTATTTCGGACTGGGGTCGTATTCGGGGCTGGATTATCCCAAAATTTGATTTCGGTTTTCTAAGCGCTCTCCATCGCGCAGTACTTTCGTACTATGGACGCCAAGTCAGCGAAGCATGTAATTTCACGACGACTTATGGCGTTTAGGATTCCCTTGTCCGTGCAATTATTGCGGAAGAAGAATGAAATTGCGTCCTCCTCGCGGCAATCCTTTATCCTGTCCATAACCAGGAGGAATCTGGCCCAGTAATGATGTACTGTTTCACCAGGCTCTTGCCGGATTTGGGATAGATCGCTTATGTTTGGGTGGGCGGGTGGAATTAAATTCCGAACTCCGTCCGATCTAAGATTCAGGGGCCAAGAAGTTTCCGAACTTGGAAGCTTGGGTTCTTGGAGGTTGTCCAATGAATCTAGCCCGTTGCCTGACTTTAAGTTCAGGGCTTGAGTGGCGTCCTCCCCTCCGCGGGAATCCGGCATGGAGGGGTCAGGAGTCCGGACATAGCTAGTCTTTAAGGTAGGAGAAGAGTCACCGTATTGTTCCTCTACCACAGCAACATGGTGGGTAGCTTGGGGAGAGTTGATCTCTCTCAGATCGGTTTTAGGCCCAATCTGATCGTAGTCTGTAGCGATTCCCAGGGCGGCGATGCGATCCAAGAGCTCGTTTAAGGAAGAGAGCTCCATCGTATCTAACTGCTCGGCGAGTTCCGAGTTAACGTGAAGATTGCTTTCGATGACCCGAGAAATCATCGTCGGCGCGGTGGCCGAACAGGCGGTCATAAGAAAACCGCCTAGCCGGAGATTTGGCCGGTGGCCAAAGCTCCTTTAGCAACGGTGCCGTATTTAAAGACGGGATGAGGCATCCTTCCTGAAAGCGACGGCACAGAGGAACTCTCAATGAAAGAACCAATGTGGGTGTCAAAACCGGCGGATCTCGGGTAGGGGGTCCCGAACTGTGCGTCTAGGCGGATGGTAACAGGAGACAAGGGACACGATGTTTTTACCCAGGTTCAGGCCCTCTCGATGGAGGTAAAACCCTACTCCTGCTTGATTAATATTGATGATATGGGTAGTACAAGAGTGGATCTACCACGAGATCAGAGAGGCTAAACCCTAGAAGCTAGCCTATGGTATGATTGTTGTTCGTCCTACGGACTAAAACCCTCCGGTTTATATAGACACCGGATAGGGTTAGGGTTACACAGAGTCGGTTACAATGGTAGGAGATCTACATATCCGTATCGCCAAGCTTTCCTTCCACGCCAAGGAAAGTCCCATCCGGACACGGGACGAAGTCTTCAATCTTGTATCTTCATAGTCCAGGAGTCCGGCCAAAGGTGATAGTTCAGCTATCCGGACACCCCCTAATCCAGGACTCCCTCACCTGGGATTATGATCCTCGGCGCATTGTCATTTTTGACAATGCACCGAGTCTCAGGGGCTACTATCTACACAGTGCGCATTTCATATATGCGGAACTGTCAAAAGGTACATCATTTCGCGTACCTCAAAACCTGTCAGTAAACTCCTGACGGCCTCGTACAACCCGCTCTCCGTGGATGAAATCCTTTCAATCACCGTACCCATCAATGCACGGTGTTCTTCTGAGATAGACGCTCGCCCGAGCAGATCCTTCAGCTCCTCCGACCGTGCACCGGACGGTGCCGGACTCGTCCGATGGCCTTTTTCGAAGGCGGACACGGAAGGACCTTGGGGGCCATACGATTGCCTTCCGGCCCTGCCGGATTCGGAGAAACCCTCCGTGACGACACCGCAGGGTCGCCCGCCTCGCAAGGCGTTACGGCATGGGGAGGCGTTCCGCTCTCCATCATCTCCGGACAAAGATCCCCTGAAGATGAGCTCTGCTGAGAAGGGCTGAGATCCGAACTACAAGGTAAAATTTCGGTTATCTTCCTTAGAAATAGAACATGGACGTCTCTTATTTTAAAACTCCCCTCTCTACTTACGGCTCGGTGGAGGGCTGATCCCCTTGGGGGCACAGTGCGTCCAAGGCATCCCCCGGTGCAGGACCCTCTGACGAAGATTTCTTCCCCCGCTTTGAGACCATGGTCTCTGGGTCTTCAGAGGCGGTCCTCTTCTTCCCCTGGATAGAGGAATTCTCGATTCCTCCTTTCCTGACAGCCTCCTTCGGGAGGCGGTAGCTTCCTTGTTCCCCCTTCGCCTTCTTCCAAAGGCGCAACCTCCAAAGATCCTGGTTAACACGGGATCCAGCGTGGTCTCGTGGAGGGGGGCGGACACCTGATTAGCTTTGCTTTCGCTATCCACTCCTGTTTAAGGGACAACTCTTTTAAGGGCAATTTTATCATAAATATACGGATAGCGTGTCCGGGTACAGGGCTACTTACTTGAGTATCCGGGCAACTGCAGCTTAGACCTGCGTCCTCGGTCGAGTTCGGACACATTGCTTGTGATCCGAAGAACAATTTGTACATCTCCATGGGCGTCGCGCCCATAAAATGTTGGAGGGCTCGTGGTCCCTCCGGATTAAACTCCCACAGCGGGGGGCGACGTTTGCGAGGTGGTGCGGCGAATCAACATGACCTGCGTCACTATGACCAGATTGATGTCTCTTTCTAGGAGATCTCGAATGCGGCCCTGCAACAAGGGCACGACCTTGGATGGCCCCCAGTCAAACCCTTTATTGACCAATGACACTAGCTGTGGTGGGGGACCCGAGAGAAAGGCAGGTGGCGCCACCCAGTTGGTGCCCCTGGGAGCTGTGATATAAAACCACTCTCGTTGCCATAAGCTGAACTCCTCTTGAAAAGAGCCCTCGGGCCATGGAGCATCGGCATTCTTGCTTATAACAGCACCTCCGCACTCCGCGTGCTGCCCCTCGATCATCTTCGGCTCTACTTTGAAGGTCTTAAGCCACAATCCGAAGTGAGGAGTAATACGGAGGAAGGCTTCACACACGACAATGAACGATGAGATGTGGAGGATGGACTCCGGAGCCAAGTCGTGAAATTCCAGCCCATAATAAAACAGGAGCCCCCCTCACGAAGGGGTCCGTAGGGAAGCCTAGCCCCCGAAGGAAGTGAGACGCGAACACCACGCTCTGGCCAGGCTCGGGAGTGTGAATAACCTGCCCTTGAGCAGGCAGCCTATGCGAGATTTCGCCAGTTAGATACCTGGCATCTCTTAGCTTTAGCACGTCTTCTTCCGTAACGGAGGAAGGCATCCACCGGCCTTGAAGGTCGGAACCAGACATCATCGAAAGTCCGAAGCGCCTGAATCTGGAGCTTTGGGTGTTGGAACTCAAGGTGAGAGGCGGATTCGATTGAGATTGAAAGAAAGGAGTCGAGCCTTGGTCTCTTTATAAAGAGGTTGAATACCAAGAGCCCTCCCCGTGACCGTTTGGGACTCGCCTTCGATTGAGGAGACATACCAACGGGCACGATTGGGTTACCCACGCCCGTATTGATGAGAATCCCGGAATAAGGGGACACGATCTCTGCTTCGACAAGACGTGCCAAGGAAACCGCCTCGCTAAAACGCGCTGAGGTGGGACAGTAAAACGATTCGAATAAAGGCTTGGCCGTGGTGTGATGTCATGCTGCGGAACATCAGCAGATTGGATTTGTGTAAATATTATTCTCTCTACGGTGGTATGTGGAACTTATTTTGCAGAGCCGGACACTATCCTTGTGTTCAAAATCTTCTATGAAGTATTCGGAGGAGGAACCCTCCTTGCAATGCCGAAGACAATCTGCGCGCCGGACTCGTCGTCATTGAAGCCTGGTTCAGGGGCTACCTTGAGGAGTCTGGATTAGGGGTGTCCGGATGGCGGACTATAACCTTCGGCGGACTCTGGACTATGAAGATACAAGATTGAAGACTTCGTCCCGTGTCTGGATGGGACTTTCCTTGGCATAGAAGGCAAGCTTGGCGATATGGATATGTAGATCTCCTCCCATTGTAACCGACTCTGTGTAACCCTAGCCCTCTCGGTGTCTATATAAACCGGAGGGTTTTAGTCCGTAGGACGAAAAACAATCATACCATAGGCTAGCTTCTAGGGTTTAGCCTCCTACGATCTCGTGGTAGATCTACTCTTGTACTACCCATATCATCAGTATTAATCAAGCAGGAGTAGGGTTTTACCTCCATCGAGAGGGCCCGAACCTGGGTAAAAACATCGTGTCCCTTGTCTCCTGTTACCATCCGCCTAGACGCACAGTTCGAGACCCCCTACCCAAGATCCGCCGGTTTTGACACCGACAATACCCCTCTGATTATGAACATGAATATTCTTTGTGAGTAGTTACGTTTGTTCCTGAGGACATGGGAGAAGTCTTGCTATTAGTAGTCATGTGAATTTGGTATTCGTTCGATATTTTGATGAGATGTATGTTGTCTAGCCTCTAGTGGTGTTATGTGAACGTCGACTACATAACACTTCACCATTATTTGGGCCTAGAGGAAGGCATTGGGAATTAATAAGTAGATGATGGGTTGCTAGAGTGATGAAGCTTAAACCCTAGTTTATGCGTTGCTTCGTAAGGGCTGATTTGGATCCATATGTTTCATGCTATGGTTAGGTTTACCTTAATACTTTTGTTGTAGTTGCGGATGCTTGCAATAGAGGTTAATCATAAGTGGGATGCTTGTTCAAGTAAGAACAGCACCCAAGCACCGATCCAGCCACATATCAAATTATCAAAGTACCGAACGCGAATCATATGAACGTGATGAAAACTGGCTTGACGATAATTCCCATGTGTCCTCGGGGGCGGTTTTCTCTATATAAGAGTTTTTCCAGGCTTGTCCTTTGCTACAAAAAGGATTGGGCCACCTTGCTGCACTTTATTTACTTTTGTTACTTGTTGCTCGTTACAAATTATCTTATCACAAAACTATCTGTTACCACTTATTTCAGTACTTGCAGAGAATACCTTGCTGAAAACCACTTATCATTTCCTTCTGCTCCTCGTTGGGTTCGACACTCTTACTTATCGAAAGGACTGCGATAGATCCCCTATACTTGTGGGTCATCAAGACCCTTTTCTGGCGCCGTTGCCGGGGAGTGAAGCGCCTTTGGTAGGTGGAATTTGGTAATGAAAAATTTATATAGTGTGCTGAAATTTACTGTCACTTGTTACTATGCAATGTTTACTTCTACTACTCAAAAGTCCCGGCTTAAACATATTTATTAAGCCGGCCCTTGGGGGCTAAATAGGCAGAATTGCAGTACTATTAACATCAGTCCCGGTTCATATCCAACATATAAACCGGCCCTTGGGAGCTACATGTGCAGAATTGCAGTACTATTATCATAAGTCCCGGTTCATATCCAAAATATAAACCGGCCCTTGGGGGCTACTAGTTTTCCTCTATGCAGCTATTGAAGTTTAAAGCACATTCTATTCTATCATGTCCAATAAACTTGGTGGCTAATGAAGATATGTTTATATGAAGGGAAGTAATGGTGTTTACCTCATAGCGATCCTTCATCATATTCACTAAGCCGGCTTCAAAATCACGGCTGGTGTATAACCGGTTCAAGTAGCCAGAATGGAGGTCCTGGGCGTTGAGCTGGGTATAGCGTTCTAAGTCGATATTCCACTTGCCTTTATCCTCAGCAGAAGTTTCTTCTTTGGTGATGTGCTTGGATAAGGCGGTAGGACGACCCGGGGTTGTGAAGCCATGACCAGTAATAGTAACATCATCATCCTTTTATGCCGGCTTAACAGGACTGGTGGCTCTGATAAGGCTTGGCAGATTGATATCAGTTGGGTTAACAGTCATCGGATCAATGTCAACATGATGGTCTTCTGGCGGTGGATCATTAGCAGGGTTATCAGCAATTGGATGAGAAGGCTCTGGTTGCTGTTTTTCTAGCACATATGGATTGGGGTCATTGACCGGCTTATTCAGCTTTGCCTTTTTACCGGGCTTCGCCTGGCCCCTGAAAAACAAGAAAATAAAATCAAAGGTGATGACCAAGCACAAAATTTGGAATAGATGAAAATAGTCTAACCCAGGTACAGTCTTGAAAGCTGGAATTTGTGTTCCTGTTGACTCGCCAGAAGAGGAATGAGAAGTCCCCTGATAGTTTGAATCAGACGGGTTAAGAGGTTGTCAAAAATAACCCGCCTTGGGGTAAAGTACGTCAGAAATATGTAAGACCTCGGGACGGCATTTGCGAAGTGGAGTGTTCGGTAACCCGGAAGACGTGATCAAGTTGCCGCTATGCCGGGTCGTTCAGCGAGCTTCATGTTGCTGTTTCTTCAAAAGAAAGTTTGGATCCAAGTGAGCTAGAGGGTGAGAAAATCTTACTTCTCGGCTTGCTTGACGAGTTTTCTGTGTTGGCAGAGGTTCTGAGCCGGAGGAAAGAATAATTACCTCTGTGTCACATGTACGGCTAGCCTCTGTGTCGTCCTCATAACAATCACTGTCAATGAGATGTATGAAAAAAGAGCCAAGGGAATCAAGTTCTACCTCTGACTCATGATTATCATTGTCATCGTCAATATTTAACTCGGCAGACTTGGCAGTTTTCTTTTTTGAAGGTTTTTTGTTGGCCTTAGTATTGACACAAGGCGCTTTGGCCGGCTTATCCTGCGGTTTCTTCTTCCAAAATGGGTCGTCAGCCTGTTAAGATTGGAAAAGATCATAAGAGGATATTGAGAAGGAGGATTAAGTAGGAGTTGAGCAATTCTTACGGCTGGTGGCTTGTTGATAGTACAGAAAGGACTGAGTCCAGTTTTGCTGCACTCTTTTACAGGCTCATTCAACAGTTTTTTGGTCGCTTCAGTAACTTCTACTTCAGTTAGCTGAATTTCACAATGGCGCTGAGGATCTTTAACATCACCAGTATATTCGCACATTAAGCCGGGGCGGCGGCTTATGGCAGGATACCCCAAGACAGCCAACACCGGAAAAAATCGACGCCAGTTAGGCCGTTGGCCATAAAAGCTCGGAGCTTTGAGAAGGCAGGTGCATACTTGGCCCGTTCCTTTGCATCAAGACGTTGGGGAAGTGGATGGTTGGTGTTAAGCCGGTGTTCGCGGTAACCCGGCAGAGGATTTTCACCAGCCGGAGATGTGTCTCGAGCATAGAACCAAGTTTGGTTCCAATCTTTGGGGTGGCTATGCAGCTTGGCGTGAGGAAAACTGACATCTTTCCTCTTTTGAATAATGACTCCACCAAGTTCTTGGCATGGCCCATCAACAAATTCAGTTTGGCGGTTTAAGTAATAAAATTCCCTGAATAGATCAACCGTGGGTTCTTCTTGAAGATAGGCTTCACAGAATACTTGAAAATTGCAAATATTAGACACGGAGTTGGGTCCGATGTCTTGAGGATGCAGTTGGAGGAAATGAAGTACATCACATAATTTTTTTGAGCCGGGAGGGCTGAACCCCCGACCCAAGTGATCAGTAAAAACAGTTACTTCTCCATCGTTGGGTTGAGGAAGGACTTCATCACCAGGAGCTCTCCAATGGATATCCTCCTTTTTGGCTAAGCCGCCAGTGGCGACATGATTGTTCAAATCTGCCTCAATAATCCAGGATTTGACCCAATTGCAGGAAGTATATGTCTTAGCCATTTCTGGAAAAAGATTACGCCGGTTTAAGATCACATGGTTAAGCCGGCTTATGATTCAAGGACAAACAATAATGAAGCACAATTAGATATTAAGTCGGAGCATGATATTACAAGATTACTGAAAAGATATTGGCGGCTTAAAAGGGGACTAATGATACCTGGCGGGTTATTGTTTTTAAATTAAGCCGTCCATACCACTGTTGAAGGAACAGATCTACGGATGGAAATTGCTAAGTGATGAAAAACAAGTTTCACTGATCGATGTTACAATTTTGGATCTAATGCGCATCAGGAAATAAAAATATATTCAGACCTAAATATGGATGCTTGAGCAGTTCATAAGATCTAGATTGGATTTTCTATGCAAAAGGAGATGCTCGGATGATTGAAAAAGGAACTATGGCTATTGCCGCACAAGAAAGGTATCAAGATTAAGTTGAATATACGTGCTATTGCGAAGAACAGTGAAGAATAGCGACGAGCTTCCATGGACTCGTGGAAACCCTAATGAGATCTATGGAGGGGGAAGAGGAAGAACTTACCAAGGCTGTTGAACGACGGAGACACGCGAGTGGAATCTGGTCCGGACAGGTTGATGCAGCGGCCGATTGACGAAGCAGAGGCGAGGGTCGACGGCGACAGCGGAGCACGAGTGCTAGGGCGTCGTGAGGAAGAAGACAAGACGAAGAGGCCGAGGGGGGAAATTCAAAGAGACCCCCGGCCCTATTTATAAGGCGAATGGATAAGTGGCAAGCGCGGGAATCGAGGAGGTAAAAAAAGGGATCTGTATGGAGATCCATTAAAAATAAGGAGATACATTAAAGGTTTTGGCTCTGTGTAAAATTAATGACAGGTGACATCATGGCGGGTTATCATGATCCCAGAAGATGACATCATGGCGAGTTACAAGTTTCGCGAAGGTAATGAAGGAGGGATTTTTCTAAGTGTTGAAGATTGATGTGAACAGGTTCAAATCAACCTGGGGCCTAATGTTGGGGATATAGTTATTGAGTTAACCCGTCCAAGAGGGGTCGGGTTATATTCATGGCAACTCATAAAGACAAAGCCCAGGAAGTAATTGAAGATGACGGTTCATGAGGATAACTTATGAAGGGCCCAAAGCACAAAGGCGGCTTAAGGCCTGTAGGTGTAAACCGCCATATGTGTATAACTTGTACGATAAGGCAATTGTAAGTTAAAGTCACCGAGCCGGACACGTTTATGAGCCGGCCGAGACTCTGTAAGCCACCGGGCGTCAACCTGAGTATATAAAGGGACGACCCGGCGGCGAGTTAAGGGCGAGAAAGAAGAGATCGAAAGCTAGGTCAAGCGTATTCGCTCCCTGGTAATCGAGACATAAGTAATTCCACCTCAACTGGATTAGGCATTTACCTTCACCGCAAGTGGCCGAACCAGTATAAACTCCCTGTATCCTTTGTCCCATTTTAACCCCTTGAAGCTAATCTCGTTGTGATGGCTCCACGACTAAGTCCTTGCACTAGGACATCTGCCATGACAATCCCACGACACATGGTGATGTGAACTATTGGTGTTAAATCACTTGGCGATGTGAACTAGATTATTGACTCCAGTGCAAGTGGGAGACTGAAGGAAATATGCCCTAGAGGCAATAATAAAGTTATTATTTATTTCTTTATTTCATGATAAATGTTTATTATTCATGCTAGAATTGTATTAACCGGAAACTTAGTACATGTGTGAATACATAGACAAAACAAAGAGTCCCTAGTATGCCTCTACTTGACTAGCTCATTTATCAAAGATGGTTATGTTTCCTAACCATAGACATGTGTTGTCATTTGATGAACAGGATCACATCATTAGGAGAATGATATGATGGACAAGACCCATTCGTTAGCTTAGCATTATGATCGTTACAGTTTCATTGCTACTGCTTTCTTCATGACTTAAACATGTTCCTCAAACTATGAGATTATGCAACTCCCGAATACCGGAGGAACACCTTGTGTGCTATAAAACGTCACAACGTAACTGGGTGATTACAAAGATGCTCTACAGGTGTCTCTGATGGTGTTTGGTGAGTTGGCATAGATCGAGATTAGGATTTGTCACTCCATGTATCAGAGAGGTATCTCTTGGCCCTCTCGGTAATGCACATCACTATAAGCCTTGCAAGCATTGTGACTAATGAGTTAGTTGCGGGATGATGCATTACGGAACGAGTAAAGAGACTTGCCGGTAACGAGATTGAACTAGGTATGAGGATACCGACGATCGAATCTCGGGCAAGTAACATACCGATGACAAAGGGAACAACGTATGTTGTTATGCAGTTTGACCGTTAAAGAACTTCGTAGAATATGTAGGAACCAATATGAGCATCCAGGTTCCACTATTATTTATTGACCGGAGACGTGTCTCGGTCATGTCTACATAGTTCTCGAACCCTTAGGGTCCACACGCTTAACGTTCGGTGACGATCGGTATTATGAGTTTATGTGTTTTGATGTACCGAAGATAGTTCAGAGTCCCGGATGTGATCACGGACATGACGAGGAGTCTCGAAATGGTTGAGACATAAAGATTGATATATTGGATGGCTATATTCGGACACCGGAAGTTTTCCGGGTGATTTAGGAGAAAACCAGAGTGCCGGAAGGGTTACCGTGAAGGAAATATGCCCTAGAGGCAATAATAAAGTTATTATTTATTTCCTTATATCATGATAAAGGTTTATTATTCATGCTAGAATTGTATTAACCGGAAACATAATACATGTGTGAATATATAGACAAACAGTAAGTCACTAGTATGCCTCTACTTGACTAGCTTGTTAATCAAAGATGGTTATGTTTCCTAACCATGAACAAGGAGTTGTTATTTGATTAACAAGGTCACATCATTAGTTGAATGATCTGATTGACATGACCCATTCCGTTAGCTTAACACTTGATCGTTTAGTATGTTAATGCTTTCTTCATGACCCATACATGTTCCTATAACTATGAGATTATGCAACTCCGTTCTGGGAGGAACACTTTGGGTACTACCAAACGTCACAACGAATCTGGGTGATTATAAAGGAGTACTACAGGTGTCTCCAAAGGTACTTGTTGGGTTGGCGTATTTCGAGATTAGGTTTTGTCACTCCGATTGTTGGAGAGGTATCTCTAGGCCTTCTCGGTAATACACATCACTTAAGCCTTGCAAGCATTACAACTAATGAGTTAGTTGTGAGATGATGTATTACGGAGCGAGTAAAGAGACTTACCGGTAACGAGATTGAACTAGGTATTGGATACCGACGATCGAATCTCGGGTAAGTAACATACCGATGACAAAGGGAACAACGTATGTCGTTATGCGGTTTGACCGATAAAGATCTTCGTAGAATATGTAGGAACCAATATGGGCATCCAGGTTCCGGTATTGGTTATTGACCGAGAATGGTTCTAGGTCATGTCTACATAGTTCTCGAACCCGTAGGGTCCGCACGCTTAACGCTTCGATGACAGTTCATTATGAGTTTATAAGTATTGATGCACGAAGTTTGTTCGAGTCCCGGATGTGATCACGGACATGACGAGGAGTCTCGAAATGGTCGAGACATAAAGATTGATATATTGGAAGCCTATGTTTGGACTTGGAAGGGTTCGAGTGAAAACAGGATGTTACCGAACACCGGGGTTACCGGAACCCCGGGGGTATATGGGCCTTCATGGGCCACAAGGGCGAAGAGGAAGGGCCGGCCAGGTGGGCTGCGCGCCCCTCCCCCTCTAGTCCGAATAGGACAAGGAGAGGCGGCGCCTTCCCTCTTCCCCTCCCAATCCTACTCCAACTAGGACAAGGGGAGTCCTACTCGGTGGGAGTAGGACTCCTCAAGCAGCGCCTCCCCAAGGCTGGCCGCACCCCTTGGCTCCTTTATATCTGAGGGCAGGGGGGCACCCCATGACACACAAGTTGATCTCACGGATCTTTCCTTAGCCGTGTGCGGTGCCCCTTCCACCATATTCCACTTGGTCATATTGTCGCGGAGCTTAGGCGAAGCCTGCGCGGAGAAGTCATATCGTCGCGGAGCTTAGGCGAAGCCCTGCGTTGGTGGAGCATCAACATCGCCACCACGCCGTCGTCTTGTGGAACTCATCCCCGACACTTTGCTGGATCGGAGTCCGGGATCGCCATCGAGTGAGCGTGTGCAGAACTTCGGAGGTGCCGTGACGTTCGGTGCTTGGATCGGTCGTATCGTTAAGACGTACGACTACATCAACCGCGTTGTTATAACGCTTCCGCTTTCGGTCTCACGAGTGCGTGGGCGGACACTCTTCCTCTCGTTGCTATGCCATCACCATGGTCTTGCGTGATCGTAGGAAATTTTTGAAATTACTACGTTCCCCAACAGTGGTATCAGAGCCTGGTTTTATGCGTTGATGTCATATGCACGAGTAGAACACAAGTGAGTTGTGGACGATACAAGTCATACTGCCTACCAGCAGATGTCATACTTTGGTTCAGCGGTATTGTGAGATGAAGCGGCCCGGACCGACATTACGCCAGACGCTTACGCGAGACTGGTTTCACCGCTCCGAGCACTCGTTGCTTAAAGGTGACCGGCGGGTGTCTGTCTCTCTCACTTTAGTTGAACTGAGTGTGGCTACGCCCGGTCCTTGAGAAGGTTAAAGCGGAGTCTATTTGACGAAAGTATCGTTGTGGTTTTGATGCGTGGGTAAGAACGGTTCTTGCTCAGCCCGTAGCAGCCACGTAAAACTTGCAACAACAAAGTAGAGGACGTCTAACTTGTTTTTGCAGGGCATGTTGTGATGTGATGTGGTCAAGACGTGATGCTATATTTTATTGTATGAGATGATCATGTTTTGTAACCGAAGTTATCGGCAACTGGCAGGAGCCATATGGTTGTCGCTTTATTGTATGAAATGCAAACGCCATGTAATTGCTTTACTTTATCACTAAGGAGTAGCGATAGTCGTAGAAGCAATAGTTGGCGAGACGACAACGATGCTACGATGGAGATCAAGGTGTCGGCGCCCGGTGGCGATGGTGATCATGACGATGCTTGGCGATGGAGATCACAAGCACAAGATGATGATGACCATATCATATCACTTATATTGATTGCATGTGATGTTTATCCTTTATGCATCTTATCTTGCTTTGATTGACGGTAGCATTATAAGATGATCTCTCACTAAAAATTATCAAGAAGTGTTCTCCACAGTATGCACCGTTGCGAAAGTTCTTCGTCTTTGAGACACCACGTGATGATCGGGTGTGATAGGCTCTACGTTCAAATACAACGGGTGCAAAACAGTTGCGCACGCCGAATACTCGAGTTAAACTTGACGAGCCTAGCATATAACAGATATGGCCTCGGAACACGGAGACCGAAAGGTCGAGCGTGAATCATATAGTAGATATGATCAACATAATGATGTTCACCATTGAAACTACTCCATCTCACGTGATGATCGGACATGGTTTAGTTAATATGGATCACGTGATCACTTAGATGACTAGAGAGATGTCTGTCTAAGTGGGAGTTTTTAATATGATTAATTGAACTTAAATTTATCATGAACTTAGTACTGATAGTATTTTGCTTGTCTATGTTTCTTTGTAGATAGATGGCTCGTCTTTGTTGTTCCGTTGAATTTTAATGCGTTCCTTGAGAAAGCAAAGTTGAAAGATGATGGTAGCAATTACACGGACTGGGTCCGTAACTTGAGGATTATCCTCATTGCTGCACGAAAAAATTAAATCCTGGAAGCACATTTGGGTAGCGAACTGCTGCAGATCTTTGAGCGAAGTTGTGAGCGTCGGCAAAAGCGGTGATGACTACTCTATAGTTCAGTGTGCCATGCTTTACGGCTTAGAACCGGGTCTTCAACGACGTTTTGAACGTCATGGAGCATATGAGATGTTCCAGAGTTGAAGTTAATATTTCAAGCAAATGCGGATTGAGAGATATGAAGTCTCCAATAAGTTCTATAGCTGCAAGATGGAGGAGAATAGTTCTGTCAGTGAGCACATACTCAAAATGTCTAGGTATAACAATCACTTAATTCAGCTGGGAGTTAATCTTCCGGATGATAGTGTCATTGACAGAATTCTCCAATCACTGCCACCAAGCTACAAGAGCTTCGTGATGAACTATAATATGCAAGGGATGACTAAGACAATTCCTGAGCTCTTCGCGATGCTAAAAGCTGCGGAGGTAGAAATCAAGAAAGAGCATCAAGTGTTGATGATCAACAAAACCACCGATTTCAAGAAAAAGGGCAAAGGGAAGAAGAAGGAAACTTCAAAAGAACAGCAAGAAAGTTCTTGATCAAGAGAAGAAACCCAAGTCTGGACCTAAGCCTGAAACTGAGTGTTTTTACCGCAAGCAGACGGACCTTTGAAGCGGAACTGCCCCAAGTATTTGGCGGATAAAAGGATGGCAAGGTGAACAAAGGTATATGTGATATACATGTTATTGATGTGTACCTTACTAATACTGTGATAGTACACAGGTATTTGATCTTGGTTACATTGCTAATATTTGCAACTCGAAGCAGGGAACTACGGATTAAGCGAAGATTGGCTAAGGACGAGGTGACGATGCGGCGTTGGAAATGGTTCCAAAGTCGATGTGATCGCGATCGCACGCTACCTCTACATCTACCTTCGGATTAGTTTTAGACCTAAATAATTGTTATTTGGTGCCAGCGTTGAGCATGAACATTATATCTGGATCTTGTTTAATGCGAGACGGTTATTCATTTAAATCAGAGAATAATGGTTGTTCTATTTATATGAGTAATATCTTTTATGGTCATGCACCCTTGAAGAATGGTCTATTCTTGTTGAATCTCGACAGTAGTGATACACATATTCATAATGTTGAAACCAAAAGATGCAAAGTTGATAATGATAGTGCAACTTATTTGTGGCACTTGCCGTTTAGGTCATATCGGTGTAAAACGCATGAAGAAACTCCATCTTGATGGGCTTACGGAATCACTTGATTATGAATCACTTGGTACTTGCGAACCCGTGCCTCATGGGCAAGATGACCAAAACGCCGTTCTCCGGAACTATGGGCGAGCAACTGATTTGTTGGAAATCATACATACTGATGTTTGTGGTCCAATGAATGTTGAGGCCTTGGCGGGTATCGTTATTTTCTCACCTTCACAGATGATTTGAGCAGATATGGGTATATCTACTTAATGAAACACAAATCTGAAACATTTGAAAAGTTCAAAGAATTTCAGAGTGAAGTGGAAAATCATCGTAACAAGAAAATAAAATTTCTACGATCTGATCGTGGAGGAGAATATTTGAGTTACGAGTTTGGTTTACATTTGAAACAATGTGGAATAGTTTCAGAACTCACGCCACCGGAACACCACAGAGAAATGGTGTGTCCGAACGTCGTGTCGTACTTTACTAGATATGGTGCGATCTATGATGTCTATTTCCGATTTACCGCTATCGTTTTGGGGTTATGCTTTAGAGACGGCCGCATTCACGTTAAATAGGACACCGTCAAAATCCGTTGAGACGACGCCTTATGAACTGTGGTTTGGCAAGAAACCAAAGTTGTCGTTTCTTAAAGTTTGGGGCTGCGATGCTTATGTAAAGAAACTTCAACGGATAAGCTCGAACCCAAATCGGAAAAATGTGTCTTCATAGGATACCCAAAGGAGACTGTTGGGTACACCTTCTATCACAGATCTGAAGGCAAGATTTTCGTTGCTAAATTCGGATCCTTTCTAGAGAAGGAGTTTCTCTCGAAAGAAGTGAGTGGGAGGAAAGTAGAACTTGATGAGATAATCGTATCTGCTCCCTTATTGGAAAGTAGTTCATCACAAGAAATGGTTCTGTGACAACTACACCAATTAGTGAAGAAACTAATGATGATGATCATGAAACTTCAGATCAAGTTACTCTTGAACCTCGTGGGTCAACCAGAGTAAAATACGCACCGTGAGTGGTACGGTAATCCTATTCGGAAGTCATGTTACTTGACCATGGCGAACCTACAAACTATGAAGAAGCGATGGTGAGCCCAGATTCATAAAATGGCTGGAAGCCATGAAATCTGAGATGGGATCCATGTATGAGAACAAAGTATGGACTTTGGTTGACTTGCCCGATGATCGGCAAGCCATTGAAAATAAATGGATCTTTAAGAAGAAGACTGACCGATGGTAATATAACTGTCTACAAAGCTCGACTTGTTGCGAAAGGTTTTCGACAAGTTCAAGGGGTTGACTACGATGAGACTTTCTCACCCGTGGCGATGCTTAAGTCTGTCCGAATCATGTTAGCAATTGCCGCATTTTATGATTATGAAATTTGGCAAATGGATGTAAAAACTGCATTCTTGAATGGATTTCTAGAAGAAGAGTTGTATATGATGCAACGAGAAGGTTTTGTCGATCCAAAAGGTGCTAACAAAGTGTGCAAGCTCCGGCGATCAATTTATGGTGCAGTGCAGGCCTCTCGGAGTTGGAATAAACGCTTTGATAGTGTGATCAAAGCATATGGGTTTGTACAGACTTTTGGAGAAGCCTGTATTTACAAGAAAGTGAGTGGGAGCTCTGTAGCATTTACGATATTATATGTGGACGACATATTATTGATTGGAAATGATATAGAATTTCTGGATAGCATAAAAGGATACTTGAATAAAAGTTTTTCAATGAAAGACCTCGGTGAAGCTGCTTACATATTGGGCATCAAGATCTATAGAGATAGATCAAGACGCTTAATTGGACTTTCACAAAGCACATACCTTGATAAAGTTTTGAAAAGGTTCAAAATGGATCGAGCAAAGAAAGGTTTTTACCTGTGTTGCAAGGTGTAAGATTGAGTCGGACTCAATGCCCGACCACAAGCAGAAGATAGAGAGAAAATGAAAGATGTTCCCTATGCTTCAGCCATAGGCTCTATCATGTATGCAATCTTGTGTACCAGACACGGCGTATGCTTAGGCTGTAAGCTTGGCAGGAAGGTACCAAAGTAATCCAGGAATGGATCTTTGGACAGCGGTCAAGAACATCCTGAAATACACGAAAAGGACTAAGGATATGTTTCTCATATATGGAGGTGACAAAGAGCTAGTCGTAAATGGTTACGTCGATGCAAGCTTTGACACTGATCCGAGACGATTCTAAATCGCAAACCGGATACGTATTTTTATTAAGCGGTGGAGCTGTCGGTTGGTGCAGTTCTAAACAAAGCGTCGTGGCGGGATCTACATGTGAAGCGGAGTACATAGCTGCTTGAAGCAGCGAATGAAGGAGTCTGGATGAAAGAGTTCATTTCCGATCTAGGTGTCATACCTAGTGCATCGGGACCGATGAAGATCTTCCGTGACAATACTGGTGCAATTGCCTTGGCAAAGGAATCCAGATTTCACAAGAGGACCAAGCATATCAAGAGACGCTTCAATTCCATTCGGGACCAAGTCCAAGTGGGAGACATAGAGATTTGCAAAATACATACGGATCTGAATGTTGCGGACCCATTGACTAAGCCTCTTCCACGAGCAAAACATGATCAGCACCAAGACTCCATGGGTGTTAGGATCATTACTTTGTAATCTAGATTATTGACTCTAGTGCAAGTGGGAGACTGAAGGAAATATGCCCTAGAGGCAATAATAAAGTTATTATTTATTTCCTTATATCATGATAAAGGTTTATTATTCATGCTAGAATTGTATTAACCGGAAACATAATACATGTGTGAATATATAGACAAACGAAGTCACTAGTATGCCTCTACTTGACTAGCTTGTTAATCAAAGATGGTTATGTTTCCTAACCATGAACAAGGAGTTGTTATTTGATTAACAAGGTCACATCATTAGTTGAATGATCTGATTGACATGACCCATTCCGTTAGCTTAACACTTGATCGTTTAGTATGTTAATGCTTTCTTCATGACCCATACATGTTCCTATAACTATGAGATTATGCAACTCCGTTTACGGAGGAACACTTTGGGTACTACCAAACGTCACAACGTAATCTGGGTGATTATAAAGGAGTACTACATGTGTCTCCAAAGGTACTTGTTGGGTTGGCGTATTTCGAGATTAGGTTTTGTCACTCCGATTGCCGGAGAGGTATCTCTAGGCCTTCTCGGTAATACACATCACTTAAGCCTTGCAAGCATTACAACTAATGAGTTAGTTGTGAGATGATGTATTACGGAACGAGTAAAGAGACTTACGTAACGAGATTGAACTAGGTATTGGATACCGACGATCGAATCTCGGGTAAGTAACATACCGATGACAAAGGGAACAACGTATGTCGTTATGCGGTTTGACCGATAAAGATCTTCGTAGAATATGTAGGAACCAATATGGGCATCCAGGTTCCGCTATTGGTTATTGACCGAGAATGGTTCTAGGTCATGTCTACATAGTTCTCGAACCCGTAGGGTCCGCACGCTTAACGCTTCGATGTGAGTTCATTATGAGTTTATAAGTATTGATGCACGAAGTTTGTTCGAGTCCGGATGTGATCACGGACATGACGAGGAGTCTCGAAATGGTCGAGACATAAAGATTGATATATTGGAAGCCTATGTTTGGACTTGGAAGGGTTCCGAGTGAAAACAGGATGTTACCGGAACAGGGGGTTACGGAACCCCGGGGGTATATGGGCCTTCATGGGCCACAAGGGAGAAGAGGAAGGGCCGGCCAGGTGGGCTGCGCCCCCTCCCCTCTAGTCCGAATAGGACAAGGAGAGGCGGCGCCCTTCCTCTTCCCCTCCCCAATCCTACTCCAACTAGGACAGGGGGAGTCCTACTCGGTGGGAGTAGGACTCCTCAAGCAGCGCCTCCCAAGGCTGGCCGCACCCCCTTGGCTCCTTTATATCTGAGGCGGGGGCACCCCATGACACACAAGTTGATCTACTGGATCTTTCCTTAGCCGTGTGCGGTGCCCCTTCCACCATATTCCACTTGGTCATATCGTGCGGAGCTTAGGCGAAGCCTGCGCGGAGAAGTCATATCGTCGCGAGCTTAGGCGAAGCCCTGCGTCGGTGGAGCATCAACATCGCTACCACGCCGTCGTCTTGACGGAACTCATCCCCGACACTTTGCTTTGGATCGGAGTCCGGGATCGTCATCGAGCTGAACGTGTGCAGAACTTCGGAGGTGCCGTGACGTTCGGTGCTTGGATCGGTCGGATCGTGAAGACGCACGACTACATCAACCGCGTTGTTATAACGCTTCCGCTTTCGGTCTACGAGGGTACGTGGACGGACACTCTTCCCTCTCGTTGCTATGCCATCACCATGGTCTTGCGTGATCGTAGGAAATTTTTTGAAATTACTACGTTCCCCAACATACCGGAACCCCCCCGGGAGAACTAATGGGCCACATGGGCCTTAGTGGAGAGAGAAAGGGCTGGCTAGGGCAGTCCGTGCGCCCCTCCTCCTCTGGTCCGAATTGGACTAGGGAAAGGGGGGGGGGCGCCCCCCTTTCCTTCTCCCTCTCCTCCTTCCTTTCCCCCTCCTAGTAGGAGTAGGAAAGGGGAGTCCTACTCCTACTAGGAGGAGGACTCCTCCTCTCCTGGCGCGCCCCAAGGGCCAGCCGGCCTCCCACCTTGCTCCTTTATATACGGGGGCAGGGGGCACCCTAGAACACACAAGTTGATTGTTCCCAGCCTTGTGCGGTGCCCCCTCCACCATAATCCACCTCGGTCATATCGTCGTAGTGCTTAGGCGAAGCCCTGCGCCGGTAACTTCATCATCACCGTCATCACGCCGTCGTGCTGACGAAACTCTCCCTCGACACTCTGCTGGATCGTGAGTTCGTGGGACGTCACCGAGCTGAACGTTTGCAGATCGCGGAGGTGCCGTACTTTCGGAACTAGGATCGGTCGATTGTGAAGACGTACGACTACATCAACCGCGTTGTCATAATGCTTCCGCTTACTGTCTACGAGGGTGGACAACACTCTCCCCTCTCGTTGCTATGCATCACCATGATCTTGCGTGTGCGTAGGAATTTTTTTGAAATTACTACGTTCCCCAACAAAAAGCCCACAAATAATAAAAATGTTCACGGAAATGAAAATGGTTCAAGAATTTTGGTAAAATTAACAAATGAACTGAAATAAAAACGAAGTATAAGATTTAAGAGAAAGAAACAGAAAAAGAAAAGACAGACTAGAAGCACCTAGAATCTTCCCAAAATTGAAATGGCCCAATTGTTGCCCTGCCGGGCCATTTGCCCCACATTGTCACCGCACGTCGCGTGATCTCCAAAGTTTATTTTTTGAGCGAAAAGTGATCGTCCTAGCGTGGGTTAGACCATAAAAGACACATGTGTGGGAACCTGTAGGGGCTAACTACAAGTGACGAAGTATTCGGCGCCATAAGGGACAAAGGATTCGACGCTATAAGCGTCGAATACGTTTTGGCACCCGAGTTGTCATAATTTATGGAGGACGCACCATATCCAACCCACAAGCATTTGTGTTTGAAGGTTGGGGGCATTGGGTTGGACTGCGCGCCATCCGCCAACTGTTACGTTTTGACGCCCGAGTTGTCATAATTTATGGAGGACGCTCCATATCCAACCCACAAGCATTTGTGTTTGAAGGTTGGGGACATTGGTTTGGACTGCGCGCCACCCACCAACTGTTCGGGAGGGAAGTTTCATCCTAGCCTATTTCTCCCTCGCGCAACCTAATCAATGACATTGTCGTCCATATAGTTGTCGTTTCCGTCCCTGCCAATGACACACTCGCATTTCCACAGGGTAGAGTGCCAATTAATGATCGTCGCGTTGTTTCGCGCCCGCACACGGGAAATCAACCTTCGTTTCCCGCTGGTGTGAGCTCCTTCGGGGGTACATATAACCCTATAGCTCCCATTACCATCGCCGCCACACTCACCCCCTAAGTCGGCCGCCACCTTGCCCGCTCTCTTCACCCTTCCCGTCACCACCACAATCACCCCCATGGACCTTGTTCGTGCGGCCGTGCCCTCCCCATGGACCTTTCCACCGCGAGAGCAAAGAGGTATGCTTTGAGAAAAAGTTCTGGAAGAGGTGTGGTGTTACTCCGAGTGAGTCAAGGAGGAAACATGCCATAAAGTTGAATCAACTGTCGGCCGTGCCCGCTTCCCGTCGCCCTCGAGTACTTCGTTCGCATCTCAACAACCGCCTGCACATAAATGTAAGCCGCGCTCACGCCAATCTTCAAAAATGTGATCGTATCCCACGTCCAGGATGCATGGATGTCGTTGACCTCGGGCGTCCATTGGCTGGCCCCCTTGAGGGTCTGGGATTGGCCCGCTTGCGCTTTGAGCAGCGACCCTTACGAGAATAAGTCAGGGTGTCCAGGGCCTTGCGAGCAGAGGATCTCTTTCAAGGAGAGGATGGAGGAGACCTTACCGTGGTAGATGGCGGGGCTCCGGGAAGATCTGGAACGACGACCACTTTAGAGCCGTCGAGGCTCTCTTGGTAGAAGAGCCCCTACGCGAAAATAATGGACAATTCCTCATCCTCGTGGAAGCCAGGGTCATCATCATAGGAATACACCCCCCCCCCGACTCAAGCGCTGGGCAACTTAGTGTCTCGACCCAACATTTCCACCTCTGTTCTGACATGTTGAGCATATGCTCAGAAGCATAAAGGTACTGCTTGGATGGACGAGGTAGTTTGAAGAAGACTTACCGCTTCAACGGGTCTGTAGTATAGGAGAAGCCATCCATAAACTTTTGCTTAGCAAAATTCGCCGGCTCCCCCTTGTATATATCGGATAGGGCGACGCCAAAGGCCTCTTGGTCCTTGAAACCTTCTCGAATAGACCAAGTGGCATCGTTGGTCTCATTGTACATCCACAATGGGTGCATGTGTTGCCGAAGAGGTTGGACTCTTCGATCAATTGCCGCCGCCATCACATCAATCACGGTGAGACCGTTGTGTGTCAAGCAACTCACGGCTAGGAGAGCCATGCCGGGGTCATCCTTTTGTAAGGACTCCTTGGCCTCCAGTTGAAACGCTTCTTCGGGGGACCGGGGGAGAAGGATGGGAGCCTAGGACGAGCTGGATCATGCAGCGGGACATCAGCCATGTAGAACCATTCAGTGGCCCATGTATTGGTATCCTCTCTAGGGGTACCTGTTGGGTAGCCAGTCCCGGTGATACGGCACACCTCGGCTGCTCCTACCTCGTGAAGTTTTCCACCTCGGGAACATGGCATGAGACAGAAGTACTTCCTCCATAGCCCAAAGGGTGCCTCGCATCCGAGGTACATCTCGTAGAGGGCGACGAACCCCACGATATGTAAGATGGAGTTGGGCGTGAGGTGGTGGAATTGGATCCCGTAGAACTCAAGCAGACCCGTAGGAAGGGATGGATGGGAAATCCAAGACCCCGCAACAAAATGGGGACGAAACAAACTCTCTCCTCCCCGTGCAAGATAGGATCGCCATCCGCATGCGCTTGCCCATTTATGGATATTAAGCTAGCGTGGGTGGAAGTTAGATCTGGGTCCAGCAAATAACCTTGAGTGGCGAGCCGGTCCAGTTGACGATGGGTGATGGAGCAGCCTCCCCAATCTCCTTTGAGGGGGTCATGGGGGCGCTTTGATTAACCCGCGTTGTTTGCCATGGTGGAAGCTCTCGAAGCTAAACTTCTGGGGGGGAGATTTCGTGAACGGGCGAGCAGGGGGAGAACTGGACAACGTGTGTTCGCCGCAGCTTTGGGTTGTGTACCTGTTAAATAAAGCGAAGGACGACGCTTTGACGTCTAGCCATAAAGCGACCAATTCCCCAAATGGCTCGAGTATTGAAAATGAATCATTTTAATGAAAGGACCACCCATGGGGGGGCACGGCTAGATCATGGTAAAAGGTGTTCGGGCTACAAGGACCCCGTCCTTCCCATAAGTGGGAACCGAAGATTTGCTATGAGCCTGGAAGCCGAGTTGAGACTGATGGAAGGAACTCGCCTGTCAAGCCGAAGACATTTGGTATGAAGATGATTGTCGTCTCCAGCTCCGAAGACAAGTTGAGGGGCTACTGACGATGCCATGGACTAATAGGTACCAACCTAGTTGACCCGCAGTCCATGGGCCAAGCTTGAGGCCCACCGATCTCGTAAGGAAGGACTCTGGAAGCCTCGAACCCCAGCGTGATCAAGATGGACTCTGCCGAAGACTTGACGTGTACTTCAAGGACTGCTCCAACTGTCGGCATGTGTATTCCCAGTTGGCAACCGTCCATGTGTAACCCTAGATACCCCCGGTACTTATATAAGCCGAGGGTTTTTTCCTTAGGGACACGATCACAATTACTCACCTCAGGGTTAGAACACAACATACGATCTCGAGGTAGATCAAGCCTATACTCGATACATCATCATCGATACAATCAAAGCAAAACATAGGGTTTTACCTATTCGAGAGGGCCCGAACCTGGGTAAACATTGTTTCCTTTGTCTCTTGTTACCCATTGATCCGAGATCCACAACTCGGGGCCCCCTACCCGAGATCCGCCGGTTTTAGTACCAACAACATCCAAGCCATCAACCCGGTGCCCATGGCATCTAGGGATTTCTCTGGACACCCCGTGCCCATGGGCCTCCTGACGCCAGTGCCTACGGGGTCGAGCGCCAAACTTTCTAGATACCCCCTTGCGCACGGGGTCTATGACCGTGTGCCCACTGGGTTGCTGGTTTGGCTCTCGAGTGACCCCATGCGCACAGAGTCCTTTAGCCCGTGCGCATGGGGCCAACAGGTGGGCCACGATCACTTTTGATTGAGGGGTATTTATACTCCCTTCTTCCACCTCAAGACCTAAACCTAAGTTTTGAGTTGCTCCTCCATTGCTGGCCCCCAAAAGCTCATTCTACATTTCCACCAAGCCAATTTGTGATCCCCACTCTTGTTCATCAACAACACTTGTCACTCTTGGAGATTTTGGGCTCCTAGGCGGTAGGAGTCAAGGGTCGCCTTCAAGACCAACCTCGAGTGATTTGAGGCTCATCTGTTGGAGGGACTCAAAGAGAATATTAGGGCGATCCACTTGGTGGCGCTTCAGAGCTTTGGCTTCGACACCTCTCCAATGTAGATTAGCACTTCCCAAGAGTGTGAACTTCAGAATACATATGTGTCTTCGACTCACTTGTGGTTTATCCTTTCTCGCAACTTTATTTGCTTTGTATGCTTGCTGGCTTGTTGATTAGCTTATTTCATCGCTTATCTTGGTTCCAGTAACTTAAAATGGCATAAACTTTGGAGCTTCTTGCCCCTGTCCACTCGCTTATGTTTGCAGATGATCTCATAGTGTGTGGATCAACGCTAACATTGATTCTCAAAAATTGCTTTGGTGGTTACTTACTAATCACTTTTGCAATCTCTGGGGACAAACCCTTAACTGGGATAAGTACGTATGGCATGATGCTTAGTAAAACGTATCGATCTCACATCTACAACTAGCATATAATTTTCAATGCTCTTGGCATGGATTTATGGATACTACAACCAGGTCATCTTGTAAGACTGGCGCCATTCTACCAATTTTTTCAATACAAATGACACACATATTGGTGCACTTAGAGAAAAAAGTTATCAACAAATGACATGTAAAACAAGCTTAAAACAATGGGTCTTATTTAGTTACAAAATCATAGTACAAAATACACATTGATTATGTGGCACTACAGACATGAGTATAAACCGATGAATTTGGCAACCCCAAAAATGTGGAGATGCAATGCACTAGGCCTTAATTGCAGCTGTACCAGCCGCTTCCATCACCGTTATGGCACATCATAATTTACAGAATGACCAGGTATGGCTCCAGCTCAAGCAACATGAGTTTTCTGAATCTTCCTCCAACGGCCTCTTGAGGTCTTATATTATGTACTTACATTGCATACACCGGTTGGGACTAATCTTCCTCCTCGATGATTGATGCAAACGCGAATGGCGCAAACTTGTACCCACCACCATCGTAAAACTTGCCCTGGAACTCGACCCAGTGGAGCCTCAGGGCGTGCAGAAACGCACTTAGGGTCTCCATTGAAAGCAGAACACCAATAGTGGCAAAGAAGAAGACGGTTACTCCCATGACAAGGATGATAACATTGTTGTATCTGCAAAGAGAGCGCAACACAGGATTAGAACAACCACAATAGGCGTAGAGAGTAGTAAAAGAGAGTGTATCTTACCCCCATGCTAGAAGAAGAACCTTATCGTAGAAGACACTGGACAGTTCCGAGTGCGCGAGACTGCAAAAATAAAGACATCAATTACTTGTCAATGTCTGTCTCGTGAGGAGAAACTTACTTATTTGGGGTTGATGTGTTATATCATGTTCAATGATACCTGAGAGCCCAAAGACGAAGATATGAGGCGGTATTTGAGACCGCACCGAGCACAAACTCAATTGTGTGGATCAGCTGGTGGACCAAAACTTCACTGAATTCAAACTCCTCGTGGTTGTGTGGGTTTTCATGTTGTCCTCCCAATTGAGCCACTGATTCATCTGTCTCCTGGAGCATGGTGTAATGCTGGCCTTGGTGTCTCTGATGGAGACAAATGAAAACATCAACAAGTGGGTACATGATATAGTATATTCCAGTGAGAAGTCAGTTAGAGAATTAATAAAGGTCTGCAACCTGCTCATGTTGCTTCTTCAAAAATAATGGCTTCGGAAACAGCATCCAAGGCACAGACACCACAGCAAGCAGAAGTAGAACAAGCTGCGAGGAAACAAGAAATGTTATCTGCAATTGACAGAATCAACACATAGCAGCACCAATGAATATCACCAAACCTGCACAATTCTCTGCCCAGGAAATAGCTGGTTCTCCCCAATATCATCCGTCGGACTCAGGAACATATATATCATTATATGGTATAGGTCAGCTTTTGAGCCAGTGCACCACTTAATAATGATGAGGAGTGACAGGTAACCAAATAAGCTGTTTAAGAAGATCAGCTGAGGAACAAACTGATACCTGTTGACACAACAACTGAATGAGTATTTTTGAAATCACTGGGCAGATTATTCCTGGGAAGAGATCGACCTACCAAACATTAACAGTATTTTTGAAATACTTCGCATTAAAGAAACTCAACACGATTCCAAGGTTCATTTGTGCAATTCCAAGAAGAATTGACATTTTCATCTTTAGGGAATTGAGAAATGGCAGCTCACTGCGGCTTCCATGCCACACTGGATCGACACCAAATGGGTAAGTTTGCCCCACCCTAACTAATCCTTCAGTTGTAGCATCCCTATAAATAAAACAAGGGGAAAAGGGAAAGTCATACGATTTTCATAAAACATCAAAGTAGGAGCACAAATTCAGCAGCTTACCCACAAGAAGGATCACGACAGGCATAGGCAGATTTACCGAAGAGCTCAAATGGAACCGAGAAGAACTCATTATATATCAATCCAGTGTAAATTGAGAAAATGGACATTATCAGAATTACATAGCGCCCACCAAACATTATTTCCACTATGTCATCTAGTTTCTGTGAGCAAAGAAATGAAGAAAGTTAATAATAATTTCCTTGGAAAACATATATCTACTGAATGAAGAAAAGAAGGCTCGAGATAAAACCTGTGAAGCCAGCTTCTTCTCTCGGATTATGAGGTACAGTGCAGTAAGAAATATACAAATTCCATGACCCCAATCACCAAACATGACGGCAAATAAGAAGGGGAATGTTACGATAGTGAATAGACCAGGATTTACTTCTTGATAGCTCGCAATACTGCAAATTATGTTTAATGTAAAGTTAGCACATAGCACGAACCCCAACAATTCCTTTATGCAGCAAGAAGTGACTAGGTTATTCCTGGTTGATGGTAACCATTTCCGTAAATTACAGTAAATATCAGATATGCTGAATTAGTATCACTAGTTTGAAGATAAAATTCATAACCCACATTGGTAGATATATTATATGCATATAGCACAAAGAAATAATAGAAAATTAAAACTTAACATGACCAGTACGGGGCATAATTATCTATCAGCAACACAAACAGTGAAAGGAACACAAGAAAGAGTATAACTATGATAGAATTTCACTAAATGAGCACAGTACTAAAGGTTTAGGAAAGGGAAACACAAAGTAAATCAACAAATAAATGGACAAAACAATATACTGATCTAGATATACCAATTATGAAATAGATAGATACAGATATGTGAGAGATGTATCATGGTTGGCACTGGTCCTTGTTGCCCTGATTCTCAGTCTCTAGGAGTTTGAGTGGCTTCTCCTACATTCCGCTGCACCTGCCAGTCCCTCCGTGTTCTCCACCGACGCCGCCTCTGCCGCTTCCTCCACCGGGTCATTTGCTCAGTAAAGTCACTGTTTGGAACATATTTTTGGTTCACATATGTCTTCATTCGTTCGTACTACGTTGTGGTCTTTTAGGGTCTTTGTGGTCCTTTCAGATTCTACTGGTTGTAAGCTTGGCAAAGAGCCATATTACTCCGTAGTTGTGTAATACCCCATTGTATAAGAGGTTTCCTACAAATGCGCTACACATGTACGTGTACATATACTGGCTTATGGCTCACTAGTGTTTCCCTAACAATCTTCATATTTTTGAAACTTACCCATAGGCATCTACAATGTCCTGGAAGGAGGATGTAAATTTATTTGTCTGGAAATACGTTGGAGGAGATTCTTGTGTGTTCAGAATTTGGAAAATGCAACCAACTTCGGAGTTGCTACCAGTAGTAGCACGATGAAGTGCATCTTGTACCTGCAATAAGTAAAATTAACTCTTAAACCTCATGGACAAAGGAAGAGCAACCGAAACCAAAAAAGAGGCCAGAAAACATCAATGACCAGAAGGGATGAAAGTGCAGCTGCATACCTGACTTGTAGCAAAAACGGGACTCCACCCCTCAGCAACTAAGCATTTCTTTGTTACATCAAGACTGAACATGTTTAGCGTGTGGTAAATAGCCTTTTCCTTCTTTAACTGAAGCATTTGTATGTCAATCAGAATTAAAATAGCACGGGCTTCTGATTTGCATGATAAGAAACATATCAAATAAATGTGTATAATACAAGCTCACCAGGTTGTTCCATTGTTCATACTCAGAGGCTATAACTTTAAGTATGCCGTCACGATGAGCTAAACCTATTTCAACAGTTGCCTTTAACTCTGACACTTTTCCAGATACCTAAACAGTTGTAAATGTTTCAGAACAAATAATAGTAACTTAGTATATAGTACCACAAAACATTGTAAACTTTTGTGCAAGAACCTCCGATTATAATTCAGAACTTCTGAAAATGCACAAGAGACAGAAAGGAATAAATTTCAACAAGATCACTTATCTCATCCAACATGAAACATTTTGAGATAATCCAAAACAAAATGAGCACCAAGATGGTTTAAAGAACAGCACACGGGGATGAACACCAACCTCCTGAATAGTTTGCAGTTGTTTAGCAAGGTCTTCTGGAAATGGATAACGGTTGGCACCAAAAGCATCACAAATTTTCAGAATCTTGGATTTTGCTCTCTCCCCAGAGTAGAATATAACAAAATAATTTTTCACGGCCTGTCAATACGTTATGGTGACAAAACCATATGAGGAAAATAATATGACAGAACTGCATAGCTAGTGGGGAGAACATAACAACAATACAAAGTGACTTTAAGCTAACAGCTGAAGAACTAAACATCACTGCCGAGAAAATAACAATTTGGAAAACCCACAGGTTAGATAGGTTTTTATGATTATTTTTATATCTCCTCCCTCCTCGAGCCGCCGCCATCCCCGAGTCCTCGACCCCCGATCTCCTCCCTCCTGATCCCCTCCCTCCCGATCTCCTCCCTCCCGATCCCCTCCCTCCCGATCTGATTTAGGGCTTCGAGCCACCTCCGCCCCCTTCCTCGCCGCCGCTGGAGCTCCGCGGGGCAAAGCCCAGGCAAAGGATGATGGCGGCGGTGGGGCCTTCCTCCGCCGCGGCTCCAGGATGCTGTTGCGGTGGAGATCCGCGTGGGTGTCGTAGACGCGTGCGTCGTCCGGCGTCGGCGGCGCAGCCGTGAGGGCCCCTCCGCCGTCAATGGCTCACCCATGCGGGGCGGCAGTTTCGGGCGGTGGTGCGGCTCCGGTCGTGCAGTTTCCCGGCGGCAGACGTCACCCATGGACGTGCTGGATGGAGGAGGTCGATCCGGTGGTCCAGCTGAGGACGGGCGCGAATTTGCTAGCGAAAGCTTGGAGGGTGTTTGGATACTCTCTAGTCATGTGACTAGTAGTAGTCAGACTAGAAATTTTTAGTCAGGCCTTGTTTGGAAGGTATTCTACTTAGTCGGCGTTAAATGTCTCGATTATTAAATGTCCCTCAAGCAACACCAATTAAAGGAGAGAGGGGGACTTTAGTCGGTAAAAAGTCGAGGGGTGTTTGGAGATTCTTCGACTAAAGGTGACTACTACTAGTCTCTAGTCAAGAAAGTTGGGGTGGGGTGACTAGAGACTAAACTAATTTTAGTCACCCACTAGTCAGGGGTGTTTGGAGGTTTACTGACTAAAGGTGACTACTACTAGTCTCTAGTCTCTAGTGATCCAAACACCCTCTTGGTTTGGCCTCGGCCAGAACTGTCAACGGCGGCCGGCGGGCGTCCATACCTCGTTGGAGGCATTGTGGGGCAATTCGCGTTCCCTGTGTGCCCCGAGGGAAACCCCGGATTCGGGCTTTCTGGATCGGATGATGGCGATGTTTGTGCGTCGTTACCCCGTGGGGGCATCATCTTTGGGGTTGTACCTCGTATGCTTCTCGTGCGATGACCAAGGTAGAGTGGAGTGCCATCTACAGTATTGACAACGACGACTCTTGGCGGCAAGGTGCGTCGGGGTCTCGGCGCTGGATACCGTTCGATGAGCGCATGCAGGAGGCAGGCGCTATTTGGCGTCGTGGTGGCATCGACGACAGAAGGGTCTAGCAAAATCAGTGCATTGATTGATCCTCAAGATGGGACTGTGGAAGAAGGCGGCCATGGATTCTACAGCGTGTGCATGCGGTGCATGTTGAGGGTCTGCTAGACCGGTTGGTGCGCACGGCTAGCCGGCGGGCGGCTTGGTGAGGCCACCGGATTTCTTGGTGTGCGTGACGCGCGGTCAGGGCACATAATCAATCTTGTAGGTAGGGTGACAATTCGCCAGAAATGTGGCTTTGGATTGATTTAGGTATTTATTTTATAAAACCTTGTTAAATAATGCAATAAAGATGGCTGTATGCATCGAGCAATCCTCTTTTTTGAAAAAAAAAAGTAATACTGAATAGGTCCATTTTCAATCATCTGACTAAGAAACTCCGTCTTCAATGCAAAAAAAAAAGCATCATATTGAATATTCATAAGTAACTCCTAAAATTTATGGAAGGGAGTTGACGACAAAGGGAAGTAGTAACCTTCTCTCCAGATTGTGGATCAATTATAGATTCATCAACAAATTCTTGTCGGAGTAACATATTGCCCCTGGTGGCACGGTAAAGTATACGTTCAAAGGCCATAGCCTTTTGCTTTGGCACAAGACCAATCAGGGAACCTAGCTTCACTTGTTTCGATGGATCTATCACCATTTCCTGCAACGAAGGAAGAAGTATGAAAACAAGGAGAGCTAATATATTGCTTTACTAGCAAAATGGTCCTCACCTGATGCAATAAAGGACTCTCCAGAGAAGAATCACCAGACTGATCAGCCACCATTTCCCTCTGTTGCTCTGCCGCACTTCTTTGAGCTGAGTAGAAAAACTCACCAGTCTGAAAGTAAATAGTCAGTAATGAACAACATATAACTATGGGTGGAGCTACTATAGGGACATGTTATTATAGGACTCTCGAGTATGTACAAATAAAATATCTGCACATGCAAAATACATCCTACAAATACAAAAGGCAAACGGGCATAGTTTAAAATAGTTTTAAAAATAATGCCACATAGCTCAAAAAACCAGAAGCCTCAACACATGATGCGCACTCAAAATTTGGCGTGTGAGAAAAATAATACTCATTGCAGTCAAAACTGCACAACTGGATAATTAGGTGCCCTGTTTAGGCACAGCGAGCACAAATCTTCGACTAACTGGCAACACACAACGAGAAAAGAAAAATAATTGCACTGCACGAGTCATCGTACCCATTGTGAGGAGCACGCTTTAGCAGCAAGGTGCAAATGCAGTCAGCAGCTTACCCCTCGGCACAAAGGAAGTTCAGGTATAAGGAACTTATTTCTTGCTTTCCTAAAGATTACGATGGACTCAGGCTAAAGAAAACTAACGTGACCAGATTCCTATAAGACAAGGGTTCCTAATTGCATACAAATTTAAAAATGAATTGTTTCCTCCACCAATAACCAGATATTTATCTGACTCCTCATCCTCCTGCTGTTGCTATGCACTACTTCCTGGAATGCTTGCTACATGACTCCTGTCATGTCGTTGACCCAAATACGAGCCGACAGAAACTACTCCCTTCTAAATTTTCATTAAAAGTTGTAAAGAGATGTTTCTTTTCATTCAGTCAATCAATACTACTCTGTAATCTGAATTATCAAAATATATAGTTTGTGGTTTTACATTTGTTTGGTGAAGGCTGCATCGATTACAATTATACTTTTTATAAATTTCTGATCCCCACTTGAGATTGGAACATCAGGAATTTCATGTCATGCTCAATAAAACCCAAAGTAATGCACAATGAATGCAATTCGAAATCAATGGTGGTAAATGTTGCTACTCCCTCCGTCCCAAAATAAGTGTCTTGACCTTAGTATAACTTTGTACTAAAGTTAGTACAAAGTTGAAACACTTATTTTGGGACGCAGGGAGTACATTTTAAGTTTTTAACTATATCAGGGTGTTAATAGAAATTAGAGTCAATTATCTTTCCTTGATGTCACAAATATTCTACAAGCAAGTTTTTTGTATTGTTTCTTTTTCACCTTGCACATCAGGGAATTTCAGGGTTTAGTTCCTTTCAGTTTATGGTGCTCTCGTCAATGCACGAAAAGAGAAAAGTGAATTGCATCAAATAAATTATTTAATTATGCTTTAGTGTGATCATACCTTTTCTAGAAGAACATTGTACTCCACCAGCTCATTGTATGTCCTCTGCAATTTTCTATTATTTGTATTTACTTCAGTTAGCTCAGCTTCAAATTCCCCAAGTTTTATCTGTTAGTTGACAATGTTAAAACAAAATTCTACACTCACAACCTGCAAATGATGATGGCATAAGTTTCACTAACTAAATACCTCCATATCAGTAATTTCCAAAGGAGCTCCTGAAAATTGCGTGGGAGAAGTCAATATGGCAGCTTTCGACATTTGTTCCTTGAAAAAATGCAACTTGCGAGCCATTTCACCACACCTCTTGATCTGCACAAGGTGTATGTGCAGAAAAAAGATTATTAAATTCACAGATCAGTATGAACTAGTAGTAAATATGATTATGATTCAGAGCACAAGATGAATGCAAATATTTAGGGTTTAGTCCTTTTCACATTAGGCTACATGCAATCAGGATAATGTAGGATTCTGAAAACCAAATCATTGCATTAACTGGATATTTTGATTCCATCCTCATATAATGAGGACATGTGTTAACCCACTATGTATCATAGGAAAATGGTGATAATCTGGGCATTATTTTGTTTAATTTTGAGTTTAGAAGTTTTTGTTTTAAACATTAAGGTCAGAAAGTGTTTCAGAACCTTGTCAGTTTCGCCTCATCAGAATAGGATATTGTTTTCACAGCATAAACTAAAAAAGATGCTGAAAAGACATACAGTTCTATACGAAATTTAATCAGTGACAGACACGGGATTTAGTCCCTTTACAGGTATTCAAGAAACTTCAATCGTAATAAGCTGAACAGATATAAGGCCATATAGCATAACAGAGCACAGCAAGAAGAAAGCATTAGATAAGGCCTCGTACCTGGGCAGCATATGCCCGTTGGAATGGGCTCTTGTCCGCATTAAGCTGAAACAAAGGGCAGATATTAGATTCTCCTGGACTAAACAAAAAGGAAAAATACATGAGTTAACACAGATAAAAATCACCTATGTCAACAGGTTTCACATTTTACCTTACGAAATTCCAAGCTAAAATAAGTTCACATGAGGTTACATAATCTCATAAGATAGTGCTACACGTACGGTTGCATGTCAGTAGTTGTAGAAAAATACTTCAAATAATTAACAAAATTTGAAATGCTTATAGTTCCAAATTTACCACGAGGACAGAAAATTAGGCTATTATTAACTTGACAGTCATGTACTCCCTCCGTTCTAAATTACTCGTTAGAGAAATGGATAAAAATGAATGTATCTAGAACTAAAAGGGAGTATGATCCTATTGATGTTCCGTGAAAAGGCATCATCCTAAGGCATTTTGTGCTCATCCATGAAAAGGATAAAAAGTTGCCTCCTCATGTGCTTCATGAAGAACATTGTGCCTCCTCCATTCGAAGAAGAACGCACCACTCGTGGAGGGATATACCAGAGAAAACAAGGGACTGAAGAGCATACCACTAGGATCGTACGTGTATAACCAGTGATCGGCCTCAGCAGTGAGTGCGTTAGCTGCCATGTGTAGAGTTCAAGATGACAGTGTCCCGCATGGTATACTATCACTGTTGCGCAAATCCATGCCTCAATTTGCCATTTTCAAATTGCAATAATAGGAAGGGGCTTTTGTTCGTGCCAAAGTTTGAGACGCAACAACTTTTCGTAACACCTACACTTGTTGCAACGGCATCATTTCAGCTAAGTATTTATCTGGTTGAGGCACGTGCTATCTCTTCTACTACCTCCGTCCTGATTTATTAGTCAAAATATGATCCTAAGGGGCCGTTCGAAATCCCACCAGCTCCGGAGAGCTGCGGAGCCAGTAAACTGGCACTCCGCAAATTTCAATTATAACTCGACCAGCTCCGGGAGTGAAGCTGTGGAGCGGAGTACGTCCGAACAGGGCCTAAATACAAGGGAGGACTAGTAATAATCTGTATCGCCGGGTCAATCCTATAATTGTTTATCTCAAGTGGTCAATGCCGCACGTTGGCTATCGGTTGAGACATATGCAGTCCACATCGCGTATCATAGCACGCAATGCTCTATTGTTTACAGCGCCGAGAAATCCAAAACGCTAGGTGCACGCCGCCGGTCCGCACCCGAGCTCGAAGGAACACGACGAGCGGCATTACGCGATCGAGCGGAAGTGGGGAAACAGATTGAAATCCAAGAAGCAATAAGCAAGCAAAGGTATGAGCAGCAGGGCGTGCGGACGTACGTCTTTGAACTGGAGGAGGCCGAGGTCGCCGAGGTTGGAGACGGCGAGGCGCGCCGACTCGGCGGGGATGATGACCTGCACCAGCTGCATCGCCTCCGACCGCAGTAGATCCATCGGCGGGCACCACCCGCCGCCGCGCGACATCGCGGGCCGGTCGGAGACCCTGGCGAGCGGCGGGGCAGGGCGTCTGTGGGCTTGCTTGCTCAATGCTCCGGTGGGCTGCCACGGCGCAGGGGCGCCTCGGGGCAGGGCCCAGGGGTCAACGCGGCTGCGTGGCGGTGGTGGTGCCGATTGGCTTCAGAGGGAGGCGGAGGAGGTGGAACGGACGGGAGGTAGTCTTCCCTTCCCTGGAGCGTGACGATGGAGGAGTATACGAAGCAGGGTGAACTTGAATCGATGTCAGCAGGTGCTTTCCATTGAAGGCATCCGTGCTGCTCAAGAGTTGACTGGCCCTGCCGCTATCACTTGATTTGGCCCCCACAAATTTACAATGGTTGCTTCTACATGAAGCATTGGCATAATCCCTCTGTTCTTTTTTGTTTTTTTTTTTCAGATTAGCATTGGCATAATCCCTCTGTTCATTTTTGTTTTTTTTTTCAGATTAGCATTGGCATCGCCTGCTGAAGTTAGACATGCGCAGAGCTGTGGAAACTTCCTGGAAGGTGGCAATATATGTTTTTTTTCGTCGTTGAGCTGGACCTACAGAGATATTGAGAGTACTAGCTTTTTCGCAAACACGGAAAGCTTGTGTATTTTTCTTTGATATATAGAGAGAATAAAATAGCAAGGGTCTCTCTCGGGTTTTAGGCGTTACACAAGATCATGTACACGAAAGCAGCGGAAGTGAACACCCAGATCAGGACAGGGAAGTGGGATGCTCAGCCCACACAACTCACACGATGGCTAGCCTGGATGATTTGATGGAGACCAGCGGCGCCCGCTCTCGCCCATAGCCTCGCTTCCTCGCGGATGGTTCGGGTGTGAGGTCGATAGAAGGTCGGAGGCCATCGAAAGTACAACCATTGCGGTGCTTTCAAAGCTCCCAAGCAGTCAATGAGATGAGGGAATTCAGGTCCTTCGCATGGAAGGAGGGACGAAGCTTTGGCAGTTTGACCACCAGTCCATGATTGGGTTTGTCGGGGGTTGGCAGCGAATCTTACACCAGGAGAGAATCTCGTGCAACACTTGGCGCGAGAACGAACATCCGCCACGAAGGTGAGGCATGCACTCCGGAGCCTGGTCGCAAAGGGGGCAAGAAGGCTCGTGGGGAAGACCACGACTCGCGAGCCTATCGGCAGTCCAGCAGCGTTTATGAAGGGCAAGCAAGAGGAATACCTTGATTTGCGCAAAATCCTTCTACAATCAACTTCACTGGTTCTATCCACAACTCATCATGGCGGTTCGAAAGGGTGGTGAATCTGACCCGTCGCCGCAGATTAACAGATTGGACAAGCGGCATAGGGCCAAGGGCGTCGCGTGTGTCTTGAACCCATGCACACAAGTACTAGCTAATTGCACGTGCCTTGTAACGGGACATATATACCTATTCTACTTGTTCAACACCAATTTTGTCTCACACACGACCACCATATTCTACATTTTGGTGATTTGAGCATGAGTATGGGAAGGCAAGAACTTTTTTGATTAAATTAGGTTTTGTCAAGGTTTAATTTGATCTAGGCATAAATAGGGGAAGGCAAGGAAATTTTAGATTTAGTTGATTTGATTGAGTTGATTATGTGGTTCTGGGAAAATACCGATTTGGTTTAGATTACTCCAAATTACTCTATTTACATTGATTTTTATTTTCCACGACATCGGTTGAGATTATAAAAAAATAGTCAGGAAACCAAAGGGTAGAAAGGGTTGGTGGGAGAAAAAACTCGGAGAAGAAGGTGAGGCAAACCTATCAACTTCCCTTTAATATTAGAGAATACTGACCTCATTGATCCTTAAAATCAAGCATCCTCAATACCTATCTCAATAGATGTCAGTCTCCCTATGTAATTAGGGATTTTTATTTGTGTGCCCCTGGTTCGTTAGTTGTACTCATTCATCCCCACTCTGTTAACTTTTGCTCACTTTTCCCCACTCCCTTGCCCGAAACCCTTATAACAGGTTACAACGGACGTTGCCGTCGGGTTAATGCCTTTGACTGTTAACTCTGGCCAGTGGGGCCGCGTAGGGCCGAGTACACATTTGACCATTTACCCGTATAGTTGTTTTGTATGCTGACTGTACAGTGGTATTCGTATACGTGGGTGCATGCAACTGACCGCGGTCGTGGGGTAGCACGTGTCCATGGGACATGCCCGAAACGTCCCATCGTATAGAAGAGGGGGAACCACCTCGTAGCACATCGCCTCTACCATTTTCCCGCAGGGTTTTCCCCCAAATCCACTCCCTGCCGCATCATCTTCTCCCCCATCGGCGTCCTCTCGCTCTCCTCCACTGCCTCCACCGCACCGTCTCGCTCTCCCCCACCGCGTCCTCTTCCTCACCTTCATTGCCTTCATCTGTCTGATGGTCGAAGCTCGTGGCGACGCCGGCGCAGCGGCCGGAGATGTGGTGGAGCTGTAGGGCACGGTGACCACGGATGTCGGCGGCGTCCACGGCGGTGCGGGGAAACTCGCAACCGCTGCGGATGTGGAGAAGGAGGTGGCGGGCTCCGCCTCAGCGCTACAGAAGGTGACGGCGTCGAGCGGCGCAGTCCATCCCGATACCCCCGATGCGCAGCCTGGTGAGGAGCATGAGGTATTTGCACTTGCTTTAGGACATTAGCTTGTAGAGTTAGTTGCATTGGTTAGATTGTGATTCATACGGTAGTTCAGATAGTTAGAGTAGTTGGTTTGACGGATGGGCCGGGGTTTTCTGTATTGGGGGGATGGGGGTTTTTGTACTAGGGTTTGTTGGATAAATTCATTGCAAAAATGCTAGGTAGATCTGTTTATTAGATGTAATTCAATGGTACAGATGTATGCTTATTAGATTTGTTTTTGATACTCACAGATTGAGGTTTTTAATGCTACAGACATGTATGCTTATTAGATTGGGTCCCTATTAGATTTGTTTTTGAATGCTACTCAGATTGGGATTTTGAATGTCATATGCCCAAATGAAATCCATTGATTAAGAAGTTATTTGATTCATTAGTACATAAATTTGTCCACAATATGTAGTTATATTAGCTCGGTTGTTCAATGTGTGTGCATGACAATGGAAAATGCAAATAGGATCATAGTATATTGGGAGTATATTAGCCCTATGATCATTGTGTCATGTGTGCATATCTAAATTTTTAATTGGCTTCTGTATTTACTAGTGATGGATGTAATTGTATATTCAGGAGGATGATGGTTGGTGAAACAAAAAGAGGAAGCTGGCCCAGTACGACCTATACGATCAAGAGTTTAGTGAGGACGAAAAATATGAGGTAAGCCTACTTGAAATTTAGATTGTTCATTTAGTTCCTTTGACATGGTGTATATGAATCTATAATGTATTAATGCAATTCATTCATGTGTGTAGTATGATTCTGGAGATGATGTGTACAAGGGCAACGTCGCGTCCTTCACAGCCAGGGAGTTGCTTCCTTCTACAACCGCAAGATCAAGAAGTGGCACTGCCCTACTGCACCACCAAGCCAAAGCCAAAGGATGGCCGCTTCGATCACCTTCTGTCTCATGCAGAGGATGTAGCGATTCGCGGGGAGGACTACATGATCAGGGGGCAGCATGCTGCCCTCGCGAAGGCCCTGACTCTGGCGTGATGTGATGATGTGATGTTGCGATGAACTGAATCTTTATCTTTTGGGTTACTTTTGGTAAACTGAATGTGGCTGTTTATGGTGTGTTGAACTGAATCTATGGTGATGTTAGTAATGTATTATGCTATCTATATTTGTCTGTCCTTAAATTTGCCTGTGATGTATGGTTAGTTCTGTTTAGATGTTGTGAACTATGAGTTTAGGTGCTGCAATGATCACATATGTTGTTTCAGTGTTGCTTCACTGATCAGACATGCTGCTTTTTCTCACCAGTTTAGGTGCTGCAATGATCACACATGTTGTTTCAGTGTTGCTTCACTGATCAGACATGCTGCTTTTTCACTGATCATAAAGGAGTATTATCCTAATTATTTGTCTCATGTTTATTAATCAAATCAAATGCATGCTTTTTCCCACCAGCATTTTTCATTATCTGATGTTTTGAATTGACATTCGACATGACAGTATAAATTCAAGAAAATGCAAAAAAATAAAACCTTGGAAAACTATCTATGTTTGTGTAGTAGATCATGTGTGCACAATTTGAGGTGATTTAGAGGAGGTCAAAGACATTTGAATTTGAGAAATTCGCTCCAAATGAGCTCCCAGGATAGGGTAAACAACCCATTTGTAATCAAGTTTTTTGGACCTACTCTAAATGAGCAAAATATTTTTTATTAACACCTATTCAATCTATATAGTGTAGATTCGAAGTCTCACTATTTTATGAATTAATCTTCATATTTTTACATTTTCTTTTGAAAAAATATGCTTTAATATAAAAACTATTAAAACACGTTTAAAATATGAAAATGGAAAACTAAGTTCAGATCATTCTTATTCACTTTGAAATAAAGCTTTCGTGATTTTTTTTAATTTTTTAATTTTTTCAAAAACAGAAGGTAACCCTACCTCCTCTCCTTGAACAGAAATCTTGTACGGCTCATATGTGTGAAGGTTTTCTCATAAAAATGACTATAGACCAAGTTTATGATTTTTTGTTGGTAACATGTCACATAAGATAACATTGTGCGCAGGTTTTATATTTTTTTATTTTTTTAAATTAATGGTGCTTATTTGACCTTGATCGTGCCAGCTAGGGTTTTTTCATGAAATGGCAATAGATCAAGTTTAGTATTTTTCCTCGTTAATATGTCTTATAAAATGACGAACGGCGAAGGTTTCACATTTTTTTGATTTTTTTAATTAGTTATACTCAGTCAAAGCCTTTGAAACCCCGTTGACCAGCTCAAAACCCCTCAAAACCCTGCGGGGTTTCGCCTAACCCTAGCTCCGAACGTCAGCCGTCCAATCATACCCTGGCGCCAAGCGACAGCCCTCAATTGTGGTCTTCTAGAAGGAATTCGGTGGGTAGGTTGCATGCAGGCTCTGCGCCGTTGGATCACAAGGACGGCTCCGCATCGTTGGATCGTGGGGCGATCCGCGAGAGGCGATCCTGTTCATTGTGCTCGGCTGCTCACCCACCACTGACTCTGCGAAAAAAAACGTTGTTATTGGGCCCAAAAGGAAACCAAACTCTGGTTGAGCCGTCGAATTGCGTCATTTTTTTGCATCATTTGAAATTACACAACAATTGACATTGCGTAGAAAATTTTCTGTTGCATCGTTCTTTTTGTTCTATACAAATGCAAAATGACCAAATTTATAAGGGCCAAATTTATTTTTATCATGCAAAATGACCACAAGCCCTTCAAAAATTATCTTCTTTTGTTCATATAATATATATGATCACGGATTCCCACACGTGCAATTAGCTTCTTTTTATTCTTCTTTTCAAATCACCGTTTCCCACGCGTGTACACTCCCGATGTTGCTGTGAGTTTGAAAACGTGCTACTTCACATTCGATCCCGTTATTGCCACGGCCAAATAACACGTAGCACTACGGCTATTTAAACCATCCTCTGCCTCAGCCATCTCCCATCCTCTGCCATCTGCCCTTCTTGCTCTTCGACCCTTCTCCTTCTTCTGCACATCCCTCAGCTATGCAGTACACCGGACCAACCTACCGCTTCCCACCCACCGTGCCGGAGAGGCTCTACCATACCGGTGTGTACGTTGATCGCACACTACCTGTGTGGGCGATATCAAGGCTGAGGACCGCAAGGAACTTCACCGAGTTATTCCTCGCGTCCGGTTACCACCACGTCCCGCGGGGATCTCCAACGATGTTCCGCGTCAAGGAGGTCATCCAAAACTAGGTGGTGGTTGCTCTCCTTGCGCACTTCACCAACACATTAGATGCCTTCTACCTCCTTGGCCGGGTGTTTTGGTGTGGCTCCGAGTTCATCGCTTTCACCACCCACAACAGGCTCATGGAGTACACCAACATCTTCCCCACCGCGACGCGCATGCACACTCTTCCGTACCCCATCGACAACGCCCCGGAGGAGCAGTGAAAAGGGCGCCCGGAGGAGGAGCGAGGTGGAGAAGGCGGCGGCTAGGGTTCTAAACCCTCTATCTTTTTTTAGTCTATGTTATGTTAAATTGTAATTGAACTATGTTGGAGTTGCTATGGGCTTGTTGGCCCTTTTCCTAAGTTCTATTATTAAGTTTTCTATCTATTCTATTATTAAGTTCTTCCTAGTTTGAACTATGTGATCGTGCTATGGGCTTGTTGGCCCTATCTACATATTGGGATTACATATTTGTTGATTGTTTTCTTAGAGGGCTCGCTTTGTTAGTAGGGTTCCCTTACTATTAACCACCTAGTGCATGCAGCCACAACGAACACTTCTCTTTTTTTACACAAGCCACAAATATGTAGTCACCTAGCTAGAAGAGAGGAACCCGCGGCAGTGATCGTCGCTGCATCCGTGGCGGCTGGCGTGCAATAAAGCTGCTCGGTCAGTGCATCGTGGCGGACGCATCGGCGCATGCAGGCTCGATCGACGCATGCAGGCAGGCTTTGCTAGGTGCATGCATAGCAGGCTTCTATCCTAGCAGCGCGCGCAGGCGTTTAATGCAAGGGACGACCCAATGAAACCACGGCCCAACGGTCGAACAGCGACACCATCCAACGCGACCCTACTTGTCAGGTCCAACGGACGACGCAGTCCAGCGTGGCCCCACTCGTTAGAGTTAACAGTCAAGCCTTTGAGCCGACGGCAACGTCCGTTGTGGCCAGTTCTAATGGTTTCTGACAAGGGAGTGGGAAAATTGAGCAAAAGTTAAGAGCGTTGGGATGAATGAGTAGAGCTAATACTACTAGGGAAAACCTTATACACAGAATCTTACCAGTAGCGCAGGTCAAAAAAGTGCTACTACAATTTACCACTAGCGCGCGGCAAGCAAACGCGCTGCAGCTAAGTTTATAGCAGTAGCGCGTCTCAGGCAAGAAGCGTCGCAACTATAATTCCCCTACTGTTCTCGCCAGGTTACCAATAGTAGTAGCGAGCTTATGCAAAGCGCGCTACTGCTAAGAGTGTTGTAGCAGTGTGTTTTACACAAAACGCGCTACTGCTAATTAAAGGAAAATAAAATGAAAAACATATAGAAAAGTATATGAAAATGAATGAAATAGAAAAAGAGGAAGGAAAAAAAATATGAAGGAAAATAAATGAAAAAAAATTAAAGGAGAAAGGCGTAGCAGCAGCGTGCTTTCAGGGCAGGCGCTATAGCTAACTTAGCAGTAGCATGTTTGGTCTATAGCTAAGTTAGGTATAGCTAATGTAGCAGTAGCGCTTTTCCTGGCCCGCGCTACTGCTATTTTTGACTTCACCGCGCGGTTATTCTTCTCCACGGCCACTTCCCCCCAATCCAACTCGTCTGTTGTCGCCGCCGTCGTCTCCCTACATCGCCGTCGGCCGCCGCGCGTTCTCCTGTCGCCCTCCGCACGCCCTCGACGCCGCCCCGACCCCGACCTCGACGCCGCCCCCGACCCCGACTACGATGCCGCCCTACATCGCCGCCCTCCGCCGCGCGCCCGAGCCCTGACCCCAACCTCGACGCCGCTCCCTAACTCCCCCGGCGCCCGAGGTGAGCACGCCTACACCTCCTCCTCCTCCTCCTCCCCTACCTCTACCTAGCTAGGGTTCCTAGGGTTCATCAAATGTTAGAGTTCATCTAGTTAGTTAGGGTACGTCAAATTAGATGCTAATTAGGGCAGTAGTTGTAGATGCTTAATTGTAAACTAGATGTTAATTAGGGAAGTAGTTGTAGATGCTTAATTAGTTTTTAGGACAAATTCCTAGGGTTCATCAACGGGTGCTTAAGTAGTTGTAGATGCTTAAGTACCTAGGTAGGGTTCATCTAATTATTTAGTATTTATAGATGCTTAATAACTAGGGAAGTAGGGTTTAACTAGATGTTAATTAGGGCAGTAGTGTTTAGTTTAGAGAAAAAATTCAATATAGTTTTTTTACTGTTTTATAGTAAGTGTTTAATAGAATTAATAAGAAAATCAATAGAACTAGTTGAACTAGTTTATTTTTAGTAAGAACTAGTTGAATTAATAGAACTAGTTTATTTTTTGTAAGAAAATTAATAGAACTAGTTGAACTAGTTTATTTTTAGTAAGAACTAGTTTATTTTTATTTATAGTAAGTGTTTAGTTGAATTAATAGAACTAGTTTATTTTTAGTAAGAAAATTTAGGTATATGAGATTTGATTATCTAATCAAAATTTTACTATAGAACTAGTTTATTTTTAGTAAGAAAATTAATAGAACTAGTTTATTTTTAGGTGTATTTAACAGTATTATAGGTTGATTCGTTTTGAAGTGGACATGCTATATTTTGAACATGTCACATTTGTTGTTATTTTTAATTAAAGCAATTATTCCTCGATCGACGCCGACGATGCCTATATCCTGATCCTCGCTATTGACTCGGCGGAGGACACCTGCTTGATCAGAGGGGCCATGTCCGGGACTGGGCTCCGCCGGGCTGGTACTGGGAGGTGCTACCTACCGGGGGCGCAGCTTGGTGAGGAGCCAGCCCGTCGTTGACCCGAACCTTCTTTGGTGGCGGTCGCGTGGGCCAGTGACGGTGCGGAGGCTTGAGGACCCCGCGGATGTGGTATATCACCGTGTCAGCGAGGAGGACGAGCACGTCCGTCGCTACACGGTTGCGTTGGAGGGCAGGTTCTCCAATATCGGCGGAGTTCTTCAAGGATCTCACTTGAGCTATGATCCTGTGATGGTTCCTTCTCTTTGGGTGTCCACCGCCCGCGCCGATACCCGTCGTTCATTAGGGTTTTAGCTGTATTAGTGATGTTATATGTATGATACTATTCGAGATGTATTAGTGATAATATTCGATGATGTACGGACGCAAGACATGATTTAGTTTTGCTTATTGAATGCATGCTAATTTGAATACTTATTTATTTTACGATTTGGTTTTGCTTATTGAATGCTCAAATTGGAGAACTACTCCTATTTTGAATGCTCAAATTGGACCCCACTATGCAAGGCGTATGCATTTGATTAGTTGATAGCTTACAGGTTTTTGTTTTTGCAGAAATCAAGGAGCCCCTCCATCATCCCCGCCGTCGTCCCCGTCACCGACCCCCTCCGACCTCGAGGTGAGACCAGCCATATTTCCATGTCAATATAAGTCCTATAAGATATTTTGAAATGTTTTTGTTCATATTTTCAACCATTGAAATGCAATGACCATCAAGTTTGAATGCTCATATGATGTAGATATAAACATGTATATCTTGTGTTGCGCAAATAGGATATGTGCTTGCCCAAGTGGCCGGCCATGTTTGCAGGTTACACCTCCGAGTGGCCTATGTTTTGCTGAAGTGTTGATTAATTTCCGTTTCGGCAAATTGCAGGCGCTTGATATGTCCTTTTTAGCAAAGGTCATGCCGGATTTTTTCGTGAATTTTGGCATGACTTGTGCTAGAATATGTAGGAAATATCAAGTGGCCTGGATTTTCTAGAAAGATAATTAAATGATATTTTGGGTTGACTTTAAGTCTATCGAGGCTCCATACCGATAGGACGAAGCAGTGAGGGAGAGTCTTCACCATATATTAGAGGACGAAGAATCCCGACTGTTGTCGTGGGGGTCGCTTCTCCTTCATTCCCGTGTGCTAGACATTTTGCTTTAATGCACTCGGGGACGAAGGGAGGAGCGACCATCCCCGGCGGTCGAATATATACACCACGTGAGCTGAGAGTTTTCAAGAAAAGACTTGGCATGACGATAGTCAACCTGTGATGAATAATAATGATCTAATTTAGTTTTTGTAGACATATATTTAATTATACAGTTTAATATTTGAATTATGAACATAGGAAATGTCGTCATCGGACGATGAAAGTCTCCCGGGGGAGTGCGACTGGTGCAACGACAACCGAGGTTTGTGAGGGAGTCCTGGACTAAGGGGTCCTCGGGCGTCTGGCCTATTATCCATGGGCCGGACTGATGGGCTGTGAAGACATGAAGGCCGAAGACCTTACCCGTGTCCGGATGGGACTCTACTTGGCGTGGAAGGCAAGCTTGGTGACCGATTATGAAGATTCCTTCTTATGTAACCGACTCTATGTAAACCCTAGATCCCCCCGGTGTCTATATAAACCAGAGGGGTTAGTCCGAAAAGGATACACACATTACCATAGTCATATAGGCTAGACTACTAGGGTTTAGCCACTACGATCTCGTGGTAGATCAACTCTTGTAATACTCATATGCATCAAGATCAATCAAGCAGGAAGTAGGGTATTACCTCCATAGAGAGGGCCCAAACCTGGGTAAACATCGTGTCCCCTGTCTCCTGTTACCATCGATCCTAGACGCACAGTTCGGGACCCCCTACCCGAGATCCGCCGGTTTTGACACCGACATTGGTGCTTTCATTGAGAGTTCCACTGTGCCGTCGACAAAAGGTTTGATGGCCCCTTCAATCATCAATAATGACACTGTCCAAGGAGGAACCTTCCGCCCTGGACAGATTTTTGTGTTCGGCGGCTTCATACTGCGGGCTAACTCGCTTGGCTATCTGGAGCAGGTCGACAGCTACGCCCCTGGCCATCAGGTCAGATTTGGAAGCTTGAACTATGTCGCGGATATCCGTGGACACTTGATCTTCAATGGGTTCAAGACCGCGGCGATCGCTCCTCCTCGCTCCGATGAACATGACTTAAATCTGTCATCGGATCACATCCAGGAGATGGTTCCTGTTGCTGCAACGGCCTTAGATCCGGAGCAGATCGTACCGTCCGAGGCCACAGAATCCATGGCATTGGAGCCGCACATGGACTCAACACCTTGCAATATCCGCGTCAACGGAATTCCGGACTCGTTTTTGGCTATAAATTTCGAACCACGTATGCCTGCGGACACCGAGTTGGATCGGTTATCGATCTTCGAGTTCAGCGCCGTAGACATCTTTCAACACTCTCCCTTGGGTGATATGCTAAATTCATTAAAAAACCTGTCTTTGGCAGGGGACTCACAGCCGAACTATGTTTGGTTCGAACTAGGGGCTGGTGGAGAATTTTGCTTCCCACCCGCCACCCACTTCATAGCTACTGTCGAAAACTCAACCGACGTGCTTAACTAGGGCTCCGAAGACATCGATAGCTCGGACGATGATGCCTACAAGGAGCAAGACCATGACCAGCCATTCACAAGAAGTTGGACGGCCACCTCTTCATACGATGTGTACATGGTCGATACGCCAAAAGACAGCAACACCGGCACCGGAGGAAACAATACCCCGGACGACGCCGAACACAATGAAGACCCTGCGAGAGCAAAATCCGAACTGGAGGAACAAGAAAACAGGCAAGCCGGCCCCGACGAACAAGCCCTGCCCAGCGAAAATTTGGAGGACGGAAACTACCTTCCATTCTCCGAAGACGAGGTAAGCCTCGGCGACAAAGACTTCATCATACCCGAAGGACCCCTCGAGTAGGAGCGTTTCAAGCGCAGGCTAGCCTGAAAAAGAAGCAGCAGCAACTTCTAGCTGACCAAGACCTACTCAATGATAGATGGACCAAAGTCCTGGCCGCCGAAGAATACGGCCTTAGTGGCCCAGCCAAAAGCTACCCGAAGCATAGATCGCTACCTCAGTTTGATAACGAGGCGTTGGAGCCCATACCATTATCACACCATGCGGCAGGTCGACGACAACCCGGTCCGGATAAAGATGCAACTCAAGCCGAACTCTAGACCACTCTACCTCGCCGTAAAGGCAAGAATAACACAACTCGTGGTTGTACAGACGACCTTCGACGGGACTTGGACAGTAGAGCAGGACACGCAAGATCGATCTACGGATCGCGAGGGCATGTCCCGACACATGACGACGGCTATCTATTCGGACGTGACAAACCTAGCCACGCCCAAGGCGAAAACTACAAATGGACTCCTTCGGAGTCACGTCACATTGTGGCCCAACATAGAGGCGCCGCACACCCTCCTTGCTTCACCGATGAAGTAATGGATCATGAATTCCCCGGATTCAAACCCCTCAATATTGAACCATACGACGGAACAAGCGATCCCTCGGTATGGATAGAAGATTTTATTCTCCACATCCATATGGCCCATGGAGACAACCTCCACGCCATTAAATACCTCCCACTAAAGCTAAAAGGGCCAGCTCGGCACTGGTTAAACAGCCTGCCTAAAAATTCCATAGGCAGCTGGGAGGACTTGGAAGAAGCCTTCCTTGGAAACTTCCAAGGAACATATGTCCGGCCACTAGATGCCGATGACCTAAGCCACATTGTCTAGCAGCCCGGAGAGTCAGCCAGGGAGCTCTGGACTTGGTTCTTAGTAAAAAAGAACCAAATTGTTGACTGTCCGGACGCGGAAGCCCTTGCGGCCTTCAGACACAGCGTCCGGGGCGAATGACTGACACGCCACCTCGGCCAAGAAGGACCTAAATCCATGACGGCCCTCACTGCTCTGATGACCCATTTTTGCGCGGGAGAAGATAGCTGGCTCGCTCACAGAAGCAACAGCGCCAGCGACCCGGGCACTTCCGAAATCCGAGACGGCAACGGCAAGCCACGACGAAGCAAATACAACAGTCGCAATGATAATGAAAGATCACGCGACACAGCGGTCAACGCTGGATTCAGCAATCCCAAGCCCGGTCAGCGGAAGAAGCCACTCAAGGCGAATCGCGATGAACCATCCAACCTGGACAGGATATTGGACCGACCCTGCCAGATTCATGGCCACCCTGATAAACCAGCCAATCATACTAATAGAAACTGCTGGGTCCTTAAGCAGGCCGGCAAGATCAATGCCGAACATAGGGGAAGGAGGCCGCCAGGCGATAGGGATGACAGAGAGGTTCACCAACGAAGCACCGGGGGTAAGAAGCAATCTCCACCGGTGGATCAACTACTCCTAGAACGGAAATAGCAACCCGGCTTCGGCCGCCCACTTTGTACACCTATAAAATTTGTACCGCGCATACATCATTATGCACTCAAGATACCATGGGCATTGGCGGAAGCACAATACGAACAACCCTGCAAACACCCCAGTAACATTTTTTATTTATTTTCCTTTTTATTTTTTCTTCCTTCACTATCCTTTAAAAACAGGTGACGAACAGGATAAACATCAGGAGCTGGCTCTATCGGAGTCCGGATCCATATACTCACCTAAGGGGCTATTTCCATCAAGGATTCCCCCCACCGAGGACTGGCGGTGCAGACGTGCGACAGGGAGGTCCAGAATAAATTTTTGTAGACCGCATTCTTTATTTCTCGAGCCTGTACTGTGCCTGTTCCTCCGCCTCCAACCCCGAGCATGTCAAATAGCCGTGAGGATGGCTTTTATATATATCATAAGTAATCATTGGCATACCGCTTCAGTTCGATAAAACATATTCGAACTAATCATCCGTGTTGTCTCGCCACGGAATACGGCTGCCACGTTTGTTTCACAGATATACCCTGGCATAACTTGTCAGGGGCTCGGTATGGGAACAAATGAGTTGCTAGCAAAAGCCCGAACAACTCTAAAGCGCACTTCGGCGTCGCAAGTTTGGCCTTATATGAATCAACTCCGAATCATTGCCTTGGGTCAATAGTTGGGTTGCCCGGCTCCTGTGCTTGCTACCCTACGTTCCTCTCTAACGGCTAGGGTAGTAAAGGGAGAACTACTGCGATTGTGCCCTGGTCTAAACCGGGTGAGCACCTCAGTAGAGAAAGCCGAAAACTGACTGTCATGATGCGGCGAGAGCTGGTCAACCACTTGACGACTTCTTGGAATCTTTAGCGATTCTCCGTGTCACACGAGGGATCTTTTTCAGATCGAACATGTAAGGCATCCTACGCCGCATACATACCAGGGGCTATGTCGTAGTCCCACAATAAAACTCCTATGGCTAAGTGAAAGCGTTAACGCCCTATAGTTCGATTGCCTGGTTCGCCGCATTATCACCTCCTTCATGGACCAAAACGTTGGATAAAGGGTGATTAAAGGCTTTTCTGAACACCCCCGTACTTCCTACGAGGGGGCTGAAGCCGATGACCGAAAAACTTCCAGTTTATATCAAAAACGGCCGCACAGGAGGAATTCAAGCTTTCAAGCAAAAACATATAAATAGATTAACTATAAATTTGTCTTTTACAATTATCATACACCTCACTCGAACATTATGTCTTTCGAGCATTGACCCTCTATCAGGCGGGCGGCCCCTAGGACGTCTTCAAAATAATGCTCTGGTTCCAGACGGTCCTTGCCTTTGGTGGACTCTTCGTCGCAATATCGACGGCCTTCATCTTCCCCTAGAACGTCTTGACTCGGGCGAAGGCCATCCGTGCACCCTCAATGCATGTTGACCGCTTCACAGCTTCGATACGCGGCACCGCGTCAACAAGCCTCTGCACCAAACCGAAATAGCTATTCGGAGCAGGCTCGGTTGGCCACAACCGGATTACGACATCCTTAATGGCAGCGCCGGATATCCTATGAAGTTCGGCCCATTGGGACATATATTCATTAAGCAGCAGAGGGCGCTTTGACGCGCCAAACTGCGACCAAAAAAGCTTCTCCGTTGCCTATCCATCTCGCGCTTGGTAATACCGCGCCGCATCGGAAGAACTCTTCGGCAAGTCCAAATACTCGTCCGGAGAACTCCACACTTGGCTAAGCTGAGCATAGTCCGGGTCACCAAACTTAGTTTGCAACAGAAAAGGCTTTCCAGCCACAATCTCCTTCGCCTGCCGAACCTCCTCACGGATTGCTCTGGATTCTGATCGTGCTTCTCTCGCCTCCTGTCGGGCCTTGTCAAATTCAGTCGTTAAGGCTTTATTCTCCTTCTCCAGAAACTCGCAGCGGCCAGTGGCATTCTCCAGTTCGAGTGTCATTGTGGATATCTTCTCCTCACCTTGGCACCGGGCAGCTTGTTCGGCCTTTAATTCAGCCGATGCCTTTTCGGCAGCAGCATTGCTACGACGGACCTCCTCCTTGGCCTAGGTCAGCTCCACTCGAAGAAATTCAACGGTGACAGCACCATCTGCAGCCATGCGCATTCCAGCATCTAAAATCTCAGCATCATGTTTATACCACAAACAATGTATGAAGATCGCCCCGAATACATACCTTGTGATTCGTCAAGACGCGTATTGATTAATGCAAGATCATCCCCTGCCACGTCAAGCTTTCGTTGTAGCTCGGCAATTTCCATAGCCCGAGAAGTGGCCAAGGGGGAAGCAGCCCGTGTTCAAGCTCATCGGGTTAGTCCTAAAAAACGATCATTTTTATCCTCTGTTTGCTTCCTAATGGAAGATAACCTGAGTCTCAGTGGCTACTACCTATACACAGGCACATGTTTGCAAAGGAAACATAGATGAAAAACATTATGTCACAAACCTCGAAGCCTTTAAGTAGGCTCATGAAGGCTTCATTTAATCCGCTCTTCGCAGACAAAATCTTTTCAATCACTGTACCCATCAAGGTACGCTGCTCCCCTGAGACAGAAGCTTTCCGCAACATGTCCTGCAATATATCGGGAGTCTTCGGGTTTCCGGACACTGCTCCAGGGGCACAGTCATCCTTTGAACGAATCTGTTCACCCGTCTTCAGAACCACTGTCAGCTGCGAGCCAGACAGTCTGGGGCCTTTGCTATCATCAATCCCGGACGGTCGGAGATCCACCTTCGGGCACTGCCACCTTTGTCCCTTGTGCAACTGGTTGATTAAAAGGGACCCTCCGCGATGACTCTTCAAACTCGTCTGCCTTATTGGGCGAGGAGGTTCGAGGAGGCGTCTCGCTCTCCATCATCTCTGGGAGGAGACTTCCTGAAGAAGAGGATTGCCCAAAACTCTGTGCCGACCTGTAAAAATGCATGAACGCGTTACAAATATCTTCGGTTAACGGCAACAAAGAGGACGGTATCAGAGTACCCCGGATTCACTTACGGTTTGGCCGAGGGCTTGTCCCCTTGTTGGAGTTGTTCAGCGGCATCGCTTCCCAAACCCAAGCCGCTCGCTGGTGGCATCTTGCCCCTCTTAGAAGACCGCCCCTCCCAATCTTTGGAGGCGGCCCTTTTCCTCCTGCTAGGAGAAGGGCTACTGGATACTTTTTCACCCCTGTCTTCAGGCGAGGAAAGGTCGATCTCTCCGGACTCAGTGTCCGACTTTCCTCCAGAACCTAGGTCCTCTTGGGCTTTCTCACTCTCCTCTTTGCCCTCCCTTACCGGCGCGTGGCGTGGTGCCGAGGCCAGCATCCTTATTAGCACTGGAGTAGCTGAGTCTTTGGGAAGAGGAGCCGGACACCTGACCCGTTCCACCTTCTTTATCCAGCCCTGGAAAAAGATGGATTGCTCAGTATCCTATTAGGGGACGCTCGACTACAGGGTGTTCGGAAGTGTAATACTTACCGGGGTGGTTGAATGATTGTTGTGGATGCCGATGTCTTTGGTAGTGGCTGGCCATTGCTCTCGTTCCCCGAAAAACAACCTCCACATTCCTTCGTGTGTAGTGCCGAAGAAGTGCTGAAGAGTCCGCGGCCCTTCTAGGTTAAACTCCCACATGCTTGGCGAGGCCTTAACCAGCGGCGTCTGGCGGACAAGCATTACTTGAATAAAATCAACAAGATCGATGCCCTTCTCGACAAGGCTTCGGATGCGACCCTGCAGAGTCCGCACTTCATTAAAGGATCCTCAGTCCAACCCCTCATTGATCCATGAAGCAAGCCGGATTTGGGGCCGGATCAGAACGCGGGCGTAGTTGCCCACTTAGAGCGACAAGGCTCGATGATGTAGAACCACCCCTGCTGCCATAAGTCGGAAGATTCGGTGAAGGATCCCTGAAACCAAACAGTGCTAGCGAGCTTGCCCACTATGGCGCCACCGCACTCTGCCTGCTCCCCCTCTATCACTTGCGGCTTCACATTGAAGGTCTTGAGCCACAAGCCAAAGTGCGGAGGAGTTTGGAGTAAGGCTTCGCACGTGACGATAAATGTCGATATAAGAAGAATAGAGTCCGGGGCCAGATCGTGAAAATCTATCCCATAATAGAACATGAGCCCCCGGACAAAGGGGTTAAGTGCGAACCCTAACCCGCGAAGGAAGTGGGACAGGAAGACGACCCTCTCGCCAGATCTAGGGGTAGGAATAATCTGCCCCTTGGCAGGAAGCCGATGAAGGATTTCCGCGGTCAGATATCTGGCCGCTTGAAGCTTTGCAATATCCTCCTCTGTGACAGAAGAAGCCACCCACCGGCCTTGACGGTTGGATCCGGACATGATCGGAGCTTGAGCTGGTTGAAACCCGGGTGTTGGAACTCGAGGTATCGGGGGTTGAAGAAGAAGCAAGACTGAAGGAAAAAATACGGGGCGGTACCCCTATATAGAGAGTGTGAATATTAAGCGCCTCCTCCCGGGCCTCAAAACTTGCCTGTTCCCAAGGAGTTGTACCCAAATGACGATCGGGTTACCCACGTCCGGGTTGACAAGAATCCCCTAAAAAAGGGGAGACACGATCTCCGCTTGGATAAGACACGACAATAAAATCGCATCTTAGGGCGTGGGGCGACGAGCCAGCTAAAAGGCGGTTTGCAAATAATGGCTGAAGCAGGAGTGATGTCATATTACCAAAGGGTTGTCGGGGGATTGGACTCATAGAATATTATATCCTCTATAATTGTGTATACAAGTCCGGATACAATCAACACATCTGAAGACTATCTTGGAGTTCAGAAAAAGGGGAACCCGCCTTGCAATGCCGAAGATAATCTGCGCGCCGGACTCCTCATCATTGAAGCCAGGTTCAGGGGCTACTGAGGGAGTCCTGGACTAAGGGGTCCTCGGGCGTCCGGCCTATTATCCATGGGCCGGATTGATGGACTGTGAAGACATGAAGGCCAAAGACCGTACCCGTGTCCGGATTGGACTCTACTTGGCGTAGAAGGCAGGCTTGGTGACCGATTATGAAGATTCTTTCTTATGTAACCGACTCTATGTAAACCCTAGATTCCCCCCGGTGTCTATATAAATCGGAGGGGTTAGTCCGGAAAGGATACACACATTACCATAGTCATATAGGCTAGACTTCTAGGGTTTAGCCACTACAATCTCATGGTAGATCAACTCATGTCATACTCATATTCATCAAGATCAATCAAGCAGGAAGTAGGGTTTTACCTCCACAGAGAGGGCCCAAACCTGAGTAAACATCGTGTCCCCCGTCTCCTGTTACCATTGATCCTAGAGCGCCTGATTCGGGACCCCCTACCGAGATCCACGGTTTGGACACCCGGCGATGCATGCGACATGCCTCACCTGGACGAAGGTCGGCGCTTCAGCATTAAGCTCCAGGAGACCTTCGATGTCGAAACGGTACGCAACGATGACAAGTTTTTTTCGTAATTAAGCACGACTTCAACTACTTCAACGTGTAATTTTTGTCTTTTACAATTCGACTAGCTTATCCCATGCCATGCAAGACGCTATGTCTTGGAGATGATGGATTTTCAAGATCATGAAAGTATGGAAACAAAGAAAATTCACCTAAGGACCCATCATGGTATGGATTTTGAAGTAAATATGTACAATTCTGAGAGCGTAACCCATTTTGGTTGCCCGAATTTGGAAGCACTTTGCAATATGCATGATTTTCATGAGGATATGCTTGTCACCATGGATCTTGGTGATCCGGACACCGCCGAAGACAATATGGACATTTGGGTCCTTGTTGATACGCTTCCAATTCTACCGCTATGTGAGTTTCTCAAACATAGTTATTAAGTAATTTATATTGTTTATTTCAAAATAGTTGACATATTATTTCATTGACAGCTTATTTTCATTCTTGAAAGAATGTGCAGAAGATGGTAGACAGAACCTACTACACCGATGGCTCAGAATTAACTTATCAAGAGAAAAATCATTTGATCTCATTTACTACTGATCTTGAGAATTACAATATCTATTATCAAACTTCTCCACATTATGGTCAATACGTGCCACTAGTGCACGTGTTGAACTACGGTAACATCCATGGAGATGCCATGGTAAGATTTTTTTACTATTACGACATCTGTGCATGTTTTGCATAAATTCTTCTAAAACTGAAGTACATTGCTAACTACGAAGTTACTACTATGTTTTTCAATAGAAAATCCTGAAGGATTGTGTGCCTCATCTGATGTTTCAGAATGGTCGCCTTGATGTTTTGAACATACGGCCAGGTCATCCTACGAATCACACCTGTCCATATCGGATTTCTAAAACCGGTGAATACATGACAATCAAAGAATGGAAAAATGTATGGTCAGTCGTAGGGAGCTACTTAGAAGCAACATTGTGCGAAGGGCAAGAATTGGAGACAGGATAATCTTCATTCTCCATAATGGAGAGTCAGGGCCTATCTTGTTTTATGCTATTTTACCTAAGAGAAGGTAGTAGGTCCTATGAGAGAGAAATAGGTCCTAGGTACAACGTTTTATTATGTGATACAATGTATTAGAGTTGATGATGATGAGGATGAGTTGTGATTATGACTTGTGACCAACTTGCTATATGATGTCTCATTGATGAAAATGATGATCATGAGGAGGTGTTATATGACAATGATGTATTACACTACAAAAAAAAGACACATCCGTGACATTTTGGGCCGAACGAATTTTTTTTCCTGTCATACATATGACACTTCTATGACGATAATTGTGACAAAACCCGGTATCATCATAGATGTGGTGGGCTCCTACTTCTATGACAAAAATCATGATGAAAATGGGCTTTTCATCACAGGCGGGCGGAGATGCAGCTTCATGACATTCTTTGGGCCGTCCATGACGAAAAAAACCGTGGTAGAAGCGAGGGGGAGGAAAATTTCAGGGAGTTCCCGGTTACGGTGGGAGGTCGGGGCGGCGATGCACGCTTTCTCGTGCGCATTGCAGCGTGTGTGCGAGGCATTGGCTCTAACTGAACCCGAGTGAGGCGTTGGGCTCTAGCGAACCAGTGATTGCACCGCAGTTACGCGTTCTTGAACCCGGCGATCGATCGATGGCTGATGGCGAACCCGATTGAGCGATTCGCCGCTCTGCTGCTAACTGAAGCCGATCGATGTTGCCTCTGGGATGAGCGAGTGGCGTTGCGGGGGGGGTTGGATAAGCGGTGGCGGTGGCGTTGCCTCTGGATGAACAGGACCCGTGGTGTGGTGGAGGGCTGGATGAGCAGGTAGATGGTGGAGGGGTGCCCGTGCGGGGTGGTTGAACAGGATCCCGTGGTGTGGAGGGCTGGATGAACAGTGAAGCGGTGGAGGGTGGTTGAATAGTGGCCGGTGGAATAGCGCGGTGGAGGCTGGATGAATAGGAGCCCGTGGAGGCTGGAGGAGGTCGATGGTAGCCCGTGGAGGTGGAGGGCGTCGGCGATGGAGATGAAACGATATCCCGTGGAGTCCCATTTTGCGATGCACGCCACACCCCTCCGGTGAACAGGACCCCATTTCGACCGTAGGAGGTCCGTTTAAATCCGTTTTGCGGCACGCCACACCCTCCCGATCAACGGGACCCCGTTTGACCGTAGGAGGTCCGTTTCCTCTGTTCTGATGCGCCACACCTCCCGAACAACAGGACCCCCGTTTCGACCGTAGGAGGTCTGTTTCCTCCGTTTTGCGGTACGCCACACCCCTCCCGATCAACAGGACCCCGTTTCGAGCGTGGTCGGTCGAACACAAGGCCGTTTCCTCCATTGTGCGGTACGCCAGGCCTCGTTTCCATCGCCTGTTCCGTCCAAGCCGGTTGGCTCCCACGCGTTCCGTTGCCTCCCGATGAACACGACGCATTATGTTGCCTCCCCATGAACACGACGCATTTCGTTGCCTCCCCATGAACACGACGATGACGATGCTGTTTCTCCGTTCCGACCCAGCCATGTACACGAGCCCTCGCCATACGTATGCGCGAGTAGGCGTTCGAGACCCCGCCCGTATGTACACATACGTGGCCGTATTTTCTTTCTTGCACCCTGGCCGCTGTACGTACGTGTACATGCTACGTGCGCGCCTCTACTAAGACACGTGCGCGCCTGTACATCGACCAGTATATATATGCATTACGTTCGCGACCAGAATGACAATGCTACGTGACGCTTGACCAGGTGGGTCCCGGTATCGAGCACTTCCTTGCCTGCGAAGATGTAGCTGGTGGGTCCCAGCAGTCAGGGGGGCAAACAGTTTGTTTGTTTTTTTCGGACGCACTTCCTTGCATGCGAAGAATGTGACAAAGCTTCTGTTTGCCTGGTTGGATGCATATCGTCCCATCGTTATCGTCCTCAAACGAATGTCATGAGAACTGAGAAAATCCTTGTGCTTATTACGCCAACGATTGGTTATATGTTTTTCTCCATGTTGTTCTCCCTAAGTAGACATGAAGATTGAAAACAGTTAAGGTCTGAAAAAAGAGTATGTCGAAAGAACGACAGCTGAACAGTTAGTTCTAGTACAATATATGCAGGCTTTCAATGTGCATGAAATCATCACCTCTATGTATAAATTCTCCCGAGATCGAAAGCATCGCAGCAAGCCAATAATTATGTCCAGATCAAAACTATACATTCTGATATATATGATCTTGACAGAATCCAGCAACATTGATAGGCTATCAATGGGCGAACTCTTCGTTGAGCATATAACATAATATTAGTACCCAAAGTGTACTCCAAGATGATATAAAACTTACGGCACAAATGAAAAATGCAGCATATGATTACAAATGTGTAGATGATAATATCACGGTACCTGAAAAAGTGAGGAGCCAAACACCAACTCCTTGTGATTATTAAGCGGGTCACGAATTACACCCAAGGTCTCCGATTTGGTAGCGAGAGCGACGATTATTTCTGAAGGTGTATAACAACTATAAAGGAGCAACCTTTCAAGTGAAGGGCATCTTCGATGATGAGCTGCTGTCCTTTAAAACAAATTCCAATGCTTTTAAGGTGAGGCGACTTTATTTGGAGACAAGCGATACCGATTTCTATTCCCAAAACAATCAAAGCGCTCTAGGGCAGGGCAACTGGAGTGGATGATCTTTGTCTTGATGAGGCCTCCGGCAGATAAACCACCACAAGCGAAAGTTTTTTAGCGGTGGGAGTCGAAGCATTTGTACCAGATCGTCTGGTAGATGGCATCGGGCGAAGGTGGCGGTGTGGAGAGAGGAGGAAAACCGCGAGATGGACAATGGTGGTGTGGGCACGAATTCTTGGTATGTTCGTGGTATGAAACTTTCGTGGTAATGGTAGAAATCAAACTGCTGGAGTTCTCCGAATTCAGGGGATGTCGATAGCGTCCACCTTGCGGGTATGGAAAGCGAGGTAGCTTGTCGGGATGCGAGTCATTGAGCGGGGCCTGCTGGTGAGAAGAGACAATGGCTCACGATGAGATCAAATTCAGGAAGGACAGATGTCGGCGATAGTCGAGATTGAGGGCAGCAGTGCGCCATAGAGGCGCCACCGAGTTGAGAGGACTTGTGTGCGGCAGCAATCCTTGGTGGGGAGAAGCGAGATGATCTCCTCAAGGATGACGCCCGGGAGATCACTGATGCGGTCCACCGGAGATTCTACCGGTTCCTCAGGTCCGGGTGGGGGGGCTTGCTGCTTCTCCCCACGCTACCGGGTGTGGGATCTACAACCAGCGTTGCCGCTGGCGGGAGCCTCATCTTCTTGGCGCTGGGGCCAGCCGACTCCATTTTCCTTGTGGGCGTCGCGCTGAGCTCACGGGTTTGAGCAGAGTAGCCAGAGGCGAGCCTAGTGGCAGTGCAAGTGGGGAAGAAGGAGGGCTGGGGATTTACAGAGGAGTGGAAGAAGAGGAGGCGGTGTTTTACATGCAGTGAGGGAGAAGGTGGCGGGGTTTTACGGGCCAGTGAGGAAGATTGGGGAGCAGGAGGAATTGGGTGGGGAGGCAGGCGGGAGGCGAGCGGTTCGTGTTTATAAGGCCAGCTGCACTAACTAATCTCTTTTTCCCAAGAACCGCTCTCTTCTTTATGCGTTCTTGCATTGGAGCTGGCGCATGGGCTTGGTGGCCAGCCATGCATGCAGGATGCATGTGCTGCCGACCCTTTGCATGTGCCTGGTTTGTTACTAGGCCTATTTAATAGGGTGGTTATGGAGTAAATTAAGGAGATTTATTTTCTCTGTGTGCATCCACCAAATTAGAGGATGCGATGCTGGATGCAGAACACTCACATTAAACTAACATTGAGGAAGAACAAAAGTTCAGCATGTCTATGCATCTCAATGATTCACCATACTATAACCAATATACAAAGTTGTGAGAAGGTGTGGAAATAAAGAAAATCGGTCAATGCTTCTACGAGGCAAAGGGCCTCCCTAACGCATGCATTAATTTCCTGGGCATGCTTGTTTCTTCTCAATGTTGCGAGCACTTTGAGCATGTTGGCAACTCCACAGCTAGCTACCTGCCTCATCTTGCAATTGATCTTTGACACATTTGCTGCAAACACATGAGGCAATAGAGATGACTCAACATGGGTCCATATTGTGCAGTTCACGATATCATATTCATTGTCATGAATCTGAAAACATAGGAAAACAGTAGCTATACTTAAGCGGTGTTGCAAAACAGTAGCACATATCAATAGCTCGGCATGACAAAACACGATCATCTGGGCCGAAGGGGATCTTGACCTGCACGAGGAAGATTACATATAATTTCATAAGTCCTTGGTTGATTTCCACCTTGGCTGCCTTTGCTTTTTTGCTCTTCCACACATGACGGGATCGTTCCGCACTGCATTCAGCAAGTCAACGTCTGAATAAGCTAATTTCATCTTGCGGTGGTCATTGTACCTGAATTCTGAATGTAGGAATACCGGAGCACCATGAGGTTAGGTGACGGCAGGTAGATGCAGCCATATAAATTTTGTGCGGTGCTACCAAAATTGAGGTTTGTATCCCTTCCAGTTATGAGAATTCTTCTTGAAGTTGGTAGAATGTGACGGATTGTTCTTTGCATCAAACTTGCCTTTCCCCTAAGATTTGTTCTTGTTGTTTTGGGGCTGGTTGGGCTGGAAGTTCTTCTCATGTACCATGTGGGCACTAGAAGCTCCCTCAGCAACCCGAGCACGTGTGTCTTTTGCTCTCGTCTTCTCCTCAAAATCAAGAGTGCTAATGAGATCCAAAACAGAAAACTCATGTCTTGTTTTTCAGAGAAGTAGCAAAATCATTCCACGAAGGTGGAAGCTTGGCAATGATGGTCCCAGCAACAAATTTGTCCGGCAACACACACTTAAAGTACTCGAGTTCCTTAGAGAGTGACTATATCTCATGAGTCTGCTGAACAACAGAGCGCTCATCGGTCATCTTGTAGTCACAAATTGCTCCATGACGTACAACTCGTTGCGGTAGCCGAGGGCCCAAAGCGTGGCCTCGGCGCCAGCCCACATGTCTTTGCGTTGTCAAGCGACATATATGAATCCATAATGGAATCGTCAAGAACACTTTCGGTGAGGCGGCTTTGAAGAGGGTATCCATGTTACGAAAAGCTTCCTGCTGTGTAGGATTAAGATCACCCTCAGGCTTACCCTTAGTGGCGTCATAGTAGTACATGATCTGAAACCAATATACTGCTCTTGTGCGCCACCTTTTATATTGCACCCCCTTAAAAGTAGGCGGCTTCAAATGCGCAGCAAAACCACTCGGAGTAAATTGCCTGTGATCAGGTTTTTGGATTGGATTGTTGAATATATGAGCAATTTAGTATGAGATTTAATCCGAAACAGCAGTAAATAGATCATGACGACAATTGCAAACATCAAAGTAATGATGCAGACTAAACCAAGAGGACAGAATCACATAGTATACAGCGGGAGCAGAACCGATGTGGTTGATGTTGTCACTCATGTCGTTGATGAAGAGGTTACCGAGGTCGGGGAAGAAGGTTGTCGTTGAGGAAGTAAATCGTCTTGGCAGCGATCACAGAGTGTGCTCCCTAAAAACCTGATCGCCCCTCTCCGTCTGAGGATCACGAAAGGCGGGGTTCGGAGGACTGCTGTCCCTTCTCGCGGTGCACGCCGGAAGGAGGGCTGGAGAAGAATTCCGTGGCGGCGCTAAGATCTGGAACAGTGCGAAACCATATGATACAACGGCGGCTAGGGTAGAGCATGTCAGGTCGGTTGTGCGAGTATAATAGTAGGCCTTTGGCCCCCAAACCCCACGCCCAAGTTAATAATAGCTCAAAAAAAGTCAATTATAGCCCCACCAAGGTTTATCTAAAAAACGGAGTAATTAAGGCGTCGGTTAATCCCTTTAGTATAAATACAATATCATTAATAATGGCCCCACCTTTTGTCTCACAAAGTATGTTGGAGTACAACCGGCTACACGTTTACAATTCGCTTCTCTTCTCTCTCCTCTTCTCTCTCCTTCAACTAAGCACAAATAGTATATTTAAATCCTTATAGCCTGCTTATGTCATCTAATTGTAGTACTTGCTCTAAAGTTACTATCCACTGTGTAGTCTGAAATGTCGAGCGTCCAGCGGGTGGTGCCCTCGGTCGGCGCGCCGCTTCAACGATGGAAGCAGTGAGAGGTCGCGTCGCCCTGACTTGCCATCAATGTGGAGCGGCGGGCTCAGCTGGCGCCGGGTGGGAAGCGCGCGTGGGAGGGGGGAGGGTTTTTTGTTGGGACAAGAAGGTGAGAAGCCAACTTGGGATCGGTCCGAACGGGGAAATATCATGTGCTCCCATACTCTGCATATGACACTAGTCTAGTATGTTACTACTCCCTCCTTTCCGGTTTATAGAGATGTTTAGAGTAACATAGTAATGTGTTACAGTACAAATTACTCCCCACTATGACCAGCCTTTGCCTCTCCCAGTGCTCCACCATGTATAGCTGCTAAGCCTACCACGTAGGCATAAAATATGATGTGGCACCAATAAACTAAGCACCTATGCATTGAAGACTTGAGTTACTAAGCCATTTAATGCACTTAGCACCTCATCTAAAGAGCACTAATAGTATAGCCAGCTGCTGGCTATAAGCCAGTGCCATGTCATCTACGGCCCATCTTATAGTCAACATGTACAATAGTAGATCAAAAGAGTGTACTACTACTTTTTTGTTCTGTGGCCCACCTTTCATTCTCACAAAGTGCCTAGGAGCATGTGCTAGAGCTGGCTCTTCTGAAGAGCCCGCTTACCTTCTCTCTCCTCTTCTCTTTCCTCCAACTAAGCAGAAATATACTATAGTTTATTCCTTATAGCCCGCCGACTCAGCTCTATTGTACTTGCTCTAAGCACATCTAAGCACTTACTAGCACCCCTTGACCGTGGACCTTGACGGTGTCGTCACCTTGTGTCTCATAATTTTCCTCGTCATCATCTGAGTCCTAGAAGATCTCACCCACATCATCATTAGCATGCAGCCGCCTTGATGGACAACGTGCGCAGAAGGAGTAGAGGCGACTGTGGACGCACCACCACCACGTCGTGGGTACTCCGTATGTGCTCGTGTGCGTGCAGCATGCGTGTTTTTCCATTGGTGCTAGCTCTAAGGCCGAGGCTGCGGTCGTCTTCGTCTCCGACTAGTAGTTGAGCAACGACGACAAAGAGGTGCTGCAAGAGATGCGTATGCGCCGTTGCGTGCGAGCTTCGCCGTAGCACGACAAACCGGACGTTGCCGCGGATGGCGCACGCCTCCATGCAGCCGAGTGTGTGCGCATGCATGTGTTATTCACGTGCATTCTGCAGCTGAGCGTGTGTGCATGCACGACTTGTGTACGTGCGTTGTGTGCTCCATGTTGTGCGCGTATGTGCATGAGTTGGATCGGATGGAGTTAGTGCGTTGGCTTGTGTACATGTGTGGCTGCATGCGTCCTGTACATGTGTGGCTTGTTGCGTGGTTATCAATAATTCAATATAAACTACTCCCTTTGTTTCTAAATAAAAGTCTTTCTAGCCATTTCAAATAGACTACAACATACGGATGTATGTAGACATATTTTAGAGTGTAGATTCACTCATTTTGTTTCGTATGTAGTCCCTTATTGAAATATCTAAAAAGACTTATATTTGGGAACGGAGGGAGTATAAAATATCTTCAACTTAGCATCCTGATGTACCGTTTCTAGTGGTTAGCGAAAAGTTCATGTTCTTTTAGTTGTTTATAGGTGGGCAGGCGGCAAAAACAGGGAAAACACGCAAGGTTCCTTGCGGGCGCTCCACCATGAGGTTCCTTGCTCCTCCTCGGTCGTCGGGAATCTATGCTCTTCAACTCTTGTCTTTTACGTGAGCTTTGTTCATCCTTTTCCAAACACGCGAGACATCTAGGATCAAGGTGCACGTGTCATGCAAGAAAATGGAGATAATCAAATAAGCAGTGCGTAAGTGAGTCGTGTGGGGGGGGGGAAGCGGGGGGAAACCCTTTTGGTAAGTGAGTCGTGCACTTCGATGGCACCTACGCAATATTTTTTCTCCTCGATGGCACGTGAATAGTGCACGTACTCAACGACGGAGCACGGGATGGTAGCAATGACATGGTCAGCCCTTTTTTGGAGAGAGTACGTACTACTATTAAATAACTTTGATGTGTCTCGTTAACTCGCAGAACGACGACAAGCTTGATTACGCCTTCTCCCTCGCCAACGCGTGCGTGGTGGCTCGCAGCACGAGGAGAAACTTTTGCTTACAAGCGGCGGACGTGCAACAGTTCATTTGGTGTCAGATTGCCAGAAGCACTACCGTAGAACCATCGACTTCCAGAAGAGGCGAAGAGCCAAGCGCAAGGTCACCTACTAACCTTAGGCTAGGCATAGTGGGAGTAACATAAGTAGGGGTACCTCCTTTTTTTATTCTAGAAACAACCACCTTGAATATCAAGGTGCTGAGTTACGTAGAACAAATTTCCTGCAGTCCGTGCTCAGCCCTCCTCTATCTCTCTTCTCGGCCCGGCCAGACGCCTTGAGCCCGTCGTCTGTTTGCTCACATGCGCCCCACATGTCGGTGAAAACTCAAGAGAACCCCGAACCTGCACATCTTTCACCTCGGCGTCTTTGGTGATGAAAAAAAATCCAATAAAGATCTTCGGTGGCCGCTTTTGGAGTTACTCAAGAGTAGTAAGATTCTATTGCTGATTTAACCCAAGATGTGCATCTCGTGGCTTCAACTACCACTCTATTTTCTTTCATGACACGACCTGGATGCTGGATGTCCCACGTGTCGGCAAAAGGAGGAAGAACCCGACCAAATCTTCGGTTGTGCTCTCGGATTAGACTAGTTGTGCTAACTTAAATTTTTCATTGTGTACTCCCTCCGTTCCAAAATACTTGACTTCCATTTGTCCAAAAATGGATATACCTATATACTAAAACATGTCTAGATACATATATATTTTGACAAATAGAAGGCATGTATTGTGCAACGGAGGGAGTAGAATGGATGCAAGTTTTTGTATTGTGAAGAGGAGTACATCCATATATTGATAGAGCATTGGAGTTGGCCTTGCAAGTGGGACCGCAGTTGAGGAAACCGACTATCGGCAAACCCCCACCTCGCCACTTGTGATGGCTGAGTTAGAGAAACGATGAGGTTGAAGAGATTGCTCTATACGGACTCCAAGAAATATGGTGTCAAATGGAAGTCATCTTTGGTGGCGTGTGCCGTACTCACTGACGTGAATGCTTGTTCTGGCCCATGCCACCCTACTACTCCTACTACTTACTATATAGTACTAGTATCGAGGATTCGAGGTGCTGGTTACGTAGTACAATATAGCTCTGATAAAAAAAAAAACCAGCCTTACGAAGCATGTGAAGCTAGTACAAATAGTGTACTACTTCCTCTGTTCCTAAATATAAGTCTTTGTAGAGATTTCACTAGGTGGACTACATACAGAGCAAAATGAATGAATGTACACTTAATATGCATCTATATACATCCGTATATGGTTCATACTGAAATCTCTACAAAGACTTACATTTAGGAACGAAGGGAGTACTATTGTTGATTGGCCTCATCCGATAACCTGTTGCAATGCACGTACAATTATGGAGGAGGGAGAGGAAGAGTGTGCGACAGCAGTTCCAAATCGAGAGGGAAAGGCGAAGAGTCGGTGGACGGTTGCCAGTTTGCCACGGTTCACGAAGGGGCGTCCCGGCCTACACATCGATTCGGAAATACTCCTACTACTCGCCGTCGTCTCACTGATATGTTGGAACGGGACCACATGTCAACGAAACATGGTGTGTAATTTCTCGTGCAAAATGCGACACAGCGCATTGGCCCGAGGTGCCGCATTAGTTTTTTTGAAAGTTTGCCGCATTAGTTATCGGCCTTTTTTTAACATGCAATCTGAATGGACAGCTCCTGTGGTCATCACATGTGGCCGGATATAGTGATGGTTGATTAGCGAGCAACTTATTCTTGTGGGAATATGGGAGTACCGGTGATTCAAGGAACAGAGAAATGATGGTTGCTTCGTCCGAGTAACTTCTTGTGGCGAAGGTGGGGCTCTGTGATTTGACTGCTCACTAGTCATTACTATTGCGGTATAGCGACCGGGTGAATCTTTCCACTGAAGTTGTGTTGTGCACTCAATATTGCTGCATGGCGGGTGGAGCGGATGAAGGATGTCCAACATGTCGTGAAGCGAAGTTGAATTGTTTACGGCATTGCTATCAATCCTTGAGGATTTGTTTATATGTACGCATAATTTTGATGAAATTGTCTGTGATGCTATGAAGTTTTCAACTTCAGTTCCCTTGAGGAAAAAAAGGTTTCAACTTGGGATTCATGTGTCTTGCCTCGAGATTATCTCGTTACAACATTCCATCAAATAGAAAAGAAACTACCATGGCTAATGCATCTCAATGGTTCGCAGATCAAGCGCCAATATTCACATCTGGCCCGAAGACAAAGTTGTGAGAAGGTGTACAAATAAAGAAAATATATATAATTGAACGATGATGTTCTTAGGCATGGCACCAATTCCATGGCACAGAGTTCATTGCTTGGCAGCTAGTTTCACCCAGCTCTGTAGCCAAAAAAGAGGTGTATGAAGGACACCACAATCCGATCATTTTGTGCAGCTCCACTAAAATCAAGCGGACCATCCCTGTTTGCAAAGATATCCAGTCAGTGTGATTACAATAATAGTGGAACTAGATGATGAAACATAACACACATAAATAGAAGCCGATCACCTCTACGATCTCTCTTTAGGACTAACTTCTTGTTGGAGAAAGATTAGGCACGGAGTTGGATGAGGAGGATAGCAAAACCAATCTCCCTTTCCCAGTCCACAGAAATGTAAAGCGTTGCCCGTGTGGCGTTTTGGTGGAACTGCACAAAACACTCTTCAGAAAAGTGATTTGTGCAGTTCACCAAAAGGTCGCAATTGCAACCAGGTGAAAATGGATAGCCCTGTTTGCAAAAGGAGGTCGAAAGGAAACAATTACTGCCCAATAACACGAGTTGAAGACACATACGCCGACAAAAAAGAAGCATGTTCCATGTAAAAAGGGAAAGATAGCACATGGTGGTTTATCAAAAATGGTTTGAGGACAAGATTGCAAGATGGAAAGTACGCCAACCGAGATACGATTTAAGCAAACAACTACGAAGGCCCTACCGCGCCGGAGCTTGGTCAGAGAGAACGGCGGGTACCGCGGATCGGGACGAGCTGCCTCAACGCCGTCGAACGGAGAGACGATGCACATCCTCCCTTTCTGTCGGCGGACGGGATACGTCCGGATCACTGACCAACGCTGAGAGAGAGAGACGCCACGGCGGCCTTGTGTGCAATGGTGTGATGAGAGACAAACCCATTTTTTCCCCACGACAATCGTTTTATATTCTAGGCGTGGTACCCGACCCTCCTTCGAGTAAACAACCGCTACACGCGTCAAATTATCACGTGGGCTGCCTTTTCATGTGAAGCGAACTCCACCGTGTACCCAGCGGGTGTTGCCGGGAACGAGGCGTGAGTACGTGCGTCCTGCGTGCACTTCTTCTTTAGGTGCGAATGCGTATGTGGGTGGGTGTGAGAGAGATGGTTTGTGCGTAAACAGGAGGCAATGTGTTGATGATATCTCAATCGAGAAAAGCGTAACATATGCAATGTGTGTGAAACGGAGTCATGGACGTGAGATATCGATAGAATTGAAAACAGGGATGAAGTGTGTGGCTGCTGATCGATAAAGAGTGCCATCGAATTTGTGTTTGCCAGCGTCAAAGATACAGGCGGCTGGCCTCTTGGAATTTGAGAGGGAAGAGGTGCAGTTCTTCTCCGTGGCATGGATACCTACCTACAACGTTCGACTATCGGTGTGTGTGTGTGTGGGGGTAGAGACCGGTCGACTAGTATATGTGGGGAAGGAGAGAGACCTAGCTATGTATTGAGGGAGATCGATCGACATCCATGGATATGTGTAGCAGAGGAATAAGGTTGGGGCAAAGACAAAGGTAGGCGTCGGAGGGTTGGTGGTGGAGTGGCGTCTCACAAATGGTGGGAGAGGCCTGCTAGACAAGCGGAGGGTATGAGTGCAATATCAATAAGAGAGGCGGGGGATGTGCATGCATCTGCACTGCGTGCGTGTGAGAGACGGGTCGGGAGGTATTCAAGGATGATGAGGGGAGAAGATATGGTTGTGGTAAGCATGTGTAACTACATAGGAAGATCAACCGTCGTGTCCCCGAGAAAAGGAGAGACATAACTAGCGAGGTAAGTGTATCAGTACTTGCTGAAAACGAATTATAGTCGACCTGGCTATGTAGGGAGATCAGTTCATATACACGCCTGCATGTGTTAGAAGCAAATAAGGTCCGGAGAGGCAGACAGGGGGAGAGGGTGTGGCTAGGAGGTGGTGCGCGAGGCCTACCATGTCGAGGGGGCAGGAGTGTGCGAGCATGTGATTAATGAAAAGAGGCGGGAGTGTGCACTGCGTGGAATCGTATTGGACATATGGGGGCATGGACGGTGAGAAGAGAAGAGGGGAAGTATATATGTGTTTTTGTAGGCACACTTGGCTAGAGAGGTATATCGACCGGTGTGTGCCAAAAAGAAGGAGCAGGGGCCTACACACACGGCTGGTGGGCGACCTCTGAGAGAAATAATGAACGTGCGTGATGGAGGGGACGCTAAGGGTGTGTGAGGGGCGGGCGTGTGCATGCGCGATAGAAAGTTAGCGCTAGCTAGCTACAAATAGAAGAGGATCGTGAAGGTGTAAAAGGCAGACAAAGATCATAATTCATTATAAAAAAGTGGATACGGATACTTGAAGAAGATATCATAATGTAGAACATTGATTATAATTTGGGCTAATGTGTGGCTTTTTGCAACTCAGGTCTAAATACTTGTCATAATGTAGGGGCGGGGCACTATACTTTGTGTGATAAACACGGTGTGCATTATGGAACATGGTTTAGATTATGAATATATAGTTAGTACATCAAATGTACTATTATTTGGAATCAACATCAAGTGTATTCAAAAAATAGAATTGAGTTCATGTAGTACACATAGTTCATATCTATCTCTATAGCAATCATGTGGTGTGTTATTAAGGTAATACACGAATGATGGTTGAAGTTGGCAACAATCATGATTGTAGATTCTTACTGAAATAGAGAAATGAATTCAAATTTAGTTCGAATTACAGCGGTAGTATAGACATTTGGAATGCACTAAAATGTTGGTATGAGTAGGTTACATGCATTATACAGCAAGCGAAAAAATTTAATCGGACAAAATATGGATTCATACTCCCTCCTTCCATCTATATAGGGCGTAATGAGATTTTTAAGACCGCCTTTGACTATTGACAAGATTAATAGTACATGACGTGCACAATGTGAAAATTATATCATTGAAAGAACCTTTCACGCACGAAGTTAACGGTGTGCTTTGTGTAAGTTGCATGTCATATATCATTGCTCTAATATTTGGTCAAAGTTAGCATCGAAAAACGCATTAGGCCCTATATAGATGGAAGGAGGGAATAGCTTTGAATAGCATTTGTATAGTAAAACGGGGCAAGACCATCTCTTTGTGTGGTATGAATAGTTTTATTTATTTTCTTTTTGGTTGAGGGAAGAGCGAATTGATTTGGTACGTACAAGTACAATATTACTACACGTTAGGCTTGTCCCTAAAATTCAACCCGCGTCTTGTTATATCCCGAAAATTCAGATATCGTGCTCCCAAAACTGGCGCCTTCACAACCGCCTTGCTATCCCGAAATTACAACGCGCGCGAAAACTCCCTCCAGCTGCCAAATCCCGACACGCGAAATCCCCCTTCTAACCTTGAGCCGAAAGGGCTGCTAGTTCAAATCGGTGGGGGTACTTTTGTAACACACCCTACATTTTGGACAAGCGTCCCTAAGTCATGCTTCACCCTCCCATCGCCTTTGTCGCCATTCGAAATCCCAGGCCGCCATAACCTCTCTGCTCCAGCCGCGAAACCCCACCCTCCTCCGTCCGCCACGTCACCGCTGCCCAGCCGGAGCCTCTTCCCCGACGACGTCGTCCACTGCAACAGCTCGACGTCCCTCGTCCACCTCCCTGGATGAGGATTCGACGTCCATCTCGCCGTCCCGCCGGTTCATCCGCCCCGTCCTCCACCTCCAAGGAGCTGCTCCGACGATCGCCTCGTCTATCGCGGCTGCTCCATCCCCACAGCGCTGCCTTAACCTGCTCCACCGAAACCGCAGCATCCTCCCCGACTCCTCGGACGAAGCCGAGGCCTACTCGGCGCCACCAAAGAGGTTATACACTCATCGCATCGCAACTTCTCCTTAACTCGACCTCCGGGCGCCGACGGTGCTCCATCCCGCACCCCGATGGAGCGGCTACCTTGAAGCCGGCACCGCGCATGACATCTCCACGGTGGCTCTCCCCCACTGCGAGGCCCCTTCGGCGGCGGCGGCCATACCAGCCGGATTTGCTGCTGCTGCTGCTCCGGCTCTCGCTCGCTTTCTTCTTGCTGCCGCTTCTGACTCTCGCTTCTTCTTGCTGCTGCTGCTCTCTCCGCCTCGCTTTCTTTGCTTTCTGCTCCGATTAAGCCACACTTGATCGGTGAATCGACTTTTGGGTCGATCGATTTTTCGGGGTTGGGGGGGCTCGCGGAGTTAAGGAAGAACCACCAGTGGGGACGGGGCTCATGGAGAGGTACCCCACTATCTACCTTAGGGTTCGAGGTGGGGCGGGGGCTAGAGGCTGGCCGGGCGGCGGTGGCGAAGTTGTTTGAGGCGGCGCTGGTGCCGGCGGTTCGGCCGGTGGTGGCTGGCGGCTCAGGGGGGTGCAGGTTGAAGATGAACTGCAGGCCCTCCCTAAACTACATCTCAAGTGCTTCTCTGCTACCATTGCGTTCAGTTTCAACAGTAGCATTCAGATTCCACAGTAAATTTCAGTTTTGACAGTTAAGTTCTCAGTCAACAGTTTTTACCTCATCTGTTGTAGTCAGGTGGTTTTTGGTGATGTTAATTTTACATCCATTTTACATCATCTATTGGAAATGCTATTAGAATCCCACTTGATATTGACGATGTCTGTCTTGTGCTGCTTCAGCCTTGACGTCTTACGGCTCACGGAGCTGCTCCAACGACGAGCGATCCATCACAACAGAGCGGTGCCTCGGACGCCGTCTCTGATTCCTCAGATCTTCCTCCACACCTCCGACAGCCACCACCTCTTTAACTTCTTGACGACCAACCCAATGATGCTGAGGTCGACACGGCTACGGCAAAGAGGTTGTACACTTGTTGCATCACTTATTACTATACATTCACGTCGATCCATTAGGGCTATTTTGGTTCAACGGAAAAACATAGCAATATGGAATTTTCCAATGGCACTCTACTATTCAATTATTCATGCATTTTGTTGAAAGGAATGAAGCAAAACATCCACCTGGACCTAGTTTTCAAAATCCTATGCATGAAAACAAGACGAAGTGCATTAGTGCTAGAATAACATTCTAACTGTACACGCTTTCATATGGTTTCACTTTATTTTGGCCATGTTTCTTTGCATTCCTCTGCTCTTCCAATTCCTGTAAACCAAACACCCAAGTTGATGAAATTCTGTGTTTACAAATGCTCTGTTTACCATGTGCATTTTCCTATCCTATTACAGTGTTTTTCCTATCCACGCATTTTAAGAATCATGCAAGCCAAATGAGCCCTTACGTAATTACTTGATTCATGTGCGTGTCAAAGGGAACTTTGTGTGGTTTGTCCTGCTCTGCCGCTGACGTCGTCCACCTCACCCGAGCTGCTCCATCGATGAAGCATCCACCAAACCAGACATCACGACTCTGACCGTCTTCGCCGCCTCAGATCTCCTTCCTCGCCACGGCACCCATCACAACGGCATCACCATCATCGACTCAGCAGATGAACACGAGGAGTACAGGTCCACAAGAGAGGTCACACTCTTTTGTTTCGCTTATGTTATGCATTGCTTAAACTTACTGCTACTTTATCGTCTGTTCAGCTCTTGGACTACCAAGTCAGGTCCAAATTAATGTTCAAACTTGAGTTCTAAATTAGTTGTGGGGCACATATCGAGGCAGCAATGAATAGTATGTACATCTAATATCTGGTTCACCTAGGGTATGCCTATGTTGTTCATCTTGGGTGGGAAACAAATAGTAAAGCAATCATCATCTGTCTTTTTATTAATTTAAAGCAATCATCAGCCTGCTATCATTATTTTTGGATCCATCGACTGGTTGTTACTATCACTCTAAATTTATGCATGCTCTCCTTACATAATCTCACCATATTTTTTCGTATGCATGTCAGATATTGTACACAGTCATGCTGAACATGTAGAGAAAAAGAGAAGAGTTTTGCGCGGCAATACAATGTCATGAAGACATCGCTCCATGGTGGGTTCAATGGCAAACCCTCCCCACTCCTCTCTAGATTGTAATCCAGAGGAAGATATCTGTTCTGAGGCGGATTCAGACGCCGCTGACCACTCCTATCTACCCCACAATGAGTTTGCTCAACCTTGGCATGATGATGTTAGTCATATAATGCATATGTTGCATTGCAGTGCCTACTTTTGACATCATATATGTCATACTCGCTTAGTTTAGACATGTTACGTAATGTCAACTGTTTAGTTACAATATCATATATGGGAATTATGCGGTCTCAGTTCTTTAGCCAGCCATAATATATGTGAAATGTGCAATGCCATCCTGTTTAACCAGGCATCATATATTTGAATGATATCTTGCCCATCCTTTTCTTCATTACATTTCCATTTGTCGACAATGTTTGTACATTAAACTACTCTTCCTATGAATCAGCCATTTGGGTGGGAGATGGAAAAATCTGGAGTGAAAACAAGGCCTTCAGAGTAGACAGTGCTACCTGTCAAAGCAGATCTCTTGTTGGGTCCCGATAGCTCCTCAGAGATGGATTTAGAGACAGATGACCAGTCCTATTCCCCCACTGAGGTGTATGCTCTAACTTGGCACGATTATACTGCCCATATCATGCATACGGTGTCTTGCATTGCATAGTTTAGACATCATATACACAATATTCAACACCATGTTCTTAGTTCAGACATCATATCGAATGCCCTCTGTTTAGCATATAAATCACATATGTGAATTAAATGATGTGATCCTGATTACTTAGATAACATGTAGGTGAATTATGTCATGCGATCCTGTTTAGTTATTCATCATATCTTTGAATTATGTTATGCTATGCTATCCAGTTTAGATAGACATCATATATGTGAAATTATGTCATGCTATCCGTTTTAGTTAAACAATATACATGTCAACTATTTCATGCCCTCTTTTTCCACACTATCTATTGCATCTGTCTCTCATACAATGTATGTAAATTCAACTATGTTTCCTGTTTATCGACCATTTGAATTGGAGCGGGTGATGCCGATATCTAGCGGACTAAAAACATGGTCTTCAAATAAAAGCAGTGCTACCTCTTGGTGGAGATAGCACCCCGGTTGTACATGCACAAGAACCAGCCCTACCACACATAACCCAAACTCGTACGCATATTGTACCCCTCTGCGATGGACAAAGAACCAGCTTCACCCAATCTAACCCCAACCCCAGCCGATAGTAACCCAGTTCTGTTGACACATCACCATCTCCACCACAGAGCTCCCAAACAAGAGCAGTTAGTAAGGCAGCTCCGATTGCCCAAAGGGCCAAGATTATCACGGTGAACCCCAACTCCACGGTTAGTATGCCTATTCCTATGGAGGAAGCACAACCAGCTAGTCGTAGTTTAGCATCTATCGCATTTGATGTTGTTAAATCGTATGCGTATCTTCCCATCTTGGAAATATTATCTTGAAGATGAAGGAAAATGCCGATTCTGGTGTTTGTCCAGGAGTTATGTGTAAGTAATGTTATTCATGGCAATTACTTTGCTTTGTCCCATACATCCTACCTCCATGATGGTTATAATATAGCAAATTTCCCCATTTTTCTCTATAGAGAAGGACCGATTTGGAAACTCGGGATGAGGTAACCTGTGCTAATACCTCTGCTATCTTCAAGAATGCTTGGTGGCGATATCGGAATTACTCAAGAAAATGTACTTCACCGGCAAAGAAACTCATCAAATTCCCTTACGTTCTCTGAGACACATTTATCGGACGACCGGGAACGCCTTTGTTCAGCATCTTGGTCCCGAACCAAGAATGTGGTAAGGTCTATGAGCTCATTTTCTATTTTTAAGTATTATATTCTTGCGTCTTACTATACTCTGTTCAAGTAGAACAAGTGCCTAAACCTAAAGAACAATTGTTCTAATTTAAGATTCCATTGCTATAATAGTACAAAAAATCGCTAGGCGATAATTGTGCGTTTGCCACCGCCTTGCGCTTCTTGACCAAAGCGCATGCTTATGTGATTATGCCTGATTAAGCATAGTTATGCGCAATGCGTTTTGCCAACGCCTAGAGCCTAGGCGCCGCTTAAGTGCTCGCTTAGGGCGCCTTTTTTTAACTATGATTGCTTTGCTCTTGTATCACTTTGTATTCTTGATACAAACTTATTTTTAAATTGAAGGATCCAATCGAAATTCCAATGGCACAGCAGGTATGTTCACGCATGTTTCTTTAATAGGTTTGCTCTTATGAATAGCTCTTTTGATTTCAATTTCAATTGTGTATACAGTTGACTTTCATATCATGCACATTACTAGCATCACAACAGAGCCAATAGTGTGGTTGTACATGTAGACCCGTGGTACCCATCTGAAATCTTGTTGTGCCGTGTAGTTTCCCACGCTTTGTACTCTTTCACTGCTGCTTTGTCTTGAACTGATATGATTTGAACTGTGTCTCTATTTTGATTTGGCAAGACAATGCAGTGACCATAGGACATTGATATATGTTTGTTTGACGCTTTTATTATGTACTAGTACTTGGTAATAGAAGAATTGGTAGTTTAATCCTGTCCACCTTACTAATGAACTGGTTCACCGAAATGAGTTTCATATACTAGTACATGCTAAACTTGTTATGTGTCTGCTTGTTTCTTCTTTTAGAATGCTGACAGAATATTAGGGAAGAGTTCCTTATTAAGCAATGGTAAAGGAAGTAATGCAGATAAGGTTCAGGATAGTGACACATCCTTGTTGGTCTCCAACAAAGCTGATAAAACAACTAAGGAAGACTATCTTGAAGACAGCGAGACAACCCCAAAGTCATGTCTTGGTTTAGTGTTCGAGTTACTAGCAACTACCGCTTGCACAAGCTATTCAAACTCACTGTCTGAATTAGTTCGGTTTCTTATCTCAACTACAAGCTGAAAGACATCGATCAGCTGTGCTGTGACAAGAAGCGGAAGGACTGCAGAAGTCCCTGGAGCATTCAGATGCATACTTTCTGGTGCAACAGCAAGCGGTGGAGGATTTTATCGCCAAACAGGACAAAGCTAATCAGCTTACTAAGCTTATTGCCAGCATGGTGGATACCCAGGATAACGTGTAGCGACCGGACCCGAATGGATCAAGTCTCTGTGCTCAGGTGTCATCCCTGGATCAGTAATGTTGACACCACACAGTACTTTGAAGGATTTATAGCAGAGTAGCAATCACACACTTATTACAACGTTGTCCACAAGGGAACTTATTACAATAATATGGCTTAAGGCCATCTAATAATAACAATGAAGGCTTGGAAGATAAGTGAGTCCATCAACTCCATCGGCATCACCGAGTATAGAACCACGACCTAACACCTTACTGTAAATGCGAAAAGTACGCAACATGAAAGTTGCAGCAAAACGGGCCAGCACATGGAATATCGGCATGTAACACATAGAGAGCAAATGAAGGAATAAGCCTATACTACATGCATATATGGCTGGTGGTAAAGCTCTATGGTCACATTTTTGCATAAAGCTAATTTTTCCCTACAACAAAGGAATAATTTTATTTAACTATCATGGTGGTTGTTAAACATTGAGAATGGTTGACAGCATCCTCAATCCCAATTAAGAAGTACTCATTAAAAACCCAATACTCTTTATTAGAAGTAACATGTTGAGATTCACATGATATTTAAGTACTAGATACTCAAAACGTCCATAACTGGGGACACGGCTAATCATGATTAGTTTATACACTCTGCAGAGGTTTGCGCACTTTTCCCCACAAGACTCGATCGCCTCCGTTTGGTTCTCGCACTACATGGTGTTTGAGAGACGGATGATCGAGACACAGTTTTTTCAGAAGCACTAGCACCTTACATGTGGGTAGACCGTACCAACCTACATCCCCTACATCAGCTAGCCTACCCGTAAGAGTTCGCACAACTTACTCAACTATGCCGGAGCCCATATTGGCTTGTGGCTGCACACGGAAGTTTCTAGTTTAAATAATCTCATGATCCCTTAGAGCCTGGGTGGCGGTCCAAAGAAATACAGGCAAGTCCTGATAGAAACCAGGTGCCTCAATCCACCCAGATGTGTGTTTAGGTTGCCACCTTAGATAAACCATTAATTAACAATCTCACATCTGTCATGGATATTCACTCACCCAATCCACGTCTACTAGCATAGCATGGCATAATAAGCAAACGAGAAGTAACTCCCAAGGTTTCATAAGTAAGCAGTAATAGGTACTACCTCAATCTACTTCCCATCCCACAATTTAAGTTGATCCTAAACATGCAAGTGTTTGAGGAATAGGGCTAATGCATAAAACTGGGTAGTAGAAAAGGTATGATCAAGTGTTACTTGCCTTGCTGATGATCCGCGAGACCTAGAGATTCGAAGTAACAAGCGGCGCACTCCGGGTGATCTAACGCAGACAAACAACAAGCCTTCATTAAGTACTCATCTAATGCACAGGGAAATCTCGAATAAAAGATCTAACCAGAGAGTTCAACTTAAGAACCCTGGTTGCAAAAGAATCAAATCAAAATAAGCAGCGAAAGTCGAAAGTCGAAAGAGAACGACTCAGCTTTTAGCAATTTGAAACTAGGTCAAATTTTTACAGTAGCAAAACTTTGTTTAAGTAGGTTAGTCGAACGGGCGGTTTCAGAATGAAACTCCAGGCGCTTGAATCACCTGATTCCGATAAACGAGCGAGAAAATAAACAGATTTGAAAATCGAATCGGAAATCGAAATCGGAAAATAACGGATTTAATCCGCTTAAAAAAAACGACGAACAGTTAAAACGACGGACGTTCGTTAATGAGAAACTAACCGACGAACACGTTCATTAAAACGAGCGGATCGGTGAACGTTCACTAGTTAATAAAACCGAAAAAATAAACCAATCTAGGGTTTAAAAAAAGAACCGATCAACGAAAGAAAACCGGATCGGTTTTTGGAATAAACTGGACCGGGGGGCGGTGAGGTGCTACCTCCGTGAAGTCGCCATGGGCTCCGACCTCGGCGAGGTCGGGCGACAGGCGGTGGTGGCGGCGGGGTCGGCGGGTGAGCGACAGGCCGGGCGGCATGACGGCGGCGGGCCTTGACAGCGGCGGCCGGTTGGGCGGCGGGCGGGCGGGTGAGGAGGAGACAGGGGGCTCGGTTATAAAGGGAGGAGGGTGCCTTGAGGGAGGGGGCACGGCGGCGGGTCGGCGTGGTCGAGCCGGGACTCGGCGGGCGGCGGCGGGTCTCCTCCATGGTAGCCTGTGAGGAGGGGGAGCTGGGCCGCGGCGGTTGGGCCGGCTGGGCCCTTGGCCCAGGCGGGCGGCGCGCGTGTTTTTTTTAAACAAAACTAAACGAATTAAAAATAAAACCAAACGAACTCCAAATTAAATAAAATTAATTTTCCCCGACTCCTAAAAATGAGTCGAACAAAATGAACTTTAAAGCAGGGCAAAAATGCATATTTTTAAAATACTCAAATTTTTCCTAAAGCAAATAAACTTCGAAAAACCAAAATTTGATTTATTTATTAAATCTACATTTTTCCTAAATGTTGGGAAAGTCATATTATTCCCTCTCTTAATTTTTTTTATCGGAAAAACTTTTGAAGATAAATAAATAAATCCAATGATCCTATTTTCAAAATTTGAGAAATCCCAAATATGAAAATAATGAAACCTCCAACTCTCTCCGAGGGTCCTTGAGTTGCGTGAAATTTTCTAGGATCGGAAAATGCGAGAAAATATGATATGCATGATGACTTAATGTATAACATTCCAAATTGAAAATTTGGGATGTTACAAACCTACCCCTTAAGATGAATCTAGCCCTCGAGATTCGGGTTGGCTAGAAAATAGGTGAGGTGGTCCTTGAGCAAAACTTCCTCTCTTTCCCGGTGGCTTCATCTTGAGTGTGGTGGCTCCATTGAACTTTGCAAAACTTGATAACCTTGCTGCGAGTAACTCTGCTGGCATAATCGAGAATCTTAACCGGTTTTTCCTCATATGTTAAATCATCCTTCAACTGAATTGTTTCCAGTGGCACTGTGTCTCTTAACGGTATCTCTGCTATCTCAGGGTGACATTTCTTCAGCTGAGAAACATGGAATACATCATGAACTCCTGACAGTCCTTCTGGCAATTCCAGCTTATAAGCAACTTCTCCTATGCGTTGCAAAATCTTATACGGTCCAACGTAACGGGTGCTAATTTTCCTTTAACTCCAAAGCGCTTAACTCCTCAAGCGGGGATACTCTAAGATATACCATGTCTCCAACTTCATATTCAATCGCTGCGCTTTGAATCTGCATAGCTCTTCTGTTTGTCTTTGGGCTACCTTGAGCCTATCTCGAATCAATTTAACATACCTTTCAGACTCCTTAATCAAATCTGGTCCAAACAAGCGGCGATCTCGATTTAGTCCCATGACAACGGTGTCCTGCATCTCCTTCCATCTGAGCCTCGAAGGTGCCATCTTCAAGCTGGTTTGGTAGCTGTTGTTTTAAGAAAATTCTGCATACGGCAAATTATCATCCCAACTAGATCCATAATCTAGTGCACAAGCTCTCGACATATCCTCCAAAATATGATTGACTCTCTCGGTCATCCATCGATGCGTGGGTGGAAAGCATCTTTGAATTCGATCTGGTTCCCAATGTTTCGTGCAAGCTGGTTCCAAAATTTTGAGGTAAACTGGGTTCCTCTCGTCTGATGCTCCTCGGAACTCCGTGTAAACACACAATTCTGGTCATGTATATCTTTGCCAACTTAGCACTGCTATAGGTAGTCTTGATCGAATGAAATGAGCTACCTTCGTCAAGCGGTCGACTATAACCCAAATCAAGTCATATCTGAACGAGTCTTTGGCAAACCTGTGATGAAATCCATGCCTAGTTTATCCCACTTCCATTCGGGTATCGGCAATGGTTGTAACAATCCTGGGCCACGATGTTACGCCTTTACTCTCGACATACATATAAACTGCTACATACTCCGCAATATCTTTCTTCATTCCGGTCCACCAGAAAGTATTCTTCAAATCCAAATACATCTTGGTATTTCCTGGGTGAATCGAATAGGGTGAATCATGGGCTTCTTGCAAAATCAACTTCCTGATCTCCGGGTTATTTGGTACACGGTCCTCAAACCATAGGGTATCGTGCTCATCTTCACGAAATCCTTTAGCTTTTCCTTTGCTCATTTTCTCCCTTATAGAGGCAACTTCCTTATCTGCCTTTTGGGTTTCTCTGATTTTGTCCATTAGTGTTGTCTGAATCTCCAATCTGCTACATAGCCTCTCGGAACTATTTCCAAACATAGCTCTCGAAGGTCCTCGGCTAACTCATTTGGTATCCCTCCCATCATTAGGGTATTGACGTGGCTCTTACGGCTCAATGCGTGCGCTACGACATTAGCCTTTCCGGGTGATAATGCAATCTCATATCATAATCCTTGATAAGTTCTAACCATCTCCTCCGTCTGAGATTTAATTTCATACGTGTGAAAATGTATTTCAAACTCTTATGATCCGTATATACTTCACAATGATTTCCAATGAGAAAATGTCTCCATGTCTTCAAGGCATGCACAACGGCTGCCAACTCCAAATCATGTGTGGCATAATTTAACTCGTGAGGCTTAAGTTGTCGTGAAGCATCTGAAACAACCCTTCCTTCTGCATAAGCACTGCTCCAAGTCCTCGGCGTGAAGCGTCATAATACACCCTCATAATCCTTGGTACGATCCGGCAATATTAAAACTGGTGAGGTAACCAATCTTTTCTTCAACTCCTGAAAACTTGCCTCACGGTCCTCGGTCCATATGAATTTGTTATCCTTCTTCAACAATTCTGTCATAGGCTTTGCAATCCTTGAAAAATTCTCAATGAATCTTCGGTAGTATCCTGCGAGTCCAAGGAAACTCCGAATCTCTCCAACTGTCGTTGGTGCTTCCCATTTGGTTCTGGTTTCAACCTTTGTGGGGTCAACTGCTATTCCTTCTCCGGATATAACATGTCCAAGAAATCCAACTTCCTTTATCCAAAACTCACATTTCTTTGAACTTGGCATACAACCTGGTGTTCCTCGGTTTCTCCAAAACCAATCGCAAATGTTCCTTATGTTCTTCTTCATTCTTCGAGAAAATCAAAATATCATCAATGAACACCACGACGAACTTATCCAAAACTCCATAAACACTTTGTTCATCAGGTTCATGAAATAGGCTGGTGCGTTAGTCGGTCCAAATGACATAACGGTATACTCATACGATCCATATCTCGTGGTAAATGTTGTCTTAGGTATGTCCCGCTCCCTAATCTTCAATCGATGGTACCACGATCGCACGTCGATCTTGGAAAACACTTTAGCTCCTTGCAAGCGATCAAACAGATCATTTATCATTGGTAGTGGGTACTTGTTCTTGATTGTCACTTCATTCAATCCACGATAATCAACAACCATTCTCAAAGATCCATCCTTCTTCTCCACTAAAAGTACGGGTGATCCCCAAGGTGAAGAGCTTGGGCGTATAAAACCTTTATCCAACAGTTCCTTAATCTGCTTCTTGATTTCCGCCAAATCCTGTGCGGGCATCCTGTACGGTCGCCCGATATCGGGCCTGTTCACGGCAATAGCTCAATCAAAAACTCAATGTCTCTATCCGGTGGCATTCACAGCAACTCTTAGGAAATACATCAGGAAAATCCTTCACCATGGTACTTCTTCCTGCACCACTCCTGATAAGCAATTTACTTGCACTCTCCTTGGCTCGTGCCGTGATACATACTTGATCCTTCTTCCTTCTGGAGTGGTGAGCAAAATTGATCTAGTGGAGCAATCAATGTTCCCTCCATACTTTGATAACAAATCCATACCTAATATCACATCCAATCCTTGGGATTCCAGAACTATTAGGTCTGATGGGAAAACATAGTGTCCAATCCTCAATGGCAGTCGATCACACCATTTACTAGCCATGTATTCTGCTCCGGGTGAGGTTACTAGCATGGGTGACCTAAGGGCTTGGGTCGGTAATTTGTACTTATCCACAAATCCCCTTGATATGTATGAATGCGATGCACCAGTATCGAAAAGAACAACTGCGAGAAATGACTTAACCAAAAACTTACCGACATCGCATCGGGTTGATCTTCAACCTCCTCCACATCAATGTGGTTCACATCCCCTGTTGAAAGGGTTGGGCTTCTTTCGAGCTTCCATTGCCATTTCCGTTACGGCCTATACGGGCGATCATTTGCATAATGCCCGATCTTGCGGCACTTAAAGCAAGTGATGTGACTCGAGTCTACCTTGGATGGTGTTGACGGGTTGGTGCGGTTACATCCATTGCTTCCTCCATTCCCGTTCCCATTCTTAGTGCCATTATGGTTATGCGAATTACCTCCTCCATGGGTATGCTGAAACTGAATTCCTGATTTAGGGGTATAACGAGGCTTCTGCTGGGCTCCAGAGTTATACTTTCCCTGTCCATACTTCCTCTTGCGGTTCTCAATTTGCTGCTGCTTTCCTTCAATCATGAGAGCTCGGTCTACCAACTCCTGGTAGTTATTGAAACTTGCTACCATCAACGGCATGTTGAACTCATCATTCAGTCCTTCCAGAAACTTCTCCTGCTTAGCAGTGTCTGTAGCAACGTCATCTGGGGCATAACATGCTAACTTACTAAAATCATCTACGTACTGGCCAACAGTCCTTCCTCCTTGGCGTAAGTTGCGAAACTCACGCTTCTTCATGGCCATGGCTCCTGCTGAAACATGGGCAGTGCGAAAAGCTTCTCAAACCGATCCCATGTGGCGGTGTCTACCGGGTAAGTGGCTGTAAAATTTTCCCACCATCTGCTGCGGGTCCTTCAAGCTGGTGTCTTTGCAAACTTCACTCTTTCTCCATCATGCATCCTGCAGTGGTCAACTCCTTCCTATCTTGCGGAGCCAATCATCTGCTACAATCGGCTCGGTGCTCTTGGAATACACCGTGGATTCAGTCTAAGGAAATGAGTCAAGTGATCCGCGGTGGTGGTGGTGGGTTGTTGTTGTTGTTGTTGCCACAGTTACGCACCAATGTTTGAATCAAGGTGTTACGCTGCTTTGAATCAATTGGGTGATCTCTGGCGGGAAAACAAACCCGAATTCGCGTCTCGGAGGCATCGATGGGTTTTAGAAAAGACGAGAAATTAAGAATAGAATGAGGTCTATGGGAATCACTACCCAAATGCACATGAGCAAATGCACACAAAATCACTTCATTCAATCAAACAAAGGGCTTACAACGATCTAACTATCGCAAAAGTGCATGTACTATAATGTTTACATGGAGGTAATACTACTAATATGTGGGGACTTCTACTAATTTGAACGGTGGAAGACTCCATGATGTCCGCTCGAACTTCGTCTTCAAGGTCGGGTTCACTTGGATCTGAATCGGTGTAAATCGATGATGATGTAGTCGCTGACGGTCGGCGTGTTTGTCTTCATTCTGGCGCCAACTTCTTCTTGAGTTCTTCGATCTCGTACTTAAGATCGTTATTGTGTCTCGCTAGAGCTACGATCTCGTCCATGTAGTCCTTGCGTGTAGTCTTTAGTTTTCTTCAAGTTCGATGATCCTTCCCTTTGCATTCTGCAACTCCAACATATCATTGCACATCTGGTTCTCCTGGCGTCGAATGTGCTTTGGTTTAACTCTGGATGAAAGCTGCAATGGATCTATCCTTCTTGGTGCTGACTATGTCCCATTGTTCATCTCGGCGTCGCAAATCTGGTAGATAGTGTCCTTGAGGTCTTCTTGATAAACTTCTCCAATGCGTCCCATGGTGATATGAGCTGCCATGCTCTTTCCCGGACTCAAGTTGGTGCCTTTGAAAACACTATCTATAGGTTTGGTGATTGGGGCGAAAGTCCTTCCGGAACGTGAGCTTGAATCTTCGGCGCTCCTCTTCAAAGCGGAGTGGCGTTGAAAGTCCGGTGAAGCTTGGTAATCCAATGTTCGGAGTAATTGGTGACTTCCTTGGTGAAATCCAAAAGGTGTGCCTTCATCTGGTTGGGCGTACTTGATCTTCGCGTCCTTCATCCTAAAAGAGTAGAAAAGATGAGGAGTTAGAAAATGGGAAGAGAGTAGTGATCTATGGCTTTAACTTAGTGGTCGTGTCCTACAGTCAGCGTGTGCTCTGATACCATCTCTGTAGCGATCGGACCCGAATGGATCAAGTCTCTGTGCTCAGTGTCATCCTGGATCAAGAATGTTGACACCACACAAGATTTCAAGGATTTATAGCGAGTAGCAATCACACACTTATTACAACGTTGTCCACAAGGGAACTTATTACAATAATATGGCTTAAGGCCATCTAATAATAACAGCGGAAGGCTTGGAAGATAAGTGAGTCCATCAACTCCATCGGCATCACCGAGTATAGAACCACGACCTAACACCTTACTCGTTATGCGAAAAGATGCAACATGAAAGTTGCAGCCAAAACGGGTCAACACATGGAATATGCTTTGGCATGTAACACATAGAGAGCAAATGAAGGAATAAGCCTATACTACATGCATATATGGCTGGTGGTAAAGCTCTATGGTCACATTTTTGCATAAAGCTAATTTTTCCCTACAACAAAGGAATAATTTTATTTAATTATCATGGTGGTTGTTAAACATTGAGAATGGTTGACAGCATCCTCAATCCCAATTAAGAAGTACTCATTAAAAACCCAATACTCTTTATTAGAAGTAACATGTTGAGATTCACATGATATTTAAGTACTAGATACTCAAAACGTCCATAACCGGGGACACGGCTAATCATGATTAGTTTATACACTCTGCAGAGGTTTGCGCACTTTTCCCCACAAGACTCGATCGCCTCTGTTTGGTTCTCGCACTACATGGTGTTTGAGAGACGGATGATCGAGACACAGTTTGTTTCAGAAGCACTAGCACCTTACATGTGGGTAGACCGTACCAACCTACATCCCCTACATCAGCTAGCCTACCCGTAAGAGTTCGCACAACTTACTCAACTATGCCAGAGCCCATATTGGCTTGTGGCTGCACACGGAAGTTTCTAGTTTAAATAATCTCATGATCCCTTAGAGCACAGGTGGCGGTCCGAAGAAATATGAGCAAGTCTGATAGAAACCGGTGCCTCAATCCACCCGGATGTGTGTTTAGGTTGCCACCTTAGATAAACCATTAATTAACAATCTCACATCTGTCATGGATATTCACTCACCCAATCCACGTCTACTAGCATAGCATGGCATAATAAGCAAACGTAGAAGTAACTCCAAAGGTTTCATAAGTAAGCAGTAATAGGTACTACCTCAATCTACTTCCCATCCCACAATTTAAGTTGATCCTAAACATGCAAGTGTTTGAGGAATAGGGCTAATGCATAAGCTGGGTAGTAGAAAAGGTATGATCAAGTGTTACTTGCCTTCTTGATGATCCATGAGACCTAGAGATTCGAAGTAACAAGCGGCGCACTCCGGGTGATCTAACGCAGACAAACAACAAGCCTTCATTAAGTACTCATCTAATGCACATGGAAATCTCGAATAAAAGATCTAACCAGAGAGTTCAACTTAAGAACCCTGGTTGCAAAAGAATCAAATCAAAATAAGCAACGAAAGTCGAAAGTCGAAAGAGAACGACTCAGTTTTAGCAATTTGAAACTAGGTCAAATTTTTACAGTAGCAAAACTTTGGTTAAGTAGGTTAGTCGGGCGGCGGTTTCAGAATCTAAACTCCGGCGCTTGAATCACCTGATTCGATAAGCGAAGCGAGAAAATAAACAGATTTGAAAATCGAATCGGAAATCGAAATCGGAAAATAACGGATTTAATCCGATTAAAAGAAAAACGACGAACAGTTAAAACGACGGACGTTCGTTAACAGAAACTAACCGACGAACACGTTCATTAAAACGAACGGATCGGTGAACGTTCACTAGTTAATAAAACCGAAAAAAATAAACCAATCTAGGGTTTTAAAAAAAAGAACCGATCAACGAAAGAAAAACCGGATCGGTTTTTTTGGAATAAAACCGGACCGGGGGGGCGGTGAGGTGCTACCTCCGGCGAGTCGCTTGAGGCTCCGACCTCCCGTGAGGTTGGGCGTGGGCGGTGGGTGGCGGCGGGTCGGTGAGGTCGAGCAGGCAAGCGGCGTCGGCTGACAGCGGTAATGGCTCGGGTTAGGGGCGGCGGTGAGAGGAGGAGAGAGGGGGGCTCCGGTTATAAAGGGAGGGAGGTGCCTTGGGGAGGGGCAGTGGCGGGGTCGGCGTGGTCGAGCCGGACTCGGCGTGGCGTGAGTCTCCTCCATGCCATGAGGAGGAGGCTGGGCATGGCGGTTGGGCTGGCTGGGCCCTTGGCCCAAAGCGGCGTGTTTTTTTTTTTTAAACAAAACTAAGCGAATTAAAATAAAACCAAACGAACTCCAAATTAAATAAAATTTATTTTCCCGACTCTTAAAAATGAGTCGAACAAAATGAACTTTAAAGCAGGGCAAAATGAATATTTTAAAATACTCAATTTTTTTCCTAACGCTAATCAACTTCGAAAAACCAAAATTTGATTTATTTATTAAATCTACATTTTTCCTAAATGTTGGGAAAGTCATATTATTCCCTCTCTTAATTTTTTTTCGGAAAAACTTTTGAAGATAAATAAATAAATCCAAATGATCCTATTTTCAAAATTTGAGAAATCCTAAATATGAAAATAATGAAACCTCCAACTCTCTCCGAGGGTCCTTGAGTTACGTGAAATTTTCTAGGATCAGAAAATGCGAGAAAATATGATATGCATGATGACTTCATGTATAACATTCCAAATTGAAAATTTGGGATGTTACATAACGTTTCTTGAGCTCTTCTGAAGTTGTTTCAGTTATGCTCTTGTTCTGCTGCCGCGTTTATTTGCACTGGTGGCCAATTTTGACGGCCAGTGTATGTAATATGCTGCTTTGTTCCCTATATTTGCCTTTGGTGGCGAACTTTGATGCCCGATGGATGTAATATGTAATAGCGGTAATAGGCTAGCGCCAATTGCTTGCTTATTTATTTCCTTATTGTCTTGTTTAGTTGTTTGCTTGTAGTCACTGCGATTCTTTTACGTGTTTTTCTAGTGGCCACAATAGCCTATTTACGGTAACTAGGCCAAAATAATCATGGCAACACACCTGCAATTTATTGTAACCATGGGCCTCCTGCAGTCAGTATGATCCATGGGCCTTCGTCCCGTAGGATCCATTGGCCTTCTATACGGACCGTGGGATCCATCGGCCTTCTATACGGGCCTTAGGGTCCATGGGCCTTCTATGGGCCGTAGGGTCCATGGGCCTTCTACGGGCCGTATGATCCATGGTCCTTCTATGGGCCGTACTATCCATGGGCCTCATACGGGCCGTAGGATCCATGGGCCTTCTACGGGGTGTATCATCATTTCGCCAATCATGGGTCGTACTATTCGTGGACCATAACGGGCAGTTAATAGGCCATATTTGATAACTCTATGAAAACAGCCCAACGGGTTTTTTTGACATGAAAACGCCCAACGTATTAACGGTCCATAAGCGGGCCGATCGTAACGATGGGCTGAATTTGGCCCACAAGCGAGAAAATGACAAGAATAAGCTGTATGTAATCGAATCTGCAAATGAGCCCAAGAATCAATGGGCCCCGAGAAGGCCGAAAGATAACTTTGCTGAAACGCCCAATGGAATAACGGGCCGTTAATGGGTATAAAGTGATACCTTTGTTCATTACGGGCCGATTTCACCACGGGCCGTTAATGGGGCAAGAGTTACAAAGGTCCTCATATGGGTCGAAGAAGTCATGGGCCACACATGGGCGAGAAGTTAAACGGGCTGAATCATATGGGATGGCCCGGATGGCGCTCTTGGGCCTAATTGACGGCGTATGTGGGCCTTGGGTTAGCGAAATTTGTAAATGGGCTATATGCGAACAAGCCGTTAACAGGCTTTCTGTGGGCCAAGCCATCACCTTTTGACCAAGTCAAACGGGCCAGCCTTTTCATAGGAATGGGCCTCTGTTGGGCCGTGCCACGTGTCGCCGTATCATAGGCGACTTCGGTCCAATGAACGGATGACATCTGTCCCAACGGTGAGCTGACACGTGTTTCCTCCAGCCAATGATGATTTTACACGTGGAAAATCCCCATTGGTCGGGGCTGTTAACGGGTTATCGGATCCAAAACCCGACCCGATAGCTTAACGGCGTTCCGTTACGGTGGATGCCATGTGTCGGTCACCCTTGACGAAAGCACTTTTGTGACGCACGATTTATGGTCATGGAAGTGGACACTTCCATGATGATAATTTTGGTAATGTCATGGAACACTTCTACGACAGCACACGTATGACTATCTAGATTCTGTCATAAATTTGTCATGGATGTACATGCATGACAAAAAACGCGACCTACTGTGACAAACACGTATCATCATGGAAGTGTATTTTTTTGTAGTGTTATGATGATAAGTTGTTAATGATATGATGATGATATTTATTATATCACTGGGTGAAAGAACCGTAGATTAGTTTCAAGTTGATGTCCATCCACTTGAAACTAGTCCACGGTTCTTTCACCCAGTGATGTAATAACTCATTATGATGTAAAAACAATCTCTAAATTGCTGCTGTATGAAAACTTGTATAAAGGTGTATGAATACAACATGAAAAAAAAGAAATATAATACAAAATAGTAGTAGTAGTGCAGGCCACGAGAGGCGCTACTTGATACGTCCATTTTGCATCATGATTTTATATCGATACTTATCGCATTATGGGCTGTTATTACACGTTATGTCACAATACTTATGCCTATTCTATCTTATTTTACAAGGTTTACATAAGGAGGGAGAATGCGGCGGTGACATTACAGAATTTGGAAAAGGAGCAAATATTAGAGACCTATTACGCACAACTCCAAAAGTCACGAAACTCCAAGAAAGTTATTTTTGGAAATAAAAAATATTGAGCGGAAGAAATCGTCGGGAGGGGCCCCACAGCCACGAGGTGGGGCGCGCCCTACCCAGGCGCGCCCGCCTCGTGGGCCCCTGCTAGCTCTCGGTGGCCATCTTACGCTATATGAGGTCTTTCGTCGAGGAAAAATAATAAGCAACCTTTCGGACGAGACTCCGCCGCCACGAGGCGGAACCTTGGCGGAACCAATCTAGGGCTCTGGCAGAGCTGTTACTGCCGGGGACACTTCCCTACAGGAGGGAAATCATCGCCATCGTCATCACCAACGCTCCTCTCATCGGGAGAGGGAAATCTCCATCAACATCTTCACCAGCACCATCTCCTCTCAAAACCCTAGTTCATCTCTTGTATTCAATTCTTGTCTCCAAGTCCGGGATCGGTACTAGTAGGTTGCTAGTAGTGTTGATTACTCCTTGTAGTTGATGCTCGTTGGTTTATTTGGTGGAAGATCATATGTTCAGATCCTTTATGCATATTAATACCCCTGTGATTATGAACATGAATATGCTTTGTGAGTAGTTACGTTTGTTCCTGAGGATATGGGAGAAGTCTTGCTATTAGTAGTCATGTGAATTTGGTATTAGATTCGATATTTTGATGAGATGTATGTTGTCTAGCCTCTAGTGGTGTTATGTGAGCGTCGACTACATAACACTTCACCATTATTTGGGCCTAGAGGAAGGCATTGGGAAGTCATAAGTAGTTGATGGGTTGATAGAGTGTGATTAACTTAATCCCTTTTTTTTGGGTTGCTTCGTAAGGGGCTGATTTGGATCCATATGTTTCATGCTATGGTTAGGTTTACCTTAATTATTTTGTTGTAGTTGCGGATGCTTTCAATAGAGGTTAATCATAAGTGGGATGCTTGTTCAATTAAGAACAGCACCCAAGCACCGGTCCACCCACATATCAAATTATCAAAGTACCGAACGCGAATCATATGAACGTGATGAAAACTAGCTTGACGATAATTCCCATGTGTCCTCGGGAGCGCTTTTCTCCGTATAAGAGTTTGTCCAGGCTTGTCCTTTGCTACAAAAAGGATTGGGCCACTTTGCTGCACTTTACTTACTTTGGTTACTTGTTGCTCGTTACGAATTATCTTATCACAAAACTATCTGTTACCACTTATTTCAGTACTTGCAAAGAATACCTTGCTAAAAACCGCTTATCATTTCCTTCTACTCCTCGTTGGGTTCGACACTCTTACTTATCGAAAGAACTACGATAGATCCCCTATCGTTGTGGGTCATCAAGACTCTTTTAAGCGCGCGTTGCTTGCGGTGAAGCGCCTTTGGTAGGTGGAATTTGGTAAGGAAAAATTTATATAGTGTGCTGAAATTTACTGTCACTTGTTACTATGGAAAGTAATCCTCTGAGGGGCTTGTTCGGGGTATCTTCACCCCGAACAGTAGAGCAAAGAGTTGCTCCTCAACCTACTGAACCTACTGAAAATGAAAATGTTCCCTTTGAAGTTCCTTCGGGTATGTTAGAAAACCTGCTAGCTAATCCTTTTGTAGGAGATGGAACGAAGCATCGTGATGAGCACCTAATATATGTGGATGAAGTTTGTGGATTATTTAATCTTGCAGGTATACCCGATGATGTTGTTAAGAAGAAGGTTTTCCCTTTATCTTTGAAGGGAGATGCATCGACATGGTATAGGCTATGTGATGATACGGGATCATGGAACTATAAACGATTGAAATTGGAATTTCATTAGAAGTTTTATCCTATGCATCTTGTTCACCATGATCGCAATTATATATATAATTTTTGACCTCGTGAAGGAGAAAGCATCGCTCAAGCTTGGGGGAGGCTTAAATCAATGTTATATTCATGCCCCAATCATGAGCTCTCAAGAGAAATAATTCTTCAAAGTTTTTATGCTCGGCTTTCTCGTAATACTCAATCCATGATCGATACTTCTTGTGCTGGTTCTTTTATGATGAAGACTATTGAATTCAAATGGAATTTATTGGGTAGAATTAAACGCAACTCTGAAGATTGGGATCTCGACGAAGGTAAGGAGTCAGGTATGATACCTAAGTTTGATTCTGTTAAATCTTTTATGGATACCGATATTTTCTGTAAGTTTAGCACTAAATATGGACTTGACTCTGAGATAGTAGCCTCTTTCTGTGAATCTTTTGCTTCTGATGTTGATCTCCCTAAGGAGAAGTGGTTTAAATATCATCCTCCCATAGAAGTAAAAGTAGCTGCACCTGTTAAAGTTGAAGAAAATACTATCACTTATAATGATCCTATTGTTCCTACTTCTTATGTTGAGAAACCACCTTTCCCTGTTAGGATAAAGGATCATGCTAAAGCTTCAACTGTGGTTCGTAAAAGCAATATTAGAACTTATACACCTCCCGAGCAAGTTAAAGTTGAACCTAATATTGCTATTGTTAAAGATCTCTTGGCTGATAATATTGATGGGCATGTTATTTATTTTTGCGGTGAAAATGCTAGAATTGCCAAACCTTGTGCTGAAGATAAACATAGACCTGTTGTAGGCATGCCTGTTATTTCTGTTAAAATAGGAGATCATTGTTATCATGGCTTATGTGATATGGGTGCTAGTGCTAGTGCAATACCTCATGACTTATACAAAGAAATTATGCATGAAATTGCACTTTCTTTGAGATAGAAGGTATTGATGTTACTATCAAAATTGCTAATAGAGATACAATATCACCCATTGGAATTGTTAGAGATGTTGAAGTCTTGTGTGGGAAAACTAAATATCCTGCTGATTTTCTTGTTCTTGGTTCCCCACAAGATAGCTTTTGTCCCATAATTTTGGTAGACCCTTCTTGAACACTGTCAATGCTAGAATAGACTGCGAAAAGAGTGTTGTTACTATTGGCTTGGGTGATATGTCCCATGAGTTTAATTTCTCTAAATTTAGTAGACAACACTGTGAAGAAGAATTGCCTAGTAAGGATAAAATTATTGGTCTTGCTTCTGTTGCCGTACCTCCTAGTGATCCTTTAGAACAATATTTGCTAGACCATGAAAATGATATGTTTATGAATGAAAGAAGGGAAATAGATGAAGTATTCTTTAAACAGGAACCTATCCTAAAACACAATTTGCCTGTTGAAATCCTAGGGGATCCTCCTCCACCCAAGGGTGATTGCGTGTTTGAGCTTAAACCGTTGCCTGAAACTCTTAAATATGCTTATCTTGATGAAAAGAAGATATGACCTGTTATTATTAGTGCTAACCTTCAGAGCATGAAGAAGAGAGATTATTGAAAACTCTGGAGAAGCACCGTGCTGCTCTTGGATATACTCTTCATGATCTTAAGGGCATTAGTCCCACTCTATGTCAACATAAAATAAATTTGGAGGAAGATGTCAAACCAGTTCGTGATCATCAATGACGGCTGAATCCTAAAATGAAAGAAGTGGTAAGAAAGGAAATACTAAAGCTCCTTGAGGCAGGTATAATTTATCCCGTTGTTGATAGTCAGTGGGTAAGTCATGTCCATTGCGTCCCTAAGAAAGGAGGTATTACCGTTGTTCGTAATGATAAAGATGAATTGATTCCGCAAAGAATTATTACAAGTTATAGGATGGTAATTGATTTCCGCAAATAAATAAATCTACTAAAAAGGATCATTACCCCTTACCTTTTATCGATCAAATGCTAGAAAGATTATGCAAACATACACACTTTTGCTTTCTAGACGGTTATTCTGGTTTCTCTCAAATACCGTGGTCGGCCAATGATCAATCAAAGACTACTTTTACTTGCCCTTTTGGTACTTTTGCTTATAGACATATGCCTTTTGGTTTATGTAATGCACCTGCTACCTTTCAAAGATGCATGATGGCTATATTCTCTGACTTTTGTGAAAAGATTTGTGAGGTTTTCATGGACGATTTTTTCGTCTATGGATCCTCTTTTGATGATTGCTTGAGGAACCTTGATCGAGTTTTGCAGAGATGTGAAGAAACTAACCTTGTCTTGAATTGGGAAAAGTGCCACTTTATGGTTAATGAAGGTATTGTCTTGGTGCATAAAGTTTCCGAAAGAGGTATTGAAGTTGATAAGGCCAAGGTTGATACTATTGAAAAGATGCCATGTCCCAAGGACATCAAAGGTATAAGAAGTTTCCTTGGTCACGTGGATTTTATAGGAGGTTCATTAAGGACTTCTCAAAAATTCTCGACCTCGACTAATTTATTACACAAAGATATACCATTTGTCTTTGATGATGATTGTGTAGAAGAATTTGAAATACTTAAGAAAGCATTGATCTCTGCACCTATTGTTCAGCCACCTAATTGGAATTTACCCTTTGAAATTATGTGTGATGCTAGTGATTATCTTTGTAGGTGCTGTTCTAGGGCAAAGAGTTGATAAGAAATTAAATGTTATCCAATATGCTAGTAAGACTCTAGACAATGCTCAAAGAAATTATGCTACTACTGAAAAGAATTCTTAGCGATCGTATTTGCTTGTGATAAGTTCAGGCCTTATATTGTTGATTCTAAAGTAACTATTCACACGGATCATGCTGCTATTAAATATCTTATGGAAAAGAAAGATGCTAAACCTAGACTTATTAGATGGGTTCTCTTGCTACAAGAATTTGATTTGCATATTGTTGATAGAAAGGCAGCTGAAAACCCGTTGCAGACAACTTGTCTAGGTTAGAAAATGTTCTTGATGACCCACTACCTATTGATGATAGCTTTCCTGATGAGAAACTAAATGTCATAAATGCTTCTCGTACTGCTCCGTGGTATACTAATTATGCTAATTATATTGTTGCTAAATTTATACCACCTAGTTTCACATACCAGCAAAAGAATTTTTTTTTATGATTTGAGACATTGCTTTTGGGATGACCCACATCTTTATAAAGAAGGAGTAGATGGTGTTATCAGACGTTGTGTACCTGAGCATGAACAGGAAAAGATCCTATGCAAGTGTCACTCCGAAGCTTATGGAGGACACCACGCTGGAGATAGAACTGCACAGAAGGTATTGCAATCTGGTTTTTATTGGCCTACTCTCTTGAAAGATGCCCGCAGGTTTGTCCTATCTTGTGATGAATGTCAAAGAATTGGTAATATTAGTAGACGTCAAGAAATGCCTATGAATTATTCACTCATTATTGAACCATTTGATGTTTGGGGCTTTGATTATATGGGGCCTTTTCCTTCCTCTAATGGATATACACATATTTTAGTTGCTGTTGATTACATTACTAAGTGGGTAGAAGCTATTCCAACTAGTAGTGTTGATCATAACACTTCTATTAAGATGCTTAAAGAAGTTATTTTTCTGAGGTTTGGAGTCCCTAGATATTTAATGGTGATGGTGGTTCACATTTTATTCATTGTGCTTTCCGTAAAATGCTTGCTAAGTATGATGTTAATCATATAATTGCATCTCCTTATCACCCACAGTCTAGTGGTCAAGTAGAATTGAGTAATAGAGAGCTCAAATTAATTTTGCAAAATACTGTTAATAGGTCTAGAAAGAATTGGTCCAAGAAACTTGATGATGCATTATGGGCCTATAGAACTGCATATAAAAATCCTATGGGTATGTCTCCGTATAAAATGGTTTATGGAAAAGCATGTCACTTACCTCTCGAACTAGAACATAAGGCATATTGGGCTATTAAAGAGCTCAACTATGATTTCAAACTTGCCGGTGAGAAGAGGTTATTTGATATTAGCTCACTTGATGAATGGAGAACCCAAGCTTATGAAAATGTCAAGTTGTTTAAAGAAAAAGTTAAAAGATGGCATGACAAAAGGATACAAAAGCGTGAGTCTAATGTAGGTGATTATGTATTGCTATACAACTCTCGTTTAAGATTTTTTGTAGGAAAACTTCTCTCTAAATGGGAAGGACCCTACGTTATCGAGGAGGTCTATCGTTCCGGTGCCATAAAAATCAACAACTTCGGAGGCACAAATCCGAAGGTGGTGAACGGTCAAAGAATTAAACATTATATCTCAGGTAATCCCATAAATGTTGAAACCAATGTTATTGAAACTATAACCCCGAAGGAATACATAAGGGACACTTTCCGGAACGTTTCAGACTCCGAAAAGGAATAGGTATGTGGTACGGTAAGTAAACCAACTCCAAAACAGTTTTTAAGGCAATATTTCTCCGTTTTGGAATATTTAGAAAAATAGAAAAATAAGAAGCAGTCCGGGAAGGACACGAGGCCTCCACGAGGGTTGAGGGCGCGCTCTACCCTACTGGGCGCGCCCCCCTACCTCATGGGCACCTCGTGTGCTCTCCGGACTCTGTTTTCTTGCACGCTACGTATTTTGGTCGGTAAAAATTCATTATATAATCTCCCGAAGGATTTGACTCATGTATCACGCAATTATCCTCTGTTTTCTTTTCGAGCTGTTCTGCTGCAGATTAGAGCAACATGTCATCCCAGGATTCGAAAGGAGAAAGTTATGTGGATGATTACCTTGCAAATCCTAAGGTCTATGGATATGTGGAGCACTATGGTTGGACTACGGAAGAAGAAGAGGACTATGAGCCCAAGAGAAAGGAGGAGACGAGGTTAGATGAAGATGAAGTCCCATTACCTCAACCTGGGGACATGCATGTGGAGTTCAAAAAGTCAAGCCTCCCTGATAGAGCAAAGAAATTTAAGATCGAGTTTATCCCTTTTCGTCTCTTGCAGGAAAACAAGCAGGAATTATGCAAAAAGATATTAAGCCTGGAGCAGGAGATTGATGACTTGAGGGATCAAAATTCTGTCCTCAAGCACAAATTAAGGAAGAAGCCTATGCCATCAACTAAACCATCATCTTCTTCTTCAACAAAGGAGACATAATCACATTGGAATGGGCACTCACCTTGGTGACTACCAAGCTTGGGGGAGGTGCCCCAGTATCGTATCACCATCACACTCCTATTTTTACCATTTTTCTTAGTTCGATCCTATTTAGTAGTATTTTGATCTAGTAGAATAAAAGTTTTGGTATGATGTAGTTTTGAGTTTTACTTTTTGATCTATCTATGTAATCGAGTCCGTGAGCTATATAATAAAGATTAGTGTTGAGTCAAGGGCTTGATTATTTTGCCATGATCTTGAGTGAATAAAAGAAAAGAGAAAAGAATAAAAAAAGAAACAAAGAGATCATATTGATCTTATTGAGAGTAATGACTTCACATAGAAAGAGTATGATGATTAAAAGTTGTTGAGATTTGACAAACATAGCTTTGGTCATCGTTGCAATTAATAGGAAGTAATAAAGAAAGAGAGGTTGCACATATAAATATACTATCATAGACATCTTTTATGATTGGGAGCACTCATTAAAATATGACATGCTAAAGAGTTGATGTTGGACAAGGAAGACAACCTAATGGGTTCTGTTTTCTTATATCTGAGATAAAGTATATTGTCATGGATCATCCAACATGTTGAGCTTGCCTTTCCCCCTCATGCTAGCCAAATTCTTAGCACGAAGTAGAGATACTACTTGTGCTTCCAAAAACCCTTAAACCATTTTTGCCATGAGAGTCCACCATACCTACCTATGGATTGAGTAAGATCCTTCAAGTAAGTTGTCATCGGTGCAAGCAATAAAAATTGCTCTCTAAATATGTATGATTGATTGGTGTGGAGGAAATAAGCTTTATACAATCTTGTGATGTGGAACAAATAAAAGCGACAGACTGCATAATAAAGGTTCATATCACAAGGGGCAATATAAAGTGATGTTCTTTCGCATTAAGATTTTGTGCATCCAAACCTGAAAGCGCATGGCAACCTCTGCTTCCCTCTGTGAAGGGCCTATCTTTTATTATTATCTTCTACCTTATGCAAGAGTCATGGTGATCTTCACCTTTCCTTTTTATTTTATCCTTTGGCAAGCACAGGGTGTTGGAAAGATCCTGATAGATATATCTAATTGGATATGGGTTAGCATGAACTATTATTTTTGACATTACCCTTGAGATAAAAGGTTGGGAGGCGAAACTATAAGCCCCTATCTTTCTCTGTGTCCAATTAAAACTCCATAACCACAAGTATTGCGTGAGTGTTAGCAATTATGAAAGACTAAATGATAGTTGAGTATGTGGACTTGCTAGAAAGCTCTGACATAGACTCTTTCTGATGTTATGATAAATTGCAATTGCTTCAATGACTGAGATTATAGTTTGTTGGTTCTCAATAAAGTTTATGATTCGTACTTTTGCATTGTGAATAGATTATTACTTGAGCATAAGAAATCATATGACAATATCCATATATGTTGCTGTTATGAGAATAATCATGATGCTCTCATGTCCGTATTTTATTTTTATCGACACCTCTACCTCTAAACATGTGGACATATTTATCATTATCGGCTTCCGCTTGAGGACAAGCGAGGTCTAAGCTTGGGGGAGTTGATACGTCCATTTTGCATCATGCTTTTATATCGATATTTATCGCATTATGGGCTGTTATTACACGTTATGTCACAAATACTTATGCCTATTCTCTCTTATTTTACAAGGTTTACATAAGGAGGGAGAATGCGGAATTTGGAATTACGGGTTGGAAAAGGAGCAAATATTAGAGACCTATTCTGCACAACTCCAAAAGTCCTGAAACTCCACGAAAGTTATTTTTGGAAATAATAAAAAATATTGAGCGGAAGAAATACGTCAGAGGGGGCCCCACCTGGCCACGAGGGTGGCAGGCGCGCCCTAGCCCCCAGGGCACGCCCCCCTGTCTCGTGGGCCCCCTGTAAGCTCTCCGGTGGCCATCTTCTGCTATATGAGGTCTTTCGTTGAGGAAAAAAATCATAAGCAACCTTTCGGGACCAGACTCCGCCGCCACGAGGCGGAACCTTGGCGGAACCAATCTAGGGCTCTGGCAGAGCTGTTCTGACGGGGACACTTCCCTCCGGGAGGGGGAAATCATCGCCATCGTCATCACCAACGCTCCTCTCATCGGGAGAGGGCAATCTCCATCAACATCTTCACCAGCACCATCTCCCACTAGTAGACAAGGGGGCAAAGGTCCAGGCCGGGTCAGCCCATTAGTCCCGGTTCAGTCCAGAACCGGGACCCATGGGGGCATTGGACCCGGTTCATGAGCCCCGGGGGCCGGCCGGGCCACGTGGGCCATTGGTCTCGGTTCGTCTGGACCTTTTGGTCCCGGTTGGTGGGACGAACCGGGACTAATGGGCCTCGCTCCTGGCCCACCACCATTTGTCCTAGTTGGTGGCTTGAACCGGGACCAAAGGCTGACGTTTAGTCCCGGTTCATGCCACCAACCGGGACCAATGAGGTGCCTATATATACCCCCTTGCGTAAGAGCAGAGCACACTACTCCGTTTTTTCTGGCCGTCGAGGGGGAGAGGGCTTGGTGGTGCTCTAGCTCACCTCCTATGCACACAAGGTGTTCGATGGAATGCCCGAGCCACACTACTTAAGCTTTCTCCTCTCCAAGCTCGACCTCCAAGCTCCATTTTCCTCAATATTTGTCTAGGTTTAGCGGTCCGTCATGCCCGTCCCGTCTTCACCGTGGCTGCCGATCACCCGCGCCGATCTCATCGCGGCACCACCTTGGTGAGCCTCTTGTTCTTATCTTCTTTACGAAAGGAAAAATATTCTTACTTGTATGTTTAGATAGATACTTGTATTATTTTCTTACTTTTATTAATGCATCTTATATAGTGCGATGGTTTTGGTATCCGCCCCCGTCGGCCCTCATCCTGTCTATGATTCGGATGTGGTATGTATTATCTTTATAACTATTGGTTCATTTATTGTTTATGAAAATTATGCCGACCAACGTGACATAGATTTTATTTATCTAGGAGGTATGTGAACCGGAAATTCCAACCGACCCTATTGTCGAGAGGTTAAATTTAGTTGAAGAAGAAAACAATTTCTTGAAGGAAAAAATAAAAAAATTGAGGAGGAGAAGATGATATTGGAGTTGCATGTTGCGGATGTCGTCGATGATCACAAGATCAAGATGGATGCAATGCGCTTGAAGATTAGAAAGATTAGAAAATATGCCATTCATACCGAGGCTTGGTATCATTAAGTCGTTGGATCAACTGTTACCTTGGTTGCGATTATGATCGCATTTGTTTTCGCATTGAAATGTTTTACATAGTTTCAATGTATGGTTTAATTAATTAGATGCTCTGGAGAGCTATATGTTGTTAGATGAGAACTATGTATGTACTTTGGTTTTAATGTGATGATGAACTTCTATTAATTTGGTCACTTATTTATCTATTCATGATGTTCTGTAATGGTTTTTGACACACTTAATTATATATAATGCACGCAGATGAACCGGCAATGGATGTACGGTGACAGACACACCTCCGAGTACATTAAGGGCGTGCATGAGTTTCTCGAAGCGGTTGAGGCAAACAAGCAGAATGGTTTTATGTGTTGTCCATGCATAAAAGGTGGGAATACGATGTCTTACTCTAACCGGAAAATCCTTCACACCCACCTGCTTTACAAGGGTTTCATGCCACACTATAATGTTTGGACGAGGCACGGAGAAATAGGGGTTATGATGGAAGACGGCGAAGAAGAAGAGTACGATGACAACTATGTGCCCCTGAATACGGTGATGCTGCAACGAGGGAGCTGGTGAAGATCAAGAGGAACCAGACGATGTGCCCAATGATCTTTTAGAACGGGTGAAGCTTCTGAAGATCAAGAGGAACCAGATGATGTGCCCGATGATGATGATCTCCGCCGGGTCATTGTCGATGCAAGGACGCAATGCGAAAGTCAAAGGAGAAGCTGAAGTTCGATCGCATGTTAGAGGATCACAAAAGGGTTGTACCCCAATTGCGAAGATGGCAAACAAAGCTCGGTGCATTACTAGAATTGCTGCATTGGAAGGCAGAGAATGTTGTGCTCGACAAAGGATTTGAGAAGCTCTTGAAAATATTGAAGAAGAAGCTTCCAAAGGATAACGAATTGCCCGACGGTACATACGCAAGAAAGAAGGTCGTATGCCCTCTAGGATTGGAGGTGCGTAAGATACATGCATGCCCTAATGATCGCATACTCTACCGCGGTGCATACAAGGATCTGAACGAATACGGTGTATGCGGTGCATTGCGTATAAGATCAGACGAGATGACCACAGTGATGTTGACGGCGAGCCCCAGGAAGAGGGTTCTGCGAAGGTGATGTGGTATGCTCCTATAATACCACGGTTGAAACGTCTGTTGAAACGGAGAGCATGCCGAGTTGATGCGATGGCACAGTGAGGACCGTAAGAAAGACGGGAAGTTGAGAGCACCACCGACGGGTCGCAGTGGAGAAAAATCGAGAGAAAGTCTTGGGATGAGTTTGCAAAGGACCCAAGGAACGTATGGTTTGCTTTAAGCGCGGATGGCATTAATCCTTTCGGGAGCAGAGCATCAATCACGGCACTGGCCCGTGACTCTATGTATGTATAACCTTCCTCCTTGGATGTGCATGAAGCGGAAGTTCATTATGATGCCAGTTCTCATCCAAGGCCCTAAGCAACCCGGCAACGACATTGATGTGTACCTAAGGCCATTAGTTGAAGAACTTCTACAGTTGTGGAATGGAAACAATGTACGTACGTGGGATGAGCATAGACAGGAGGAATTTAACCTAAAGGCGTTGCTGTTCGTGACCATCAACGATTGGCCCGCTCTCGGTAACCTTTCAGGACAGACAAACAAGGGATACCACGCATGCACGCACTGTTTAGATGACACTGAAAGTATATACCTGGACAAATGCATGAAGAATGTGTACCTGGGCCATCGTCGATTTCTTCCGACCAACCATCAATGTCGGAAGAAAGGCAAGCATTTCAAAGGCGAGGCAGATCACGGGAAGAAGCCCACCATGCGTACCGGTGATCATGTACTTGCTATGGTCAATGATTTACATGTAATCTTTGGAAAGGGTACCGGCGCACTAGCTGTTCTGAATGATGCTGAGGGACACGCACCCATGTGGAAGAAGAAATCTATATTTTGGGACCTACCCTACTGGAAAGACCTAGAGGTCCGCTCTTCAATCGACGTGATGCACGTGACGAAGAACCTTTGCGTGAACCTACTGGGCTTCTTGGGCGTGTATGGAAATACAAAAGATACAACTGAGGCACGGGAGGACCTGCAACGTTTGCACGAAAAAGATGGCATGCCTCCGAAGCAGTATGAAGGTCCTGCCAGCTACGCTCTTACGAAAGAAGAGAAAGAAATCTTCTTTGAATATGCACTTTCGGTATGAAGGTCCCGACTGGCTTCTCGTCGAATATAAAGGGAATAATAAATATGCGAGAGAAAAAGTTCCAGAACCTAAAGTCTCATGACTGCCACGTGATTATGACGCAACTGCTTCTGGCTGCATTGAGGGGGCTTCAACCGGAAAACGTCCGATTAGCCATTGTGAAGCTATGTGCATTCCTCAATGCAATGTCTCAGAAGGTGATCGATCCAGAAATCATACCAAGGCTAAGGAGTGATGTGGCGCAATGTCTTGTCAGTTTCGAGCTAGTATTCCCACCATCCTTCTTCAATATCATGACGCACGTCCTAGTTCATCTAGTCGACGAGATTGTCATTTTGGGGCCCGTATTTCTACACAATATGTTCCCCTTTGAGAGGTTCATGGGAGTCCTAAAGAAATATGCCCGTAACCGCGCTAGGCCAGAAGGAAGCATCTCCATGGGCCATCAAACAGAGGATGTCACCGGGTTTTGTGTTGACTTCATTCCTGGCCTTAAGAAGATAGGTCTCCCTAAATCAGCGGTATGAGGGGAGACTGATTTGGAAAAGGCACGCTTGGAAGGGACTCAATAATATGCAGGACGGATATTCTTGGTCTCAAGCACACTACAGTTCTCTGAACTCTACCTTGGTGACCCGTGTGCCGATGAACACACGAGCAGTCTGCGCTCCAAACACCGGGAGCAAAGGCGACGAATCGGATTACATGTGAACACATCAGGACTTTCAGCAGTTGGTTGGAAACATGTCTCAGAGGTGACAACACTATTTCTGATGAGCTGTACTTGTTGTCCAGGGGACCATCTTTGACTGTATTGATTTACAAATGATACGAGATAAATGGGAATACATTTTACATGATTGACCAAGATCAAAAGAGCACCAACCAAAACAGCGGTGTCCGCTTTGATGCAACAACCGAGAGGGGAAAGGACACATATTATGGTTACATAGTGGACATATGGGAACTTGACTACGGACATGATTTTAAGGTCCCTTTGTTTAAGTGCAAATGGGTCAATCTGTCAGAGGCGGGTGCATGTAGACCCATAGTGCGGAATGACAACAGTGGATCTGAAAAATCTTGGGTACATCGACGAACCGTTTGTCCTAGCCAATGATGTGGCACGGAGTTATCTATGTGAAGGACATGTCTACCGCATCGAGAAAAGAAAAGATAAGGAAGCGAATACATCATACGATGAGCCAAAGCGCCACATAGTTCTTTCAGGAAAAAGGGACATCATGGGAGTGGAGGGCAAGACAGACATGTCTGAAGATTATGAGAAGTTTCATGAAATTCCTCCCTTCAAAGTCAAGGCTGACCCAAGCATCCTGATAAACGATGAAGATTTTCCATGGTTACGGCGTAATAAGCAAAATTACACAAGAGAAGAAAAAGTGAAGACTTTCTCCCGCAACTATTATGATGATACCATGCCAACTTTGTAATGCATTTAGTATGATACCATTGTCCGTTTTGTACATGCACATGCTATGTGGGTGAAATTATGATACCATGCCAACTTTCAACTTTTTCAGAGTTCATTTGAAATGCTTTAATGTCTTATGGTTCGTCCCTCGTAATACCATTAATCCCGGTTCACTCCTTGTCAACTATGTTCTCACCAAGAACACTCTCAAGAGGGCAGCCACGTGGGCCATTGGTCCCGGTTCGTCTGGACCTTTTGGTCCCGGTTTCACGCATAAACCGGGACCAATGCGCCTCGCCCCTGGCCCATGACTATTAGTCCCGGTTTGTGCCACAAACCGGGACTAAAGGGTTGGTCCTCGTTGCGCTCAGAGTTTAGTCCCACCACGCCAACCGAAGGTCGCTCACACCGTTTATAAGCCCGCCCCTCTCGCCTTTGTTGAGCTCCTCTCAAAGTGAAAATAGATGCCCCTCTGAGAATTTGACCTAAATTCATAGTGAATTTCTCCAAATTCATAGAAATTTATTATGAATTTAGGTTGAATTTTCTCTATAGGCGCACCTATGTTCATTTTTTTAGTAAAGTTAATCACAAACTTGTGATTCACACAAGAATTCAAATTTTAACTATTCAAATTTGAAAACTAATGGCACTAATGTAAAGTTTATAATTTTTCTAAAACTAATGGCACTAACAGAAAGTTTATAATTTTGCTGACCTAAAAGCAAAAAAAGAATTAAAAATAAAGCAAAAACAAAAGAAACTAAATAATGCGAGAAAACAAAACAAAAAAACTGGAAAAAAAATAAAAATAACAACAATAAGTATTTTGTTGTAAGTAGAGACAAAATAAAATAAATAAAGCAAGAAAGAAAACAAAAAAACAAAAAAAGTGTTCTCAAATTTGAAAACTAATGGCACTAACAGAAAGTTTATAATTTTTCTAAAACTAAAAGCAAAAAAGAAAAGGCAAAAAACAAAAGAAAATAAATAATGCAGAAAACAAAACAAAATAACTGGAAAAAATAAAAATAGCAACAATAAGTATTTTGTTGTAAGTAGAAACAATATAAAATAAATAAAGCAAGAAAGAAAACAAAAAACAAAAAGTGCTTTCAAATTTGAAAACTAATGGCACTAACGAGAAAGTTTATAATTTTTCTAAAACTAAAAGCGAAAAGAATTAAAAATAAAGCAAAAAACAAAAGAAAATAAATAATGCAGAAAACAAAACAAAAAACTAGAAAAAATAAAAATAGCAACAATAAGTAAAGAAAACAAAAACAAAAAAGTGCCTCCCATCGGGCCCCCACGGCCTGAATACGACTAGAAACCCTACCATGGGCCAGGATTCAGGCCCGCAGGAGGCCCAGTAGGCCCACAGGCAGATAAGTGACTTTAGGCCCGTAAACCTGCATTTGAGAGGAGCTTGAGGTGTGTCAGCGCAGCAGCGCTTATAAACCACTGTTGAGCCCTCTCGGCTAGCGAGGTGGGACTAAACATCCCACCGCACCGCCGCCAGCCCAAAGACAGGCCTTTGGTCCCGGTTGGTGCCACCAACCGGGACTAAAGGCGTTAATGCAGATTCGTGGTAGAAACCGGGACCAATGCCCTTTAGTCGGTTGGTGCCACCAACCGGGACCAAAGGCCGCTTCCGCCCTTTAGGCTGCGAAAAGAGGCCTTTGGTCATTTGGTGGCACCAAGGGACTAAAGTAGACACAGTCCCGGTTTGTGCCACGAACCGGGACCAAAGCCTTTCCTATATAACCAAACACTTGGGAAATTTCCCCCCACCCGCCATTCTTCTCTCCAACGCCGCCCGGGCTTCTGCGCTGCTCCTCGGCCTTGGCCCCTGCCCAGCGTCACCGTCGCCTCCCTAGCCGCCCGAGGTCGCCGTCGCCGCCCGCCGTCGCCGTGCCCTCGCTCAACGCCGTCGCCGCTTCGCCGCCCTGCAGCGTCCTTGCCAGCCCGCCCGTCATCGTCGTCGCCTGCCCGCCCCTTCCTCGCCGGCCGTCGCCCTGCCCGTCGCCATCCTCGCCGCTGAATGCGCGGCCCCTGCCTCGTTGCCGTCCTCGCCGCCGAACCCGTGACCCTGCCCCTCCGTTGGTCCGGCCGGCGCCCCTCCCCTGTTTTTTTTCTTATATTACATGCTTGTTTTTTTCAGATTATATATATATATGTATATATGTGAGTATATGTATTGTGTATATTGCTTCTTTTCAGATTTTGTTTTCATATATATGATGATTTGTATTTTGCTTTTTTATAAAAATGTATATATGTTTGTATGTTCTCTGTGTATATATGTGCATATATGCAAAAGTTAGATTTATATATTTAGAAAAGGATTATCTATATATGTTCTCTGATTTAGTACATTTTAGGTTAGTTTCATTTTTAGAAAAAGTTTTATATATTTAGGAGAGGAAAAAGGAAAATAAGAAGAGGAAAAAGGAGAAGAGGAGGAGAGGAAGAAAAGGAAGAGGAGAAGAAGACGAGAGGAAGAAAAGGAAGAGGAGAAGAAGAAAGGAATAGAGGAGAAGAAGAAAAGATAGAAATTTTCCCATGTACGTATGTCGTCGTTGTCGATATAAACCCCTCCCGATAACTTCAACACGTGGGGGGGTCGATATACCCCCTCCCCATAACTTCAACGCGTGGGGGGGGGTCGATATACCCCCTCCCCGATAACATTATTTTCCCGTGTATGTATCTCGTCGTTGTCGATATTACCCCCTTGAAGCGTTGTCGAGGCCACCCCAAACCCTAGAGAAGCAGCGTCGAGGCCACTAATTAATATGATTCCTTACTGTGATTAGCTAGCTAGTTCTACGTTTGCCACTAGCTAATATATCCATCTCTCATGTTTGAATAATAATTGCCATGTTGTAAATATTTGTAGAAACTATGGACACCCCCCGAGACGAAGCACAAGAAGCGTTGTTGGGGGACATAATCGCACAAGGAAGTGATGTCGTCTGCTCGTTGTTTCTCAACGACACCGATGGTCTGGAAGGAGAGGGTGAAGAAGTAGCTGACTATGATTATGATGGCTCCGGTGACCCAATGCCGGTGCAAGAAGGAGACCGTGAGGACGGCTCCGGTGACCCAATGACGGTGCAAGAAGGAGACCGTGATGACGGCTCCGATGACCGAACCGAGTCCGGCCAGGTATATATATTAGTTAAGCCTGTGCTGACTAGCTAATTGATGCATTCATTGTTTTGGTATGTACACACATTAATTAACTCTCGTCTTTGTTCTTTCTTTAGCCCTCCGGATCGAGCACAACTTTGGTAAAGAGACGACGCCCGAAGAAAAAGTTGAGCTCGGATGAAAGGTTTGAGATCATAGCAATCGCGCGCGACGGCCAACCGATTGAACCCATCCGGACAAAGAACGCATTTGTTGCTCAGTACGGGGTTCTGGTTAGGGAAAAGATCCCGTCAGCATCCACCAATGGTATAAGCCTAAGAACGAAGACCCTGAGGTGTCTTATGTCAATGATATGCAGAAAAATGATCTTTGGACTGAGCTGAAGTCAAATTTCACCCTACCGCCAGAGGATGATCCGGAGAAGCCAGTTAAGGAGCAATTAATCAAGTCTTTTTCTCTTAAGAAGATGGCAGACCTATTCAGGAGGTGGAAGAAAGACCTCAATACGTTTGTCGACAAAAAAGAGACACCAGAATTAAAGGGCAAATATGAGAAGATCAGAGATCACTAGCCCGCATTTGTGGCCCACAAGACATCGGAAAAGAGTAAGAATATGTCGGCGACAAACAAGCAAAATGCTGCGAAGAAGAAGCTTCACCATCGCACGGGGTCAGGTGGCTACCTCAAAGCCTGGCCTAAGTGGGCCAAGGCTGAGAATGATCTGGTTGATAAAGGGATCAAACCAGAGACATTGAACTGGCCAGACCGTTGTCGGACTTGGTTCTTCGGGGCTGGCGAAACCTTGGACCCTGTATCAGGGAAGTGCATTTGGACGGACGAGCAATTGGAAATACTAGTCAAGAGGCTTCGACACTATATCGATGCAGCGCAGCAAGGGACGTTGTTCCGCATAGAGAGAACGACGAGCTCACAATAGCCCTCGGGAATCTCGAGCACCCCGGACGGACACGAGGCAGGCACGCCAGTTCGCTCCGTGGAATGCTGGTTTTCGGACGCGGCAGTTACAAATGCCAGAGAGGAGGAAAAAGTGCAGCAGACCTAATCGCAGCGCTGCACGCAAGGGTACAAGCGATAGAGGAACGAGAAGCAAATCACAAAGAACGAATCGCTGAAGCTTCCCGGCTACCCGCCATCTCGGCGGAGAAGCAGCGTGGCTTCCACCGAGCTGCTTCACCGGAGACATGTCTTGACGACTCCTGCCAGCTATCCCTTGGATGCTATCACGGAGTCTCAAAATTGCCACATTATGACGCAATGGATGAATTTGAAGGTCAAGGCGGTTGTTGGCTCTGTTTATCCTACTGAACCCGACGCAACTTTTCGCTGCCGGCCGATTCTAGAAGGATATGCTAGGGTGATGGTGGATGAAATAACGGAGGGATTTGAGGACCTCCAGCTTGACCACCCTACCGGTGAAGGGGAGACTAGGCTGGGTTCTGCTCTAAAGACTCCATGCCTATGGCGGAAGGAGCTCATCAACCTTCCGAACTGGACGCCTCCGCCTCCTCCTCCTCCTCCGGCGAGTCAGGGCACTCCGCCTCCTCCACCGCCTCCTCCTCCGGCGAGTGACGATCAAGGCACTTGGCCTCCTTCTCCAGCGCGTGGCGGCACTACGCCTCCTTCTACGCCTGCGCCGGCGCGCCCGAGCAGCCAGCAGCCTCCTCCTTCTCCGCCTCACCAGCAAGGGCGAAAGAGACCCACCGCCGCCCCGGCTGCTTTGGCGCGTCGTAGTCCTTCTCCTCCGCCTCGTAAGCAAGCACGAAAGAAGACAGCCGCAACCGCCTGGCTCTGCCCGGCATCTAGCAAGACAGCCAGAGGCGGAGGCAATCTGACACGGGTCCACCTTTCAAGCCACTAGAGAAGTTACCGTGCACGAGAGGACCGAGGAGGAAAACTGAAGATCATGGATCAAGTGAAGGACTTCTTTGAAGGGTTGAAAGCAAAGAGACATCCACCTCCAGATGAGAAGGTAGATCCGGTGAAAGCAAAGCGCACTATCGATGCCCTAAGGAAACCACCAAAGTCTCCGCCGAAAATCAACTATGAGCGCATTACTCAAAAGGCATATCAAGAAGCGTCGCGGTCGGGAACTACTGTCAGTGATCAAAGGTTAAAAGAACGAAGAGCAGCTGGGAAAAAAATTGCCCATCTCGGCGAACAAGCAAACCAATCATGCCCCCCCCCCCCCCCGCTCAATGTGTCTAGCGACATCGTCGCTAATGCTCCGGGGACGGTACCGGTTATAGCAATCTTGGAGATTACCTTTGACGATGTAAATTTTGATTTCATGGAGGTGGTCGAACATGAATTTAGTACGGAAGCCTCTCGTCAAAGATGAAAATCTCTAACAACGATGATGCGAAGATTCCATAATTGGTACATGAAAACCTGCAGAGAGTCTGGGAGGACGAATACTTTGTATCTGAGAATTAAAGAGGAGCACGACCTCATTGGAACTGATCTGTTGCATGTTCCATTCGAGGAATTCTTCGAGTTCTTCAATCAAAAGGCCCTCGATAAATTAACGGTCTTTTGCTACTGTCTGTAAGTACTATTTCTATCATTAAGTATCTATATATAGCTCAGCTCTTTCATTGCATGTATTTATAATTAATTATCCTCACTATATTATGCAGATTGAAGATCGTCGAGTGCAGAAAACAAGAAATGTATGATATTGGGTTCATTAACACAAATATCATAGATGAAATTCAGGTTAAAAAGCACGCCAAGACGCCGAGGCCAACTTGCTACAATCGTTGATCAAAAATCAAAACAAAGATACCATACTCTTTCCTTACAACTTCAAGTGAGTGTTACTTTGTCGTGCATATTCGGTTTCCCTTATTACTCGAAAGCGAGGTTATAGTAATGTAATTGATGAGTTATGCATGCGTCGCAGCTTCCACTATGTTCTTCTGGAGATTAAGCTTGAGCGGGGACTAGTAACCGTCTTAGACTCGAGACGAAAAGATCCCGAAACCTATGTGGACATGACTAAATTGCTCAATAAGTAAGTTCAATCGATCATTATCGCACCATATCGACAACTTTTTGTTCATTTCCTGATATCTCAAGTAATAATTATTATTTTCTTTGTCTTGCAGGGTTGGGAAACATTTCACCCCAGAAGCTCCGGGACTGCCGAAGGAGCTGCGATATACATACCCGAAAGTAAGTACTACTAGCCAGCTAGTTGCACGCATCTCCCGTTGATTCTATAGCTATACTTTCATCAATGCCATTTATAATGCTTCATTATCAGTTTGATTGACCTCTATTTCTCGTAAAGTGCTTGTGGCAGGAACAAGGGAATAATTGATGTGGATACTACATGTGCGAGTTCATCTACAACGTGACTTTGAAAAATAAGCGGGGCTACTCTAAAATATAATATGAAGTGCGTAAGCAATAATATTCACAATTTCATTCTATTACACCATAATTTATGTTGAGTTTCATTCATATATATGTATTAACCCCCTTCTTCAAATTAGACGCGGCAGATGCGGAATGAACTCCTACCACAAGATCGCATGAAAGCAATTCAAGAGGAATTGGCGGGATTCTTTCTTGACCATGTCATCAATAAAGCCGGACAATACCATGTGGAAGTTGATTTCAAATGCTAGGGGATTGTAAGAGATCTTACATATTGTATATGTATGTAGCCAGTAGCGTCGGATAGATAATACGAAAACTTGTTGTTCGACCAATCTCTCGGAGAAGGAGAGGTCGATCAATCACTTCTCTCGGTATGCATGACGAACTTCTGTACTTAATGGTTTCCTTCATTTTCTTACTAGCTAGCGTGTCAAGGGCCTCTCTATGTATAGTACGTAACGTCGACCAAGCATGGACATAAGAGAGGACACTTCTCTCTATTAATTAGCTAGCTAACACAATATATGAAACACCTAAATTAACCCCCCAAAACCCCCAACCCCCCTCCCCCCCTTCCAAAAAAAACAAAAACCACAGCCCCTGAAATGCTGACGCGTGGATGACTATTGGTCCCGGTAGGTGCCACCAGCCGGGACCAAAGGCCCTCCCGCGTGGGCTCGGCGCACCGGCCACGTGGAGGCCCATCTGTCCCGGTTCTGGACTGAACCGGGACTAAAGGGCCAGGGCATTAGTAACGACCCTTTAGTCCCGGTTCAGGAATCGGGACAAAAGGCCCTTACCAACCGGGACTAATGGTGGTTTATCTACCAGTGTCCTCTCAAAACCCTAGTTCATCTCTTGTTTTCAATTCTTGTCTCCAAGTTCGGGATTGGTACTAGTAGGTTGCTAGTAGTGTTGATTACTCCTTGTAGTTGATGCTAGTTGGTTTATTTGGTGGAAGATCATATGTTTAGATCCTTTATGCATATTAATACCCCTGTGATTATGAACATGAATATGCTTTGTGAGTAGTTAAGTTTGTTCCTGAGGACATGGGAGAAGTCTTGCTATTAGTAGTCATGTGAATTTGGTATTCATTCGATATTTTGATGAAATGTATGTTGTCTAGCCTCTAGTGGTGTTATGTGAACGCGTCGACTACATAACACTTCACCATTATTTGGGCCTAGAGGAAGGCATTGGGAAGTAATAAGTAGATGATGGGTTGCTAGAGTGATGTAAGCCTAAACCCTAGTTTATGTGTTGCTTCGTAAGGGGCTGATTTGGATCCATATGTTTCATGCTATGGTTAGGTTTACCTTAATACTTTTGTTGTAGTTGCGGATGCTTGCAATAGAGGTTAATCATAAGTGAGATGCTTGTTCAAGTAAGAACAGGACCGGTGCATATGAACGTGATGAAAACTAGCTTGACGATAATTCCCATGTGTCCTCGGGAGCGCTTTTCTCCATATAAGAGTTTGTCCAGGCTTGTCCTTTGCTACAAAAGGGATTGGGCCACCTTGCTGCACTTTATTTACTTTTGTTACTTGTTGCTCGTTACCAATTATCTTATCACAAAACTATCTGTTACCTATAATTTCAGTGCTTGCAGAGAATACCTTGCTGAAAACCGCTTATCATTTCCTTCTGCTCCTTGTTGGGTTCGACACTCTTACTTATCGAAAGGACTACGATAGATCCCCTATACTTGTGGGTCATCACTACTAGTAATTACCAGTAGCGCCCTTTACAGGAAGCGCTGCTACTAAGTGGATATAGCAGTAGCACGGGTTGACCCATGCTACTGCTAACCTTTAGCTGTAGCGCCTTACTAGTAGCGCTTGCACCCGCGCTACTGGTAGGCCTAAAACCCGTGCTACTGCTAGGCTTTTCCCTAGTAGTGTAAGGAACCCAGCGCACAGATGTAAAAAACCCATGTAATTAATGCCTTGAACAAAATTGCCTTAAAAGTTTTTGCCAGCTTGTGTTGGGGAGGGTAATCTCTGAAGAACATAGGCTTGTTTGGTTGCCCACTAAACACCACTGTAGGTTCTAGGGGGTCAAATATGGGCTGTTTGATTAGTTGAGTGTTTGATTGGGACTGCATCGTGCAACTCTCAACGGCTCAAAGCAGACCAGAGCATTGGTCTAGAGGAACGACCAAATTGATTGTTTCCAGCTAAGTCAAGCTCCAATGAGTGCAAAAAGGCCTCACGTTCGCACCTGGTGGCCGGTGCCACTAGGGCCCTGTTTATTTAAAAAGTCCTAGGACTTTTTTTAGTCCCAACTAAAAAGTCTCTAGTCCCTACCTGTTTGTTTCCAGGGACTAAACATGGACTAGAGGATAATAAATGACATGCTAAAAGACCATGTTGCCCCTAATAATGAACTAGTAGAGATTACATAAATAATAACAACCGAAAAAACACTTGTTCATAACAACCAAAATAACACTTATTCGTGCCAACACTTGTTCATAAGAACCGAAATAAGAGAGATTACAGAAGCAAAGAACACTTGTTCATAACAACCAAAAAAATATAGCATTGCTGTTTCAAGCTCCACAACCCATCAGCGAACCAATTTCTAAATTTATTCATAGCAACACTATCCATCTCATTGGTTGAATCATTTGTTGGAGTAGTCGTTGGCACAGGCAATGGTACATAATTTTCATCTTGATCACACTTGTCGAAATCTATATTAGCTAGTTGACTTTCTCTAATAAAATTGTGCAGTGCAATGCAAGCCACACTGATTTTGCTTTGTTTCTGTTGTGGATAACTAGGTAAGTGAAACAAAATCCTCCACTTGTTCTTCAAGACTCCAAAACACCGCTCGATGACATTTCTAAGTGAAGAACGGCTGAAATTGAAGTGTTCCTTTTTTCCTCTAGGCATTGTGCCATCACAAAGATTCTCGGAAATGATAGGTTAAACCCTTGTATGGTGCAAGATAACCAGGTCTATTTGGGTATCCTGAGTCCACAAGATAGAACTTTTCAGGTGGTGGTTTTATAAACTTGTCACCAAATCTGGATCAGGCATCATTGAAGACCCTCATGTCATGCACTGATCCTATCCAACCAGCTAGGACAAATGTGAATCTCATATTAAATTCACACACACACATCACATTCTGACTCTTCTCCTTATGTCTATTCCTATGTTGACAATGTGGCAATCGGTACCACAACTTGTATGTGTGTCCCATCTATTGCTCCAATGCAATTGTCCATAAATGGTGCATACTTTCTAGATCTTAGTTTTGAATGCACAGTTTTGAATTGAGGATCTGTTGGCTTGATGATGTCTTTTGCTAGCTTGATCAGGCAGGCCAAAACCTTATCAAACTTCCTTACAATTGTGTCCAATGACCTAACAAATCTGTTTTCTGCTTGTCTTACAGATTGAGGGGAACCAACTATCCACAGAAACAGGCCTAGAGACTCAACTGATGACATTCTTTTGGTGGACTTCAAACCATAGGAATCAACAAGCGCACTATGCAATTTCTCAAACACTGGTCTGTGCATTCTAAACATGTTGTAACAGGAAGTTTTGTTGCCTAGTGTTGTCATAACCCAATCATGCCTAGACTATATTGGTACTCTTCTAGGTCCTTTGTTACAGTAAGAGTCCAAGTAGTACATACCAACCATGCAGGCCATCTGCAGCATTCTTCTCTTCCTTTTTGGTGCATCAACAACATCAGTGCTTCATCAGCACTGCTGCTCCCATCAGCACTGCTTCCATCATCAGCACTGGTGCCATTATCCGGAAACATGCAAACATTAGTACAACTTGTTCATCATGTACCACCTCTTCAACTAGCAAACATTAGTACACCCAAGCATTATGAGACACAGTAACATGCAATGATCATTTAACAAGGTCACACACTACAGGTCCATTACATAGTTATATTGGAAAAAGAAAACTAGTACAGAAGAACACTAGTACAACTTCTTCATCATGCACCACCTCTTCAACCAAGTCAGTCTAGCCTCATTACTTGTAATGTTCTCAAATATGACTCTGTTTGCATCATATGCAAATAGTTGAGTTGCCATGAAGTACTCGACACTTGTTTCTTCTGCACCACATTGAACTGTCAACACTTGACAACGAGTAATGGATTCTTTAGTGCTGTCTGATTTCTTCTCTTTTGCCTTGTCCTTTGCTTCCTGCCTTTTGTTTGCATATTCAGTGATCATGTCAGAAGTGTTCTCACTATTCATACTATTGATCATCCCTGTCATTAGTTTCACCATTGGGCTCTTGTGTTTCTTGCCTGGGCTTGATCTTTGCTGCTCGGCCATTGCTTCCCTCTTCCTGCTGGTGGTGCTCATTGGACTCTGCTCATGTCCATCATCGGCAGCATCATATTCTTCTTCCTCTTCATCTATGGGTACATAAGCTGATGATCCATCAACTGTCACACCTTGGAATAGCTCTATAAGCATATCCAAATACTCAGGATTACCAGCCTTGAATTTTCTGACATCTGGTCTCTCCTGCAGCATTAGTTAGGTAATTAGGACAAGGCTAAATAATGTAATCAAGTGTGAGCAATTCAACTGTAATTTGCTGAATAATGTACCTTAATTTTTCTTGTCCACCACTCAATTGATGCGGTTATAGCCCCGTCTCCAGTTCGGCCACAACCAGTTTGCTGCCCCAACCACGCCCAAGCGCTATAGAAGCTCTTGAGTTTAGTTAAACAATTTTTGAATTGATTGGTAGTATGGAGGAGGCCAGCGCGTTGATAAAATTTTGTCTTCATATTATTGTAGGCTCTAGTTGTCCAAGCACCATTCACACAGTGCCCATCGCTAGCTTCCTCACAGGCAATGTTACAAAATATAGTAATATTCTCGTCTGTCCAATCAGCCTTGGCAATGTTTTTCTAAACAAAAAATAACAAATACACAATTCAAACAAATTGGGTGGTGAATTCCGTATACAAATATATTGGGTGGTGAATTCCATATACAAATTTCACTATTTCTGTTTACAAAATCATGATCACAGAAGGTGCTTTTAAATATTAATCAAATTGTGTCAAATTTGTACCAAGACAATTCAAGTATTTGAGTAGTAACAAAACTGCTACGAAATCTGACAACAATTCCTAAAGTGTTCTACACCCAGTTAGGTTAAACAAAACGAAGATGAAATGTGGTGTATAGGGTTACATATAAATCTATAGCATTGATAAATATTATACGCTAAATGACCAAGGTCCAGTAAAGGCTGAACCACACAAAGAAAAGTAGATGAACAATTCCTTGAAATCTTTCTGCTGGTTAGCTAGTGCCCCTGTTTCTTTATTTCAGTGGTTTCTACAAATTGTTATTATATTGGAGAAAAACCTCAACTTGCCAAGTCTGTCTATCGAGTGACATGATTTTTCTTCATAAAAAGAAGTACGTAGGGTTCAGTATAAGGTCAACTATCCAGCTTTACAGCAATAGAACAACCAGTTCGTATAAATTACAAATCTACTTAATTATGCATTAGTCATGGATGACTTGGAAGTTCAGACATAAAAAAATTGGGGTAGTTCTTGTCATTCGTAGCATCAGTATGGAACTTCGCATACCAAAAATTTACTGCAACTTTTGTTCATAAGTGGCATGAAAATCTTTTGAATGAAGGTAAAATTACATGTAAAACACCATGACATTTGCTATTCAGGAAAACCAGCAAGAACACATGGAGATGAATTTGCACAACTCTTTTCCTTGTTGACAGAAAGCTGGATTTGCATACCAATTAGAAATTTACCTCTCCAACAACACAGTTGTCGTCTCCATCTTCAAATCCTTCACTATCATCGACATCTTCTGAAGGCACAGCAGATGACGACACACGTTGCCGGCTTGCAACTTGAGAGATGGAGAATCCCCGTCCAGCGACGCCTATGCTGCCGGCCGATGAGGCCCCACGGGCTCGACCTACACCGCGTCCAGTGCCCTGGGACACGGACCTCCCACGCTCTCTGACGCCTTCGTCACCGGCAGCTGCGCCCGGGGCGACGAATGAACGCATGTGAGAGCCGGATCCGCCTCCCATGTTCAGAGACCGGGCGCGGCCTCCTCCGTCCTGGGACACGGATCTCCCACGACCATGTCCAATCAGAGGAAGACCATGACCGGCCGACTCGCCACGGAGGAGTTGCTGGTACGAGCCCAAGTCGGGGTAGTCGTCGACGTTGCTGTTCAGATCGAAGAATCCCATTCCCCTCCCCAGATTTCCGCCCGCGGATGAGCCCTGGGAAGCCTGGTGATGCGAGGGGACCTGAGAGAAGAAGTGAAGACCGTCGTCTTCATCGCCGTCCATGGCAGCGGCGGCTCAGGGCAATGGAGGCGGGGCACGAGGCGGCGATTGGAGTAGGCAGGGGCGGGGCGGTGCGGGCCGGCGACTGGAGGTGCGGTGCGGGGGCAGGGAGCGGCGGCGATTGTGCGGTGCAGGGTGGCGACTGGAGGTGCTGTGCGGGGCAGGGAGCGGCGGCGATTCTGCGGTGCGGGGCGGCGACTGGAGGTGTGGTGCGGGGCAGGGAGCAGTGGGCGATGTGGATAAGGTGTGGTGCGGTGGGGGGCAGGTCAGGAAAAAGTCTCAAAAAGACTCTCTATTAGAGTCTTCTCCTTTTAGTCCCAAATGCCTAGTTTAGTCCCTAAAAGTCCCTCCCGTTTGGTAAAAAAATTCTCTAAGAGGTACTTTTTCTAGTCCCTACACAAAAAAGTTCATGGAAACAAACACCCCCTAGGTAAGTAGCCTTTTTGGATGGTGTGTTTCTCCTCACCTTGCTTTAACTCCTTTACCTAATCACTTTTAATCTACACAATGATGTTTCGATTTGAAATAAACTTTACATAAAAAATGCATATCGATGTTGTGATTCCATTCCCATGATTGGTTCCTAGTTTCATTGGCTGTAAATATTTTGTATTTATGTTTGAAGCATTTTTAGACAAATTTTTTCAAATTTGTTTCACACGGTTAACCATTTGCAATTTCCTTTTAGTAGCTAAATCACGTTGTTTCACACAACTTTCGCGTCATCCCCACCTTTCTCCAGTATCTCACTGGCAGTCCCTCATGAGTGTGGTGTTATAATTAAGTTTTTTGTTTCGACGGTCGTAGACAAATAAATCTATATATTCCTCAATTTTGTGTTAAAGTTTGAAACTATTTTTGATGAATTTCATCAAATTCACCGCATGCGGTCGATCCTTCGAAGTTTCATTTGACCACTAGCTTCTTCCACACAACTATAATATTGTAAGTTTTATTCTATGCTCATAGACAAAGTTATTTCAAGTGTGGTGGTGTGACAGTGTTACGGCTCACGGGTACCTTGTCTTACTCGATGTCGACCCAAGTAGGCCAGGCTGGGCCCCTAGGTCAATTATGCCTTGGGCCGATTAACCCGTACCATGGCCCTATGGCAAAGTGGACCCGGAACACTTGGCCTACACGTCAAGACGACCGACGTGTAGGATGACACCTCCAAAGTGACTAGGATCATGTAGACCTAGACCCTGATACCCGTATAAGTCGGGGCTAGGCTAGTTGTGAAGATACAAAATCTTAGAGCTATTGCCCGATCCCTCTGATCATTTTAACCCCTATACACAAGCAGGATTAGAGTTTTACCTCTTCCATGAGGCCCTGAACCTGCGTAAAATCCTTCCATGTTTCCATCTGATCTACTCCTCTGTTCAGAGTACCCTATCGAGGGATCAACCAGAAAATACTTCGGCATGATCAGAGGTAAGTTCACCATGTGCACAAAAGAGGTGAGAGTAACCATCAGTGCGCAAGCAACCAAACACAACAATCTGCATCAGCCAAGCCCAAAATCCCGAAACACCGACAAGCAAACATTAAGGGAATATTGGTGCACTCATGTGTAAGTGCATCTAGTTCCCCTTAGTGATTTTGGTGTATTGAAGACTTATAGGTTAAGGAACTAATGCGTTTGTGAGTGTACACAGGTCTATAAGTCTGTGAGGAGTTTGATATTTACAGAGAAAGTCGAATTCTAAAAATGAAGTTCTTCGATCAAGACTTTGATATTCTCAAGACTTTCTCAAGACTTTGAAAGTGAAGAAATTGGTGTGACCTTGAAGACTTGGTATTCATTTGAGGAACATGAAGCGTGAAGACTTTTGTTTTCGTAGTTTCATTTTCTCTTTCTTGAGTCATAGGAAACACCGTGATCGTTAAAGGGGGTCGAGGAAATACTAAGGAAAAATTTCCATGTGATGCTCAACTCAAAATCCTACACCTACCAATCCCTTCGAGTGAAGCCTTTGGAAATCTCATACGCTTCACCAATTTCTTGATGTGACAGAGGAGAGGTTCTTCCGGTCGCCGAGGAATTTGTTCGACTAAGGAGTTAGGAATTCGCCAAAGGCGGATTGCCTACACAAAGGAGGAACATGATAGCCCCGAGGAATTTGATATTCAAATTTCCGATCGCTGTCAAGCGCGCTACCACCGTCCCAAAAATATCTTATCCACCTAACGGTCATATCATTGAAGGGCATTTATGTCTTATCATGTCGGGCTGCTCCCTAGGCTATAAATAGCCGCTCCCTACAACCACTAGCTGGTTGGCTGCTCCGAGAGAAACTTGACACTTGTCATTTGAGAGCAACCCATCCTTCGAGGACTTTGAGCGAAAATCATCAAGTGAGGAAAAACCAAAACCAAACCCCTACAAACCCAAAGTGATTGAGCATCATCAAGAGATTGATCCTGCGTGGATCCGACGCTTGTTACCTTTGAAGACTGTGCTTCTTCCAGACGGTTAGGCGTCATGGTCTAGAGCATCCAAGAGGAATTGTGGATCGCCGAGTGACCAAGTCTGTGAAGGTTTGGAAGTCGCCTGAAGACTTACCACGTGTGATTGGACGAGGTCTGTGTGACCTTAGTTCAAGGAGAATACGGTGAGGACTTGGTGTCCTGAGCTGCGTGCTCGGCCGATCGGGTGTCCGGACTGTGTCCTCGAGTTTAAATACTCACCGCTCCAACCAGACGCATAACCGAGACAACAGCTTGAACCGGTCTACCAAATCATTGTCTTCATCAACCTTATCGGTTCTATTTCCTCAACCCTTTCATTTCCTCATTCTTGTGTTGAGTGTTTGTTCATATCTGTGTTTGAAGACTTTGATCAAGACTTTCTCAATTTCCTCGGTTCAATTTCTTGATCTGTTTGTCTTCATCTTGTGCTATCCTGTGTTTACGCTTTTCAGATTTCTCTTTGATTGTCGTCATTTCATCATGATGACCATGCACGCATTCTCTTATGCTTACTTACGAGTACTTATTCACGCAAGTAGTTCTTCGTTAAGGAATTTCCTCACCGCAAATTCCTCGTTGAAGAATTCATAAAAATCGCATATTCACCCCTCTAGTCGATATAACACACTTTCATCATGTAGCACAGGACTTTGTGGGCGTGCAAACAGGTTCTGAGAACATGTCCTAGCCTCGGAGAGCCCAGACCCCCCCACATCGGTTCCACTAGGTCACACATGCAAAAACAAAAAAAAACTCTAGGAACCAAACACGCAAATAATTGCCTTTGTCCCAAGCCATGTGATCGGACATGGTTCAACTGATTTGAAGGAATCGGTTTGTTGGGCATATAGGGAGATCACTACGTCCGGGCTCATTCGCAAACCAAACACTTTGGATCGGTGATGCGCGTAACCCACCTGTAAGGTTGTAACGTTCTACTCCCTCCGTAACTTAATAAGACGTTTTTTGACACTGTCGTGTACTCTAAAAACGTTTTACTGTAAAAAAAACGTTTTATTATATTAAATAAAAGCTTACAAAGGAAGTACCTCATGTCTCAAACCAAACACACCCTAACAGAAAGTGTCCTTCTAAGAGGAAAGAAAAAAGATCACGTCGGAGGATCCCCACACGTATACACGATCCAACCTCTTTTGTTGAAGGTAAACGTTTGTACCCGGCGCGCCGGCCGAACTTTGGGCCGGTCGCGCACGGGACGTTCGATCCGAAGGAATCGTATGGCAGGAGCACGTGCTGGCCCCACCTTATCTCTTTGTTGTCTTCTCCCCATCTTATCTCTTTCTCCTCCACTCGCATTCCTTCCCCACCAGCGTTCGCTCTTCCCTGACCTCTGCCGGAACTGCTCGTTGTACAACACGCGACCGGGTACAAGTCTTGGCCATGCCAGGCCGGCCGCTTCCTCGGACGCCAAGCCATGGCCGCGCCCACCCCCTTGCGACGCCCCTGCTTGCACAAAGACGCGACCATAGACTCCCTCTCCCCTGAATCGCTCCGCCATGGGGCAATGGACGGCAACGGAAGCATTGCAGACAACCACGCGCCTTCGTGCTGCAACCGCTTACAAAAAAGCTTCAAGCCCTAGATGAAAAGCTTCAACCGGATGTAGAGAAAGCTACAAGCGATCAGTGCCATCGCTGAAAGCTACAACCGTCAACATAAAATGCTACAAACCTTCGATCAAAAAGCTTCAACTGAAACGTTAGAGAAAGCCTTAACCAAACGCTGTTTAAAAAGAGAAATAGCTACAACCATGATAGAGAAAGCTTCGACCGTAGTTGAGAAAAGCTCCAACCATTAAGAGAGAAAGCTACAACCAGACACTGCGCAATCAGAAAAGTTGCAACCGTGATAGAGAATGCTTCAATCGTATATGTGAAAAGCTTCAACCGGCGAGGGGAAAAGCTACAACCAGCGACGAGGCAAAAGCTTTTGCTGCACCCGTCAATTATTTTTGTTACTATAGGCGATGTATTTTGCTACATCCATTCAAAGTAGATTTTTTACTGGTGGTTGCCGATCGAACAATTCGTGCAGCGAGCGTTGACGACGGGCAGTGGCGGTCCATCCATGGAGCGTTAATGGAGGAGTTACACCCGATCCACGGCGTAGTTGCAATCAGGTTGAGGCGGAGCGCACGAGGGGGTTGTGAGGCGTCGGGTGCGAGCGAGAGAGGGGTTGTGGGGGCGTTGAATGCGAGCGGCCGGCGATCGGCGACCGGCGCCCTCGTGGAGTCACAAGAAGGAGGCGAGGCTACAAGAGGGAAGTGAGGCGGGAAGAGGGCGGAAGTGTGCACGTCGGAGGTTGAAGACGACTCGGGGAAGGGGGAGATGCCAGATCGGACGGCTATTTAAGGCCAGATCAAACGGTTAGGGCTCGACCGGCAGAAAACTGGGCCGATAGAAAGCATGCCGGGCGGAGGCGCGCGGGGCAGAGGGGCGGAGGCGTGGGGAAGAGGGGCGGAAGCGTGCACGTCGGAGGTTGAAGACGACTCGGGGAAGGGGGAGATGCCAGATCAGACGGCTATTTAAGACCAGATTGAACGGTTAGGGCTCGACGGGCGGAAAACTCTGCCCTTTGTCGAAGTGCGTGCCGATAGAAAGCATGATCCAACACCCCTCACCGTGCACCCAAAATTCCTAGATCCGCTGTCGCGGCCAGCTAACGAGCACACCGTTCTTCCCTCGGCCGATCCGACCCGTCCGTCGCCGCATCCGACGGCCACCGACGCGTACAGCACAGTGCTCCACCCACCCACCCCACCCCCGCCTCGTCCCTGTACCCGCACCAACCGTCGCCCCGGACCAACCCCATCTGGAGCCGCACCTTTTCCACTGCGGCGCGGGCCCGTCGCACCTATATATCCCGGGCGACGCCGGCCCGTCTGTGGGCGAAAAGGAGAGGAGAGGGGGAAAAATCCAAGGGCGGCGGCGCCCGATCCACACACGGCACATCTCGGGGCGCGCGGCGCACATCCACCCCCCTCCACTCTCCACGAGTCTGCTCCCCCACCGCTAATAATAGCCGCCGCTACCAGGCGGGCGGGCCGGACACCCTCTGCCGCCGCCATGGGAGCGCTGGAGGAGGCGCACCTCGCCGCCGTCGCCGCCTGCGGGTGCGACGACGAGGAGGAGGAGGATCTCCTGGTGGAGCTCGGCGGCGGGGAGGCGGCGGGGGACGCCATCGAGCCGGCGGTGCGCGCGCTGCTGGCGGGGCTCGGCGAGGACGACCGCCGGGAGGGGCTGCGCAGGACGCCCAAGCGCGTCGCCAAGGCCTTCCGCGACGGCACCCGGGGTATGGCCGCCAGCCTCTGCTCATCTTATCCTTCCCCGCCCCCTTAGCCTTGTTATCGCGTGGATCCATCCGTTCGTGACATATTGCGCATACTGGCGTTCGTCCCCTTTGTTGATCCTTGATTCGTAAGCTGCGCTCCAGAGCGATGCCGTGAGGAATTTGAGTGTGTTCACTCGGATCTCAGAGCGAGGGGCTTGGGTTGTCCAGGAATTTGTTCCCCGAATATTCCATTTCGTCAGTCTGACTGACCACTTCGCTTGAGGTTTAATTTAAGGTGGTAGTTTGCTGTGACTGGTTTGTTCATCAGTCGTGATCGTTGCTGCTAGTGTTGGTAGAGTGATCATTGCTGCTATAGTGTTCCTCGGCTGGTAGAGTGATCATTGCTGCTTTCTGTTGTGGTCCATACTTTGAAAATTTGGTGATTGGCCACCTATCAGGCTCTGATGTGGGTGTAGTGTCCATCAACCAAAATATGCAGCAGCCAGCAGGACTGTACAAAGTGGGCTTGATGGCTTGGATTGTGATGACCGCAATATCTCTTGGAAGTGTGAATTTGACATTTTAATTGCAACTTTGCAGTATGACTATAAAAGGCGGTGAAGTTGTCTCAGTGGACAACCGCTGGGACTTGGGAGCTCTGATGCGAACAGCGGGAAATTAAATTATACAGTTAACCGTTATTGTTGTTGTTTTGTTAAGAATACCACTTTGTCCTTGATGGTCAACACGCAGCACATGGCATTTGTGGAATTAAGAATTTCCTGAGGAATCTTGTGTAATTACTAATTAAGATTTCTAATGTCGGTGTCTAGCATTTGTCTTATACGATACTAAGTAGTCGCTCATCATTTATTGGATTATATGTGCTTACTGCATAGTCTCATCACAAGCTGTGCCGTTCCCACAAACTCGTACAACACTAATTAATAATTATCAACTTAGGCCAATGGTTTATTTACCAAAATGAAAACTTGAATAATGTTTGGATATTGTCCACTGGATAGTTGCATACTAAACAACACCTGGAAATTCAAATTCCAAAGTGAACCGTTCCATAGGTAACAGTTATGGGGTTTGTTTTGTACGGTACTAAATAGTGAGGCTGGCCATTTATTGGAGTGTTTGGAGGATATCTGCATAGTCTTGTAACAAGCTGCGGTTCTCCTACACACTCCTCATACCAGTTATTGACATAGAAGTAAGATGGGCATTGGTTCATTTACCAAAATAGATAGTTGAATAATGTCGAGATATTGTCTGCTGGATTGTCGCATACCCATGGTGATCATAAGACAATTTTCTTCTTAAAAAGGGCAGGCTTACTTGAATTATTTCCTAGTTAACGGAGTTCCAAGTAGTGTCTTTTTGTGACCAGCTGTCAGTTAAGGTATCCTTCAAACGTGGTTCATACATATGTTTTAAGCTCTCTTTTTCAATAATTTAGCAGTTCACGAGTCTTTGGAGAATTTGGAAATGATAATCTCACCATGTTTTTTTAACTCTGGCTATCACCAGCTATGTTTTTAAGGCGTCCGTAAGGCGACGCCTAGGCGTCGAGGCGCCCCCCCAGCGCTTTGCAAATATGCCCGCTTTAGGCGCCTAGGCGTCGCCTTAAAGCGAAGCGTCGCCTTAAAAACATAGATCACCAGAAATTTATAGAACTTCAGGAATAATAATCTTTGTTTGCTTTCAAAATTTCTCGGAAGACTGCATGACAGCAAAGAAATGACAAAAAATTAGTTAACGAGTGTTTGGTTATCTAGATAAAGTCCATGAGCAACCAATTCCTTAACGACCCTGTTGGCTATAGATGAAAAATCAAGAGACTCTTAGAAATATCTGTTAGCAATCTATCTTCTGTATTTATTTATTTTCAAGATTGTGTGCTTGTTTTATACCGAACTGAACCACCTATGCTAATTTATTTGAAGATTACAGTATTGACTGTTGGGCATGTGCCAAGTGTCGTGCCAACGGGTGCTGGTTTTACATTTTATAAACTCGTTATGGTATTAAGCTGTTGCCCCATGGCTGACGTGTATCTATGTTTATATGTTTTACTTTGGACCTTATTTGTATGGTCCAGCACCCGGGCCCATACACGTAGTATTTGAAATAAACTCCACGAGTATGGGCTGGGATCCGTGTCCACCCCAGTCTGTCCAAATTAAGCCTTATTGTGCAACTTTTATTTTTAAGTGATGTTTAAGGTTGTTGCTTTTCGTATGAAAGTTTTTTTTAGCACGTGACATACTTGCTTCTTGAGCCTTGTTTGATGCATACCTAAATGCTAAAACCACTCTTGCAGGTTACAGACAGAAAGTAAAAGACATTGTGCAGGGTGCTCTGTTTCCTGAGGTTGGTGTTGACAAAAGGACTGGTTCTGCTGGAGGAACTGGAGGGCAAGTTGTTGTTCGTGATATCGATCTTTATTCTTACTGTGAGTCTTGCTTACTTCCGTTCAGCATACAATGCCATGTTGGATATGTGCCCTCCGGTGGAAGGGTCGTTGGGTTAAGCAAGCTTTCAAGAGTAGCTGACGTCTTTGCCAAGAGATTTCAAAACCCTCAGAGATTAGCTAATGAAGTTTGTGGTGCATTGCATGCTAGCATACAACCTGCTGGTGTTGCTGTTGCTATGCAGTGCTGGCACATACCGTTGCCGGAGAACTTTAAATGCAAAAACTCGCGAGCTTTGATTAGAACTTCACATTCATCTCGCTCGGGAGTTTTTGAGGGTGAGAACAGCTCTTTTTGGAATGATTTTGTGGCTCTTCTTAAGCTTAGAGGCATAGACATGGAGATGGACAGCCGTTCTGCTTCTTTAACTTGGTGCCCCTTAAGGCCTCATGAGGTTCCGCTTTGCAATGGGCACGCAAAGAGGATTACAGCTAATGGTGCTAGCTCAGCAAAATCTGCATCCATTCCATCTAATATGGTTTCTGCTGTCAGCTCAATGCTCTTGTCTCTTGGTGAGGACCCCCTCAGGAAAGAACTTCTAGGCAGTCCTCAGCGTTACGTGCAATGGCTGATGAGGTTCAGGGCATGCAATCTTGATGTGAAGCTGAATGGTTTTACATTTAACAGTGCAAGTGTATATGAGAGACCAGGCGAAGATGCTACTGATCATCGAGCAATTAGTTCTGAGCTGCATCTGCCATTTTGTGCCCAGTGCGAGCACCACCTCCTGCCGTTCTATGGAGTAGTGCACATTGGTTACTTTGGCAGCGGAGACGGTGAAGGGATCAACCGCTCACATTTTCAGGCTCTTGTTCATTTCTACGGGTGCAAGCTTCAGGTTCAGGAAAGGATGACAAGACAGATAGCTGAAGCAGTTTATTCAGTCTCCCATCGTGGAGCCATAGTTGTTGTAGAAGCAAACCATATCTGCATGATATCAAGGGGGATAGAGAAAATCAGGAGTAGTACAGCGACGATTGCAGTTTTGGGTCAGTTCTCGACTGATTCTTCTGCCAAGGCATCCTTTTTACAGAACATCTTAGATACTGCTAATCAGGAAGTATGAGTGGCTTCAGATCATATACTGATAGAATCTCAGCGAAAAGATACAATGAGTCTAATCCCTGGTCGTCATTTCAGCAAGGCAGGCACTGCGACGACTATATATATGGTTTGAAGTTGTCATGCAGCTATGGCATGGTTGCCATTTTACCAGCCATTGCAGGTGGGAGCGACCAGGACCTCGTCGCGTGGAATGTTGTGTCTGAAAAGATTAACCAGAAGCACCAGAAAGTTTTGGTTCTCCCGTGTTGTACCATTTTCGTTTGAACGGCATGTCAAAGTTATCCTAGCGTTGTAGGTGTGGCGGCTGTGCCGAGCAATACAGTATAAATGTTTTAAGTGGTTGTCTCATTCTCATGTACTAGCAATTTTGGTATCATTCCTTCTGACATCGTCCTGTGTGGCGCTGTTCGCATGTAGGGTACCCAAGCGTAGTGTTCTTGCGGAAGTCTACATCCATAGCGTTCCTCTCTTAAGAGCATTTCCAACAGGTGATGGTTTTTTTTTTGATTGCATACACATTTGAAATAAATCATGATATGATAATTAAAACTCATGTCAAATGAATCTGAAACAAAACAAAACGAAAATAGTACTAGTTACATAGTTCATCAGCCGACAAGCTTAAATTCAACATAGTTCATCACACATAAGAAATAGCACAAAGTTCATCATAAATGACATGAAGCACAACTAGTTCAGTTCATCAATCGACAAGTCAACATAGTTGTTCATCACATATAAGACATAACAAAAAGTTCATCATAAATGACATGAAGCACAACTAGTTCTGTTGCCCATTCCACGTTCATCACTCAATGAGATCTCTCTGAAGATCCTCACGAGTACCTTGATCTCGAATCTCATAGTGAACTTGAAGAAAGCGTCGGATGCGGTCGTCCCTTCTAATTGGACACACTACCTTTCCCATGAATTCGTAGGAGTAATCTAAATCTTGGCCACATTCATTCTTGCTGATCATGTTGTGCAAGATCATTGTGACGGTCATGATGTACCAAAGAATATCATAGACCCGCATACCGGATGGTTACTTTATAGTTGACAAACATCACACCATGACTGGGTGATCAAAAAAGTAACTTACGGGTATACAAACAAGTATGTCACAGTGCTCGATAGTTCAAGACTGAGATTTGCTCCTCTGACGATGGAGAGATACACTCCGGGCCCACTTGGTATTGCGGTATCCATCATCGTGTGCCCAGATACCGTGATTGAGATCACATGGATACCGAAATACGGAAGTGACAAAAGAGGACAAAACTAGTAACATGGAAAACAATTAAGTGTTGAGTCAGTGGCGGAGCTTAGCCCAGGAAGCTGGGCGGGCGGACTGTAGGAAAAAACTATCAGGATTAAGTTTCATGGCCCAAAATGAAGTGTGCACTACAGAAAATCATATGGGCTGGGCGGGCCATGGCCCATTCGGCCTTGCTGTAGCTCCTCCACTGGTGTTGACCATGGAAATACCGTCTCACCTTGGATTTTGTATAACAGATCGCGAAGAAAAGAAAATTGCATGTGGTAATTAAATGTTTGCTCAATAAAGATCTTTGCGAATATGTGAAAATTATCAAGGCTGGCCAGAGCCCGCTAGTAACTTTTGACCGAAAGGTGTTCTAGGTCATGTCCACACGTTTCTAAACCTTCAAAGTCACACACTTAAGAACCAGTGATTTGTAGAAGGACTATGGGAATAAAAGATTGGGCATCATAAATGTTCCTTCCATTCATTCCTTGACGGGTTTCGGGAGGCCCCGATGATGCCCGGGGTATCATTGAAATACCCGGAAGGCCTCAGAATCCATGGCTACAAGTTTTTCCTCGTTTTGTTTTCTTCGTGTAAGCCGTAGTGTCAATGAGGTGGTTGACATAGGTCTTTCTAACATTACATGTCCGGGTGCATCCAGGACATTGTAAGCTCTGAATCCGTTTGTGGATAAATATTAATCTTTGGCCAGTTCTTTTGGCTAGTTCTTTTGGGTGGATAAATATTAATCCGTTTATGTTATACTTATCCGCCATCAATTAAATCGATGGGAAGCAATGGATTTGCATACTACTTATTCACGTTGGGAAAGATTAAGAGAGATATAGCGCGAATATGGGAAATCTTCAACGAATCACCGGTAGGATTGGAAAGAACAAATGAATTGATATGATAACAAAGGAAAAGGAATCTTGAACGAACCACCGTGAGAATTTTAAAAAGAATGAAGAAGAGAGAATGAATCGTCGGGAAGAATTAGAAGAACAAATAAGCTTGAGGGGATATAGATGCAAAAAAACAAAGAGATCACGAGCTCTATAGACTACTTGAGAGACGCGCCGGGTTAATTGGATAACGATAGATGGAATGTGAGGATGATGAATTCTTCTGGAATGCTGGCCTCCGGTGAAACAAAATGGAAAATAACTCCTGACATATTCCGGATGAGTAAGAAAAGAATTGCACTATTGGAAAGAATTTGAGAGGATAACAAGAAGCTAGAACCATGAATCTTCGAGAGAGGACATGATTTAGAGGAAGAACTCTTCTACGGTCTTCAAAGCTAATAATGACGACGACAACCACCAAGAATTGTAGAGACTGTTGGAAATATGCCCTAGAGGCAATAATAAAATGGTTATTATTATATTTCCTTGTTCATGATAATTGTCTATCATTCATGCTATAATTGTATTGTCCGGAAACCGTGATACATGTGTGAATACATAGACCACAACATATCCCTACTGAGCCTCTAGTTGACTAGCTCGTTGATCAACAGATGGTCATGGTTTCCTGACTATGGACATTGGATGTCATTGATAACGGGATCACATCATTAGGAGAATGATGTGATGGACAAGACCCAATCCTAAGCATAGCACAAGATCATGTAGTTCGTTTGCTAAAGCTTTTCTAATGTCAAGTATCATTTCCTTAGACCATGAGATTGTGCAACTCCGGATACCGTAGGGAATGCTTTGGGTGTAACAAACGCCACAACGTAATCGGGTGGCTATAGAGGTGCACTACGGTATCTCCGAAAGTGTATGGTGGGTTGGCACAAATCGAGATCGATTTGTCACTCCATATGACGGAGAGGTATCTGGGTTTCATTTGGTAATGCATCATCATCATGAGCTCAACGTGACTAAGTAGTTGGTCATGTGATCATGCATTACAGAACGAGTAAAGTGACTTGCCGGTAACGAGATTGAACGAGGTATTGGGATACCGACGACCGAATCTCGGGCAAGTAACGTATCGATTGACAAAGGGAATTGTATACGGGATTACTTGAATCCTCGACATCGTGGTTCATCCATTGAGATCATCGTGGAACATGTGGGAGCCAACATGGGTATCCAGATCCCGCTGTTGGTTATTGGCCAGAGAGCTGTCTCGGTCATGTCTACATGATTCCCGAACCCGTAGGCTCTACACACTTAAGGTTCGATGACGCTAGGGTTATAAGGAAGATTTGTATGTGATTACCGAATGTTGTTCGGAGTCCCGGATGAGATCCCGGACGTCACGAGGAGTTTCGGAATGGTCCAG